>CAWUFW010006183.1:0-600000 GCA_963921515.1 Calotriton arnoldi | reverse complement strand
GGTCGTGCTGGGGGTAGTGTTTTAGGGTTTAGGGTAGTGCAGTGGTGTTTAAGTAGTGTAGGGGGTCATGCTGGGGGTAGATTTAGGGTTTAGGGTAGTGCAGTGGTGTTTGGGTAGTGTAGGGAGTCGTGCTGGGGTTAGTGTTTTAGGGTTTTAGGGTTTAGGGTAGTGCAGTGGTGTTTGGGTAGTGTAGGGGATACTGCTGGGGGTAGTGTTTTAGGGTTTAGGTAGTGCAATGGTGTTTGGGTAGTGTAGGGGTACTGCTGGGGGTAGTGTTTTAGGGTTTAGGGTAGTGCAGTGGTGTTTGGGTAGCGTAGGGGGTACTGCTGGGGGTAGTGTTTTATGGTTTAGGGTAGTGCAGTGGTGTTTGGGTAGTGTAGGGGTTCGTGCTGGGGGTAGTTTTTAGGGTTTAGGGTAGTGCAGTGGTGTTTGTGTAGTGTAGGAGGTCGTGTTTTAGGGTTTAGGGTAGTGCAGTGGTCTTTGGGTAGTGTAGGGAGTCGTGCGGGGGTATTGTTTTAGAGTTTAGGGTAGTGCAGTGATCTTTGGGTAGTGTAGGGGGTTGTGCGGGGGTAGTGTTTTAGGGATTAGGGTAGTGCATTGGTATTTGGGTAGTGTAGGGGTCATGCAGGTAGTGTTTTAGGGTTTAGGGCAGTGCAGTGGTGTTTAGGTAGTGTAGGGGGTCGTGCTGGGGGAGTGTTTTAGGGTTTAGGGCAGTGCAGTGGTGTTCGGTAGTGTAGGGAGTCATGCTGGGGGGAGTGTTTTAGGGTTTAGGGCAGTGCAGTGGTGTTCGGTAGTGTAGGGAGTCGTGCTGGGGGAAGTGTTCCAGGGTTTAGGGCAGTGGTGTTCGGGCAGTGTAGGGGGTCTTGCTGGGGGTGATGTTTCAGGGTTTAGGGCAGTGCAGTGGTGTTCGGGCAGTGTAGGGGGTCTTGCTGGGGGTAGTGTTTCAGGGTTTAGGGCGGCGCAGTGGTGTTCGTGCAGTGTAGGGGGTCGTGCTGGGGGTGGTGTTTCAGGGTTTAGGGCAGTGCAGTAGTGTTCGGGCAGTGTAGGGGGTCGTGCAGGGGTGGTGTTTCAGGGTTTAGGGCAGTGCAGTGGTGTTCTGGCAGTGTAGGTGGTCATGCTGGGGTTGGGGTTTCAGGGTTTAGGGCAGTACAGTGGTGTTCGGGCAGTGTAGGGGTCGTGCAGGGGTGGTGTTTCAGGGTTTAGGGCAGTGCAGTGGTGTTCGGGCAGTGTAGGGGGTCGTGCTGGGGCTGGTGTTTCAGGGTTTAGGGCAGTGCAGTGGTGTTCGGGCAGTGTAGGGGGTCTTGCTGGGGGTGGTGTTTCAGGGTTTAGGGCAATGGTGTTCAGGCAGTGTAGTGGGTCTTGCTGGGGTGATGTTTCAGGGTTTAGGGCAGTGCAGTGGTGTTCGGGCAGTGTAGGGGTCTTGCTGGGGTAGTGTTTCAGGGTTTAGGGCAGTGCAGTGGTGTTTGTGCAGTATAGGGGGTCGTGCTGGGGATGGTGTTTCTGGGTTTAGGGCAGTGCAGTAGTGTTCGAGCAGTGTAGGGGGTTGTGCAGGGGGTGGTGTTTCAGGGTTTAGGGCAGTGCAGTGGTGTTCGGGCAGTGTTGGGGGTCGCGCTGGGGGTGGTGTTTCAGGGTTTAGGGCAGTGCAGTGGTGTTCGGGCAGTGTAGGGGGTCATGCACGGGGTGGTGTTTCAGGGTTTAGGGCAGTGCAGTGTTGTTCGGGCAGTGTAGGGTGTTGTGCTGGGGCTGGTGTTTCAGGGTTCAGGGCAGTGCAGTGGTGTTCAGGCAGTGTAGGGGTCGTGCTGAGGCTGGTGTTTCACGGTTTAGGGCAGTGCAGTGGTGTTCGGGCAGTGTAGGGGGTCGTGCTGGGGCTTGTGTTTCAGGGTTTAGGGCAGTGCAGTGGTGTTCGGGCAGTGTAGCCGGTCGTGCTGTGGCTGGTGTTTCAGGGTTTAGGGCAGTGCAGTGGTGTTCTGGCAGTGTAGGGGGTCGTGCTGGGGCTGGTGTTTCAGGGTTTAGGGCAGTGCAGTGGTGCTCGGGCAGTGTAGGGGGTCGTGCTGGGGGTGATGTTTCAGGGTTTAGGGTAGTGCAGTGGTATTCGGGCAGTGTAGGGGGTCGTGCAGGTGTTGGTGTTTCAATGTTTAGGGCAGTGCAGTGGTTTTCAGGCAGTGTAGGGGGTCGTGCTGGGGCTGGTGTTTCAGGGTTTTGGGCAGGCAGTGGTGTTCGGGCAGTGTAGGGGGTCATGCTGGGGGTAGTGTTTCAGGGTTTAGGGCAGTGCAGTGGTGTTCGGGCAGTGTAGGGGATTCGTGCTGGGGGTGGTGTTTCAGGGTTTAGGTCAGTGGTGTTCGGGCAGTGTAGGGGGTCTTGCTGGGGGTGATGTTTCAGGGTTTAGGGCAGTGCAGTGGTGTTCGTGCAGTGTAGGGGGTCTTGCTGGGGGTAGTGTTTCAGGGTTTAGGGCAGTGCAGTGGTGTTCGGGCAGTGTAGGGGTCATGCTGGGGGTGGTGTTTCAGGGTTTAGGGCAGTGCAGTGGTGTTCAGGCAGTGTAGGGGGTCGTGAAGGGGTGGTGTTTCAGGGTTTAGGGCAGTGCAGTGGTGTTCGGGCAGTGTAGGGGGTCGTGCTAGGGGTGGTGTTTCAGGGTTTAGGGCAGTGCAGTGGTGTTCGGGCAGTGTAGGGGTCATGCAGGGGCTGGTGTTTCAGGGTTTAGGGCAGTGCAGTGGTGTACGGGCAGTGTAGGGGGTCGTGCTGGGGGTAGTGTTTTAGGGTTTAGGGTAGTGCATTGGTGCTTGTGTAGTGTAGGGGGTCGTGCTGGGGATAGTGTTTTAGGGTTTAGGGTAATGCAGTGGTGTTTGTGCAGTGTAGGGGGTCATGTTTTAGGGTAGTGCAGTGGTGTTTGGGTAGTGTAGGGGTCGTGCTGGGGGTAGTGTTTTAGGGTTTAGGGTAGTGCAGTGGTGTTTGTGTAGTGTAGGGGTCGTGCTGGGGGTAGTGTTTTAGGGTTTAGGGTAGTGCAGTGGTGCTTGTGTAGTGTAGGGGGTCGTGCTGGGGGTAGTGTTTTAGGGTTTAGGGTAGTGCAGTGGTGTTTGTGTAGTGTAGGGGGTCATGTTTTAGGGTAGTGCAGTGGTGTTTGGGTAGTGTAGGGGGTCGTGCTGGTGGTAGTGTTTTAGGATTTAGGTAAGTGCAGTGGTGTTTGGGTAGTGTAGGGGGTCGTGCTGGGGGTAGTGTTTTAGGGTTTAGGATAGTGCAGTGGTGCTTGTGTAGTGTAGGGGTCGTGCTGGGGGTAGTGTTTTAGGGTTTAAGGTAGTGCAGTGGTGTTTTTGTAGTGTAGGGGGTCATGTTTTAAGATGCAATGCTCCAATACCTGACCAGTCTGCACTACATAAAACTGCAAAAAAACTAAAAATAAAAAGTGTTTTGCAAACTTTTGTCATTGGGCTATATGTGGGCTACATCTGGGTAATATTTGTGCTACATTTGGGCTCTTTTTCCACTGGTGGCCATCTTGGAAGACTTCTTTGTTATGAAGTTTCCTAATTTCTTCATTTACTGCAGTCTCCTCAGTAGGAAATGCTTTCAGTTTTTACTTTGATTCCATCAAGAAGGCATTCAGATGTGTCTCACATCTGCCATAAATTCAGAATGTTAGCACTCTAGTTGCTCATTAGATCACTGGAGTAAAGCTACTGCTCACCAGGGAGTTAACTGGTAGTCTGCTGCTGGTATTGAAAGTGATTGTTTCAGTCTGCATGTCAGAATTTTCTAATGAAATAGAAGAGGATTTGAGATCTCACTTAAAACATGCCCTAATTTTTCTTTCTGCAGCACTAACCATAATTTCTATTTAAAAAAAAACCCCTCATTTTGTTCCTTTTTAAATTAAATGTTTTAAGTGTTACCAGTTTATTCCAATCAAGATGGCTTCAGGTGTGCCATACTTTTGTCATAAGTAAGGCTGTTAGCACTCTAGTTGTTCTTTAGAACACTCTGGGAAGCTGCAGTAGAACACAAAGGCATCAACTGGCAGGCTGCTCCTGTTGAAATATAACAGGAAGATATTTGAGATCACACTTGAAACATGTCCTAATTTTTCTTTCTACAGCACTAACCATAATTTCTATGACAAAATGAACCCCATCATTTTGTTCCTTTTTAAATTAAATTGTTTAAGTGTTACCAGTTTATTCCAATCAAGATGGTTTCAGGTGTGCCATACTTTTGTCATAAGTAAGGCTGTTAGCACTCTAGTTGTTCTTTAGAACACTCTGGGAAGCTGCAGTAGAACACAAAGTAATCAACTGACAGTCTCTGCCCTTGTTGGATGTACATGTTTTACTGAGAATGTCAGACTTCATTCTCACATGAGTGAGAAAGATAATGTGAATTTACAGAAAATATGCTCTCATTTTAACTTCTGAGCACCTTCCAAACCTCCATGGGACAAGCATGAGAAAATAGTGTTCTCTCAAACATGATTCATGATATCCCAGCAGAAGGTTTTTCACAGGGTAAAATCACCTTAGAACACACCACAATTCCTGAAATTAGTATGGTACCATCAACAAATAAATTCTAATGTAACTAAAGCCTGTTATCACCCTTTATAGTTCTCCTTTTGGTGACCCTCAAAATCTTCTATTCACTACAATGCATTTCAATGAGGTACTATCATTTATATTGGTCCCAAGATGGCTGCCAGCAATTCCAGGATGAAGTGCTGACAGCCAATCAGATCTCACGATGACATGTGTGGTTAGGCTCCGCCCAGATATATATGTGACTTTACTTTTGATTTTCTCAGGAACTACTGAACGGATTTACACCATTTAAGCAAAAGGCACAACACTGAACCAAGGGCTACCTCTTTGCCAAATTTGGTGTAATTCCGTTCAGCAGTTCGGGCTGTAGCTGCGACTAAAGGTTCCTATGGAAAAATGAATGGGGAAAATGCGTTTTGGGACCCCCTTTTTTTCTCGGCCCCCGCTTGACGTATCACCCCGAGACTTTCAGGATAGGAGCGGACCGGAGCGCCCCAACAAGTTGGAAACTTTCGCAGAGATTCGTCAACTGGTGCCAACGTTATTTCAAATAGAATGTCGTGGATTTCCTATGGATAATAGGTTTTAACTATAACTATCTACTGGCGACCGCCAGTAGATAATATATATATATATATATAATATAGCATACCATTAACATATATCTTCATTAACATCAAATTCAAATATATTAAATTATAAATATGATACAATACATGTAAAATTATAAATAAGAAATGTTCATATTATTAAAATATTTACCTTATATATAAAAATGTAAATATAATTTAATTGTCCCCTAAAACCCCAAAATCCTGCTAGTACAAAAAAAACAACAATTAATCATAACCATTATTACAACTAAAATACAAACTTCAAAATGTTCTTTAAAAATAATACATTACTAACATTTATTTAAAATTAAAAACTTACAAACACCCTACAATACATTACATACTAATGAACACTTACAAACGATATTACATACAACGATATTTTCAACATCGATATTTTTTACAATGATATTAAAAACAACACCAAAACCGATATTTTTTCCTTCGATATGCCTGTCACTGATCAGTTTGATGTCCCGATATTCATGACACTATATTTTTGTGTCACAATATTTTTTTTCTCGATATTCTGTCTAAACACCAATCATATTAAAATCACAATTAGGAGATACAGATTTCATAACAAATATACATACTCATACACTTGAAATATAAATCTTAGTACACAACAAATAAGCTTCTAGGAAATTTACAAAACAATCTAAAACTTATCATTTAATTTTAATTTCATTTTGAGTGGAAATAGGATAAACGTACATCATCAGACACAATGCTATCAAAGTCATAAAGAGGAAATAAAAATAATAATGTACAATTATCAGTACCGGGTAGATTATGAGAGATTTATGCAGTAATAACAGTAATACACTTGAAATATAAATCATAATGTGCTTCTGAAAATTGTAAAAATCTAAAACATATTTTTCATTTCCTGGAAAAATGAGAAATGGTTGTACATCATCGGGTGAAACATTATCAAATTCCTTAAAAGGGAGTACAAATGAAATCACTGTGGAATTGGCAGCTGGACATATAAATAGGACATGGTCTAGATCTTGAATACCCCATCAGCACAACTGACAAATGAGAAGTTTCTTTTTTTCATTCTTCCATGCACCCATTGTAATTCTTAGGGGGGAGCAGGTTCAATCTTATCACAAAGATTACTCTTCACACCCTATGATCTAAATTCCATTTCAAATATGATTGTGCAGATTTTCCTTGCAGGCAGAGTTAATGTAGAAAAACTTACTTTTATTGTTACAAATATCTATATCCATTTGCCTAATAGCTGAGCAAGAGTTCTAGAGAAACATCTTTAACTCAGTCCTTCTCATGTTCATAAGTACTTC
This sequence comes from Calotriton arnoldi, assembly GCA_963921515.1. Lineage (NCBI taxonomy): Eukaryota > Metazoa > Chordata > Amphibia > Caudata > Salamandridae > Calotriton > Calotriton arnoldi. Next base: position 593,550 of record CAWUFW010006183.1, on the reverse strand, counting down.
TTTCTCAAGCAGAATGAAGTAGTGGCTTGTAAGAAGCAATCTTGTGGTTCCTCATCATGTAAAAAAGGGTTTACAGTCGTACAAAAGAGTTTACAGTCATTCAACAGAATTCATGACTCATAATAGTGTCAGTTGTTGCTTTATTCACATAACTGTGACTCCTTTCTGTTACATTGTAAAGAGGGCTAGTCTGAAGAGAATTCACTTCTTCAAAAACTACAGGTTTTATTTATCATTAAATAAAGTAAGGATAGATTCATCAACACTTTGCGCCAGTGCAAAGTCACAAACAATGAGGCAACTGGGCACAAAGTGTTGATAAACTATTTACTTTTCAGTGTAAAACTGTATACACACTTAAAAATATCTTGTAAAATAACACAAATAGTGCATTGAGCAACTTTGTGATGCTTTGTGTCGAGGGGGTTCCAATGGGAGCTGCATGGGTATTCCCATGCTTGCACCCATGGTTTTTGATGCAAAGTACAATCTATTAAGAATAGTAGATGTGGCTTTGCAACAAAATTAATACCTCATCAAAGCAGGAGTTAAGTTGTAAAAATCTTTTAATTTCTCCTAACTTTTCAATCAGTGAATGTGTGCTGTACTGTACAGCACACATGCACTATATGAAAGTTTTAAACTTTGTCTAGGCTTACTAATTTGTACTGGAAGGGTAAGCTTTCAGTACAAAATCTATGCTAGACATCACACAAAGTAAAACTCCTATGCTAGACATCAAGTGTACACTTTTGCCCTCTGGTGTGAAGATGTGTGCTTGGATCTAGGCAGACTAAAGGTCTGATTATGAGTTTGGCGGTCCGATGGACCACCAAACCCACGGTGGCAGTGCGGTTACCACCACACAGGCAGTCTGACTGCCCTATTATGAGTTGGGCAGTTGGACTGCCATGGGACCACTGCTACCGCCTGGGATCCTTGATCCCTGACAGTCTTGCAGTGGTCTAAGGCCCGCAAAATGCTGTTGGTGCCGCTGCAGCATCGCCAAGCATAATATGAGTTTCCTCATGCCACAGTTTTCAAGGTGGTGAGTCCGCCATGAAAACTGTGGTAGTAAAGAAACTAAGGGGGCCCTACCAGGTCCTCTGTTGCCTCAGGGCCATGGGGTTCATGCAGGGGGGCAGATGTTGTGGGCCCCTGTGTAGATGCACCCAAGTTCCTGCATGGCATGGATTTCACCAGTCCATGCCATGTAGGAACAGGCTTTGGTGTGCCTATTGAGGTGCCTTTCTAAGGCTCATCACCTGGGACCACCAAAGCTTTGCCCACCAGACCACAAATGTACTCATAATTTGGTGGGATGAGATTGGCGGTGTGGGAGTGGGGCGCTGGTGTGGCAGCCTGCTCCCACACCACCAAACTTGCAATCAGGCCCTAAGTGTATGCCAGCAGTTGGTAGGAAAACATTAGAAGCTCTCTCCCTCTACGGCAACACATCTGTACACATATTTTCCCCCTGTAAGGAAACAAGGGTTGTATGTCACAATATAATATATTTAGCAAAAATATTGCCTGGCATAAATATTGTGTCCTTAATATTATCTACAAATCTATCATTTCCTTGGGTGTAGATTTGCTGTTATTTAATCCAATGGGAAGATAATTTTTGTCAGATATTTTTTTTACGGTATTCATGTACCCAGACTGAGTAATCCAGTTCTGGAATTGTGACAGTAGTATACTAAAAGAAATTACCTGTCATAAATTAAATATAAACTGCCCCCCCACCTCCTGTTATTTTGGTATCCAGAGTAATATAAGGGCTTGAGTAGCGAGAATGCAGGATATCATTTTTATGCTAGCACCAATAAAGTGTCAGGGGACACGGCAACGCCGGTATCAGTGCTTGCACAGGCACGTAATGAAAGCCCGGGGGAAGACTACAATTCCCGGCAGCCTCGGCGGGCGTCTGATGTCAGACGCACCGCCTCACGTGACGCCGGAACATCCGGGATAAGGCGAGGCAGTTGCAGAAGACGCTGCCGATTATTCCTGGAAGTCCGGTTCGGACGCTGGCCATATTCTGCAGTTTCTAGTCGGGTAAGGGTGCCAGTGGCACCGCTTGTCTCTTAATCATTTGGGATTGTTTGTAAGGCAATCTGTGCTTTATCAGGGCACGTCTGGCTTCGGAGGTCATAACATTCTTTCCCTACGTTGGTGAGCTCTTATTCTGGGATCCATATCCACAGAGCTCTTGCGAGGGAAAACTAAAGTGCCTGGCATCTTGTGTATTGTTCTTCACTTTAAAGCTGATATTTTCCTTGTCGTGGGGGAGAGTCTCATTGTGTCTTCCCTGTTGGAGAGCCTGGTCAGTGGGCTCATGCAGGGCAGAAGCAATTGGCTTTCATAGTGCTGGCTAAGAGAGTGACTTTCAACTCTCTATTGGTTCCTTTTGTTTGTCCCAGAAGTTTTCCTGGATACTGTCCTTTGGATTACGTTCTTCACAGTCCTCTGTTTTGCTGATAGTACTTCTGAATGTGATTACCTAACATTTGTCTCTTACGTTACTCATCGCTTGTGATTCTACTGCTTTTACCTCCACAGGGGTGATACAAGGCAGGTGTTCCTTCTGAGCTAGAAGCCCTCCTCCCACTATATCAGGGTAGGTGTTACATGTAGAATTAGAAGGTACATGTTCCAAGGCATATATGTTAGACAGGAATACAGGATTGTTAGACTCATATATCTTTTGTTGTATTTTCCAGCATATGGTGGGAGGAATTGTGATTACATGCTCAGCACCCCTGTTAGCCGGCAAACTTTTCTTTCCTTACAGGTTAGTGGAAGTATGGGTACATCTAAGCATGATGGGAACAGGGAGGTATTGGAAAGGATTAGGTGGTAATTTGTTCTTTTGTATTCACAGGTCTCCCTCCCCGCTGTCCCCATCCTTCCCTTCCCCCGCTTGACCATCCTTTAGTCTGTGTGTATTCATATCCAGACTTGGGACTGTCGAGAAGTGGACCCCATAGAGCATCGGTTCGATCCTGAGGATACGTTCAGGCCTGGGACAGAATATTCGGCCCAAGAATAGTTTTTTCCTCCTGGTCGAGCTGATTCTGAGATGGCCACCTTAGACGATGTCATGGCAGCGCTAGCCACAGTGCAGGTTGAGCTTACAGCCTCGTGCAGTGAAACCGCTGCATTACAGGCAAGGGTGGATAGGATGCAACGAAACCCCTTTGATTTTGGTAATCCATCACAGCCCACAGCTAGCTCTATGGTAGTGGAGATCCCTACACCTATACCTCTTGCCCCACCTGAAAAATTTACAGGAGACATCTCCAAAGTACAAGTTTTTATAACGCAGGTCCTTCTCCACTTCAACTGTAAACCCAAACTATTTTCCACTAATCAATCACGAGTGGCCTTTCTCATTTTGTACCTATCTGGAGATGCCGCTCAATGGGCAGTCCCTTTTGTCAGAAGAGACGATCCTATGTTACACGATTGGGACTCGTTTAGGGAGGAGTTTGAGAGAACGTTTGATTGGCCAGCAGATACATTTTCGGCGGATAGAGAACTACTTGAGTTAAAACAGGGGAATAAAGAATTAATTGGATACCTGAACACCTTCCGGAGGCTAGTGGCGGAAACTCAGTGGCCCGAAAGCAAACAATCGGCTATTTTCTATCAGGGCCTGAGGGAAGAACTGAAAGATGTGATAGCGCAAGTTGATCCTCAACCACAGACATGTTCAGCATTAATCGAATTGACGATGCGTTTGGACCACCGTTTGAGAGAACGTAAAGGGGATGTGAGAAGAAAAGAGAGGTACACCCCTCGTTTCGAATGATCAAAACCTCAGGAATCTGGTACAGTTTCGTCAGAACCTATGGAAATCGGAACGGTGCGTGCATCTCTGTCTCCGGATGAGAGAGACTTCCGGCGGAAGAACGGATTATGTCTGTATTGTGGGAAGAAGGGACATTATCTAAGAGAGTGTCCGGTGAAACCCAAGTACAGTCGTCCACGATTGGGTGCCGCTGTGGTGAACAACCCTAAACCAGTGACGGAAAACTGAGAAGCTCAAGATGTGAAGAAGGGGAATCTTCGAGCGTTCTCTACATCCCTTCTATCAAGAAAGACCCGTTCATTTGTAAGGAGCATTTCTTCATTCCGTTGATATTGTACATAGAACAAGAACCTTGTTACACCCAAGCCATGGTGGATTCAGGAGCTACAGGGTGTTTTATGGATACCGAAGAAGCCCACAGATTGGGGGTTCAGCTTGTTTCAAAGCCGGTACATGAGGTTGTCTTTGCGGTGGATGGGAAACAGTTGGAATCAGGACCCATTTGTCAGGCCACGGAAGACTACGTTGTGGAATACGATACGACACATCAAGAAATGCTGTTCTTCAATATCATTCAAGCACCGTTATACGGCATCATACTTGGATTACCCTGGCTGTCAAAGCATAACCCCATCATTGACTGGGATCAGAAAACCTTGATTATGGACTCAGAATACTGCAGGACCCATTGTATGAGTATTATCAACCTACCAACCCAAGCCTTAGCTAATCGCCATCATATCGCCACCGCGGCTGAGAAGGAGATGGAGCTACCTTCCTGTTATCAGCAGTATGAAGATGTTTTTGACGATCAAATGGCTGAAGTACTTCCTCCACACCGTCCCTACGATTGTAGGATAGATCTTATACCAGGTTCAGTGGTTCCCTGTGGTCGGGTTTACGCATTGACGGAACCAGAAAACCAACACTTACGCCAGGATTTGGACAAATACTTGGCTCTGGGATTTATACGTCCTTCCAGCTCTCCAGCGGCCTCTCCTTTATTCTTTATACCGAAGGCTAACGGAGAGCTTCGGACATGCATTGACTTTCGCGCATTGAATGCCATCACCATACGAAATCAATACCCTCTTCCCTTGATCTCTGTTTTGCTGGAGCAGGTTAAAGGAGCTGTGATAGTCACGAAATTAGATCTGCGTGGAGCCTACCATTTGGTGAGGATGCGTGAGGGAGACGAGTGGAAGACGGCCTTCAAAACGCGGTATGGAATATACGAATACTTAGTGATGCCATTCGGTCCATGTAACGCACCTGCCGCATTCCAATTCTTCCTAAATGACGTACTAAGGATATATCTAGATCGGATAGTTGTGGTGTATATTGATGACATCCTGATCTATTCAGCAAGGAGGAAGACCACATAAGACATGTGGGATTGATTCTGCAAGCATTGAAAGACCACCACTTATTTTGCAAAATCAGCAAATGTGAATTTCATGTTTCCACGGTCGAGTTCCTAGGAGTAATACTCACCCCCACTGGACAGGAGATGGCAGAACGGAAAGTGAAAGCAATCATCGATTGGCCATGTCCGAAGAATGTGAAGGACATCCAATGTTTTATGGGATTCGCGAATTTCTATAGGCGTTTCATCGCCCACTTCTCCACCAAAGCATCCGGTGGCCTTCATGTCCAAAAAACTGAACAGCGCAGAACAAAACTATACCATCGCGGAGAAAGAACTGTTGGCCATTAAAGAAGCTTTCGGGGAATGGAGGCATTGGTTGATGGGAGCTAAACACACCGTCACCGTGTATACAGATCACCGCAACCTCCAGTTCCTAAAAACAGCCAGACAGCTTACTCCCCGGTTATTACGATGGATGGTGTTTTTCGAGGAATACAACTTTATTGTAACATTTCGACCTGGAGTGATGAACAAAAAGGCGGACGACCTATCCAGACAAGAGTCTACAGTAGTAGCATCACAAGGCCCTGAAAGAGCAATCATCGAACCAAAGAACGTCATAGGAGCAGTCCACAGCGACGCTTTTCTCAGAGACGTGATGAAAGGACTTCAGACCTTTCGATGGAAAGATTGGTGGAATGGTCATCCTGAATGGAAAATGAAACAAGACTTACTCGTCAAAGGAACTCAGATACTAATTCCCACTCTTAAATCAAGACAAATAATCTTTCAATGGTGTCACGTAAACCCCAGTGCAGGACACAACAGCAGTGAAAAGACCTGTGAAAAGATATTGCGTCAATTCTGGTGGCCTTCCCTCAGAAGAGACGTTTCTGAGTGGGTAAAGAACTGTACGGTATGTGCACAGATGAAGACAATAAAAGGCAAACCCCAAGGGCTCTTACAACCTTTACCCACTCCAGATACCCCATGGGAAAGGTTTTCTTTAGACTTCATAGTGGGTCTCCCTAAAGACAAGGAACATACGGTCATCCTAGTGGTAATCGATTACCTAACGAAATTGGGACACTTCATAGCCTGCAAACAGATCCCTACAGCAGGACAGTTAGCCAAACTACTCTTGATACATGTGGTCAGACTACATGGGCTACCCCAAGTGATTGTGTCCAACCGGGGGGCCCAGTTCACAGTCAAGTTCTGGAGGGTATGGTGTTCAGCATTGCAGATCTCTTCCACCATGTCCACCAGTTTCGATCCCCAAACAGATGGGCAGACAGAAAGGCTAAATCAAACCTTAAAACAGTACTTATGTTGTTACGTAGATAACAACACAGAAGCCTGGGTGGAGTGGTTGTGGTTGTGGCTTGCGGAAATAGCATATAATAATGCTCAACATAGCTCCACCAAACACTCACGATTCTATAGCACTTACGGTCATCACCCTCGTTTTATACCTTTTTTGACACCAGGTAGGAGTGAGCGTCTCCCAGAAGTACACAACAGAATAGTACAGATAAAAAATATCCTCCACAGTACACAAAAACATTTAGTACATGCTAAAGAACTATACAAACGACAGGCAGACAGGCATCGCAGACCAGGGCCTACCTACAAGAAAGGAGATTTAGTGTGGGTATCCACACGCAACATTCGTTTCAGTAGGTATAGTGTGTTTAACCCTAGATACATAGGACCCTACAGAATTGTGAAGATTATTAACCCTGTGGCTGCCAAGCTTGCTTTGCCGTCACACATGAGAATCCACCCCGTATTCCATATTTCTTTGCTTAAACCTGCGTCTGGCCCAGCTCTCAAGAAGCCAGCGCCTGTGTGGATTGATCAAGGCGAGGAATATGAGGTGGCAGGCATACTAGACTCCAAGATCCGACGCAATACTCTTTGGTTTCTAGTGGCTTGGAAAGGGTATGGCGCTGAAGAGAACTCCTGGGAACCTGAGTCCTCAGTGCATGCTCCTAGGTTGGTTTCTGCATTCTACAGACGTCATCCTGGCATACCTTGTGCCTGCCTGTGCTCTCCAGGAAGGGGATGTACTGTCAGGGGACATGGCAACGCCGGTGTCGGCGCTCGCACAGGCACGTAATGAAAGCCCGGGGGAAGACTACAATTCCCGGCAGCCTCGGCGGGCGTCTGACGTCAGACGCACCGCCCCACGTGATGCCGGAACACCCGGGATAAGGCGAGGCAGCTGCAGAAGACGCTGCCGATTATTCCTGGAAGTCCGGTTCGGATGCTGGCCATATTCTGCAGTTTCTGGTCTGGTAAGGGTGCCAGTGGCACCGCTTGTCTCTTAAACGTTTGGAATTGTTTGCAAGGCAATCTGTGCTTTATCAGGGCACGTCTGGCTTCGGAGCTCATAACATTCTTTCCCTACGTTTGAGCTCTTGTTCTGGGATCCATATCCACAGAGCTCTTGGAAGGGAAAACTAAAGTGCCTAGCATCTTGTGTATTGTTCTTCACTTTAAAGCTGACATTTTCCTTGTCGTGGGGGAGAGTCTCATTGTGTCTTCCCTGTTGGAGAGCCTGGTCAGTGGGCTCATGCAGGGCAGAATCAATTGGCTTTCATAGTGCTGGCTAAGAGAGTGACTTTCAACTCTCTATTGGTTCCTTTTGTTGATCCTGGATACTGTCCTTTGGATTATGTTCTTCACAGTCCTCTGTTTTGCTGATAGTACTTCTGAATGTGATTACCTAACATTTGTCTCTTACGTTACTCATCGCTTGTGATTCTACTGCTTTTACCTCCACATGGGTGATACAAGGCAGGTGTTCCTTCTGAGCTAGAAGCCCTCCTCCCACTATATCAGGGTAGGTGTTACATGTAGAATTAGAAGGTACATGTTCCAATGCAGATAGGTTAGACAGGAATACAGGATTGTTAGACTCATATATCTTTTGTTGTATTTTCCAGCATATGGTGGGAGGAATTGTGATTACATGCTCAGCACCCCTGTTAGCCAGCAAACTTTTCTTTCCTTACAGGTTAGTGGAAGTATGGGTACATCTAAGCATGATGGGAACAGGGAGGTATTGGAAAGGCTTAGGTGGTAATTTGTTCTTTTGTATTCACAGGTCTCCCTCCCCGCTGTCCCCATCCTTCCCTTCCCCCGCTTGACCATCCTTTAGTATGTGTGTATTCATATCCAGACTTGGGACTGTCGAGAGGTGGACCCCATAGAGCATCGGTTCGATCCTGAGGATACGTTCAGGGCTGGGACATAAAGTGCCACTGGTATTTTGGGCAGAGTGCTAGGCCTGGGTTTAACTCGGCCTGTGTGATCAATTGCTTACTGATGGTTTAAGATTTAGGTCAATGAGACAATCACAAGTACCACAGAAAGGGCTATAAATATTCTATATCTCTATAGATCAAACTGGGCCAAGACATTTTTTCCAGTGGGGGAGATTCTTTGGTTGCACTGGGCGAAAAGTGGCGGAAGGCATAAACAATAGGAACAAAAATGTTTAAAAAAGACTCCTTAATAATACCATTTTTCATCTCCATCTACATTTCTGTCTTTCTGCTTCACTGTTTGACACTTCTACTTTCCCTGTTTGTACCTCTGTATTTTTTTACCTTGCTCTCTCCCTGCCTTTGATTTTCTATCTGTTCATGAAACTCCAAGGTGACTTGCAATATACTTTTAACATATGGTAGGGGGTATTTTATTTCTTATATTGCATGAAAACAACATCACCTTCTCAAGAAAGACTTAAATCCTTGGTTCTTTGTCTGAAAGAGATAGCATGATCGCAGACTTGAAGGATGAAAGCGTAATCTCTGATACAAAAATTAAACACACCTAAAAGCAGTTTGTCATTTGTTGCAAAAACATATGCAATTCAGTTTAATGTAAGTTAGATTGAAAAATGTTGTAGCTCAGAATGATTAGTAACACTCAGAGTCATTATTTCATTCCTGTAATGCACTATACTGTACAAAAAACACATTACCATAAATATCTAATATCTTCTGATAAATGTTCAGTAACAGAAATTAAAAAAAAAGCCAGTTCTTCTTTTGTATCATTATGACATCACAATTCTACTGTAATAAGTTATTATAGTTAAGCAGTTATGTCATTCTATTATTACAGGTGACTAAAGACACAACTCCTCTGTAATAAGGAAATTAGAGATAGATTTTCAGGGAATTGCAGGCTTTCTTCCATTATTAGACTGCACTAGATGACATTTCATGAGAGGTACCGGCTGGCATTGTACTTAGAGACACTACTCATGTTCACTCCGCTCTGAGCTACTAAAGGATGGTGAACAACTGAAGTCTTAAGCCAAACTTAAGTCAGATTCCTGACTTTGGCTCAGCTTGACGTACCCTTGAACCCTTGAGCCCAAAACGAGTTGAGATTTCATGTTGCATCTGCCTACTGTCCACCCTGTAACCTTGTGTTCCAAGAATTAAAAACAAAGGATTAGCCTTTGATGTAAAACAAGAGAGAGAAAGAAATACCCATTTAGTGGCTGAATTGCACAATGTGAAACCAGAAAACTTGGACCATTCCCAGCCCCCACACATGACCAAATTGTGTGATCCTAAGCAAATATTTTATTTTCCTGTGCCTCCTTTTAATTCTTTATTGCCTATGAAATCACCTTGAAATACACGAGTTGAAGATTGGTGAAGTTCAAAAACCTCTGTTATGTTTAATAAACTATATGTTTTGCTCTCGTGGGATGCAGGTATTCTGGTAATGTTGGTTCTACAAGATCTGTTATCAGCTTGTGAAACGGTTTCACATTCCATTCTAATCCGCAAACTGCACGATGCGAGTATACATGGCAGAGCACTACACTGGCTCAGGGACTTCCTTAGCAATCGTACCCAAACCATCATGTTAGACTCCTTAAGTTCACGCTCTATGCGAGGATTTCCGCAGGGTTCTTCCCTGAGCCCGACATTATTTAATGTCGACATGGCCCGCTCGGACAGATTGTCTGATCCTGCGACTTTGAGATCGTGACTCAAACTAGTCATCTCTCTTGGGCATGCCCTGGATATTTTACCATTTGCAGACTGCATCAGGAACACCACCGATTTGATGGCTAACAACTGTCTCCAACTAAACGTCAAAAAACCAGAGATAATGATGTTTGGCAAAGCTCAGGGGTATTGTTCAGTGGATTGGTGGCCTGCCGAATTAGGACCTGCACCTTACCACAAAATCGTAGTAAACATTCTCGGTGTCAAGCTAGACCAGACACTTTCTATGAAGGACCAAATCAGCACCATATGTGGCACCTGCTTTTCCACTCTGCGACTGTTCAGGAAAACCTTCCCATGACTCCCTGTGTCATCAAGAAAAACCCTAGTCCAGGCACTGATCACCAGTTGCCTGGACAATGGGAATGCTCTGCTAGTAGCAGCAAACGAGTCATTGCTGTCCAAACTCTAGGTGGTGCAGAAAACCACAGCCCACCTAATCTGCAACCCCCCCATTCTGCCTCTGCTCCCATTTTGAGGACCCTTCATTGGCTTTCCATCAGGAAACGGGCTATATTCAAACTGTGCTGTCTAACACACAAAGCATTAACTAGCTGGCTTCCCTCTTACTTGTATAACAAACTCAGTTTATACCAGCCAATGTATTTGCTCAGATCAGCGGACCAAACTCATTTAAAAATTAATTGCATGTGCACTGCTAAATTTGGTGGCAAGTCTTTCTCTCACCATGCCCTGTTCCACTGGAACAAGCTTCCTGTAGTGAGACACCCAGACACAACTATACATTGTATCAGCAAGCACCCGAGGGGCCAGGCACGGACCCGAGTGAATAAATAAAGGTGCGAATATGGCTCGTAGTCTCAGCACGTAACTGCATAGTGGTGTCTAGTCTGGTTACCATTAGCGCTGTATACTGGGCCTTGCAAGTGAGCCTCGGGTGCGAGAATGGCACCCTCTACACTGGTGACAAGGTGGACTTACCCCACGGCTCTACTGCTGTGGAGCTATGCTGCCTGGGGTTCGTGTTGGTGTGGTACAGGTCACAGGGTGAAGAGCAGCCCGGTCGCTGTGAGGTCTCGCACCACTGTTGATGGTTGCAGAGTTCCCCCGCTCAGAGTAACTGTGGAAGACGCAGTGGCCGAGATTCCCCGCTCAGCGAGGTGGCGCAAGGCAAGGCGGCCCGAGGAGAGGGTGACCATGTGTGGTGACGGCAGCCGGCAGCCCCGAGAAGACGTGACTGGGTGTGGCCATATCACGAGGCCCAGGTAGAACACCGAGGTGAGCCAAGAGAGGCCGCATGTGGCCGGGTGAGGTGGAGAGAGAGACGGAGCAGCCCACGTGGCAGATGGGGCAGGCGCTCGCTTTACGGTGGAGTGAAGGTACGGGCATGAAGGCGGAAGAGGCCCAGGAGAGGCAGAGGGGGGCATTTCCATGTCTGCAGGACTAATGGCTTCAAAAGAAAAGTAAAAGAGAAAGAAAATATAAAAAAAAGAAAAAGTGAAGAGAAACAATACATATACGCATTAGAGATCACCTGCATTGTGACTGTGTCGAGAAGTGTTAATGCAATAGCTGTGCCTGGGGAGACAGGCAGAGAGTTGGGAGATGCAGGACACACTGGTGATCAGAGGCATGTGGAATTCTTAACAAAACTATGGTGCAGGCCCGTGAGGAACAGGAGCCCACCAACGAGCGCTGTGAACACTCGTCGCTGGTAGCACTGCCTCCCTTTAGTCAATTGCCCGACACTGCCACTGCGCCGCTGAGGTGGAGGAAGTGGATAGGGCATAGGAACATGACTTTCGCGCCTCGCGCGAAATAGGCAGTGCTGCAAAGAGGTCGACCATGTTGCTTATGGGAGGAGAGGAGTTGTACAAAATATTTCCGGATCTACCAGCTACTGGTGCTGTTGATGATTTTGACGCAGCGGTGGCAGCGCTGAACAGGTATTTTTATCCGCAATTAAATCCGGATTATGAACATTTCAAACTGAGGCAGGCCCGTCAACAAGAAGGTGAATCGGTGTACATGTTCTTTGCGTGACTGCGCAAATTAGCCATCGCATGCACAGTCATCGACAAGCACTTGGAGATAAGGGCGCAACTAATTCAAGGCTGCCGATCCATCAACTTAAGGAAATTTATCCTACGTCAGCCTGGTATATTGCTTGATGTGATCCTTATATTGGGAAGATCCCATGAACTGGCGGATGCTAGGGCTGGGGAGGTGGAGTCTGCACTGGCTTGCACCGCAGTGGCGTCGTCACAATCTGTCCAGGTGAAGGTCAAGGAGGAACGTGTTGACACTATCCGAAAATGGTCTGGCTGAGGAAGAGGAAGTGTCAAGACCCCTCCAGGTGAGAAATTGTGTGGAAGCTGATGACTCCTCAGTCATCCCCTAACAGGTTGCCCGGCCAAAGGGAGTGCATGCCTGAAATGCAGGAGTCCAGATCACTTCGCAAAAGCATGTCCCAGTGCCATATGACAGTCGAGTGATCGGGAAAGAGCAAGAAGTTCAGAAAAGTCAAGTTCGTATCCGAGGAGGAGGAACAACAGAGAGCGGCACATGTGGTGTGCCAACAATTGCAAATTCTCGAGGATGAAGAGGAAGATGAGGGAAAAGTATTCCAGTTTCATTCACAGGGCGTAACAACCAAAAGAAAAGACCACCATCGATGTGTAGGGTGAACATTGGCAGCACATCAATTACAGCTCTCACTGACACAGGAGCATCAGTGAACATTCTCGATGCAGAGCAATATCAGCAGCTAGAGCCACAGCCTTTGCTGTTGAAGACCAAGCTGAAGATATATAACTACGGGGGCACTACTCCCATACCTCTGCAAGGAGTCATAGAGGTGGAAGCAAGTCATGGGAAAGTGGCATCACTGATTAAATCTCATGTCACACAGGAGAGTGCAAGAACATGGCTGGGTTGCCACACAGCAGAGGATTTGGTGTTGATGCTATTCACCAGGCAGGTACACCTGTCACAAGCGGAAGACATCATGGCAGAGGTTCCGGAATTGTTTGAGTGGTTAGGATGACTAAAGGATGTCAAAGTGAAATTACACATTGACCAAACAGCATTATGACATCAGCGTGTTCCTTTTCACCTTCGGCTCCTGGTGGAAGCGGAGTTAGACAGGCTGGAGAAGGCTGGAGTGATCTAAAAAGTTTCTGGTCCCACTCCATGGATTTCTTCCCTATTAATTGCTCTCAAACTGAAACAGATGGGTGCAATAAGGTTGTGTGTGGACATGCGATTATTGAATATGGCAAAAAAGAGGGAAAGACACAACACCCCAACAATCAATGAAATAGTGACAGACATAAATGGAGCCCAGTGGATCTCCAAAGTGGACCTCAACTCGGGGTACCACCAACTGATGCTGGATGAGGCCAGTCATTACATAACCACACTTTCGACCCATGTGGGGCTGAGGAGATTCAAGAGGCTCATCTTTTGAGTGTCCTCCGCAGTAGAGGTGTTCCAGGATGCAATAAGGGAGGCTTTATCTGACTGATTGGGGTTATCAATGTCAGCGATGCCGTCCTGATCTTTTTGAACTCACTGGAGGAGCATCATGTCCGATTGAGGGCTACCTTGCAGTGACTCTTCGACCAAGGATTAACACTCCACAAGAGTAAGTGTGGCTTCTACACCAATGAAGTAGAATTCTTTGGCTATTGGTTCTCAAAAGATTGTCTTCAAGTGGATCCTGCGAAAGTAGAAGCCATTAGGGTGGCATCAATTCCCCAGAAATCCCACTGAGATGCGTAGTTTCCTGGGAATAGTTAACAACTGTAGGAGGTTCACTCCCCAACTGGCGACCATCTCTGAACCTTTGTGGGCATTACCCAAGAAGGATACGCCATGGTCGTGGATGAATACAGCATCGCAGGCCTTTAGAGGCGTGAAAGGAGCACCGCTACAGGGAGCCATGGTAGCCTTCTTTAGACCAGGAGGCCAGACAGGACTCATTGTGGATGCCAGCCCAGTAGGGCTCGGAGCCGTATTTCCAACAGTGAAACACCTCTGGGGAGTGGGTACCCATCACTTATGCCAGCCAGGAACATTCAGCAGTAGAAACCAGATATGCCCAAATTGAAAGGGAAGCACAATCTATCAGGTGGGCATACCAACATTTTCACATTTACCTTTGTGGACACCAGTTTCCCATCATCACAGATAACAAACCTTTGGTGCCCTTATTCAGTGGGACAGCAAGGAATGGGCCACCAAGAATTGAGACTGAGAGATGGGATGTGGAGTTACAACAGTACAATTTTGAAATCTCATACCGACCTGGAGTTAACAATCCCGCAGATTACCTGTCACGCCACCTCCTGACCGCTGATCCATGGACACAGAGAGAGACTGATGTAGGAGCAGAAGAGTTCACACATCTAATCCGTGAGCTAGCATGTCCTCGAGCACTGTCAATAGAGGAAATAGTGGAAGCTACCATGGAGGATACCTGCATAAGAAAAGCGACAGAGACATTGAAGGCGCACAAGTGGAAAAACTTCCTTGCGGGAGTAAGCAGCCTCATTGATGAGGAAAGAGAAGTTCATGCTGATATGTGTTGTTGCGGTGATGAACTGAGAGAGAGCAATGATGGGCTTCTGCTGATGGGACAACACATCATAGTGCCACAGAGTCCGTGGAGGTATGCTGTGGTGTTGGCTCATCAAGGCCATCAGGGTCTGGCTAAGACCAAGGCACATTTATGCACTAAAGTGTGGTTTCCAGAAATGGATCGGTTAGTAGAGGTGGTACATGGATGCCATTTCTGTTTGATCACTGGGGCTGAACCATCGGCAATTCCAATAATCACCGAAGATCCTTGTAACAGGCCCTGGTCAACAGTAAACATGGACTTTGGAAGCTTTACGGATGGCCGTATCACACTTGTCATGGTAGACAGCAACACCAAATTTCCAGCGGTGGAACTCATCCAGCTTTTGAGTACGTCAAGCCTGCACTGGAAAGAATATTTGCCATGCTAGGTTTGCCCGACAAGGTGAAATCTGATAATGGGCTACCATTTCATGGTCAGGAATTCAAGGAGTACTACATCATCTTAACATCAGACACAGGAGAATCACTCCCCAGTGGCCAAGCAAATGGGGAAGTAGAAAGATTTATGAGGACGCTCAGTAAGGGCCTCCGGAAAGTCATTGATCAAGGAGATGATTTGGAGGTTTGTCTACAACAATTTTTGAGAGCCTTTCACCAAACAACTCATACTACCACGGGATGTGCCCTGAGTGAGCTCCTCATGAAAGGCCGGTGAGAGACTTGGTACCCGTGAGTTCCCATGGGAAATAGAGACCTTAGACATAGAGGCGGCCCAAAACAAGAGAAAAGAGAACAATGATAAGATGAGTAGAAAGAGGAATGCACAGGAGTCGGCAGTAAAAATGGGAGACAAAGTTGTGATTAAAGACCGCTATCCTGGATGTATATCCAGAACTCCTTTTGAAAAAGAAATTTGGGAAGTGGTTGGAATCAAAGGAACCTTGGTCGCGGCCAAGAGAGGAGGACTGATCGTGTCGAGAAATGTTTCATGGTTCAAGAGGGCATCTGGCGGGCCTGACCCCATCGATACAACAGGACACGACTCATCCCCGACGGATCAGTACATGGGTGAATGGGAGTCTGGGGCTAACAGTTTTGGAGAGAAAGGCAGTGACAACCTTCGAGATCATGAAGCTCCCTGGACAGCCCAAACCCCCTCGGAGAGCCAGCAGTCCAGGGTTGATGTTCTTGTCACTCAATGTGGTCATCCGTATCATCTGAGAGAAAATCCGAGACCTAACCAACGACTGAGCTGAGGAACTTTGAAAGTGGGCAAGGAAAACACCCCTTGTTGACTTCAGTGGGCTTGTTGTTTTTAATATCATGTTTTGTTTTATTTTTATATTTTTGCCTTAAAGGTTACGAGGGATATAGTGAGCTACCCAGACACTACTGTACATTGTATCACCATGCACTCGAGGGGCCGGGCACGGATCCGAGGGAATAAATAAAGGTCTCAGGATCGCTCATGGTCTGAGCACGTAACTGCATAGTGGTGGCCAGTTTGGTTACCCTGTATGCTGTATATTGGGCCTTGCAAGTGCGCTGCACTTGCGAGAGTGGCACCCTCTACACTCCCTTTGCAAATTCATATGATTCAGTATCATTCTACTTTAAAAAAACTTCTATGAACATGATTATTTTAATGGGTTTTATGCACTTCCGCCTCACGCCAAGATACACCTCCGGGTGTGATACATTCAACGCTAAAATCAAATGCCTTTAACCTGACATAACATATGTATAATGGGAGTCTAGCTCACAAACAGTGTGTACGTGACAACTGGCTTGCCTTTTAGTGCGTGAATAGCATTGTCATTGAGCTGGAGAGGAATGGCATGAATGCTTCTAGATTTATGTTTAAAAACTATCACTTTTAATACATTCTTAGCAATGCACGGATATAATCTGATGTACTAAGATACAAAGATTCAGTGTGCTAAAGAAATACACTTTTTTCATTTTGAAGACAGTTTATCATATTTGCATATGATATTAGTTACCCGATTTATGTGTTAACCATTTTCAAGACTGTGCTCTTGCTCAGCTCTCCCCGTATTTGTTGCCTTGCTCACCTCTATCATATAATGCTCCTAGGACGTTATTGCCTTACCTCGAGGTAGGCACCTTTCCTGATGTTCAGTACTACTCAGATGGTACCGCGGCAAGAGTTACTTCTTACTGCATGGCAATGGCAGCTGACACAGATCGGGGTGGCGGGGAGGATGGTGGGGAGAGGTAAAGAAATAAAAAAAACTTACCTCCTCTACGCGTTTTGTCTCTCCTTTGTTGTCTCTCATATAGTACCTCCTCTGGCCCAGAACAGGAAGCACCCAGGCTCCGCTGACCAATCACAATGCTGCAATGCTGCGTTGTGATTGGTCTGAGCGCCGTGGTTCAGCGCTCAGCCAGGGAATGGGAGCCTGGGCATGTTCTAGGCCGGCCTGATGAGCCGGCCAGTCATTGCACACTTACAGAGTGCCCACCACTCCTCCCCCCTGCTCTGAGAGCAGAGCAGCCCCGCCTGACCCACAGCAAGAACAACTAAAATGATAATAATGAGTTATTATCATTTTATTTTTCCTTTCTTTACACTGCTGAAAGCAGTGTGGCGACACTCCTGCGCCTTAGCGGAGGAGCCGCCACTGCGCATGGATGAGCACACCTTTGAACTGACGCTCCTCTGATGGGCCCAGTACTACCTGGAGCTCTACTGAAAACAGAGGGACGCAGCTAACGGTGGGAAGCGGAGCGGAATTGTGTTAACTGTCACAGTAATGAGAGGTTCTGCACTACCTCACAATGTGCTAAATGCAATTTAAGAAAAGAACACTCATTTACGAGCAGGCCTTTTCACTTCTGCCACAGCTTGCTTTCAGGCCTCAGAGTTTTTTCTCTTCTCTTTGCTTCAGCCTTTCGAGTCCAAATGTCAGCCTAATAGAGTACTTTAAACAGTAATCAATGGTCGTTAAAGTGCCCCTCACGTTAGCGAGGGCCTCGCTGTGACAAAACGTGCGGTGGAAGATTTAGTCCTAGGGCTCCTTGAATATGTCACAACAGTCTCATTATTTAATTCCCTCTCGCAGTTTCTTCATAATTATTATTCAAGATCCTTCTTTTTATCCCCTCGAGGCAAATGTGGTGTCTAATATAGTTTGGGATTTTCAATTAAATAAACAACCAATATTTCCAGTGTCTGCATTTACACTGTCTTCCCACGCTTGCCTGGCCTGCCTACTCACATCTATTATTGACATTAATGACTTAAATCACTGTAGCCAATTAGAATCTTTTCTGTTAGGTCCAATGACTGAGTATTCCGTGGTATTAGAGCGAGAAATAGCTTTGTCAGAAGCTGCTGAGGTGAGCATGCTAGCAGGCCATTTAAAACCTTATAAAATCGCAAAAGGGAAAGGAGTGATAACTCCATATTGCAGCAGGTGTTGCTTGGCTGTTCAATAAATCCTCCATGTCAAGAGCGTATTTAATTTATTAGGAAATCTATTTTGATGGCGTCCTGTTGGTCTAAATAAGTTGAACTGATTTTATTTCCCTAAGGAAACGTAGGAATACATATGTGAAGTGTTCAGCTTTAAGGAAACAACTGAAAGAAACTGTGAAATCAGTGATCAACTAAAAGACCAGGCATTCTTGCTGCCCTTGTGCCTGTGTGCAGTGCTCAATTTGGAAAAAAATACTCGGGGAACCAATAACCTTGAGGTCAAGGTATGGCAGAGGAAAGGAGGTGGAGTCGTAAGGACCTGAGCGGGTAAAGAAGAGTCTGACACCAGTGCTTAATTTGTAAAATAATAAGTGCCAGGGCCCTGACCAGGAGGCCCTGCAGCTTGCACCACCCATTGCCCCGTCATCGCTGCCAATGACGGTACCAAAACAACTACTAACCATCTGTCTCGCCTTCATGTGCTTCAGTTCAGATTATTCCAGGTCCCCAAAGGTAAAGAAATGGCCGGGGAGGCAGGTATTAGTATTTTTTAATGTATATTGTATTCATAAACAACCACTCTTCTGCTCATCTCTAAGTTAGATGAGCAGCGGCACCATATGACAGAGTATCATAAATGTGGTGACTACAATTAAGTGTTGGTGCCGAGCACCAGAAACCAATTAAGTTCTAGTGCTGAGCACGAGAACCACCGGCTCAAATTAAGCACTGTCTGACAATTAACCTTTATATATTTTTATAAATGTGCTGCAAAAAAAATTGCCATCAAAGGCAAATCTATTCTAGCTTACTTAACTGGTCACAAAGAGGCTGCACTTTAAAATACCTTGCACCTGCTGCTGAGATCCCAGAAATGTTGAGGAGACTCTAAAAATGGCAAGATTACTCTGGTGGTTAATGCAGTTTTGAGAGAGCTCTGTGTTTTGTTCAGTCACAGTTTTGACTCAAAGTAGCACAAAGGGTTAATGTGTCTACTGAAAAGCACATTGTGTAACATGAACATCACAGATTTAAATTTTTATGTAGATTGGTAAGTGGCCTTTTGACACAGATTTTTTATTTTTTTTATTTAACAGAGTTTTATATAGCGCGAACTTGACCCGAAGGTATTGGGTATCAGAGCGCTTTACATAGCACCAGTTGCGTTACATGAGGCCACATTCATTTTTGTTAGGCACAGATAATTTTTTACTTTCAGTTCATAAGGTGCAATTCTAATATAGCACAGTGATCTATTTAGGGACATCAAGGAGCTTCATGCAATTTGTAAGTCACGGGTTTAAATTCTTATTGTTTTGTTCTCAACAGTTATTCCAAGATTGCAAAGAAGGGCTCCTATGGGCAATTAATAAAGTTTTGCTAGTACAGACCACACTAATGACTGCATTATGTTTTATATCCCATCTTTGTGTTTCTCCCAACCGTTCACTGTTAACCCCTTCCATGCACATAACAGAATGGTTCCGTCATGAGCCACAGTGCTCGTGTGCTCATGACGGAACCATTCCGTCATGTGCACACAAGCACTAAATCCCTCTGCTGTAAACAGCAGAGGGTTTTCTTTTTTTTTTTTGCTTCAAGAGGTGGGGAAGAGATTCCCCAACCTCCGAGCCATTTTTTTCTCCAACTTAATGCTGATCGCGCACATGGAGCACTGACGTCATTACATTGAAACTGAAACTGAGATGAGCCGATCGGCTTGTTTCAGTTTCAGTGCTTCGGTGCTCGTGGGGCTATCTCAGCCCCCCGAGCACCGAAACGGGAGAGGTATCATTGGAAAGGGGAGAATCTGCAGGAGGGCGATCCCCATGCAAGGATTCACCGCTAGACACCAGGGAGGGGCCCCTTTGGCAAGGGTCTTTGTCCCCCCTTAAAAAAAATGGGCTTATTCAGTCTTTCTGCCCCCCCCAGGGGGCAGCAGAGATTATATTTTTCATAGTTCAGGGTTGGGGGCTGCCCAGAATGGGCATGCCAGTGCCCCCACCCCACACCCCAAAAATGCACAGTCTTTCTGCCCCCCAGGAGGCCCTGACCTGCCCCCCAGGGGGGCAGAAAGCCCTCTAGACACCAGGTATTTTTTTTTATATGTAGGGGTGGGGGTTGCCCAGCATGCCAATGCCCTCACCCCCCAACAAATTGCCACAGTCTTTCTGCCCCCCCTTGGGAGGCAGATGAGGGCAATAGCCCCTGATCTGCCCCCCAGGGGGCATAGATCCCACTAGGCACCAGGGATTTAGTTTCTTTACATAGAGGTGGGGCCAGCCAGAATGGAGGATGGGGGCATTGGCATGCCGAAACACAAATTGGACAGTCTTTATAACCCCCGATCTGCCCCCCCCGGGGCGGGCAGAAAGCCCACTAGACAATAAGGATTATTTTTTTTTTATAAAAGAGGGGTAGGGGCTGCCCACAATGTGCTTGGCGATTTCCCCCACCCCACATAATGGGGACAGAAGACTTTCTGCCTCCCCGGGCTGATCTGAGGTTTGCAGAGGATTCCGAGTAAGAAAACATTGGGGGATCCACACAAGCCACACCTCCCTGGACTCCCCAGGGTGTCTCATTTTCAGAAATGTCTGGGATTGGTAGGTTTCCCTAGATGGCTGCCAAAACCGGGACCCAAAACGCAGGCCCCCCCTTGCAAACCCAGCTCATTTTGTAATAGATAGGGGGCATCTGCGTTTTTTTGTAAAATGATACACCTCACATTTCTTACCAACTGCAGTATTATCCCTGGCTTTCTGTTGAGTAACTTTTTCAATGATCATTCAGCGGAGGTCATTCTCAGAGTGTTTCATTTCAGCCCAGTGATGGACCAAAGGGGCAGAAAATCTGACTATGCGGATGTTAGATTTATGTTCACATATTCTCATTCTGCATTCCCGTCCAGTTTCACCAATATATCTAAGCCCAGAAGGTCAGAGGATAAGGTAAGCAATGTTGGACGTATGACAATTGGTCATCCCTTTGAGTTAGATAGTTCTTTTTCCTATATTGACAGAATCTGGCACTATTGCATTAGTGCATGCTTGACATGTACCACATTTGTGGTTACCCTTGATGGGATCAGTTCCTGTAATAGACCTCTGACAGAAACGTTCGTTCTCTCGAGGTTTTGCATTCACCAAAAGGTTTCGGATATTCTGATTTCTTTTGAAAGCAAAGGTCGGTCATGCAAGTCTGTTTTCCTCATTGTTGATATTCAACAGATGCCATTGTGCATTAACAATTTGTCTGATCTTCTCATCCATATTTGAGTGTCTGGTGACACAAACTAGTTTATCCTCTAGCTGTTTGTTTTTTGTTTCAAACATGCTGCCCTGTTGAAATATCGGGCCCTTTTAAATGAATCCTTTATCAGCTTTTTAGGGTACCTCCGCATGTCTAAGAAACTCCTCAATGGTGGCACAGATTCTGCACATGCGCAAAAATTTACTAAACGAAATATCTTGCTTTTGACAACGTGGGTGAAAGCTAAAGGGTAGGTTTTCTGTGGAAAAATGTGATGTGTCCATGTTGCGTTTTGGGCCGTTTCCTGTCGTAGGTACTAGGCCTACCCACACAAGTGAGGTACCATTTTTATTGAGAGACTTGGGGAAATGCTGGATAGGCAGAAGTTTGTGGCTCCCTGACAGAACTTTCCATCACACAAATGTGAGGAAAATGTTTTTTTTTTTACAAAGTTTGAGGTTTGCAAGGGATTATAGTTGTTAGAACCTGGTGAGAGGCACACAGCTCACCCCATTCTGGATTCCCCTGGGTGTCTAGTTTTCAGAAATGTACAGGTTTGATAGGTTTCCCTAGGTGCCCGCTGAGCTAGGGTCCCAAATCCACAGCTAGGCACATTGCAAAAAAGGGCTAGTTTTCTGTGGAAAAATGTGATGTGTCCATGTTGCCATTTTGGTTGTTTCCTTTCCTGGGCACTAGGCATACACACACAAGTGAGGTACCATTTTTATCAGGAGACTTAGGGAAATGCTGGGTGTGTGAAAGTTTGTGACTCCACACAGATTCCAGAACTTTCCATCACAGAAATGTGAGGAAAATCTTTTTTTTACAAAGTTTCAATCAATCAATCAATAAGGGTTGGTAAAGCGCAACTACTCACCCGTGAGGTTCTCAAGGCACTGGAGGGAGTGGGGCGGCTCCGCTGAGTGCTGGGGTCATGAAAAGAGGCAGGTCTTGAGGTCCTTCCTGAACTGGGGTCAGTGTGGGAGCTTGCCAGAGGTGGAGGGGGAGGTCATTCCAGATCTGGCTGCGAGGTAGGAGAAGGACTTTCCTCCCATTCTGGTCTTGTAGATACGTGTGACGGTGGCCAGAGAGAGTTCAGCTGATCGGAGGTGTCTTTTGATTGCGTGGAAGGAGAGGCGGTTGTTCAGGTATATCAGTCCGAAGTTGTGAAGGCCCTTGTATGCATTGGTGAGGAGTTTGAAGGTTATTATTCTTTTGACTGGGAGCCCGTGGGGATCGCGGAGGTGTTGGGTGATGTGACTGTGATGGGGGATGCTTAGGATCAGTCTGGCTGCGGTGTTCTGGATGGTCTGGAGTTTGTGAAGGAGTTTCTTGTTGATTCCGTGGAGAGAGCGTTGTTGTAGTCCAGTCTGCTGCTGATGAGAGCGTGCGTGACAGTTTTTCAGGATTCGGATGGGAACCATCTGACCGTCTTTCGAAGCATGCGGAGGGTGTTGAAGCAGGTCGAGCATACGGCGTTGATCTGGCAGTTCATTGTGACCGATGATTCTAATATGATGCCAAGGATTTGTGCGTGGTCCGTCAGGGTGGGGGGATTTCAGAGAGCGGGGGGCCACCAGGAGTCGTCCCATGCAGCGGGGGTGGAGCCAAGGATGAGGACTTCTGTTTTCTCTGAGTTGAGTTTTAGGTATCCAGGTAGCGCGGTCTTTCATCCCTTCTTGGAAGTTGTGTTTGGAGGTGCTGGGTTCGTTGGTGAGGGAGAGGATATGCTTGGTGTCGTCAGGGTAGGAGACGATGTTGAGCTTGTGCTTCCTGACGATGGTTGTGAGGGGGGCCATGTAAACGTTGAGGAGGGTGGGGCTGAGGGAGGAGCCCTGGTGCACTCCACAGTTGGTCTCTGTTGGTTCCAAGAGATAGGGAGGGAGTCTGACCCGCTGAGTTCTGCTGGTGATGAATGAGCATATCCAGTAGAGGTCCTTGCCGCGGATGCCGGCGTCGTGGAGTCTGGTGGCTAGGGTGCGATGGGAGACTGTGTTGAAGGCAGCCGAGAGGTCCAGGAGGATGATGGCCGTCGTTTTGCCCTAGTCAAGGAGGGAGTGGATGTCGTCGATGGCGGCGAGTAGGGCAGTCTCGGTGCTGTGGTTGCTGCAAAATCCGGATTGGGAGATGTCCAGGACGTTGTTAGCTTCGATGAAGTTTTCTAGCTGGGTGTTGATGGCCTTTTTGATGCCCTTGGCTGTTAATGAAAGCAGGGAGTTTGAGCTTTGCAAGGGATTCTGGGTAACAGAACCTGGTAAGAGCCACACATGTCAACCCATCTTGGATTCCCCTGGATGCCTAGTTTAAAAAATATACAGGTTTGCTAGGTTTCTCTAGGTGCCCGCTGAGCTAGGGTCCCAAATCTACAGCTAGGCACATTGCAAAAAAAGGGTCAGTTTTCAGTGGAAAAATGTGATGTGTCCACATTGCGTTTTTGGCCGTTTCGGGGGTACAAGGCCAACCCAATTAACCAAAAGCAAAAGAGGGCCCCTGAGTGAACCAATAACAGGCAAAGAAAGCAGGAGAACAAATGCATAGGCAAAAGAACAGAAAAAACTGCCTGATAAATTGAATTTGTGGAATATCTCACCATACTACAAGGATGCTTACAAAGACATCTCGGAGTCATGGTATATATGTATATACATTCAACAATTATGTTCAAAAAGTCTCTGAGGGATCATCAATGTCATCATCCAAAGACTTATCAAAAATATGAATTGTTTATTGTAATCATATCCATATAAATACAGATATCCATACATGTCACAACACAAGACATTCCAAAAATTCATAGATATAAAAAGGAATTATCATAAGCTCAGGAGTAACCATGGAAATACCCCCTTCCGATGCTCACCTCATCACCCATCCCACTCACACCAACATTCGTTCTACAGACAACCCTTACACATACCAAAAACTAACCGTGGGCGTAAAGCTCCGCTCCGCTCACGCAGTTTGCGGAGTTTTGTTAACTCCGTGTTCTGCGTAGAACGCGGAGTTGCCGAAAAACTCTGCAATCCGCAATGGAGCAGAGTTTTTTTTGTGTTGGCACACCTGAAAAGCATTTTTGCGTGCGCGTGAGTGACTTATCGGGTGCCTGCGATCGCTGATGAGATGTTCCGAGCCGTTCGCAAGCACCACGAGGTTTGCTAGCCAGCCGCATGGTCCCGCAAGAGTTTGCGGCCACCAACACGTCATTCGAGCACACCAGCAGACTTCCGGTGGGGGTTTTGTGAAGAACACGATCCCAAACACGCAGGATCTACCGCGACTGCAATCTGGAGAAGGTTCCCTCCCTGAGCAGCATCAAATCCTTCTTGAAATGACGATTTGGAGTAAAAAAAACTCCTCAAATTGACATTTGGCTATACTTTTTTCTGCAAGGAGTCCTTTTTCTTATTTTACTTATTTTTGCAAGAGAAAGGAAGTGCCCCAGAGCCTCCAACTTCCTGTTCCTGTCCAGCAGGCTCCTCCCAGTGCTTTGTCCATCTCCTGGTCACTCTTCATTTGGATTTGGATCTGGAATGATCACTCTTTGTGTCTGCTGCACATATCATTGGATTTGAGGACTTTGAATTTGAGATTTCACAAGTAAGTTGGAAAACTGGTGTTGTTTGTTTGATTGGAGCCATGCACCTATATTTCTTTGTACTTTTCATCAATTCTTTAAATTTATTGTGGTGGGTGGCCTGTTGTTTCAGTAGGGGCCTAGCTGTTTCTTTGCAAGTAATTTTTCTTCTTTTATAAAGGAAACATGTTGCACAGTTCACTACATTTTCTCCATGTTTTGCTTTTGAAATCAATTTGCAATATTTATTTAATTCACTATGTAGCCCAGTAGTCTGCCAATAGGCCTTTCTCAGCCAGTAGGCCCAGAGCTACTCATGGGTGCATGAAACAACAACTGTTTCTGTGGTGTCTGTTGATTTAACATAATTTAGGGCATGGATGGCATTGTATTGAAATACAAAATGTGCTTGTTTTGTGGTATTTCACTTTTTTCATGAGATGTGTTGTTTAGCATGCCTCCTTTGTCTGGCCAGTATGTGACTGTGGTTGTAATAGTAGGCCCCAGCATTTGCCTTGGCTCCCCATGTGCCTAGGGGTCATTTTGTAAAGTCTGTGTCCATAGGCCTGCTTGTGTTGATTGTTTTCCAGGCCTCCTGCCTGTTGTTGTGACCATGTCTTCCCTTTTTTCCTCTTGGCTTATTGCTTCTTGTTGTGGTGGCTTGGCCATTTGTCTGGCAGCCATTTTGTGAAGGCAGCCAGTGTGCTTTTGCTATAGGCCTGCATGTCTTCCCTTTGTTCCCCATGGCTTATTGCTTCTTGTTGTGGCCTGGCCATGTGGCTGGCAGCCATTTTGTGCGTTCATCCAGTGTGCCCCTTTGCCCTATGCTTGCATGGATGGTTGATCAATGAGATAAGCAGCTTAATAAATTATTAATTAGACGCTTGAGGGTAATTTTTATTTTTTACTTATTTAAAATAATTTCTTTATTTTAATTTCTTTTTTTCATTTTATGTGTTAATTTTTCCAATTTGTTTAATTTTTTAAATATATTTACAATTTTGTTTTCAATTTTTCAAATTATTTTTTTTAAATTTTTTAAATTTCTTTTTAATTTTTTTTAAATTTCAGTTTCAAAGTAACATGCCTTGGCATCAATGAACCATTAACATGAACCCCATGTCTGCTTTATGACGTGCACAACAGTATTCATTGTCTAGGGTTTGTTCCATTCCATTGTCATTTGTCAGCTGCAGCTCCCTGAGTGCCGCATCCATTCCCCGCCACGTGATGCACAATGCCAAACCGTTACATTTGTATTTTTGTTGCTCTTCTTCTTCTTTCCTATCCTTCCTGAGTGTACTGGACTGTACAGTACACCATGAAAGCCCTTCTTGTTGTCAAAGTCTCACAAATGGTTACAATGTATTGTTAATTTTTTAATAACTGAGGTAGCACATACAAGTGTGACCACACACTAAATTATATATTATAATATTTGTTTGTACTAGTAATTATTGAACTACAACAATGCTACTTTTCACTGATGTTCTTCTTGCTTCTTTGCTTTTAAGTGCACAAGAGGAGGAGACAACATTACCCATTGTACTGCCAGACAGAAGGTCTGCGCCCTGCGCACGAGGTCACGTGACGTGTGACCACAGACATCTCTTCAACTTGTGAATCTAAAACAAGTGCTGTGGCATGCTAACTGACAGCTTCCAGATGGCCCCAAAGAAAGGTACCAGTAACAAGAAATTCAAAGTTGCCAGTGTGAAGAAGAAGTCACTGCCACTTACCACCACCGGTATGTCGCCCAGTACCTTTTTTGGGAAACCAAAAATTGCGCTGCAGCAGCGGTGTCCGGGGAGCAAGCTGGAAGCAAGCCCATGTCTGTCACAGAGGCAGCCAGTCTAATCATGACAACGCCGACGAGCAGTGACGTTGAAATTGACATCGTTATCACTAAGTAGTAACCAACCAATGCAGGAAACTCAGATAAGTGGGCAACAACAGCTCCAACCACCATCAATAGTAGTAGTTCCTCCCGTAAGTAGGGGCAGTTCAGGAAATCGAGCTTCCTGCTGAGGAAAAAGAGCAAGCCACTCTTTCAGAAGATCCATTATCTTCTAGATCCCCAGCAAGGAAAAAGAGGGTTAGTCCATCAACTTCTTCCTCAAGCCCCCCTTCTGATGATCTAGACATCACTTGGATCCCGCCTCAGTCTGAGAGTGAGACACGCCACGCCCACGAGACAAGGCTAGGGAAAAAGGTTCCGGAAAGCCTTAGAGATATGGAGGTAGATGTAGAAGAAGAGGATGATGACGAGCCAGTCATCATGGATGTTAGTCCCACCCCAGTGAAGACCGACATTACCGCATCCCAAATTGCTGTGAGGGATGTGGCACGGATACCACCAACACAGATACCACCAACACCACCTCCATCTGCCAAATTTACAAAGTCCCGTCAGCGACCTACATCCACCACAACCACCTCAGTAGAAGTAGGTACTGCAGAGAGCCAAACGTCACGTCAACCTACCAGTTCATCCGACATTGCAAGTGGCACCAACAGTGTCAGAAAGATGACCTCCCCGGTTTGGGACTTCTTTTTGGTTAGCCGGAAGGAGGTGAACATTGCTATATGCTCCATTTGTGGAGCAGGTGTTAGGTGGGGTAAGCTTGGTACAAACTATGGTACCGGAGGCCAAACAACCCATCTGAGAAAGCACCACTTGATCCAGTGGGAGGCGCACCTTAGCGGCCAAAAAACTGCAAGTTTTGTTGGTGGAGGGGATGAAGATCCGATCACAATGGAAGGTAAAAATGAGGGAGACATTTTCTCCAGTACACAAAGCAGCCCTGTCCCCAGCAGTGCAGTGGTACCGCCCACTTCATCATCAGCAACATCACAATGGCACAAGAGTCAGGTTGAGACACCAAGGGGTCCAAGGCAAGAGAGTACCACAACGAAAAAACACGCATTGAGCCTAACAATATGTGGTCTCAAGAAGTCACCTGCATCAGTGGCACCAGAAAAGAAAAAAATCCAGGTTACCATTCTCAACATGTTTAGGCTGTAAGGGCAGTACGAACGCAACCTCCCAACTGCACACTTGTACAATGCGAAGCTGGCTAAAATGTTAGCGCTGGACCTCCTCCCTTTTTCTTTTGTGGAAGGGGTGGGTTTTCTTGAATTTGTCAGGGCCATCTGCCCGAAATGGAAGGTTCCCAGCCGGTCCTATTTTGCCAGAGTTGCTGTTCCAGCACTACATCACGACGTGCTGGAATTGTTTGGACAAGCTTTGCAGCAGAGTGCTGTTCACACTATCCACCTGACAACAGACATGTGGACCAGTTGCCAAGCCACTGATTACATGTGCATCACTGTACACTGGATCTCTTTTGTGGATGTTAGAGAAAAGATATTTGCAGGTGTTGACACTGCTGACATTTTTACTGACACTTGGAAGCATGCTACAGTAGCCATGTTCGCCATGGAGGAATCCCATACTGCTGCAAACACTTTGGAAGACTTTATCACTAAGGTCTTTGAATGGCTGCGACCAAGAGGACTTAGCATTGGTTTTTGGTGCCACGGACAATGGCAGTAATATAGTTAAGGCCATGGCTGATGGTGGCTAATTCAGGGTCCTGTGTTTGGTGCACTGCATTAACATAATTGTTCAAGACTTTCTGAAAAAAGAAGACCGAGTCAGCAACTTACTGACCACCTGCAGAAGAATCTGCACACATTTCAGCCATTCTTTTAACCCCTTGACCGCGATCGGAATTCCGCTCGTATGCGGGACATTCCGATCGCGGGTGGAGTCGTGACGAGCTCAGCTCGTCATGCGCACAGTGCTACCGCGTAGCATGACGAGCTGAGCTCGTCATGAGCACGGAAGGGGTTAAAGCCCGGAAGCAGCTGAGGATCATTCAGCGTGATAATAGAATGCCAGTTAAAGCACTCATCCAGGAGGTGCCAAAATGCTTGGAACTCAACTTATTACATGCTTGAACGTCTGTTTGAGCAGTACAGAGGATGCAACTGTGAAAGGCAAGACAGAGATGCTGCTTCCTTTTGAGGCCTTCACAAGTGAAGTCAGCAAGGAGGACTGTACCATGGGCCAAGCTATCCCATTGTTGAACTTGCTACAGGAACAGCTAAGAAGGTGTTTGCAATGTGTGCAGGTGTGGAGGAAAAAAAGAAGCATATGAGTTGGTGGAGAGCTTAATCCTTCGCTTATCTGAAAATACAAGGGTGCAAAGAGGCATTGTGTCATCCAATCACTACATTTGTGCCACAATTCTTGATCCACGGTACAAACCATTACTGGACACTTTCATTCCTTTTTCAGATAGGGATTTTGCCGACTACACTTGGATAGCTGTGCAAGCAAGTCAGCTAGAAAAAGAACGGCCGGGAATTAGAGGTAAGCCTGGGCGTAAAACTCCGCTCACAGAGTTTGTGGATTTTTGGCAACTCCGAGTTCCGTGTAGAACACGGAGTTACCGAAAACTCTGCGCTCCGCACCTGAACTGAGTTTTTTTTGTGTTCGCGCACTCAAAGTGCATTTTCACGCACGTGGGAGCGACTTACCGGGATGCCTGCGATCGCCGACAAGATTTCCCATCCGTTCGCGAGCGCCACGAGATTTGGTAGCCGGCCGCACAGTTCCGCAAGAGTGTGTGATCGTGAACACGTCATTCAGGCGCTCCATCGGACTACCGGCGGAAGTTTTGTGAAGATCGCAATCCTGAACACGCAAAATTTGCAATCTGGAGAAGAATCTCTCTCGAGCAGCATCAAAACCTTCTCGAAATGATGATTTGGATTAAAAAAACTCCTCAGATTGACATTTGGCTGTACTTTTTTGTGCAAGGAGTCCTTTTTCTTTTTTTACTTTTTTTTTTAAGAGGAAGGAAGTACCCCAGTGTCTCCAACTTCCTGTTCCTGTCCAGCAGGCTCCTCACAGTGCTTTGTCCACTTTTCATTTGGATTTGGAGCTGGAAGGATCCCTCTTTGTGTCTGCTGCATCATATATCATTGGATTTGAGGACTTTTGGATTTGAGATTTCACAAGTAAGTTGAAAAATTGGTGTTGTTTGTTTGATTGGGGTATTGCACCTACATTTGTTTGTACTTTTCATAGTTTTTTTTAAATGTATTGTGGTGGGTGTCCTGTAGTTTCAGTAGGGGCCTAGTTGTTTCTTTGTATGTAATTTTTCTTCTAGTTTTCTTTTATAAAGGAAACATGTTGCAAAGTTCACTACATTTTCGTCAACTTTTGAAATCAATTTGCAATATTTATTCAATTCACTAGCCCAGTAGTCTGCCAATAGGCCTTTCAGCCAGTAAGCCCAGAGCTACTCATGGGTGCATGAAACAACTGTTTCTGTGGTGTCTGTTGAATTTAAACACATTTAGGGCATGGATGGCATTGGATTGAAATGCAAAATGTGTTTTTTTTGGTATTTCACTTTTTTTATGTGTGTTAAATAAATGCCTTTGTTTGATGTGTGTGGTTGTAACTTTCAAACCTTTTTTAGCCCTGTGGATTTTCGTTTTTGGCATTGTTGCATTAAAGCTGTGTTGTTTAGCATGCCTCCTTTGTCTGGCCAGTGTGTGAGTGTGTTTGTAATAGTGGGCCAGCATTTGCCTTGGCTGAGCCTCCCCGTGTGGCCAGGGGCCATTTTGTAAAGTCTGTGTCCATATAGGCCTGCTTGAGTTCATTGCTTTCCAGGCCTCCTGCTTGTTGTTGTGAGTGACCATGTGGCTGGTGGCCATTTTGTGGTGGTGGTATTGCTTTTGCCATAGACCTGCATGTCTTATTCCTTTGTTCCTCTTGGCTTATTGCTTCTTGTTGTGGCCTGCCTGGCCATGTGGCTGGTGGCCATTTTGTTAAGGTAGCCAGTGTGCTTTTGCCATAGGCCTGCATTGTCTGTCTTCCCTTTCTTGTTGTTGTGTCCTTGCCATGTGGCTGGCGGCCATTTTGTGAAGGGGTAGCCAGTGTGCTTCTGCATTAGACCTGCAACCCTTCTTTGTGGTGGCCATGCCTTCTTGCTAATTGTTGTTTTGCATGCAAATTTTTCTTCTTTTATCAAGCAAAAAATGTAGCACAGTTCAATAACTTTTCTAATAAATTTGCAATATTATTGATTTGAATTGATTTGATTCACTATGTGGCCTAGTCTGCCAATGAGCTTTCCAACCAATAGACCCAGGCCAGAGCTACTAATGGGTGCATGAGACAACTGTTTCTGTGGCGTCTGTTGAATTTAAACGTCATTTAGGGCATGTATGGCATTGGATTGAAATGCAAAATGTGTTTTTGGTTTTTTTCCCACTTTTTTTCATGTGTGTTAAATAAATGCCTTCATTGGATGTGTGTGGTTGTTGTGTTTCTTGCAAACCTTTTTTAGCCCTGTGGATTTTTGTTTTTGGCATTGTTGTATTAAAGCTGTGTTGTTTAGCATGCCTCCTTTGTCTGGCCAGTGTGTGAGTGTGTTTGTTTGTAATAGTGGGCCAGCATTTGTCTTGGCTAAGCCTCTCAATGTGGCCAGAGGCCATTTTGCAAAGTCTGTGTCCATAATAGGCCTGCTTGAGTTAATTGTTTTCCAGGCCTCCTGCTTGTTGTTGTTGCTTGTGAGTGACCATGTGGCTGGTGGCCATTTTGTGGTGGTGGTAGTTAGTGTGCTTGCTTTTGCCATAGGCCTGCGTGTCTTCTTTCCTTTGTTCCTCTTGGCTTATTGCTTCTTGTTGTGGTAGCCTGGCCTTGTGGCTGGCGGCCATTTTGTGAAGGCTGCCAGTGTGCTTTTGCCATAGGCCTGCATTGTCTGTCTTCCCTTTCTTGTTGTTTTGGCCTGGCTATGTGGCTGACGGCCATTTTGTGAAGGCAGTCAGTGTGCTTCTGCATTAGGCCTGCATGTCTTTCTCTTTCCTTTCTTCCTCTTGGCTTATTGCTTCTATCCACTGTCAGCTGCAGCTCCCTGAATGCTGAATCCCACTTGATGCACAATGCCAAACAGGGTCCATTACATTTGTATTTATGTTGTTCTTCTTTCCTATCCTTCCTCAGTGTACTGTACACTAGTACACCAACCATGAAAGCCCTTGTTTTTTTCAAAGTCTCACAAATGTCTACACTGTATTGTTATGGTTTTTTAATAACTGAGGTAATAAATGTAATAATAATATTAATAAGTGTGACCACACACAAAGTTATATATTATATTTTTTTGTTTGTACTAGTAGTAATTGAACCACAATAATGAATACCACATTTCACTGATGTTCTTCTTGCCTCTTTGCTTTTAGGTGCACGAAAGAGGAGGAGGCGTCATCACCCATTGTACTGCCAGACAGAGGTCCTGCTGCGCACAATGTCACGTGACAAGTGACCACAGACATCTCTTCAACTTGTGCCACTGCATTCTGCTAACATCTGAAGAAGATGGCCCCTAAGAAAGGTATCAGGTCCTTCTGTACCAAGAAAGTTGCCAGTGAGGAGAAGGCACTGCCACTTACTAAGACTGGTCTGTCGCCCAAGATCTTTTTTGGGAAACCAAAAATTGGACCTGCAGCAGTGGTGTCCAGGGAGCAAGCTGGGAGCAGCACCCCTGCATCAGTTGACCCACCCCACCAGCCTAGGCCCAAGCCCATGTCTGTCGCAGAGTCAGCCAGTCTAATCACGACAACGCCGACGAGCAGTGATGTTGAAATTGACTTATCGTTATCGCAAAGTAGTACCCAATCAATGCAGGGAACTGAGATAAGTGGGCAACAACAGCTGCAACCGCCTCCAATAGTAGTTGTTCCTCCCAAAGTGGCAGCAGTTCAGGAGATAGAGCTTCCTGCAGAGGAAGAAGAGCAAGCCACTCTTTCAGAAGATCCATTGTCTTCCAGATTCCCAGCAAGGAAAAGGAGGGTTAGTCCTTCAACTTTTTCTGCAAGCCTCCTTCTGATGATCTAGACGCCACTTCGATCCCACCTCAGGCTGAGAGTGAGACACGCCACAAGACAAGGCTAGGGAAAAGGAAGGTTCCAGAAAGCCTTAGAGTTATGGAGGTAGATGTAGAAGAGGAGGATGATGACGAGCCAGTCATTATGGACATTAGTCCCGCCCCAGTGGAGACTGACATTACCCCATCCCAAATTGCTGTGAGGGATGTGGCACGGATACCACCAACACAGATCCTACCACCAACACCACCTCCAGCTTCCATATTTCGCTGGCAACCACGTACATCCACCACAAGTACCACCTCAGTAGAAGTAGATACTGCAGAGAGTCAAACTTCACGCCCATCAACCAGTTCATCCGGCATTGCAAGTGGCACAAGCAGCAGCGCCAGAAAGTTGACCTCCTTAGTTTGGGACTTCTTTTCGGTTAGCAGGAAGGAGGTGAACATTGCTATATGCTCCATTTGTGGACAAGGTGTTAGTCGGGGTAAGCTTGGTACAAACTATGGTACCGGAGGCCAAACAACCCATCTGAAAAACCACCACTTGATCCAGTGGGAGGCGCACCTTAGCGGCCAAAAAACTGCAAGTTTTGTTGGTGGAGGGGATGAAGATCCGATCACAATGGAAGGTAAAAATGAGGGAGACATTTTCTCCAGTACACAAAGCAGCCCTGTCCCCAGCAGTGCAGTGGTACCGCCCACATCCTCATCAGCAACATCGCAGTGGTACAAGAGTAAGAGTCAGGCTGAGACACCAAGGGGTCCCAGGCAAGAGAGCACCGCAACGAAAAAACATGTTTTGAGCCTAACAATATCTGGCGTCAAGAAGTCACCTGCATCAGTGGCACCAGAAAAGAAAAAAATCCAGGCTACCATTCTCAGCATGTTTAGGTCGGAGGGGCAGTACGAACGCAACCACCCAACGGCACGTTTGTACAATGCGAAGCTGGCTAAAATGTTAGCGCTGGACCTCCTCCCTTTTTCTTTTGTGGAAGGGGTGGGCTTTCTTGAATTTGTGACAGCCATCGCCCAAAATGGAATGTTCCCAGACGGTCCAATTTCGCCAGAGTTGCTATTCCAGCACTACATCACGACGTGCTGAAATTGCTTGGACAAGCTTTGCAGCAGAGTGCTGTTCACACTATCCACCTGACAACAGACATGTGGACCAGTTGCCAAGCCACTGATTACATGTGCATCACTGCACAATGGATCTCTTTTGTGGGGGTTAGAGAAAAGATATCTGCCGCAGGTATTGTTGACACTGCTGAGATTTTTAATGCCACTCGGAAACATGCAACTGTAGCCATGTTCGCCATGAAGAAATCTCACACTGCTGCAAACATTTTGGAAGACTTTGACAGCAAGGTCTTTGAATGGCTGTGCCCAAGAGGGCTTAACATTGGTTTTGTTGCCACGGACAATGGCAGTAATATAGTTAAGGCCATGTCCGATGGTGGCTATTTCAGGGTCCTGTGTTTGGCGCACTGAATTAACATCATTGTTCAAGACTTTCTGAAAAAAGAAGACTGAGTCAGCAACTTACTGACCACCTGCAGAAGAATCTGCACACATGTCAGCCATTCTTTTAAAGCCTGGAAGCAGCTGAGGATCATTCAATGTGAGCATAGAATGCCAGTTAAAGCACTCATCCAGGAGGTGTCAACACGTTGGAACTCAACTTATTACATGCTCGAACGTCTGTTTGAGCAGTATAGACCAATCAATGAATATGTTATGCAAAGAGGGGATGCTACTGTGAAAGGCATGATCATTGAGATGGACAAATGGGGCCTAGTTAAATGCCTGACAGAGATGCTACTTCCTTTTGAGCTCTTCACACGTGAAGTCAGCAAGGAGGACTGTACTATGGGCCAAGCTATCCCATTGTTGCACATGCTACAGGAACAGCTGAAGGGGGTGTCTGCAATGTAAGCAGGTGTGGAGGAAAAAAAAGAAGCATATGAGTTGGTGGAGAGCTTAACCCTTCGCTTATCTGAAAATACAAGGGTGCAAAGAGGCATTGCGTCATCCAACCATTACATTTCTGCCACAATTCTGGATCTATGGTACAAACCAGTACTGAACACATTGATTCCTTTTTTAGAAGGGGATGTTACCAAGTACAAAACTTGGATAGCTGCGGAAGCCAGTCGCTTAGAAAAAGAACGGCTGGAAATTAGAGGCCCGCTACGCCAGGCCACAACAAGTACTGCAGGGCAGCTGGCATCAAGTTCAACTTCAGAGCCTGAGGGCAGTGCGGTTGGCTCACAGCAGTCATAACCACCAACAACACCAAGAACAGGAGCATCAGCCCCACCAAAAACCGCATAGGAATGGTTTCTACAGCAAGGGCTTGTTAGGTTCAGTGCTGAGGCAAAGGCAAAAGAGGCCAAGCAAAGCGGAGCACCCCTGAGCATTGAGCGGATGGTCCAGGCCTTTCTGGATGACCCAACAGAGGTCTTCATTGATCAAAACCCATTGCTGTATTGGGATGGGAAAAGGCGCCAATGGCCAGTGCTCAGCAGGCTGGTGATAAACTATCTGGCTTGCCCTGTCGCAAGTGTCTCTTCTGAGCATGTTTTCAGTGCTGCTGGTGCAGTTCTGACAGTAAGAAGGACCAGTCTCTTGCCCCAAAACGTGGAGAGGTTAACCATGATCAAAATGAATCAGCACTTTATACCACCGGATTACACCATACCTGAAGTAGCACAGCAGGAAGATGATTCCGGCGACTTAGGTCATGGAAGTAGTGTGTTAGATGACCTACTTCTGGGTGAACCACCAGAGTTTGAGGACGAGCTCTATTTCCCTGACAACAACTAGGCGTTCGACTTGTTACTTCCTTTCTTGCTTTTTTAGTTTTATTATTTGTGTGTATCTCTGTCTTTCTGGTTCGAATCACAACAAATCCATCACCACCGTCTTACACTTTTATTGCCGGATTGGAATTGCAACTGTGTGCAGTCAGTGAACTAGTAAGTCCACTCCTCCGAGTCCTGCTCCAGTCTACTCCTGACTTGCCCTAAATCCATTTTCCTCAAGCCAGACATTGGATGGAGAATAGTACAAGAAATGTGTGCCTGCCTCGTCGAGTCCCTCCAAAGAACCTGACTATTGCTATCCTCCTTTCCGAGCCAAGCGGGACTGCCCCGTAAGAACAGGTAAATGATGGCATGCATTGGACGCTGACTCTGAGTGATTGGTGTTTGTGTTATTGTTGTGCATGATGTCTACTAGTATTTAATCTACACACAAAAAGTGACTCAAGTCAATGTTTCCCTTCTTGTTGTTTAATAACAGAATTGTACTACTGCAGGCCGATCCATTGCATTTTTGATTCTGGACTCACTCGGTACACTACAGAGTTGGACACCATGATGACCATACCATACTTGCAGTCAGTCAGTAGGATTGGATATGATTGATGGAATAACTCGGGCATTTCATGAAGTGGCCTAAAAGGTAAACAAGTCAACAACAACCACACCAGACCTACATGTCTGTGTAGTGGTGGAGGCGAGTGTAGTGGTATGACTGACAGCGGTGCATTGATTTAGTTTCTTAATGTGGAAAATGCTGTGTATTTGTGCTCAGTGCTGTCTGGCTCAAAATCTAAGCTAAGTGGAGGTTGGGTGGACGCCGCAGGCCTGCTCTGTCCTGTTGTTGCTGTAGGTTAATGCTGGAAACAGAGTAGACATGATTTAGCCATGCCACCTCTAAAAGCGTTCTTGTTACATTCCTCCTTAATGTATACAGTTTAGCTTTACTTTTCTCCTTGATTTTTCAATATCCCTTTTGTTTTTCCATCTACACTTACAGGCCGGCCTTTACCCTGTGCTATACTGGGAAAAACAACTCACACTTACCTTACTAATCCGCATCCGCCAGGCAGGCGGTGGCACCCAAGATTGACGACGAAGCGTCCATGGAAGGAAGGACCAAGAGGAATGCCGAGATGCAACTCTCAATTTGACCATAACATAGTTATAGTATCATCTTTTTATTTTATTTGATTCATTTTTTCTCTTCAATCATTACGACTGTGTGTGTTGTTGTTTATTATGCTTGCTTATATATTTGACTCCTTCAGCTATTTTTTAATTTTCTTTGCTAGCTTTAAAAGGAAGCCCGGTACAACAGAACATAAAATGTATATAATTTTGGTCTCTCTGGGGGCAGAGAGGCAAGGCAATTGCATAATAATTAACAATATACTGCTGCCCTATACTGCTAGTCCAGTACTACTCATCATCATCAAGTCATCATCATGCATGCATTTCCTTTTTCTCCCTTAACAGATTTATGATGGTCGTCTGACAAGATTGTGTGTTGTCCATGTGTAGTGTTTGTCTTCGTCAAACCTTTCCCTCAAATACCCCTTCTCAACCATTCATCAAACCCTAACCCTCTTCCCCCGGGCTGTGTGATTTATATTGAGGTGTGACTAAATAAAATTTGCACCAATATTTGATCACACACTTGCTGGGGCGGATGTGGTGAAAGCAACACTAACTCAAGGCAGGGCGACGATCTTCGTCTGCTCTAAGTATATATATATATGGCGCTGGGAACTTAGTTGTTTCTCTTGGCAGGGACTAGGATGATGCAGAAAGTCCCTTTTCACACTTCAGAAACTTTGGAAAGGTTCGGAGACAGGCACTTCCAAGGGCATTTGCCTTAAAGTGATTCTCAGGGGCCCAGTTAAACAAATGCAAATTCCAGCAGAGCAATGAAACGGAGGTGAGCACTAATGAAAATATCTAGTGGATTCTTTGCCCGTAATTTAGGATTCAAATGACTGTGGAAGAAATGAGTGGTGAATTCCAACACACTACCTACGGAAACAACAATTAAACTTTAGAGACGAACTGCCAGAATGATTTGTAGGGGCGAGTGGAAATGTATATAAAAGCTTGCATTTTCTCACCCATTTCTATTACAGGGAGCACGGAGCTTCGAAAAAATATAATTATGCTGCTGGAATTGGTAAAGACATTTGTGTAAAAAAAGACCACAGGAGTTTGCAAGAAAACAAACTTTATTGAGAGACATTGAATAAACATACAAACAAACTTCAAAGAAAGAGGGGTAGAAAGTAGCTCTTCCATGTCTTTTTAATTAATAACACCTGTGGGAAAGGTATAAAGGAAATTAATGTTACGAGGCATTTTTATAGTTGACAAAGGCTGACAGAACAGCCAAAACGCTTTCTAAGCCCTCACTAATGCTGCCGTTCTATTAAATGGGGTAAATCCTGAGATTTGAGTGCTGGTTCATTCTTCAGGAGAGAACTGGGAGTTTTTTTATATAAATATATATATATAGTTATAGTTAGGACCTATTTTCCATAGGAAATCCGCAACATTCTATTTGAAATAACGTTGGCGCCGGATGACGAATCTTCGCGAAATTTTCCAACTTGTTGGGGCGTTCCGGTCCGCTCCTATCCTGAAAGTCTCGAGGTGATTCGTCAAGCGGGGGCCGAGAAAAAAGGGGGGTCCCAAAACGTGTTTTCCCCATTCATTTTTCCATAGGAACCGTTCATCGTGGCTACAGCCCGAACTGCTGAACGGAATTACACCAAATTTGGCAAAGAGGTAGCCCTTGGTTCAGACTCCTGCCTTTTGCTTAAATGGTGTAAATCCGTTCAGTAGTTCCTGAGAAAATCAAAAGTAAAATCACATATATACCTATGGCCGCGTCGGATCCGCGCACCCTGAGCGCACCCTGCGCGCACCGTCCTGATCACGAGCTGCATGCTAATTGGCTGTCAACTGGCTGTCAACACTCCAAATCAGGAAGTGTTGGCAGCCATTTTGTCCCTCGGTAGAACCGAGGCACAGAAACAAGTGCGCAAAATGCACAAAGGGGGCAGGGTAGAAACACCCTGACCCCTAGGTGTGCTCAGGGGTCCCACAAGGACCCCCTGGGCAGAAAAAAGCATTTTTTTTAAATCGGCGGGATGCGTGGATCCCGGCGATAAAAAAAAAAATCGAAGCGCGGTCTCCCGCGCTTCGATGCTATTTTGCCCCCGGGTGGCCCAAGTCCTGGGGGCCTGCGGGGGGTGGGTTTATATTTTATGTGGGGGGCCCCCGGGGACCGCCACCCCCGGGGCTTTAAAAATAAATGGTGCGGGAGGGCTCTCGGCCCTCCCGCAGCCCCGGGGACCGCACCCCCCGGGGCTTCTTTTTTTAAAATTATTAGTTGTGTGGGGGGGCTCCAGCCCCCCCACACACCCCGGGGTCTGCCACCTCCCCGGGGCACTAAATCTTTAAATACCACCACCTCCCTGGGGCTTTGCCAATGTTGGGAGGGGGGCCGTGCGGTCCCCCTCCTGGAGCCTGTGGTGGCCCTGGGAACCGCCACCCCCCAGGGCCGGCTCCTGCAGTGTCCCGGGGTGCCTACCCCCGGGACACTGTAGTTTGCTATGACAGGACGGGAGCCTCGCGGCTCCCGTCCTGTTATAGCAAACTGCTTTGGATTTTGGAAGAGAGAGCAGGGAAACCTGCTCTCGCTCCAATATCCAAAGCATTGCTTTTCCACAAGGGGAGCTGCATGTCAGCAGCTCCCCATGTGGAAAGCAATGCCGGCTCCCGCAGGATGCGGGGAGCCGGCGGGACCGTGGGGGATTGGGGACCCTCCCATGGTCCCCAATGGAGAGGGCCAGCCCCGGGGATGGGGTCCCCGGGGCTACAAGTGGCTCGGGAGGGGGGCCACACGGCCCCCCTACCCAAAATGAAAAAAATAAAAAAAAATAAATAAAGGCCGGCCCCGGGGATGGGCTCCCGGGGCCAGTAGAGGCCTCAGGAGGGGGCCACGCAGCCCCCCTCCATAAAAAAAGAAAATCTGGCCATGCCCCAGGGGATGGGGTCCCCGGGGCCGGAATTGGCCATGGCAGGGGGGCCCACGCGGACCCCTTCCCGTTCATTTTTTTTTTTTTTACATTAAAAAAAGGGGTCAGGCCCTGGGGGATGGGGTCCACAGGGCCCAAAAAAAGTAAAAAGAAGGGGGGCCACACAGCCCCCCTTCCAAAAAAAAAAAAAAAAAAAAAAACACGATTGTGCCGAGGTCTTGCCCCCTCCCAGAAACCCTC
Organism: Calotriton arnoldi; assembly: GCA_963921515.1. Classification (NCBI taxonomy): domain Eukaryota; kingdom Metazoa; phylum Chordata; class Amphibia; order Caudata; family Salamandridae; genus Calotriton; species Calotriton arnoldi. The sequence continues at coordinate 553,503 of CAWUFW010006183.1, read as the reverse complement.
TGTCAATGGGCCCTGTGGTGCGTTTTAAGTTGGGAAATGAATTCCCCTTCAAGACTGGGGGTCCCTGGGGGCCAACTAGCCCACCAGGTACCTCCAGTAAGCGCCACAGGGCTGGGTTGCAGAGGTGGTCCAGGCCACGCCCCTTTTTACACCTCTCTGCAACACAGCTCTGTGGCACTTTTTGGAGGTACATGGTGGGCTACTTGGACTCCAGGGACCTTCAGGATTCAAGGGGAGTTAATCCCCCAACTTAAAACGCACCACGGGGCGCGTTTGCACAGTGGTGAAGGGAGGGGGCGGGGCTTCAGGTGACATGTGTGCAAACAGGCCCCGTGGCGTGTTTTAAGTTGAGGAATTAATTCCGCTTCAATCTTGAGGGTCCCTGGGGGCCAACTAGCCCACCACGTAACTCCAGTAAGCGCCACGGAGCTGCGTTGCAGAGTGTTGTAAAAAGGGGTGTGGCCTCTGAACACCTCTCTGCAACGCAGCTCTCTGGCGCATACTGGAGGTACCTGGTGGGCTAGTTGGCCCCTAGGGACCCTCGGCATTGAGGAGGAATTCATTCTCCAACTTAAAACGCACCACAGGGCGTGTTTGCAGACTTGTCACCTCAGGCCCCACCCCCTTCCTTCACCATTGTGCAAATATTCCTCTAAAATCAGCCGAACTACGAATTCCGATTTACTCACCTGTTATCAGGAGAGACCTCAGTGCTGCATCTTTGAGCCCAGTACTGATCCTGAAAAGTAATTTTAACCGTACCTACCAGTAACTTGAATTTCCTTCCATAGGCTAACATTGACTGGTTTCACTTGGAAATTCTTCTAAGTGTGGAGTTTTGGAACTTTATAATACTCCTCTAAAATCAGCCGAACTACGAATTCCGATTTACTCACCTGTTATCAGGAGAGAACCCAGTGCTGCATCTTTTAGCCCAGCACTGACCCTGAAAAGTAATTCTAACCGTACTTACCAGTAACTTGTATTTCCTTCCATAGGAATCCATTGTCTGGTTTTCAGCAGAAAAGTTTCAGTGTCGATTTTCACAAACTACAAATATTCCTTAAAAATCGCCTGTATGACTTAAACGCATTCTTTCAACTGTTTACAGGAGATGCACCAGTGCTGGATCCAGGATCCACCACTGAGTAAGAAAAAGTAACGATAACACTACTTACCTGCTAAGTGATTTTCCTCCCATAGGATAACATTGGTGATTCTATGTGAAGAAGTTTGTGTCAACTTTTAAAATACAATAATATTCCTTAAAAATCACTACTGTAACCAAAATGCTTTTACTCAACTGTTTACAGGAGATGTCGCAGGACTGAATCTAGGATCCAGTCCTGTGGTTAGAAAAGTAATCCATAAAGTAACTAATTGCATTTAACTAGAAATTCACATTGAGCTCAATGTTGCATTGTGTTTGAAATTGTGTTGCCCATTGCAACAACTGTAACTACTGTACATAAAAGTCTATTGCCTATTTTCAAAGTATTTAAACTAAAGTAATTCATTCTGCGAAAGTATATTTTGTAATGTAATGTATAATGTACTTACAATGTCATTTAAAAAATAAAATATCTAAAAATAAATAGTTTAAAAAAATGTAGTAAATCAGTATCAAAAAAATAAATATAACAGTTAATACATTTAAAAATTGTCATTTACAAAACCTTTGAAATTCACTGAAAAAAACCATAGGTTTCAGACATGTTATAGTTACGAATTAGCATTTAAAAAACCTTTGAAATTCACTGAAAAAACCATAGGTTTCAGGCACGTTATAATTAGAAATTAGCATTTAAAAAACCTTTGAAATTCACTGAAAAAACCATATATATATTAAAAATATTTAAACTTTACAGAAACACACAGTCACTGGATGATGTCATCAGTGATGTCATTTGAGATGTCACCAGTGATGTCACTGACCATGTCATGAGTGATGTAATATGTGACGTCATCAGCAGTGCATTGCGGGCGCGAGTTATAGTTAGCTGAACTAACTATAACGGGGAATTTCACGGGTTTTGTATGAGTGCAATGTCCAACTAACTATAACTGTCCCTAAAACCTATGGTTTTTTCAGTGAATATATATATATATATATTTTTTTTAAACTAAATGATGCGGCACTCACAGCTTGGATTATACTTGATTTAATCTCAAATTAGCACTTGAGTGCTAAATTGAGATTAAATCAAGTATAATCCAAGCTGTGAGTGCCGCGTCATTTGTTTTCAAAATTGAAGATTTCGGGCCAGGATCCGGCCCCAACGCAGAGCACCCGCTGATGAGCGTGCTGGATCTAAGGATCACATTGCAGGCATATATATATATATATATATATATATATATATATATATATATATATATATTATCTACTGGCGGTCGCCAGTAGATAGTTATAGTTATGACCTATTTTCCATAGGAAATCCACAACATTCTATTTGAAATAACTTTGGCGCCGGTTGACGAATCTTCGCGAAATTCTCAAAACTTATGGCCTGCTCCGGTCCGCTCCTATCCTGAAAGTTTCGAGGTGATTCGGCAAGCGGGAGCCGAGAAAAAAGGGGGGTCCCAAAACGTGTTTTCCCCATTCACTTTTCCATAGGAACCTTTCATCGCAGCTACAGCCCGAACTGCTGAACGGAATTACACCAAATTTGGCAAAAAGGCAGCCCTAGGTTCAGAGTCATGCCTTTTGCTTAAATGGTGTAAATCCGTTCAGTAGTTCCTGAGAAAATCAAAAGTAAAATCACATATATATCTATGGCAGCGTAGGGTCCGCGTACCCTCCCGATCACGAGCTGCATGCTAATTGGCTGTCAAGTGGCTGTCAACACTCCAAATCAGGAAGTGTTGGCAGCCATTTTGTTCCTCGGTAGAACCGAGGCACAGAAAGGGGGCAGGGTAGAAACACCCTGACCCCCTAGGTCTGCTCAGTGGGTCCCACAAGGAACCCCTGGGCAGAAAAAAGCATTTCTTTTAGAAAAAAACCGGCGGGATGCGCTTAGGGTGTGCGGATCCCGCCGTGATAAAAAAAAAATCGAAGCGCGGTCTCCCACGCTTCGATGCTATTTTGCCTCCGGGTGGGCCAAGTCCCGGGGGCATGCGGGGGTTGCCTTTTATTTTATGTGGGGGGCCTCTAAGGCCCCCCAAGCCCTGGGGACCGCCACCCCCCGGGGCCTTACATAAATAATGCTGGCAGGGGGCACACAGCCCCCCACAGCCCCGGGGACCACCACCCCCCGGGGCTTATATATTTTTTTAAATAAATGACCTGTGTGGGGGGGCTCCAGCCCACCCACATGCCCCGGGGACTGCCACCTCCCCGGGGCACTAACAAAATAAATGTGGGGGTCTGTTTCGGACCCCGGGGCTATGTAGATGTGGGGAGGGGGGCCGCACGGCCCCCCTCCTGGAGCCTGTGGTGGCCCTGGGGACCGCCACCCCCCAGGGCCGGCTCCTGCAGTGTCCCGGGGTGCCCACCCCCCAGGACACTGCTGTTTGCAATGACAGGGCGGGAGCCTCGCGGCTCCTGTCCTGTCGTTGCAAATTTGCTTTGCTTCATTGAAGCGCGAGCAGGGAAACCTGCTCTCGCTTCAATGAAGCAAAGCAGATTGCTTTTCCATAAGGGGAGCTGCATGTCAGCAGCTCCCCATGTGGAAAAGCAATGCCGGCTCCCGCAGGATGCGGGGAGCCGGCGGGACCGTGTGGGGATTGGGGACCCCCCACGGTCCCCAACGAGTGTCCAGCCCCCCTCCAAATATTTATGGATTTTAAAAAAGAGGGCATGCCCCGGGGGATGGGGTCCCCGGGGCCAATAAAGGCCCAGGGAAGGGGGGCCACGCGGCCCCCTTCCCATTTTTAAAAAAAAAATAAAATCCTCAGGCCCGGGGGATGGGGTCCCCGGGGCCAAAAGTGGCCGAGGGAAGGGGGGCCACGCAGCCCCACTCCCATACAAAAAAAAAAAAAGAATAAAAAAAAAAGACCGGTATCGTGCCGGAGGCCCCGCCCCCTCCCTGCAGCAGTCTGCAAACGCGCCCCCTGGCGCGTTGTAAGAAGGGGAAGTAATTCCCCTTGAATACTGGGGGTCCCTGGGGGCCAACTAGCCCACCAGGAACCTCCAGTATGCGCCAGGGAGCTGCGTTGCAGAGAGGTGTTCAGAGGCCACGCCCCTTTTTACACCTCTCTGCAACGCAGCTCTGTGGTGCTTTATGGACAGGGTGGGCTAGTTGGACCCCAGGGACCCTCATGATTCAAGGGAACTTAATCCCCCAACTTAAAACGTGCCACGGGGCGCGTTTGCACAGTGGTGAAGGGAGGGGGCGGGGCTTGAGGTGACATGTGTGCAAACAGGCCCGTGGTGTGTTTTAAGTTGGGAGATTAAGTCCCCTTCAATCCTGAGGGTCCCTGGAGTCCAATTAGCCCACCAGGTACCTTCAGTAAGCACAACAGAGTTGCGTTGCAGAGAGGTGAAAAAAAATGCGTGGCCTCGGAACGCCTCTCTGCAACTCAGCTCTGTGGTCCTAACTGTAGGTACCTGGGGGGCTAGTTGGGCCCCAGGGACACTCAGGATTCAAGGGGACTTAATCCTGCAACTTAAAACATGCCATGGGGCGCGTTTGCACACATGTCACCTCAGGCCCCCCCTCCCTTCACCACTGTGCAAACACGCCCTGTAGCGCGTTTTAAGAGGTAGTTTTAATCCCCCTGCCCTATTATGTACTAGGGACTTACAGAGGAGGTCATGCTAATCACAGGGGTACCCCAACGCATAGTGTTCCCTAGTGTATGTAGGTGTTTTAACTGTATTCTAAGTGTGTTTTAGTATAGCACTGGCTCTGGTTAGTCAGAGTCAGTTACCACCAGTACACGTCGGGAAAAGTTGTGGGCACAGGATGATTTTGGAACAAGGCCTCTTTCTGCTCCTCTGTTGGTTCTTTCGGCACATCTTTTGCTTCTTCCTGCACTTTTCTTCGTCTTTGTGGACTTCTGTTGCTTCTTTCTGCATTTCTTTTGCTTCTTTCTGTGCGTTTTTTCTTCTTTCTTCACATGTCCTACCTCTGTAGGCATAGTTACAAACTAGCATTTAAAAAACCTTTGAAATTCACTTACAAAACCATAGGTTTCAGGCACGTTATAGTTAGAAATTAGCATTTAAAAAACCTTTGAAATTCACTTAAAAAAACCATAGGTTTCAGGCACGTTATAGTTAGAAAGTAGCATTTAAAAAACCTTTGAAATTCACTGAAAAAACCGTAGGTTTCAGACACGTTATAGTTAGAAATTAGCATTTAAAAAACCTTTGAAATTCAGCGAAAAAAACATAGGTTTTAGGGACAGTTATAGTTAGTTGGACATTTCACTCATACAAAACCCCGTGAAATTCCCCCGTTATAGTTAGTTCAGCTAACTATAACTCGCGCCCCCGCAATGCACTGCTGATGACGTCACATATTACAGCAGTCATGACATGGTCAGTGACATCACTGATGACATCACTGATGACATCTCAAATGACATCACTGATGACATCACTGATGACATCATCCATGTGATAATTTGATGCATCTTCTCACGCCCTAATATAACTTTTGATACACCCACTGTAAATTACAGACTGCCATTGTCAAAACCATAGACACTCCAACACCAATAACTACATACACACTCACTGATTCTTAGGTCTACACACACATCCACTCACTCACCTCTACAGTCACTCATACTTACGGTCACTCAGTACAGAATGTTCATATGCACTTATACACCTACATAGACACTCACACACCGCCACTCATCCATAGAGGTACTCACACACCTAGTCAGTCATGCAAATAATTAATCACACTGCTATTTACTCACCTATACAGTTATACACACACCAGCTCACTTACTCATACAAATACTAGCACATTCTTACGCTCTTATACAATCACTGATACAAGTACACACTCATCCATACAGCCTCTCTCACAATCACACACTCTCACTTATAGCCATTTATATACTCCAACACACATATATACTGCCTTTGACATATTAGTTACTCACACATGTACCACTAAGATATACATTCGCTCACTAACACACCCATACACACACTCACCCACCCATACAGTCCATCACAGATGCACTCTTGAAACCATGCACCCAGTGAATCACCCACTCACACATCTATGCGCAGTCACACACACCCCACCCACACAAACACTCAGGCACCCATACAGATACTCAGACAACCAATCAATAACCCATGTAGACACTCATGTAGCTATTCGCAAACCCATGCAGCCGCTTACACACCAACAGACAGACGGATACAGACATTCACACAGTTTAGTCACTAACCCATGCATTCAGTAAGATATGTTTAATCACTCACTTATAGAGTCAGTCACGCACCTACTAAATCATCCATCCAGACACTTATACACCCACTCATTCTTCAATACACCTTGGCATATATATTAAACATATTTAAACTTTATAGAAACACACAGTCACTGGATGATGCCATCAGTGATGTCATTTGAGATGTCATCAGTGATGTCATCAGTGATGTCACTGACCATGTCATGAGTGATGTAATATGTGACGTCATCAGCAGTGCATTGCGGGGCGCGAGTTATAGTTAGCTGAACTAACTATAACGGGGGAATTTCACGGGTTTTGTACGAGTGAAATGTCCAACTAACTATAACTGTCCCTAAAACCTATGGTTTTTTCAGTGAATTTCAAAGGTTTTTTAAATGCTAATTTCTAACTATAACGTGTCTGAAACCTATGGTTTTTTCAGTGAATATATATATATATATATATATATATATATATATATATATATATATATATATATATATATATATATATATATATATATATATATATATATATATATATATATATATATATATATATATATATATATATCCTGGCCAAACATAAAAGAATGGAGACAAAATTATGCTGCTCCAATCCCCCTGTGATGGCGATCAAGCCATCACCAATTAAAATCAAATCATTATCAGGTTAGACCAATCAAAGCCTAGTGGTCTTGAGCATCTTTCATCTGGATTCCTCTAGATGCTTCATATCATCATATTATCTGTTCTGACCTTCTTCTAACTCCACATCTTCACTCCTTGCACTCCCTTCCTAGCTTGTGCATGTTGCTATTCCTTAAAGATCAGGTATAGGAATATTGCATAAAGTGCGTGCCTCGTCCGATTCCAAAGATGTTGGGAAGAGGATTATTGGTATCAACTCCCTGAACAACAACTTTGCTACTGTGAGACTGTCATCTCTTCTTGTGGGACATGCTTCAACACATTGTGAAAAGATGAATACAACAACCAGCACATATCTCAACCCATTGCACACAGGCATCTCAATAAAGTCCATTTACAACCTGTTGAAGGGACCACCTGGCCTCCCTTTATGGCTCAATGTCACTGCGATTCTTTTCCCTACATTGTTCTGTTGACACACAACACATCTGTGACATAACCCTTCCATCATCAACCTGAATATGGGATTAAACCAGGTTTGGGGAAACAATCTGACCATAGCATCCCTCCCTACAAGAGTCAGACCAAGGTAATGTATAGCCATTGGGAGCAACATACTATTTGTCAACACAGGTCTGCCATTTCCTGAAACCCATATTTCATCTTCATCTCTTTTAACACAACCTGGGTTTACTCAACTCCGCTGTTCTGCTTCTGACATCTCTTCCTATAGCCTCTTAACTTCCTCCCAAGTATCAGCTGGTGTGAGCAAAATGCTGTAATTGGTCTCTTCGGCTCCTTCTTTTGCATACTCTTCATTAAAAGTACAAGCATTGTAAGCACAGTACCTTGTGACTTCATCAGCATATCTGTTGCAGACTGTCACATAGTCATCTCCCTTGCAATGTGCAGAACATTTTACGACCGCAACTTGCACAGGCAATTGCAAAGCCTCTAACAGTTTTCTCACCTGCTCACCGTTATGGATAGGGGATCCTGATGACATCATAAATTACCTTTGGGACCATAACTGTCTGAAGTCGTGCACCACACCAAAGCCATACAGACTACCTGGAAATATAGTCACCTGTAATCTGAAACTTAGCACACTCAGGTAAGAGCAATCACTTGAGCCACTTGTGTGGAGACTATTCCTTGAAATCAAGCAGCTTCCACTACTCCTGAAACACTACAGACTGCATATGCAGCTCTCAAATTTCCGTCATAATCTTGTAAACATGAGCCATCCACAAACAATACATAATCAGATTCAGGCAGTGGTTCATCATATATATCTGATCTCGGCTTGGTGCATTGTTTAGTGACATTGAGACAGTCATGCTCCACCTCATTATCAAAATTGTCATTCTCATGAAGGGTTAGCAAAGTGTCAGGATTCAAAACAGAATACCTCTTTAGGGACACGTTTGCGGCCACTAGTATGATTGCTACTACTGGGTCAGGTGGCTGTTCTTAAGGTGCTGTGTCCTTTTTCTAGCCAACAACATTTTGACAGAATGAGAAACATATACAGTCAAGGGATGACCCATTACTATACTTTTGCACCTTTTGATGCTGACACTTGTCGCTGCCACAGCTTTAAGGCAGCCAGGCAGCGCTACAGTCACTGGATCTAATTTGGCTGAGAAGAAAGCAACTGGTCTTCGAGCTCCTACATGATTCTGTGTCAACACCAAAGGAGTGCAGCCCACTGTTTTCACTGCAAAAAAGCGAAAACAATTTGTTGTAAATAGGCATTCCTAGTGCCGGGGCATGGAAGAGGCTTTCTCTCAACTCTAGGAAGGCAACCAAACAGTCACTGTCCAAAGGCACCGGATCCAATACATTCTTGTGTGTCAGCCTTTGCAAAGGCTTGGCCATCAGGGAAAAGTTGGGTGTCCACTGACAACAGTAGCCCACCATTCCCAAAAACATTCTAACTTCATTCTGTGTTATTAGTGGATTAATTTGCATGCTAGCCCAAATTCTCTCATGTGACACCCCTCTCACAACTTTCTCAATATGATGACCAAGTTATAAGACTTCTCTCAAACAGTTCTGCAGCTTATTCAGGGACACCAAATGTCCATTCTCAGTCAAGTGGTTTAACAATGCAATAATGTCAGTTTTGCATGCTTCACGAGCATTTGACGCATCCAGCAGGTGGTCAATATACTGGACCAAGACAGAATTACAGGGCATAAGCAAAGACTCCAAATTCTTCTTAAGGATCTGATTAAAAATGGAGAGGCTCTCCGCATACCCTTGTGGGACTCAGCATCATGCCAAATACGGTTCCCAAGCCTGAATGCAAAGAGGAACTGACTGTCCTCATGCAAGGGTATGGAGAAGAATGCCTGGCACAAATCAATAACAGTAAACCACTCAGTCTCACATGGAATTAGAAACAAAATTACAGTAGGATATGGTACCACAGGACAACAGAGAATCACAAAGTTATTTACTTTTGGAAGGTCCTGCACTATGTGGTACTTACCTCTAGGCTTCTGCAGACCCATAATAGGTGAGCTACATGGGCTCCCCATGATCTTCTTCAGTATACCTTGTTGAAACACTGTCTCAATCACTGGGGTTATTCCAGCAATCATTTCAGGGGGTCAAATTATATTGCGGTGTTCTAGGATATTCCACATTCAGCTTTATCTGAATACAGACAGGCTCAACTCCTTTAATGAGTCCAATGTCCTTTCCTGACAAATCACAAATTTCTGGTCTCAATGAATCTCTTACCTCTAAAGGTAAGACTTCTGTCATCATCACCGGATGCATTCCAATAATTAGATTTTGTTTTGCCATTTTGAAGGCAATGTCCTCATCATGAGTTTGTAGTTCTATTCCTTTCAGGGTACAGTATATGGTGCAGTTCAGTTTGCACAACATACCGCGCCCTAACAAACTCACAGGACTCAAATCACAAACCACAAATTGATGATTATCCTCACTACTTCCTGGCCGGATTCACAAAGGTAAACTTAGACATTTGGGGCCTAATTACGATGTCGGTCGGAAAGCCTCTGACCGCTGGTCGGAGGCTCTCTGAACAACATGGTAAGTTTAAACTCTGACCGCTGCATTAGGATGACGGGGGTCGGAGTTTAAACCAGCAGGGGAATCCGACTCGGTCCCGATAGGCTCAAGGAGACGGTCGATCAATTGTAACTGCACCATAATCCCTTAAGGACGGCGTTTACGCCGTCGGGATTATGATGTCAGTTTCCGACAGCCAATCCATGTCGCCCTTTCTGACATGGATTGGCTGTCAGAAACTGACTATTCGGGGCCACTAGCAGAGCTGCCTTCCCCCCTAGCCCTCTGCATTTGGACCTGGGGGGCACTTATGGTGCTCCCCTTAACCTCCCTGCACCATATGGCAGGCACCAGGAGGTGTCTGCCACAGGATGCAGGGATATGTACAAACATACATTTTTCAATGGGAGCTTGTGCTGCAGGAGGTTTCAGCCCACTGCACAAGCTCCCATTGAAAAATTGAATTTTGCAACCGCACCATGTATGATCGCATCCTAAGGGGGTTGTCAGAACCACCGACCTAGTGTCAGGCGGTTCCTTCCTCGAAACGGTGTCGATCGGAGGCAACTCTGACCGACATCGTAATTAGGCCCTTGGTCTAAACTTAGACCAAACGTTTACAACTTTGGGAACTCACAAAGGGCATTTCCCAGTACTATCTTTATGTCCGCATTCGGGGCAGAGATAAACCGCAGGCAAAATAAAGGTCAGAAACAAGCAGAAAGTGGCAAAATAGAGGTCAGAAATGAGTAGAAAGTGGCAGAATAAAGGTCAATAAAGAGCAGAAAGAAGCAAAATAAAGGTAAGAAATGAGCAGAAAGAGGTAAATTATGATCAGAAATGAGCAGAAAGAGGCAAAATAAAGATCAGAAACAAGCAGAAAGAGGCAACAGAATGGTGAGAAACCTGCAGAAAGAGGCAAAATAGAGATCAGAACCGAGTAGACAGAGGCAAAATAAAGGTCAGAAACTAGCAGAAAGAGGCAAAATAGACGTCAGAAATGAGCAGAAACTCTAAAACTTAAATTCAGCAATGAGCAGAAAGAGGCAAAATAAAGGTCATAGGTGAGCAGAACAAAAGACAGAAAAGGAGCATAACCCACTCAGGCACTCATGCACCCACTCACAGAGCAACTCAGACACTCACACACCCACACAGACACCCACTCAGACACTCACACACACACTCACAGACCCACTCAGACACTTATGCACCCACTCACACCTAGTGAGATGCACACACACTCACTGAGACATTCATGCACTCACTCATACACTCAATCTCAAAGGTTACAGGTTACAGTTAGGAAATAACATTAGAAAACCATAAGAAATTACTGAAAAAAACAAAGGTTAGAGAGACGTTATAGTTAGGAAATATAAGTAAAAAAGACTTAGAAATTCAATGAAAAAAACAAAGGTTACAGGGATGTTATAGATAGGTTCAGATTTCACTAATACAAAACCATTGAAATTCAGCAGTTATAGATACCTGATCTAACTAGAACTTACATCCCCGCAATGCACTGCTTATGACCTCACATATTACATCACTCATGACATGATCAGTGACATCACTAATGACATCTAAAATGACAAATAAGAGCATAACCTTCCAGGCCTATAGTCCGTCGGTGGGTCCATGTATGTACATTCATGACATAATTATTCGGTTACTTGACAAGGACACTGAATTATGCAATCATCTCATGAGAATTTGAATGTTGACACCATTATGTATTAACTGCTTATTTTACTGTGTTAATTGTTGTTGCATTTTATCATGAATTATTTTGTTGGAAATTTGGATTTACAATAATGTATCAACAATATTACTCCCTTTCGTCGTGGGCCCTTGATGGTAGCATTTTGTTTATGTCTTACACTGTGTTCTATTTTTACGGGTGATTGGGCACAATTATCAAAACGAGGCCGTGACGAAGGCCAGCAAAGGTTGAAACGCATTGCCGATTAAATACCAACTGAAGCTAACAAGCGCGTGCAAATTTTTAGTAACCCTAGGCGGAGTTCGCGTAGTCGTGATCTGCGGAATTCCGCGAAGTTGCAAAAAAAACTCCGCGAGCTACGTGGAGTTCCGCGAGCTAGGCGGAGTTCCGCGAGCGTTCGGCGTTGCTTGTTCCGCCCATTTGCGATGCATTTTTGATGTTTGTGAACTGTTATTGCGTGCTCGGGGGGAAATATCGCACAAACTTCACCACGCGGTCACCAATCAGCATGGCCATCTTGTTTTTCATGTTTCCTATGGTTTTGGGCCAGTTTTTCTATCCTCCCTTTATCTTTTCAATCCTTTGTTTCTAGAAACTTTTTTCTGATCTTTTTTATTTATTATCTATCCCTCTCTATTCCTGATTGTATATTTTGTGTTTTTTTCTACTTTTTGTCTGGTTTTTTTAAAATGCGTTTTTCACTCTTTTTCTATCACTTGCTTTTTAAATTTTTTTACTTCCTTTCTTACTTCCTACATTTTTTTTTCTGCCCTCCCAGAACCATAGTGAAGAGTGTGAAAAAGACTAGGGGCCAGGAGAAGAGGTCGAGGAGCGAGAGCAATGACCGCCTTCCTTGAGGAAGGCGTCGCCCGAAAGGGGTGCAGGCCCGGGCCTTGTTTTCTGAGGTGGAGGTGGCCGCACTGGTCTTTTTTGTCCAGCACCACCTCCCCTTAACCCTGGCCACAGGGGGCAGGCCTGGGTCTGGGTACAGGTTTCGGGACCGTCACCGGTTGTGGGAGAGGGTGTGCCGGGCAATGTTTCGCTGCTCTGGGGTCCAGCGCACCCATAACCAATTGACGCACCGGTGGTCCGACATCCTGGACCGGGAGCAGGACCTGCTGGACCTGCTAGGTGTTGAGGTCCTGGGGCTTGGTGAGTAGCTAATTATATTACTATTGTGTTCTTCTGTTCTGTGTTATTGCGAACATTATTTTTTTCGCAAATAGCTAACATGCTGCTGCTGCTTACATGCAGGTAACTTATGTTTAAAAATCTTATATTATGTGATTGTTATTCTTCCAGACAGGTGCTCGGCGCTACTAACTAATCATACTTGTTTGCAACTTTGCGCTCTCTTGGGCTGGTTATGTAAGAGAGGTTAGAGAATTTAAGTTAGGTAATGCAGATAGGAAAGACTCCAGTCCTTTCCTTTGTCCTGTCAGGCTGTCCTGTCACTAAGATAGTGGTAGTAGTTAGTTAGTATTATTTGGTAATTTAGTGGCCTGCGTGACGCGTCCTCTCACATGACTTCAGCCCTAGTAGAACCTTTTGTTTTGTAGTTCGTATATTGAGTGAATAGCAACCAACGAATTCGGTGTATGCAATGTGCATCCGTCCATCTATGCATTAAGAAGAATAAATGCAGACTTAGTAATTGGCCCGTCAAAGGGGGTTGGATTTGAGACTGAGAGATGATTGGGAATGAGATTGGAACTTAGAAGCAAATATAAATCTTTTGCAATTCATTCCAAAATCTGGAATAGGCGGGCTAGGTATGTATGTTTAGGATTCAGGAATCGGAATGGAACTGTGGAATGATAAAGATAGGATGGTGCGTGACTGCGATACTAGTCTACTACTAGTCGATCTGATTTAGGATAGGTCAATGCTATTGCAATTGCTGTTTCCTGTCTAAAAATATATTTTAGAGCGATTGTTTAATATTTATTTATTTAACACAAATCATTTTTTGTCTCTTTAATCATGTCTTACATGATCAGCATCCAAGGGCAAGAAGACTGGGTCTGCTGGCACTGCTGAGGCGGGTGCGGGAGCCGGAGGGGCCTCCCAGGAGCAGCAGGAAGCGGCCTCAGGCGCAGATGGCTCTGCTGCTGGCCCCAGTAAGTCCTCCTGGTGTTGTTATATTAATATTTCCCTAACTTTTACCGCTCTATTATTTCCATTTCCTAATTTTAAAATGTCCCAAATCCTCTTCAATTTATCTGTTTCTAAATTCTTGTTTTTGCTCCATTACCTACTAACATTGTTTCTAGTGTCTGTTTCATTTTTAGATCAAACCAAACTGCCTCTGACTAACCTCTGACTCTGTATTAATCTGTCTGTAGCTTGCTTTCTTCTGGGTTTCCACTCAGTTTTCCCTCTCCCCTTATATATGGATTGCCTAGTAGTGGCACTGTAAGATTCAGAGAACCCATTGGTCCTAGGCTACTACTAGTACTAGTAAGGACTCCTTACTACTACTAGTACTAGTAGCACTAATCTGCTGTGCAGATTGCATGCCCAAGTAAGGTATTCTACGCAGGTTTGTTGAGATGAGAAGGCTTTCTTTTACTGTCTCATGCTCAATCAGTAAATGGTGGTCACTCACGTTGGACACCCCAAAGTGGTGTATTTTACTTTTTCTAATCCAGGCCTAGTACTTTTTTTATTAGCAGCAGTTGATGGTGAACACTGAACAACTGATTACCGTGCACCTTGGCTGGAAGGAAGTATGAGGAGGAGGACGGCACCATTATTATCCAACTAAGAAAGACCTCATGTCCGCCCAGTTGGCTACTCTTTCTTCTTTTCAAAAAATGAGATGCACCAATAGCTCTAGCCACTGAGTCCAGTCCTTTGGGTTGTCCTCTTCTTGAGAGACTTTTCAAAAATTACCACCAACAAAATGCCCAACCGGATATTATTTTGTTATTTTTGATAGGACATACTGTCTACTATACTGTAGTATCCGAATTGTAGATAGTGATGTGTGTGGTGTATGTATTATTAATGATGTATTTTCAAGCTTGCTTCTGAAAAAAATAAACAGGGGAGGCGCATATGGCATCTAAAAAATGTGAAATGTCTTTTCCAGGCATACCGACAACCAGTGCCGGGGCCAGTGGTGAGGGCCATGCCACTACGGAGTTAGCGAAGGCTGTAGCTGCAGGGGGTGAGCCAGCAGCAGTGGCGGGCAGTGGTAAGTCATATTCCTTACTTATTGAGAATGATGAACTCACTGCAAGGATGTACACTCAGTACACTGTACTTCTGCTGAGACTAAGTTGTTGTGAACACTGAACAGTTGAAGAAGACACCCTTTACTTAATATTAGCATTAGCGGCAGGGGTTAAGTAACTAATGGCCTATTCTATTCTATCTTCAACTCAGCAGAGAAGGTTTTATGACGAAGACAAAGAGTCAGATGACATGTAATATATGACTGGCAGAGAAGGATGCGTGGGTGAAGGAAGGGGCCCCAGGATGCATATAGGTGGCTGATGATAGGATGCATGGGTGGTTGAAGGATGGGTGAAAGATGAAAGAAAGCAGAAAGGATGCCTGCATGGGTGGGTGAAACTGTATGGGTGAAAGGAATCCTCCTGGGGGTTTGAGGGGTCAAACTCAAAGGCAAGCAAGGATGCATGGGTGGTGGTTGGTTATATCTATGACAAATGTATGTTGTCAGTGAAAGGTTTATGATAGCCATGTTTCGATGGATGGATGCCTGGATGGTATCATAGTAGGTGAAGAGTCAAACTGGATGAAGAGAATGTAAAAGAAAATCGAACCGTGCTAGATTACCAAAGCCAAGGGTGAAGAGTAATGCAAGGATAAATGAAAAAATCCCTGGGAAGAACAATGACTGTTTTTTTCAAGGTTTTTGATTCAAAGGTTTGAGGTTGTATTTCCGAATGGAATACTCCCTTGACTCACAGTAGTTTGCAAGCACAACATATATATTGTGCATGACCATGTATTATGTACCCTACCCACCCATCATCAATCGCCTCCCTCCGACTCCGAGGCCCACTTCCGCTCCAGTCCCTACCCATGTCATTTTGACCGTGTCAGCCATGGGTGGCCTATCGGCTGCATGGTTAACTACTTACAAATCAGTATGTCATCATCATCACGTGAGTGACGTGATGCTGATGTTGTGCCGTATATCATCATCATTCATATTAAGCATGTCATGTGCCTTATTGCTGTAGTCAGGGTGAAAGTGAAATTGAGCATTTGCCATTGATTTTTCATTTAACAGAGTATGGCCGTAATTGAAAAATAGATAATTGTGTAGTACAGCTGCCCCACCTGCAGACAGTAGTAAAGTAACATGAGTCTGCGACATGAGTATGTCTGCCTAGGGCACAAGCTGACTGAGCTGGCATGCCTGCAAGATTAATTGTGCTAAACAAGAGAGAGAAGAATACTTGTCTACTCCTTAGTGCCTAATGCCTGAAAGTCTAATCATTCATCACATCCAAATCTTAGGGGCCGAGAAAGTGAGGAGGATACCACATCTACTAGTGCTACTGTGCCACGATAATTTTTATGTGTGTAATTTTGTGTTACTGTTTTGCTAAGAGTATTGGTTACAATTGTATTTTTTATTTCTTGATATAGCTACTCCTTCCAAACCCAACAGGCAGGAGTTAGCAGCAAGGACATGGCAACGGAAGCTGGAGGCCATCCGGGACGAATATCGCCGGCTGGCTGTCCTGGCGGAGGAGGAGGCGGCAGCTACAGCTTCCTCCAATGCCCCGGGCCCCAGCCAGGCCCCACTGTGCCTGCAGTGGTACGGCGTATTGGTCTGGCAGCTGCCCCCCGCCCATCATCATCATCAACCACTGCTGCCCCTGTTGTTCCTGCAGGAACTTTCAGCGCCGCATGCTCCTCCGGATGGCACGCCTAGAGGCCAGGCCGGAGGAGGTCCTGGAGCGCACTAGCCGGCACGCCCGCCGCTAGACCTCAGTGTTCGACCCTTGCCCCTTTTTTAATCTTTTTTTTGGTGGGTGGGATGTTGGGAGTTGGGGAAACTTTGGATGTTCTTGAACTTCTTGGACATTTGGACTTCTTGACGTGAACAATCATGCACATTAATTTAATTAACTGGACATTGGTTGGGGTTAGGGATCCGGGTGGGTCAGGTGTTGTGGGTTTCTTCTTCTAGTTTATTTGTTAGAGTAATACATTATTTATAGTTTTACAATATATATGATGTAAATCTTTTCTGGGGGGGTTACTCTTTTACGTCGCCTTGTTTGTTGTCCTCCTTTTGCTGCAGGGCTGCAAGCAGTTTTTGAAATCTGCCAATAGTGTAACACACCAACAGATAGATGCAGTACCTTCACTTGTCCTACTAATGTCAGTCTCTCCTCCTAGTCTATGCATTCTGCAACTAAAACCCCTATGTAGTATGTACTCGGGCAGATGTGGGTGTGTGAATTAATTAATTTCCATAGTATATACATTATTGACTCCCCCACACTTCTTCTCTTACCTGAAATTGATGTTTAGGCAAAACGATGGCTGCATGGTGATGGTTTGGTTTCCTAAGGTGCCATGGTGGGTGGTGGTAGCAGTAGTAGACAGTTGCATTTGCAAAAAAAGAAAATGAGACAGTCAGTCACCTGAGGGAGACTAGGGAACAAGTAGTGGAAGTACAGTACACAAGAAGAAGACTGCCAAACAAGAAACCATGATGATGGATGATAAGCAATGCTAAAGTAAAATAAACATAATGGTGGCAGGGATAGCCTAGTACAAGTTACAAACTGAAGTTGACTCGACCTATGAAGTGGACAAGCATAACCTTTAGTGCTGGAAGGATGATAAATCGATGCCGGCAATTAATAATTATGATGGGTTAGTTATGTTCCTCTGGAAAAAAAATTGAATAGCGAATACTGAGCATGGGTGGGCAATCTAATCTATATGTTGCCAGTGTGGACGATATATTATCTACTGGCGGTCGCCAGTAGATAGTTATAGTTAGGACCTATTTTCCATAGGAAATCTGCAACATTCTATTTGAAATAACTTTGGCGCCGGTTGATGAATCTTCGCGAAATTTTCAAACTTGTTGGGGCGCTCCGTTCCGCTCCTATCCTGAAAGTCTCGGGGTGATTCATCAAGCGGGGGCAGAGAAAAAAGGGGGGTCCCAAAATGTGTTTTCCCCATGCAATTTTCCATAGGAGCCTTTAGTCGCAGCTACAGCCCGAACTACTGAAGGAATTACACCAAATTTGGCAAAAAGGTAGCCCTTGGTTCAGAGTCGTGCCTTTTGCTTAAATGGTGTAAATCCGTTCAGTAGTTCCTGAGAAAATCAAAAGTAAAATCACATATATATCTATGGCCGCGTAGGGTCCGCGTACCCTCCCGATCACGAGCTGTATGGTAATTGGCTGTCAACACTCCAAATCAGGAAGTGTTGGCAGCCATCTTGTTCCTCGGTAGAACCGAGTAACAAGAAAGCAGTAAAACAACTGCGCAAAACGCAAAAAGGGGGCAGGGTAGAAGCACCCTGACCCCCTAGGCCTGCTCAGGGCCCAAAACATTTTGTTGTTTTCTTAAAAAAAAAAAATCGGCAAAAAACGTGCTGAGTGCGCGGATCCTGCCGATAAAAAAAAAAAAGCGAAGCGCGGGCTCCCGCACTTCGTGGTTAATTGGCCCCCGGGTGGGCCAAGTCCCGGGGGCATGCGGGGGTTTATTAATAATTATATGAGGGGGCCTCTAAGGCCCCCCCAAGCCCCGGGGACCACCACCCCCTGGGGCTTTAAACAAAATGGTGCGGGAGGGCTCTCAGCCCTCCCGCAGCCCCGGGGACCACCACCCCCCCGGGGCTTCTTTTTTTAAAATTAAAATTAGTTGTGTGGGGGGGCTCCAGCCCCTCCACACGCCCCGGGGTCCGCCACCTCCCCAGGGCATTAAATCGTTAAATATGGGGGACCGTTACGGACCCTCAGAGCCCCGGGGACCACCACCTCCCCGGGGCTTTCAACATGTTGGGAGGGGGGCCGCGCAACCCCCCTCCTGGAGCCCTTGATGGCCCTGGGGACCACCACCACCCAGGGCCAGCTCCTGCAGTGTACCGGGCTGCCTAGACCCGGGACACTGTAGTTTGCTAAGGCAGGGCGGGAGCCTCGCGGCTCCCGTCCTGTCATAGCAAACTGCTTTGGATTTTGGAAGAGAGAGCAGGAAACCTGCTCTCTCTTCCAAAATTCAAAGCAAATTGCTTTCTCACACGGGGAGCTGCATCTTAGCAGCTCCCCATGTGGAAAGCAAGGCCGGCTCCCGAGGGATGCGGGGAGCCGGCGGGACCGTGGGGGATTGGGGACCCCCACGGTCCCCAACGGAGAGGGCCAGCCCCGGGGGATGGGGTCCCCGGGGCAAGTAGTGGCCCGGGAGGGGGGCCACGCAGCCCCCCTCCCCCCCAAAACAATTTCAGTGAATTTCAAAGGTTTTTTAAATGCTAATTTCTCACTATAACGTGCCTGAAACCTATGGTTTTTTCAGTGAATTTCAAAGGTTTTTTAAATGCTAATTCCTAACTATAACATGTCTGAAACCTATGGTTTTTTTCAGTGAATTTCAAAGGTTTTGTAAATGACAATTTTTAAATGTATTAACTGTTATATTTATTTATTTGATACTGATTTACTACATTTTTTTAAACTATTTATTTTTAGATATTTTATTTTTTAAATTACATTGTAAGTACATTATACATTACATTACAAAATATACTTTCTCAGAATGAATTACTTGTTTAAATACTTTGAAAATAGGCAATAGACTTTTAAGTACAGTAGTTACAGTTGTTGCAATGGGCAACACAATTTCAAACACAATGCAACATTGAGCTCAATGTGAATTTCTAGTTAAATGCAATTAGTTACTTTATGGATTACTTTTCTAACCACAGGACTGGATCCTAGATTCAGTCCTGGGACATCTCCTGTAAACCGTTGAGTAAAAGCGTTTTGGTTACAGTAGTGATTTTTAAGGAATATTATTGTATTTTAAAAGTTGACACTTAGAAACTTCTTCACATAGAATCACCAATGTTATCCTATGGGAGGAAATTCACTTAGCAGGTAAGTAGTGTTATCGTTACTTTTTCTTACTCAGTGGTGGATCCTGGATCCAGCACTGGTGCATCTCCTGTAAAAAGTTGAAAGAATGCGTTTAAGTCATACAGGCGATTTTTAAGGAATATTTGTAGTTTGTGAAAATCGACACTTTGAAACTTTTCTGCTGAAAACCAGACAATGGATTCCTATGGAAGGAAATACAAGTTACTGGTAAGTACGGTTAGAATTACTTTTCAGGGTCAGTGCTGGGCTAAAAGATGCAGCACTGGGTTCTCTCCTGATAACAGGTCAGTAAATCGGAATTCGTAGTTCGGCTGATTTTAGAGGAATATTATAAAGTTCCAAAACTCCACACTTAGAAGAATTTCCAAGTGAAACCAGTCAATGTTAGCCTATGGAAGGAAATTCAAGTTACTGGTAATTACGGTTAGAATTACTTTTCAGGATCTGTACAGGGCTCAAAGATGCAGCACTGGGTTCTCTCCTGATAACAGGTGAGTAAATTGGAATTCGTAGTTCGGCTGATTTTAGAGGAATATTATAAAGTTCCAAAACTCCACACTTAGAAGAATTTCCAAGTGAAACCAGTCAATGATATCCGATGGAAGGAAATTCAAGTAACTGGTAAGTACGGTTAAAATTACTTTTCAGGATGAGTACTGGGCTCAAAGATGCAGCACTGAGGTCTCTCCTGATAACAGGTGAGTAAATTGGAATTCGTAGTTCAGCTGATTTTAGAGGAATATTATAAAGTTCCAAAACTCCACACTTAGGAGAATTTCCAAGTGAAACCAGTCAATGTTAGCCTATGGAAGGAAATTCAATTTACTGGTAAGTACGGTTAGAATTACTTTTCAGGATCTGTACTGGGCTCAAAGATGCAGCACTGAGGTCTCTCCTGATAACAGGTGAGTAAATCAGAATTCGTAGTTCTGCTGATTTTAGAGGAATATTTGTATGTTTCAAAAATCGACACTTAGAAACGTTTTCAGCAAAAAGCAGGCAATGATATCCTATGGAAGGAAATTCAAGTTACTGGTAAGTACGGTTAGAATTACTTTTCAGGATCTGTACTGGGCTAAAAGATGCAGCACTGGGTTCTCTCCTGATAACAGGTCAGTAAATCGGAATTCGTAGTTCGGCTGATTTTAGAGGAATATTATAAAGTTCCAAAACTCCACACTTAGAAGAATTTCCAAGTGAAACCAGTCAATGTTAGCCTATGGAAGGAAATTCAAGTTACTGGTAAGTACGGTTAAAATTACTTTTCAGGATCAGTACTGGGCTCAAAGATGCAGCACTGAGGTCTCTCCTGATAACAGGTGAGTAAATCGGAATTCGTAGTTCGGCTGATTTTAGAGGAATATTTGCACAATGGTGAAGGAAGGGGGTGGGGCCTGAGGTGACATGTCTGCAAACACGCCCTGTGGCGCGTTTTAAGTTGGAGAATTAATTCCTCCTCAATACCGAGGGTCCCTAGGGGCCAACTAGCCCACCAGATACCTCCAGTATGCGCCAGAGAGCTGCGTTGCAGAGAGGTGTTCAGAGGCCACACCTCTTTTTGCACCTCTCTGCAACGCAGCTCTGTGGCGCTTTCCGGACGTACCTGGTGGGCTAGTTGGCCCCCAGTGACCCTCAGGATTGAAGGGGATTTAATTCCCCATCTTAAAACGCACCACGGGGCCTGTTTGCACACATGTCACCTGAAGCCCCGCCCTCCCTTCACCACTGTGCAAACGCGCCCGTGGCGCGTTTTAAGTTGGGGTATTAAGTCCCTTGAATCATGAGGGTCCCTGGGGTCCAACTAGCCCACCCTGTACCTCCAGTATGCGCCAGGAGCTGCGTTGCAGAGAGGTGTTCAGAGGCCATGCCCCTTTTACACCTCTCTGCAACGCAGCTCTGTAGCGCTTCTGGACGTACCTGGTGGGCTAGTTGTCCTCAGGGACCCTCAGGATTGAAGGGATTTTATTCCCCATCTTAAAACGCGCCATGGGGCCTGTTTGCACACATGTCACCTGAAGCCCCGCCCTCCGTTCACCACGGTGCAAACGCGCCCCGTGGCGCGTTTTAAGTTGGGGGATTAAGTCCCCTTGAATCCTGAGGGTCCCTGGAGTCCAACTAGCCCACCATGTACGTCCAAAAGCGCCACAGAGCTGCGTTGCAGAGAGGTGTAAAAAGGGCGTGTCCTCTGTACACCTCTCTGCAACGCAGCCCCTGGTGCATACTGGAGGTTCCTGGTGGGCTAGTTGGCCCCAGGGACCCCCAGTATTCAAGGGGAATTAGTTCCCCTCTGCAAACGCGCCAGGGGCGCGTTTGCAGAGTGCTGCAAGCAGGGGGGCGTGGCCACCGGCGCAATGCCGGTCTTTTTTTATTTTTATTTTTAAGAAGGGGGGCTGTGTGGCCCCCTTCTTTTTCTAATCTATTGGCCCTGGGGACCCCATCCCCCAGGGGCTGCCCCTAATTATTATTATTTTTTATTTTTTTTAAATTTGGAAGGGGGCCGCGTGGCCCCCCTCCCGAGGCCCTAATCGGCCCCGGGTACCCCATCCCCCGGGGCATGGCCTTATTTTTTTTAAAAATAAAACTTATGGAGAGGGGGCTGCGTTGCCCCCCTCCTCAGGCCACTTATGGCCCCGGGGACCCCATCCCCCGGGGCCGGCCTTTGTATTTTTAATTTTTTTAATTTTTTTTAATTACATTTTGACATGCAGTTCCCTTTATGGAAAAGCAATTCTGCTTTGCTTCATTGAAGCGAGAGCAGGTTTCCCTGCTCTCTCTTCAATGAAGCAAAGCAAGTTTGCAATGACAGGACGGGAGCCGTGAGGCTCCTGTCCTGCCATTGCAAACAGCAGTGTCCCGGGGGTAGGCACCCCGGGACACTGCAGGAGCCGGCCCTGGGGGTGGCAGTCCCCAGGGCCACCACAGGCTCCAGGAGGGGGGCCGCGGGGCCCCCTCCCCACTTCTGCAAAGCCCCGGGGAGGTGGTGGTCCCCGGGGCTCGGGGGACCTAAACGGACCCCCACATTTCTTTAATTAGTGCCCGGGAGGTGGCGGTCCTCGGGGCATGTGGGGGCTGGAGCCCCCACACAGGTATTTTTTATTTAAAAAAGAAGCCCCGGGGGTGGCGGTCCCCGGGGCTGCGGGGGGGCCGTGAACCCCCCACCAGCATTATAATTTCAAAGCCCCAGGGGGTGGCGGTCCCCGGGGCTTGGGGGGCCTCTAAGGCCCCCACATACATAACATTTTAAAACGACGCATGCCCCCGGGACTTGGCCCACCCGGGGGCCAATTAAGAACGAAGCGCGGGAGCCCGTGCTTGGTTTTTTTTTTTTATCGGCAGGATCCGCTCACCCAGCGCGTTTTTGCCGATTTAAAAAAAAAAATATATATATTTTTTGGACCCTGAGCAGGCCTAGGGGGTCAGGGTGTTTCTACCCTGCCCCCTTTTTGCGTTTTACGCACTTTTTACTGCTTTCTTGTTCCTCGGTTCTACAGAGGAACAAGATGGCTGCCAACACTTCCTGATTTGGAGTGTTGACAGCCAATTAGCATACAGCTCGTGGATCGGGAGGGTGCGCGGACCCTACGCAGCCATAGATATATATGTGTTTTTACTTTTGATTTTCTCAGCAACTACTGAACGGATTTACACCATTTAACAAAAGGGTTCTTTCTGAACCAATAACTACCTCTTTGCCAAATTTGGTGTAATTCCGTTCAGCAGTTCAGGCTGTAGCCGTGGCTAAAGTTTCCTATGGGAAAATGAATGGGGAAAACACGTTTTGGGACCCCCTTTTTCTCGGCCCCCGCTTGACGAATCACCCCGAGACTTCCAGGATAGGAGCGGACTGGAGCGGGCCATAAAGTTTGAAAATTTCACGAAGATTCGTCAACCAACGCAAGAGTTATTTCAAATAGAATGTTGCGGATTCCCTATGGAAAAAAGGTCCTAACTATAACTATCTACTGGCGACCGCCAGTAGATAATATATATATATATATATATATGCCACAAACCTCGCTTTTGCTGTTTTCTTCCAAACAAACAAGCGTAGACCCAGTTTGGTGCAATTACTATTTATTCCGACACACCACCAGTCGCCATGACGCGTTTCGGCAGATCCCTGCCTTAATCAAGGCAAGATTGTATTCATTCAAGCTGTACTTATATTGAGGTACCCTTTCAATGCTTACCACATTTATGGAGTATAAACATTTTCCAATAAGGCCGAATGTTTCGCCTATAGAAGTGGTGCAGAGGTTGTGCCCTTCTTTATGTTTACCATGCATGAAACTTTATTTAATTTCTGTCAATGGAACATTGTAACGTCGTGAACAAGGCTGCAAAGCCGAAACGCATAGACGTTGTTCTGTCTTGCTTTGTGTTCATTAAATATTTCAAATATCGCATATCACGGAGTGCCGTCCCCTGCTTATTTTATCCAGAGCTGATCTGTATATATATATATATATATATATATATATATATATATATATATATATATATATATATATATATATATATATTACCTACTGGCGGTCGCCAGTAGGTAGTTATAGTTAGAACCTATTTTCCATAGGAAAAGCGTTTTTTGATTTGCCAATATCTTTGGCGCCGTTTGACGAATGTTCGCGAAATTTTCCAAACTAATGGCCCGCTACGGTCAGCTCCTGTCTTGAAAGTTTCGGGGTGATTCGTCATGCGGGATCCCAAAACGTGTTTTCCCCATGTTAATTTCCATAGGAAGTATTCATTCAAGCTGTACTTATATTGAGGTACCCTTTCAATGCTTACCACATTTATGGAGTATAAAGATGTTCCAATATGGCCAAATGTTTCGCCTAAAGAAGTGGTGCAGAGGTTGCGCCCTTCTTTATGTTTACCATGCATGAAACTTTATTTAATTTCTGTCAATGGAACATTGTAACGTCGTGAACAAGGCTGCCAAGCCGAAACGCATGGACGTTGTTCTGTCTTGCTTTATGTTCATTAAATATTTCAAATTTCACATATCACGGAGTGCTGTCCCCTGCTTATTTTAGCCGGAGCTGATCTGTGTTTATAGCGTCCGGGCGTGGACGCCGACGAGCACCTACGGCGATTTGGATGCACGCCGCACACGCTTTCAAGCTTCTCTTCACAGATGGTGTGCCCCCCGCATTTGATCCTGTAGCTGCTCAGCCCTTAAGGTAAGTCCGGGGTGGGGAAGGGCCGGAGGGCTCAATCTCGCTTTGCTCTGCCTGGGAAGCTACACGCTACGTAAGACTTTACAGCGAGAGCCGTACGAGACCGGTTTTGTGAAATACAACATTCC
The DNA here is from genome assembly GCA_963921515.1 of Calotriton arnoldi. Lineage (NCBI taxonomy): Eukaryota > Metazoa > Chordata > Amphibia > Caudata > Salamandridae > Calotriton > Calotriton arnoldi. Next base: position 528,303 of record CAWUFW010006183.1, on the reverse strand, counting down.
GGTTCTTGCGTGAATACTTGCGAGAACAAAGGATCGGACTTGGCTTCGTTCCGCAACATTACCTTACACATAAGCATTATGGCAGATGAGGAAATCAGTGCCAGATTGAAAACAGCTGAAGGGCTATTTAAAGATGTAGCAAGCTCTGAAAACACAGCAGCGACGGCACATAAAGAGATTGCAGATAAAGATTCTTTTATTTCACTTAGTCGCAAATTGGAAAATGATACCAAAACGGAAGTCTTTAAGTGGTGGGAAGTTCAATCCCTCAGAAGATACATTGCGGTGGGCAGAGTCCCACATGGGTTGAGGATAATGATAACTCCCACGTATGAAGCAATGCCGACAAAGGTGGTAATATGGTCATCTGGCCACTTCAGATGTACTTAGATGAAGCCAATTTGCAATTAAAGGAGAGTTCATGTTATTCTACTATCACATGGAGAGAGTATGAAATACTTAGGAATACCTTTTATGAAGACTTAACAAGATGGCGTGATTGCAGTCTAATCTCATTGGACGAATACAACTTTCTCAGAGTCAAATCACCTAGAATACCATTTTTGTATCTCCTCCCCAAGGTGCATAAAAATAAAGAGCGCCCACCTGGCAGACCTATTATCTCTGCAATAGGAAGTCTGTTGGAAAATGTTTAAAAATATGTGGATTATTACCTGCAACCGATGGTGAAGTATTTACCTTCTTATATACAGGACACAACAGACTTCCTAAAACAGATTTTCGACTTGCACTGGGAGGCAGATTTCCTAATGGTGTGCCTGGATGTCAACTCCCTTTATACGAGTATATGACATGAGGATGGACTGAAGGCTGTCACACACTTTTTGAACCGCAGGCCAAGACAATTTGCAGAACATAATCGAATGTTGATTTCAATGATCAAGTGGTGTCTAATGTGTAATATTTTTCTCTTTGATAACACACTTTTCATACAGAAACAGGGGACTGCAATGGGTACCTGCTTCGCCCCCAGCTATGCAAATTTGCATATGGGCTGGTGGGAGGAGCAGGTGCTCCATGGCCCAGAAATGGAAAAATGGTCACCGCATATAGTTATATGGTTGCGGTATATTGATGATCTTTTTATCCTTTGGAAGGGTAGTTTGTCTTCTGTGAGAGAGTTCGTTGATTGTATTAATTCCAATAACTTAAATCTTTTTTTCACTAGTAGAGTCAGCAATACTGAGATAGAATTTCTTGACGTGAAGGTAGAAGTCAAACAACAAAGGCTGTACACCACAATTTACCGCAAGCCTACAGCAGGGAACACAATACTGCATGCCAATAGTGCACACCCACAGTCACTTAAGAACAGCAACCCCTACAGAGAATTGTTGCGGGCTAAGAGAATCTGTGGTTCTGCTTGCCAATACGAGCAGGCAGAAAGAGAAATTTGCACTAGACTTAAATCTAGGGGCTATCTAAGCCATGTCTTGGAGAACGCAAAGCTTAAAATAAGCAATTTGAATAGAACAGATCTCCTTTTTAAAAAAGCAGATTCGAGTGACACAAGGCGGGTAAAACCTGTAACCAGGTTTATTACTACATTTAGTCAGCAGCACAAGGAGTTGAGGAACTCCCTGAATAAACATTGGCATTTGGTTAAATTAGATCCGGTTATTGGCATGGATGTGTCCCGTAAACCTGATTTAACATATCGACGTTCCTAGACATTAGGCAACAAACTTGTTAACACTTATATTACAAGACAACAAGATTGGCTTAAACCTGCAAAAGGGTTCAGGAGGTGTTCGAAATGCAAAGCCTGCATGCATGGCAAAAATATAACGGAGTTTACGACATGCTTTGGTGAACTTATAAAAATTTCCAAACCACTTAATTGTAAGTCTGATCATGTGTCCATGCCCTAAAGGCTATGTTGGAAGCACCAAGTTAGAAGCACATAAGCGTATTCTACAACATCTGTGTGCCATTAAGAATTCCGACACCACTTACCCAGTGGCCCGCCACTTTATGGAACACCATAACAGGGACTTCACCAAGTTGACTTACTGCATTTTAGACCAAATCGTTAAAACATTGAGAGGGGGTGATAGAGAGAAAGCCCTCAGACAGCTTGAATGCAGATATATTTTAAAAATGGGTACAAAGAGCCATTAGGTATGAATATTGACGAAGAGTTGTGTACGTTCTTATAACTCTGACATGATGTTTTATTTGAGATCTGTGCTGCTGTTTTTTAAATGTTTCTACAGTCCTTCTGTCTAATTTTTTGACGATCTGTGCACCCTAGTATTTTGACCTTTATAGGTTTTTTAATAGTTTCAATGTAAATTTTATTCAGAATGTTCCGTTTTCTACACTGACAATTGTCCTAATATATATTAGTTTTTTCTAATTCTGTTGTAGGTTATCCAGATGGATTACTTTGATCTTACAGCAAAAGAGCTAAGATATCGTTTATCTTCATACTTATCATTTTTGTAAAAATGTCAATTTAATTTGTATTGTAGAATTCTCTTTAGTCGTGACACAGATATGATAGCCTTGTGTGCGAATTAATGGAATGGACGAACCTGCAGCTTTGGTGAACTTATAAAAATTTCCAAACCACTTAATTGTAAGTCTGATCATGTGGTTTACTTTTTGGAATGTCCATGCCCTAAAGGTTATGTTGGAAGCACCAAGTTAGAAGCACATAAGCGTATTCTACAACATCTGTGTGCCATTAAGAATTCCGACACCACTTACCCAGTGGCCCGCCACTTTATGGAACACCATAACAGGGACTTCACCAAGTTGACTTACTGCATTTTAGACCAAATCGTTAAAACATTGAGAGGGGGTGATAGAGAGAAAGCCCTCAGACAGCTTGAATGCAGATATATTTTAAAAATGGGTACAAAGAGCCATTAGGTATGAATATTGACGAAGAGTTGTGTACGTTCTTATAACTCTGACATGATGTTTTATTTGAGATCTGTGCTGCTGTTTTTTAAATGTTTCTACAGTCCTTCTGTCTAATTTTGTGACGATCTGTGCACCCTAGTATTTTGACCTTTATAGGTTTTTTTAATAGTTTCAATGTAAATTTTATTCAGAATGTTCCGTTTTCTACACTTACAATTGTCCTAATATATATTAGTTTTTTCTAATTCTGTTGTAGGTTATCCAGATGGATTACTTTGATCTTACAGCAAAAGAGCTAAGATATCGTTTATCTTCATACTTATCATTTTTGTAAAAATGTCAATTTAATTTGTATTGTAGAATTCTCTTTAGTCGTGACACAGATATGATAGCCTTGTGTGCGAATTAATGGAATGGACGAACCTGCAGCTATGGTATAGTAATTTATCATACCCTAATTTCATATTTAGGCAATAGTCATTTATGAATCTCTCTATATTGTAATTTAATTATCTATGTATGGGGTATGTGCCCAGAGGGGCTTAATGTGTTTCTTAAATGAGAATCTTAGGTGAACATGTTATATATCTAAATGGTAACATTTTTTCTTTTTACATATTTTTTTTGATAACTCGTTTTTTCAGGACAGGTGGTCCATATATTTTGATTTAGCATGATGCAGGCCCACTGGGGCAAGATTGTATTCATTCAAGCTGTACTTATATTGAGGTACCCTTTCAATGCTTACCACATTTATAGAGTATAAACATTTTCCAATAAGGCCGAATGTTTTGCCTATAGAAGTGGTGCAGAGGTTGTGACCTTCTTTATGTTTACCAAGCATGAAACTTTATTTAATTTCTGTCAATGGAACATTGTAACATCGTGAACAAGGCTGCCACGCCGAAACGCATGGACGTTGTTCTGTCTTGCTTTGTGTTCATTAAATATTTCAAATATCGCATATCACGGAGTGCTGTCCCCTGCTTATTTTATCCAGAGCTGATCTGTATATATATATATATATATATATATATATATATATATATATATATATATATATATATATATATATATATACCTCCTGGCGGTCGCCAGTAGGTAGTTATAGTTAGAACCTATTTTCCATAGGAAAAGCATTTTTTGATTTGCCAATATCTTTGGCGCCGTTTGACGAATCTTCGCAACATTTTAAAAACTAATGGCCCGCTATGGTCAGCTCCTGCCTTGAAAGTTTCGGGGTGATTTGTCAAGCGGGGGCCGAGAAAAAAGGGGGGTCCCAAAACACGTTTTCCCCATGTTAATTTCCATAGGAAAAATTGGAACAGGCTACAGCCCGAAGTGCTGAACGGAATTACACCAAATTTGGCAAAAAGGTAGCTCTTGGTTCAGAAAGCAACCTTTTTTTTAAATGGTGCAAATCCGTTTGGTAGTTCCTGAGAAATTAAAAAAAGAAAAATATCGATATTTGAGCACCGAGGAGGAGTCGCGACTCCTCCCGAGCACGAGCTGACTTCTGATTGGCTGCCAACACTCCAAACCAGGAAGTGTTGGCAGCCATCTTGTGACTCGGTAATCGATTCACAAGAAAAGAGTGGAAAAAAGGTTGAAAAACAAGAAAAGGGGGCAGGGTAGAAACACCCTGACCCCCTAGGTCTGCTCAGGCCCAAAAAAGCATTTAAAACAAAAAAAAATAAAAAATCTGCAGAATTTGCGCTGGGTGCGTGAATCCTGCCGAGAAAATTAAAAAAAAATTAAGCGCGGCCTCTCGCGCTTCATTTTAATGAGCCCCCGGGTGGGCCAGGTCCCGGGGGCAATGCCAAAATTAAATAGCGGGGTGGGGCGATGAGGTCCTCTTGTGTCCTGAGGACCTCAGGACACAAGTGGACTTCATCCCTCAAGCAGCAGTGCGCCAGGAGCTGCGTTTGCAGAGTGGTGTAAAAAGGGGGCATGGCCTCAGACCGCTCTCAGCAATCCAGGTGTGTGGCGCTTACTGGAGGTACCTGGTGGGCTAGTTGGCCCCCAGGGACCCTCAGGAATGAAGGGGACTTAAAACCCCAGCTTAGAACGTGCCAGGAGGTGTGTTTGCAGAGTGGTGGGGAAAGGGGGCATGGCCTTTGTCCACCTCTCAGCAATCCCACTGTGTGGGGCTTACTGGAGGTAAGAGGTAGGCTAGTTGGCCCCTAAAAGACCCCCAGCAGCGAAGGGGACTTCAATCCCCATCCAAGAGCGCGCCAGAGAGTGCTTTTGCAGAGTGGTTGTCAAAGGGGGTGTGGCCTGTTATGAGAACTTACCAATCCTGCTGTGTGGGACTTACTGGAGGTAATAGGAGGGTTAGTTGGCCCCCAAGGTTGTCCTTGGGGGCCAACTACCCCTCTTGTTACCTGCAGTAAGTCCCACACAGAGGGATTGCTAAGACGTCTAAGGAGGATATGCCCCCATTTCTCCACCACTCTGCAAACGCGCCTCCTGGCAGACTATGGGATGGGGATGAAATCCAATTTACTCCTGAGGGACTTTGGGGGCCAAGAAGCCCTCTTGGTACCTCCTCTAAGTCCTATGCAGCGGAATTCCTGAGCGTTGGTCGGAGGCGCAGCACCCTTTCTCCACCACTCTGCAAACGTGACTACTACTTAAAGAAGTATCTTTCTGCACCTCTGACTTACAGGTAGTTTTAATCCCCCTGCCCTATTATGTACTAGGGCCGTACAGAGGAGGTCATGCCAATCACAGGGGTACCCCAACGCATAATGTTCCCTAATGTATGTAGGTGTTTTCACTGTATTCTAAGTGTCTTTTAGCATAGCACTGGCTCTAGGCCTGTTTAGTCAGAGTCAGCTACCACCAGTACCTGTCAGCAAAAAGGTGGGGGCACAGGATGACTTTAGAACAAGGCCTCTTTCTGCTCCTCTGTTGGATCTTTGTGCACATCTCTTGCTTCTTTCTGCATCTTTCTTCGTCTTTCTGGACTTTTGTTGCCTCTTTCTGCATTTCTCTTGCTTCTTTCTGCACCTTTCTTCCTCTTTCTGCACATGTCCTACCTCTGTAGGCATAGTTAGAAATTAGCATTTAAAATACCTTTGAAATTCACTGAAAACAACTACAGGTTTCAGGGACGTTATAGGTAGAAATTAGCATTTAAAAAACCTTTGAAATTCACTGAAAAAACCATAGGTTTAAGGGACGTTATAATTAGAAATTAGCATTTAAAAAACCTTAGAAATTCACTGAAAAAACCACAGGTTTCAGGGACGTTATAGTTAGTTGGACATTTCACTCGTACAAAACCAGAGAAATTTGGCCATTATAGTTAGTTAAGCTAACTATAACTCGCGCCCCCGCGATGCACTGCTGATGACGTCACATATTACATCATTCATGACATGGTCAGCGACATCACTGATGACATCACTGATGACATCTCAAATGACATCACTGATGACATCACTGATGACATCATCCACGTGATAATCTGATGCACCTCCTCATACCCTAATATAACCTTTGATACATCCACTCTAAAATACAGACTACCATTTTCAAAACCATAGACACACCAATACCAGTTACTACATACCCACTCACTGATTCCTAGGTCTATACACACATCCACTCATTCACCCATACATCACTCATACATTCAGGCACTCATCAATACAGCACTATCATATGCACTCATACACCTATACAGACACTCACACACTGCCACTCTCCCACAGAGTTACTCACACACCTAGTCAGTCATGCAAAGAATCAATCACACTCCCATTTACTCACCTATATAGTTATACACACACCACCTCACTTATTCATACAGATAGTAACACATACTTACTTTCTTATACAATCACTGATACAAGCACACACTCATCCATACAGGCACTCTCACAATCACTCACTCTCACATATAGTCATTTATATACTCCAACACTCACATATACTGCCTTTCACATATGGAGTTACTCACACATGTACCACTGAGACATCCATTCACTCACCAACACACCCATACACACATTCACCCACCCATATAGCCCTTCACAGATGCACTCTTGAACCCATACACCCAATGAATCACCTACTCACACATCTATGCACAGAGTCGCACACCCCCCACCCACCCACACAGATAATCAGGCACCCATACATATACTCAGACAACCAATCAATAACCCATATAGACACTCATGTAACTACTCACCAACCCATGCAGCCGCTTACACACCAACTGACAGACTAATGCAGACATTCACACAGTTTAGTCACAACCCATGCATTCAGTAAGACACAATTAATCACTCACTTATACAGTCAGTCACGCACCTACTAAATCACCCATTCAGACACTTATACACCCACTCATTCTTCAATACACCTTGGCATATATATATATATATATATATTCACTGAAAAAACCATAGGTTTCAGGCACGTTATAGTTTGAAATTAGTATTTATAAAACCTTTGAAATTCACTGAAAAAACCATAGGTTTTAGGGACAGTTATAGTTAGTTGGACATTGCACTCGTACAAAACCCATGAAATTCCCCCGTTATAGTTAGTTCAGCTAACTATAACTCGCGCCCCGCAATGCACTGCTGATGACGTCACATATTACATCACTCATGACATGGTCAGTGACATCACTGATGACATCACTGATGACATCTCAAATGACATTACTGATGACATCATCCAGTGACTGTGTGTTTCTGTAAAGTTTAAATATTTTTAATATATATAGGGAAAGGCGTATTGAAGAATGAGTGGGTGTATAAGTGTCTGTATGGATGATTTAGTAGGTGTGTGACTAACTCTATAAGTGAGTGATTAAACGTATCTTACTGAATGCATGGGTTAGTGACTAAACTGGGTGAATGTCTGTATCCGTCTGTCTGTTGCTGTGTAAGTGGCTGCATGGGTTTGTGAATAGCTACATGAGTGTCTATATGAGCTATTGATTGGTTGTCTGAGTATCTGTATGGGTGCCTGAGTGTTTGTGTGGGTGGGGTGTGTGCGACTCTGTGCATAGATGTGTGAGTGGGTGATTCACTAGGTGGATGGTTTCAAGAGTGCATCTGTGATAGACTGTATGGGTGGGTAAGTGTGTGTAAGAGTGTGTTAGTGAGTGAATGTATGTCCCAGTGGTACATGTGTGAGTAACTACATATGTGAAAGGCAGTATATATGTGTGTTGGAGTATATAAATAGCTATAAGCAAGAGTGTGTGATTGTGAGAGTGACTGTATGGATGAGTGTGTGCTTCTATCAGTGATTGTATAAGAGCATAAGAATGTGCTAGTATTTGTATGATTAAGTGAGCTGGTGTGTGTATAACTGTATAGGTGAGTAAATGGCAGTGTGATTAATTATTTGCATAACTGACTAGGTGTGTGAGTACCTCTATGGAAGAGTGTCAGTGTGTGAGTGTCTATGTAGGTGTATGAGTGCATATGATAGTCCTGTACTGAGTGACCGTAAGTATGAGTGACTGTACGGGTGAGTGAGTGGATGTGTGTGTCGACCTAAGAATCAGTGAGTGGGTATGTAGTTATTGGTGTTGGAGTGTCTATGGTATTGCGAATGGCAGTCTGTAATTTAGAGTGGGTGTATCAAAGGTTATATTAGGGTGTGAGGAGGTGCATCAGATTATCACGTGGATGATGTCATCAGTGATGTCATTTGAGATGTCATCAGTGATGTCATCAGTGATGTCACTGACCATGTCATGAGTGATGTAATATGTGACGTCATCAGCAGTGCATTACGGGCGCGAGTTATAGTTAGCTGAACTAACTATAAAGGGGAATTTCACGGGTTTTGTACGAGTGCAATGTCCAACTAACTATAACTGTCCCTAAAACCTATGGTTTTTTCAGTGAATTTCAAAGGTTTTTTAAATGCTAATTTCTAACTATAACGTGCCTGAAACCTATGGTTTTTTCAGTGAATTTCAAAGGTTTTTTAAATGCTAATTCCTAACTATAACATGTCTGAAACCTATGGTTTTTTTCAGTGAATTTCAAAGGTTTTGTAAATGACAATTTTTAAATGTTTTAATTGTTATATTTATTTTTTTGATACTGATTTACTACATTTTTTTAAACTATTTAGTTTTTAAATATTTTATTTTTTAAATTACATTGTAATTACATTATACATTACATTACAAAATATACTTTCTCAGAATGAATTACTTTAGTTTAAATACTTTGAAAATAGGCAATAGACTTTTAAGTACAGTCGTTACAGTTGTTGCAATGGGCAACACAATTTCAAACACAATGCAACATTGAGCTCAATGTGAATTTCTAGTTAAATGCAATTAGTTACTTTATGGATTACTTTTCTAACCACAGGACTGGATCCTAGATTCAGTCCTGGGACATCTCCTGTAAACAGTTGAGTAAAAGCGTTTTGGTTACAGTAGTGATTTTTAAGGAATATTATTGTATTTTAAAAGTTGACACTTAGAAACTTCTTCACATAGAATCACCAATGTTATCCTATGGGAGGAAATTCACTTAGCAGGTAAGTAGTGTTATCATTACTTTTTCTTACTCAGTGGTGGATCCTGGATCCAGCACTGGTGCATCTCCTGTAAACAGTTGAAAGAATGCGTTTAAGTCATACAGGCGATTTTTAAGGAATATTTGTAGTTTGTGAAAATCGACACTTTGAAACTTTTCTGCTGAAAACCAGACAATGGATTCCTATGGAAGGAAATACAAGTTACTGGTAAGTACGGTTAGAATTACTTTTCAGGGTCAGTGCTGGGCTAAAAGATGCAGCACTGGGTTCTCTCCTGATAACAGGTGAGTAAATCGGAATTCGTAGTTCGGCTGATTTTAGAGGAATATTATAAAGTTTCAAAACTCCACACTTAGAAGAATTTCCAAGTGAAACCAGTCAATGTTAGCCTATGGAAGGAAATTCAAGTTACTGGTAAGTACGGTTAGAATTACTTTTCAGGATCAGTACTGGGCTCAAAGATGCAGCACTGAGGTCTCTCCTGATAACAGGTGAGTAAATCGGAATTCGTAGTTCGGCTGATTTTAGAGGAATATTTGCACAATGGTGAAGGAAGGGGTGGGGCCTGAGGTGACATGTCTGCAAACACGCCATGTGGCGCGTTTTAAGTTGGAGAATTAATTCCTCCTCATCCCGAGGGTCCCTAGGGGCCAACTAGCCCACCAGATACCTCCAGTATGCGTCAGAGAGCTGCGTTGCAGAGAGGTGTTCAGAGGCCAACCCCTTTTTGCACCTCTCTGCAACGCAGCTTTGTGGCGCTTTCTGGACGTACCTGGTGGGCTAGTTGGCCCCCAGGGACCCTCAGGATTGAAGGGGATTTAATTCCCCATCTTAAACTGTTTTCTTGTGACTCGAGTCACAAGATGGCTGCCAACACTTCCTGGTTTGGAGTGTTGACAGCCAATTAGCATACAGCTGGTCATCGGGAGGGTGCGCGGACCCTCCGCGGCCATAGATATATATGTGTTTTTACTTTTGATTTTCTCAGCAACTACTGACCGGATTTACACCATTTAACAAAAAGGGTTCTTTCTGAACCAAGAACTACCTCTTTGCCAAATTTGGTGTAATTCCGTTCAGCAGTTCGTGCTGTAGCCGAGGCTAAAGTTTCCAATTCTTAAAATGAATGGGGAAAACACGTTTTGGGACCCCCCTTTTTTCTCGGCCCCCGCTTGACGAATCACCCCAAGACTTTCAGGACAAGAGCGGACCGGAGCGGGCCACAAAGTTTGAAAATTTCGCTAAGATTCGTCAACCGACACAAGAGTTATTTCAAATAGAATGCGGTTGCAGAGAGGTGTACAGAGGCCACGCCCCTTTTTACACCTCTCTGCAACGCAGCTCTGTGGGGCATTTTTGGAGGTACATGGTGGGCTAGTTGGACTCCAGGGACCCTCAGGATTCAAGGGGACTTAATCCCTTAATCCCCCAACTTAAAACGTGCCACGGGTCGCGTTTGCACAGTGGTGAAGGGAGGGGGCGGGGCTTCAGGTGACATGTGTGCAAACAGGCCCTTGGCGCGTTTTAAGATGGGGAATTAAATCCCCTTCAATCCTGAGGGTCCCTGGGGGCCAACTAGCCCACCAGGTACCTCCAGTAAGCGCCACGGAGCTGCGTGGCAAAGTGTTGTAAAAAGGGGCGTGGCCTCTGAACACCTCTCTACAACGCAGCTCTCTGGCGCATACTGGAGGTATCTGGTGGGCTAGTTGGCCCCTAGGGACCCTCGGTATTGAGGAGGAATTAATTCTCCAACTTAAAACGCGCCACAGGGTGTGTTTGCAGACACGTCACTTCAGGCCCCACCCCCTTCCTTCACCATTGTGCAAATATTCCTCTAAAATCAGCCGAACTATAGTAGTGTAGGGGGCAAGATGGCCGCTGAGAGGCTGTAGCAGGTACCAGCGGCCTTGAGCTCTCTTCCCTGCAGAGATCAGATGGACAGATAATGCGGATGGCATTGTCACATTGCACATACCTTTGGCAGATAACTGTTTGCCGAGCGGATTGTCGGTTGCTGGGTGGCTACTATCAGCAGCAGGGTCAGCCACGCGATCTGAAGCCGGTGCTGGGAAGGGCGCTGACACACAGGATTGTTTACATCAGCCGCATCAATCGTGGCAACTATCTTCCCGGGCTCAGATCTCGCTCATCAGCCTTAGCGAGCAGGATGGCCCCCCGGACAAATAAACATCAGAAAGACTCTAAAGACACTGTCAAGGAGCCGCTGAAATCACAAGCATCTGAGGCGGGACGCGGTCTCGGGCAGCAGCAGCGGCGTGCACTACAGAAGAAAGTTGGTGCATCTAGCACCAGTGTAATACAGCGGGACAATGGGGATCCTGCCGCCGCCAGTAATGCTCGACTCAGTACATTTCGGCAACCAACGCTGTCAGAGCATTTTCCACTCACCGCTAGCCTCACCTCAGACATCGCTCCTGCTCCGGTCGGAATACAGGCTCAGATCATTATACACGCCGAGGATGCCTTGTTAGATCTGTCGGCTCCTCACTCGCCGGACAGGGATACAATGTTGTGCTCACCTTCTGGATCGGCCTGCAGGCAAGAAAAGCCGAGTGAAGAGGTGATGATTCCATCAGACAATAGCACATTGTCAGACCTACAGGTAACTATTAAAAAAGTAATGAACAACGAAAATATGTTAACTGAAACCCCCTCCACCCCAGAACCTGTTATAACCCATCAAAGTGAACTAATTGACCAAACTTTGCAACACACAGGCAGTATAATGGTAGCTCTGGTCCCAACTAACGTCACGGAACAGCTACGAGCCATCCACCTCAGGGGGTGGGGGGGTGCGAAAAACACTGCTGGTTCTCCAGAAGGAGAGTGTTTCTTCTCTTTGAACGATGACTCTGACATTTCACTTACCAGTGAAAACAACCTCTCAGATGACTCTGACTCTGCAGAGACTTCTTCAGTGCAGAAGGCACCAAGGGTAACAGCGTCGAGGATCAGATCAAGGTCCAAAACAAAGAGCAAAGGGAGTCCGGCGGTCCTTGCATGCGCAGCAACCCATAGACTTACCTGGGACTATTCAGCCTCTACCCAACTGTATCCGGAAGATGGAGTAATGTCTGACCCTAATGGGGACGCCACCCCTAACGCAGCCGCCACAGCTTCTGCCTCTGCCTCTGCCCCAGCTTCCTCAATGGAATTGATATATGCCACACTGAAGCAAATGCAGGGTGAGGCCAGGTCAGAGAGCCGCAGGGCACAGTTGGCAACCAAGAGGCTACAAGGCTCTCTGCGGAAGATAAATAAGCTTTATGAAGGTCTGGAGAGTAGGGTTACACAGGTGGAGGATCGGACCGGCAGACTTGAGGACGAAGTCAACGAATGGCAGACTTTCAAAGATACGCAGGAAAAGATTACCGAAGACCTTCAGTGGAAGATCGAGGATTTTGAGAACAGGCAGAGAAGAAACAATGTTAGACTTTTGGGCCTGGCTGAAAATGTTGAGGGGAGGGATGCAAGGGCATATGTGGTGGCCCTCTTGAAGGGTGCTTTTCCAGACCTTGCAGAGTGGAATTGGGATGTTGAGGTACAGCGGGCACACCGGTTCCCCTTGACCCAAAAGAAAAGAGGGGCGGATGGTCAAGGGGTATACCCCAGGGCTATGCCAGTATATATTGGTAACTACCTCCTCAGACAGGCTATTATGGATAAAGCAAAGCCAGAGGCCAAACGCACATTCGATGGTAATACATTTTTTGCCCGCCCTGATTTTTGCCACGCCACTGTTGAGCGGAGGTGGCGACTCAGGCAATTGATAAAATTATTTCAGGAGGCAAGAAGTGAGGCCTATCTTTTGTACCCTGCCCGCCTAAAGGTTATAACTAATGGCCAAGTCCGCATGTTCTTCTCCAAAATCAAAGCACAATCTTTTTTGGCTGATCTTCTGAGTAAGAAGGGGGCAGTTAGTGCTACCTGACTCTTTGTACAACTGTAGGAGGTGTTTGGTGGTGCGATTGGTCGGGGGGAACCTGTAAGGCATTTTGGTTCATGTACTGTATGTAGTGGGATGTGTATGTACAACTCTGTACACCTTTGGCGGGCGGGTTTATGGTTTTTTGTTTTTTTTTCTCTCCATGGGGATGATAATATAGGAAATAGCGAGACCAGGATGGTTCTGGAATCTACACTTGATTTATGATTGAGTTTACTGAATAAATCGTGCATTGTGACATTTTTTTTAAGAAGCAGGGGGGGGTGGCCAAGCTGCAGGCTGTGGGTCTCAGTTGCCACACATAGGTCATGCTTGACCTATTTGCCTGTGAGGGGGGTGGAGGGTGGGGGGAAGGGTTGAGGCAGGAGGGGTTGGGTAGGGATAGTCAGGGAGGGGGGGTCAACACGGCACAGCAGTAAGGAAGAGATGAGTGTTGAACAGCAAATTGGTAATAAGATGGCAGAAGCAGAGAAAAGGGGAGCTAAGAATTGGCATGTTATGATAAAGTTGAGAGAGTATGGGATGGGATTCGATCTCAAATTGGATAAATGGAGTTAAGAATTGCCTCTATTAACGTGAGTGGGTTGAATGATCCGGGGAAAAGACAGCGGGTGGCAGTAATGTTGTGATCAATGCGGCTAGATCTCTTATGTGTGCAAGAAACGCACATAGAGGGTACAAAAGGCATGCTCTTGGAACAGCCCGGTTTCCATCTTTTGGCGCACACCAGGCAAGGGACCAAAACCAGAGGGGTTGCTATTCTGTCTAGAAGAAAAGATATAGTAGTAAGGCGGAGGCTTGAGGATAAATGGGGTAGATGGGTATTAATAGAGTGTGTGATGCCGGCTGAGACCTTTACTATATGCTCGGTGTATGGCTCAACTGAGGACGACCCTGATATTTTTGACTTTCTGGATTCAGAGCTGCCCTCTTGGTCCCCCTTAGTTATCATGTGCGGGGACTTTAATATTAATGGTTTGGGAGGGCTCTGGGACGGTGGAGTTGACAGGTACCAGGGTCGGAAAAGGAAGGTATTTAGAGCAGTATCTAGCCTAGCACAGAATAATGCACTGGTTGCTCTTTGGGATACGCTGAAACTGGATGATCCTGGTAGTACATATTATTCGGCTCCACATAAGCTGGTTGTCAGGTTGGATTATTTCTTCGTTTCTAATTCTTTGGTCTCCCGGTGTCAGATAGAAAAACTCCCCGGTTAGTTTCAGATCATAACCCAATAGTCTTAACACTGGATATGGCTGGGTTGGAAAGACCGGTGAGAGTTTGGACATTTGAGAGAGGGCTTTTGAAGGACACAGCATATATAAACTATATGAAAGAATGGATGGCTGGATTTTGGGATATTAACAGAGGTACTGCCAGTAAGGGGGTAGTCTGGGATACGTTCAAAGCGGGAGTGAGAGGGGAAACTTTGAGCTACAGTCTGCATAGACAGAAACAAGATCGGCTGTTAGACACGTTAAAATGTAATAAAGTTAGAGCGGTAGAGGAGGAGCTTTGTCAGGCAATCACCTCTAGGGTAGCTCTAGATAATATCCTGCTTAGATTGGCCCTCGCCAAAGCAGAAGTACAAGATCGATTCACGGCCAAGGCTGCCGCGACCTTTCTGGTTAAGAGAGAGCAATGCTATGAACTTAGTGAAAGGGTTGGGCACACTCTGGCAATACGCATAAGGCAAAAGGAGGCAGTTGGTGAAGTTAGGGAGATCTTGGATGAAAATGGGGATTTGGTTAAGGATACAGTGGGGATCCGAGAAGCCTTCAGGTGCTTCTATAGCAAGCTATATTATAAAAGATCAGGACAAGGATCCTTTGGAAGTACAAAATTACCTAGATAGAATTACCGTAGATCCCATAGATATAAGAGATAGAGAGGCATTAGACGCCCCATTCACACCGGAAGAGATCCTTGATGCCTTGACCAGTCTACCGTCGGGCAAAGCGCCAGGACCTGATCAAATTCCCCTAGAATTTTATAAAGTGTTCATAGAAGACATAGGTTCTGATCTTCTTGGGATGATTAGGCAGGTTCGGGATGGGGGCGCAGCACCAAGCTCTTGGGTAGGGGCGGATATAGTGGTTTTTCTTAAAAAGGGGAAACCCCCTAGGGAGCTAGGCTCTTATAGACCAATTACACTTATGAACGGCGACGCAAAGATTTTTTCTAAGGCTTTGGCCTCTAGGTTAGGGAAGATAATTAGCAGGATGGTTAGCCCAACCCAACACGGCTTTATCCCGGGTAGAGGCACGACGCAACACATTCGCCAGGTCATAACTCTCTTTGATGCGGCGGAAGTTTCAGGAGACCCCATGGCGGTCTTGTTCATGGATGCCGAAAAGGCTTTCGATCGGGTCTCCTGGGGCTACCTTTGGGCTGTCATGAGACGATATGGCATTGGGGATGGGTTTATAAGAGCAATTCAGGCTTTGTATGATTCTCCAACAGCCCGACTCAAAGTCAATGGGGGATTTACGGCGCCTTTAGAAATTAAAAGACATACAGTTCGGGCTGGACTGTTCCCATTGGGCGCAGGGTCAAGACTGATTTGCATATGGCTGGGTCCAAACTGGAATGGCATGGTGAGCAAAAAAACGATGGATTTAGCCCCAGATCTCTGTACTGGGGTGAATGTATGACATTGTTCTGCATTCCGTCCATCAATTGTTGTTTTTGCATTTGTCACCCCGAGTGGGACGGGTATGCCCAGACGTGGGTCCCGTGCTCTCCATGCCACTGGAGTCAAGCTATCCTGGCTGATGAGGGCTGAAAGCCCTAAACCGGTCCTAGGATGCTTATTTCCAGTCCAGGGAGGACCTGGCCTGGCAGTTCGGGCTGGACTGTTCCCATTGGGCGCAGGGTCAAGACTGATTTGCATATGGCTGGGTCCAAACTGGAATGGCATGGTGAGCAAAAAAACGATGGATTTAGGCCCAGATCTCTGTACTGGGGTGAATGTATGACATTGTTCTGCATTCTGTCCATCAATTGTTGTTTTTGCATTTGTCACCCCGAGTGGGACGGGTATGCCCAGACGTGGGTCTCGTGCTCTCCATGCCACTGGAGTCAAGCTATCCTGGCTGATGAGGGCTGAAAGCCCGAAACCGGTCCTAGGATGCTTGTTTCCAGTCCAGGGAGGACCTGGCCTGGCAGTTCGGGCTGGACTGTTCCCATTGGGCGCAGGGTCAAGACTGATTTGCATATGGCTGAGTCCAAACTGGAATGGCATGGTGAGCAAAAAAACGATGGATTTAGGCCCAGATCTCTGTACTGGGGTGAATGTATGACATTGTTCTGCATTCTGTCCATCAATTGTTGTTTTTGCCTTTAGAAATTAAGCGCGGTACTCGGCAGGGCTGTCCTTGTTCGCCACTACTTTTTGCGATATATATTGACCCTCTTATTCGGAAGATGGAGGCAAACGAAGACATCCTCCCTATGAGATTTCACGCACTTGAATGTAAGACTTTGGCATATGCAGATGACATCGAGCTGGTCACTCCTAACCCCGTCACTGCATTGAGTATGATGGAAATAGAAGCGCAGGACTTTGGCCGGGTGTCAGGGTACGCCTTGAATAAACAAAAAACTCAAATAGTTAAGAACAAGGTGGCAGTCTGCGATGACACTCGAGTAACGGACTCCGCCGTTTACCTAGGGATAGAAGTTACAGCAGATCTGGGGAATATTGTGGAAAAAAATATGACACCAATAACTAGGAAAGCAAAAAAGGATTTTGATAGGATACATAATCTTCACTTATCATTAGTAGGACGCTGTAATGTTGTGAAAATGGTTTTTTTCCCAAAAATCCTCTACTTATTTAGGGCTATTCCTTTAGAGTTTGAGAAAAAGTGGTTTAGTACTTTAGAGTATCTAGTGAACAAATTTATCTGGGCCCACGGGAAAACAAGAAGGGCAGCAAGATTTATGTCCTTACCAAGGGAAAGAGGTGGGTGGGCCATCCCGGATTTTAAATTATATTATTGGGCTACGGCCTTTCAGTATATGCGGGGGCTACTGGGTGGAGAGGCCCTATTGGAAGGGTCCAGGGGCAGCTCAACGGATTCTTATGCATTTCTCATTGGAGAAAATGCCCAGAGCTGTTTACTGAAATTTACCGACCCAAATTATTACAAGAGAACCCGATTTAAGACGTTGCAGGCCGCATATAAAATTTGGGGAGCATTTCGTAAGAAAATTGGTCTCGGTCGTTTAAATGCCTATACCCAATTATTTAAAAACCCGACTTTACCAGGGGAAATTTTTGCAGACTTAATGATGGCAGAGTGGGAAAGATCTGGGATACAGAGGCTGGGGGATATAATGGGGTCTAGTGGTATGTTACAGTTCTCAGAGCTACAGAAGAGTTATGGTATCGGTAACAGAAACTTTTTCAAGTATCTTCAAATCCGCAGCTTTTTCAGTGGCAAGAAAGGGGGGCGGGTTGAATTCAGGGATAACAAAATTATTGACACTATTAGGAATGGAGAAGGTTGTACCATTCGGAGGCTATATGCGGAGCTTTCTTCCCTGAAACCTGATGATCTTGGGAAATATGGGGAAAAATGGGTGGATAAACTCGACATTGAACAAGCTACTGTAAAGGATTCTCTAGAAATGGGTCAAACCCTGTTGTGTTCAGCTGCTCTACAAGCTAAGCACTATAAGACACTATTCTCCTTATATTATACACCGGCACGGATTGCACAATGGGGGGACAGGCAGGAATTAGATGTCCTCGGTGCGACAGTACAGAAGCAGAAATAGTACATATGTTTGCTTCCTGTCCCCACCTGCAAAAATTAAGGAATAGTATTGAGGAGTTCCTGGATAAATCTATGGGTATTAAAGTTTCCCTGACATCATCTTTAATACTGCTGGGAATTAATAACGAAGATAGGCATAATAGGAACAAGAGCTTTCTTTTGTTGCAATGTCAGTAATGAGAATCTGTATAGCTACAGCTTGGCTGGATAGAGACCCTCCATTGTTTCAACATTGGCTTAACAGACTGCTATCTACCTTTAATTTGGAAAAAATATCTATGAAAGAAAGGGGAAAAAGGGCAGGCTGTGCGGCAAACTTATTTGGGGCCCTATATATAGATGGAAGGATAACCTCTTCTAAAGGTACTTTTGTTAAACATCCTTATGCCCATATGTTTTATTATAATTTTTGCCTCTTAGTAAATATGTTGCATGATGCCGATCTATGACTATAATATTGTAAAGTATGTTTTGAATTATGTAATATCTGCTCTGTATAACAATTTTAGTTAAATTGCTGTGCTGTGGGGGGGGAAATTAAAAATATAATAAAAAAAAAAAAATCAGCCGAACTACGAATTCCGATTTACTCACCTGTTATCAGGAGAGACCTCAGTGCTGCATCTTTGAGCCCAGTACTGATCCTGAAAAGTAATTCTAACCGTACTTACCAGTAACTTGAATTTCCTTCCATAGGCTAACATTGACTGGTTTCACTTGGAAATTCTTCTAAGTGTGGAGTTTTGGAACTTTATAATATTCCTCTAAAATCAGCCGAACTACGAATTCCGATTTACTCACCTGTTATCAGGAGAGACCTCAGTGCTGCATCTTTGAGCCCAGTACTGATCCTGAAAAGTAATTTTAACCGTAATTACCAGTAACTTGAATTTCCTTCCATAGGATATCATTGCCTGCTTTTTGCTGAAAAAGTTTGTCGATTTTTGAAACATACAAATATTCCTCTAAAATCAGCAGAACTACGAATTCCGATTTAGTCACCTGTTAACAGGAGAGACCTCAGTGCTGCATCTTTGAGCCCAGTACTGATCCTGAAAAGTAATTCTAACCGTACTTACCAGTAACTTGAATTTCCTTCCATAGGCTAACATTGACTGGTTTCACTTGGAAATTCTTCTAAGTGTGGAGTTTTCGAACTTTATAATATTCCTCTAAAATCAGCCGAACGACGAATTCCGATTTACTCACCTGTTATCAGGAGAGAACCCAGTGATGCATCTTTTAGCCCAGCACTGACCTTGAAAAGTAATTCTAACTGTACTTACCAGTAACTTGAATTTCCTTCCATAGGCTAACATTGACTGGTTTCACTTGGAAATTCTTCTAAGTGTGGAGTTTTGGAACTTTATAATATTCCTCTAAAATCAGCCGAACTACGAATTCCGATTTACTCACCTGTTATCAGGAGAGAACCCAGTGCTGCATCTTTTAGCCCAGCACTGACCCTGAAAAGTAATTCTAACCGTACTTACCAGTAACTTGTATTTCCTTCCATAGGAATCCATTGTCTGGTTTTCAGCAGAAAAGTTTCAAAGTGTCGATTTTCACAAACTACAAACATTCCTTAAAAATCGCCTGTATGACTTAAACGCATTCTTTCAACTGTTTACAGGAGATGCACCAGTGCTGGATCCAGGATCCACCACTGAGTAAGAAAAAGTAACGATAACACTACTTACCTGCTAAGTGAATTTCCTCCCATAGGATAACATTGGTGATTCTATGTGAAGAAGTTTCTAAGTGTCAACTTTTAAAATACAATAATATTCCTTAAAAATCACTACTGTAACCAAAACGCTTTTACTCAACTGTTTATAGGAGATGTCCCAGGACTGAATCTAGGATCCAGTTCTGTGGTTAGAAAAGTAATCCATAAAGTAACTAATTGCATTTAACTAGAAATTCACATTGAGCTCAATGTTGCATTGTGTTTGAAATTGTGTTGCCCATTGCAACAACTGTAACTACTGTACTTAAAAGTCTATTGCCTATTTGCAAAGTATTTAAACTAAAGTAATTCATTCTGAGAAAGTATATTTTGTAATGTAATGTATAATGTAATTACAATGTAATTTAAAAAATAAAATATCTAAAAATAAATAGTTTAAAAAATGTAGTAAATCAGTATCAAAAAAATAAATATAACAATTAATACATTTAAAAATTGTCATTTACAAATCCTTTGAAATTCACTGAAAAAAACCATAGGTTTCAGACATGTTATAGTTAGGAATTAGCATTTAAAAAACCTTTGAAATTCACTGAAAAAACCATAGGTTTCAGGCACGTTATAGTTAGAAATTAGCATTTAAAAACCTTACAAATTCACTGAAAAAACCATAGGTTTTAGGGACAGTTATAGTTAGTTGGACATTGCACTTGTACAAAACCCGTGAAATTCCCCGTTATAGTTAGTTCAGCTAACTATAACTCGTGCCCCCGCAATGCACTGCTGATGACGTCACATATTACATCACTCATGACATGGTCAGTGACATCACTGATGACATCTCAAATGACATCACTGATGACATCATCCACGTGATAATCTGATGCACCTCCTCACACCCTAATATAACCTTTGATACACCCACTCTAAATTACAGACTGCCATTCGCAAAACCATAGACACTCCAACACTAATAACTACATACCCACTCACTGATTCTTAGGTCTACACACACATCCACTCACTCACCCGTACAGTCACTCAAACTTACGGTCACTCAGTACAGGACTATCATATGCACTCATACTGCTATATAGACACTCAAACACTGCCACTCATCCATAGAGGTACTCACACACCTAGTCAGTCATGCAAATAATTAAACACACTGCCATTTACTCACCTATACAGTTATACACACACCAGCTCACTTACTCATACAAATACTAGCACATTCTTACGCTCTTATACAATCACTGATACAAGCACACACTCATCCATACAGTCACTAACACAATCCCACACTCTCGCTTATAGCTATTTATATACTCCAACACACATATATACTGCCTTTCACATATGTAGTTACTCATACATGTACCACTGGGACATACATTCACTCACTAACACACTCTTACACACACTTACCCACCCATACAGTCTATCACAGATGCACTCTTGAAACCATCCACCTAGTGAATCACCCACTCACACATCTATGCACAGAGTCGCACACACCCCACCCACACAAACACTCAGGCACCCATACAGATACTCAGACAACCAATCAATAACTCATATAGACACTCATGTAGCTATTCACAAACCCATGCAGCCACTTACACAGCAACAGACAGACGGATACAGACATTCACTCAGTTTAATCACTAACCCATGCATTCAGTAAGATACGTTTAATCACTCACTTATAGAGTTAGTCACGCACCTACTAAATCATCCATACAGACACTTATACACCCACTCATTCTTCAATACGCCTTTCCCTATATATATTAAAAATATTTAAACTTTACAGAAACACACAGGCACTAGATGATGTCATCAGTGATGTCATTTGAGATTTCATCAGTGATGTCATCAGTGATGTCACTGACCATGTCATGAGTGATGTAATATGTGATGTCATCAGCAGTGCATTGCGGGCGTGAGTTATAGTTAGCTGAACTAACTATAATGGGGAATTTCACGGGTTTTGTACGAGTGCAATGTCCAACTAACTATAACTGTCCCTAAAACCTATGGTTTTTTCAGTGAATATATATATATATATACATATACATATCGCTTGGATGATGGGATAGTACAATAATATGCCATACACGGATATAATTTTAACCTGTTTAATATGATTTTAATATTTGACAGTACTGTATGCACTATGCACTTTATAAATGAATATCTGTGTTACTACATATGAATTATGTGATGTGCTGCATATCAGCAGCACACGATATTGTGTAGATATATTTTAAGGCTGTTCCTTACAATTATAGAATATGCTGAATGTTCATAATGTTTCAGATATGAATTATGACATATGTGTTATGCTACTCACCTGATATGTTTACACCTAAGGCCTCACTATCGATATGTAACAGTATTTCTTTTATGGTTGTCAGTGCTGTTTCACGTCACCGGAAGCTCCCCTTTTCCTTTAAATTTTCGTTCCTGACTAGCGCTAGTCATGTGATCAAGACCACTGTTTGTGGCCGAAACGCATCTGAGCCAAGCCATGATGAAATAAAGTTAAAAATATTTGGCACCAGCTACTTACGTTGTCCGTGTCCTCGTTTTGTGCGGGACTGCACAAGGGATTGCTTTGCTGATATATATATATATATATTATCTACTGGCGGTCGCCAGTAGATAGTTATAGTTAGGACCTATTTTCCATAGGAAATCCACAACATTCTATTTGAAATAACTTTGGCGCCGTTTGACAAATCTTCGCGAAATTTTCAAAACTTATGGCCCACTCCGGTCCGCTCCTATCCTGAAAGTTTCGGGGTGATTCGGCAAGCGTGGGCCGAGAAAAAAGGGGGGTCCCAAAACGTGTTTTCCCCATGCAATTTTCCATAGGAACCTTTCATCACAGCTACAGCCCGAACTGCTGAACGGAATTACACCAAATTTGGCAAAAAGGTAGCCCTTGGTTCAGAGTCGTGCCTTTTGGTTAAATGGTGTAAATCCGTTCAGTAGTTCCTGAGAAATTTGAAAAAGAAAACACATATATATCTGGGCGGAGCCTAACCACACATGTCATCGTGAGATCTGATTGGCTGTCAGCACTTCATCCTGGAATTGCTGGCAGCCATCTTGGGACCAATATAAATGATAGTACCCCATTGAAATGCATTGTAGTGAATCGAAGATTTTGAGGGTTACCAAAAGGAGAACTATAAAGGGTGATAACAGACTTTAGTTACATTAGAATTCCTTTGTTGATGGTACCATACTAATTTCAGGAATTGTGGTGTGTTCTAAGGTGATTTTACCCTGTGAAAAACCTTCTGCTGGGATATCATGAATCATGTTTGAGAGAAAACTATTTTCACATGCTTGTCCCATACAGTTTTGGAAGGTGCTCCAGAAGCTAAAATGAGAGCATATTTTCTGTAAATTCACATTATCTTTCTCAGTCATGTGAGAATGAAGTCTGACATTCTCAGTAAAACATGTACATCCAACAAGGGCAGAGACTGTCAGTTGATTCCTTTGTGTTCTACTGCAGCTTCCCAGAGTGTTCTAAAGAACAACTAAAGCGCTAACAGTCTTACTTATGACAAAATTATGGCACACCTGAAGCCATCTTGATTGGAATAAACTGGTAACTCTTAAAACATTTAATTTAAAAAGGAACAAAATGAGGGGGTTCATTTTGTCATAGAAATTATGGTTAGTGCTGTAGAAAGAAAAATTAGGACATGTTTTAAGTGAGATCTCCAATATCTTCCTGTTATATTTCAACAGGAGCAGCCTGTCAGTTGATGGCCTTGTGTTCTACTGCAGCTTCCCAGAGTGTTCTAAAGAACAACTAGAGTGCTAACAGTCTTACTTATGACAAAAGTATGGCACACCTGAAGCCATCTTGATTGGAATAAACTGGTAACACTTAAAACATTTAATTTAAAAAGGAACAAAATGATGGGGTTCATTTTGTCATAGAAATTGTGGTTAGTGCTGTAGAAAGAAAAATAGGGACATGTTTCAAGTGTAATTTCAAATATCTTCCTGTTATATTTCAACAGGAGCAGCCTGTCAGTTGATGCCTTTGTGTTCTACTGCAGCTTCCCAGAGTGTTCTAAAGAACAACTAGAGCGCTAACAGTCTTACTTATGACAAAATTATGGCACACCTGAAGCCATCTTGATTGGAATAAACTGGTAACTCTTAAAACATTTAATTTAAAAAGGAACAAAATGAGGGGGTTCATTTTGTCATAGAAATTATGGTTAGTGCTGTAGAAAGAAAAATTAGGACATGTTTTAAGTGAGATCTCAAATATCTTCCTGTTATATTTCAACAGGAGCAGCCTGTCAGTTGATGCCTTTGTGTTCTACTGCAGCTTCCCAGAGTGTTCTAAAGAACAACTAGAGCGCTAACAGTCTTACTTATGACAAAAGTATGGCACACCTGAAGCCATCTTGATTGGAATAAACTGGTAACACTTAAAACATTTAATTTAAAAAGGAACAGAATGAGGGGGTTCATTTTGCCATAGAAATTATGGTTAGTGCTGCAGAAAGAAAATTTAGGGCATGTTTTAAGTGAGATCTCAAATCCTCTTCTATTTCATTAGAAAATTCTGACATGCAGACTGAAACAATCACTTTCAATACCAGCAGTAGACTTCCAGTTAACTCCCTGGTGAGCAGTAGCTTTACTACAGTGATCTAATGAACAACTAGAGTGCTAACATTCTGAATTTATGGCAAATGTGTGACACATCTGAATGCCTTCTTGATGGAATCAAAGTAAAAACTGAAAGCATTTCCTACTGAGGAGACTGCAGTAAATGACGAAATTAGGAAACTTCATAACAAATAAGTCTCCCAAGATGGCCACCAGAGAAAAAAGAGCCCAAATGTAGCACAAATATCACCCAGATGTAGCCCTCATATAGCCCAATGACAGAAGTGTGCAAAACACTTTTTATTTTTAGTTTTTCTGCAGTTTTATATAGTGCAAACTGGTCAGGTATTGGAGCGTTACATCTTACTTGGACCCCTTATTGCGTATTTTGCACGAAGTACATGAGATTGATCTTGCGAAACATTGAACTTTACGATTCTGTTAACCTGAATTTGCTCTGAACCGGGCATTGTAACACCCGTTTTTACCTACTGGTTTTAATTAATTCTCACTGTATTGTATTAGGAAAGAGGATTTACTGTTTTTATGTACACTTTTATGATCTATGTTTCTAAATCAGATCAAATAAAGTTTAATGAATTCTATGGCAGGACGGAGGCGAGGATTATGCATATCTTTCCTCACTTTATTTGTATAGCAGTTCAAAGAAAACGTAACACAACAATCATTAAACAAAAGACTACACAACCCATGAACCATTAGGGGGGTAGTCTCCAAGGCAACTATAGTCCAATCATATCACAGTATATAATATCGTGACGTCCCTTCCGCTTCCTCTTTCTTCACTGCTCGTCAGTTAAGTGCATTCCTTACATTCTTGGCTTAATCTGACGTTGTTGCTGTTTGTATAGCGGTTTCTTGTGCACGTTATTAGTATTATTGCCTTGGTATTGTTTCATATTCCCTGCGCAGCAGGCTCTTGCCCGAGCGTGTTCTCCCCCTCGCAGTTTCTCCCGCTGTGTGCTCTGCGCGCGGTGAGATTCTGTCAGGCGCGTCTGGTCCGAGCGAGGCAGCTCCGTCGAGCGCTCCCGCTGGTCTTTACGCGCGTTTGGGAATCTGGTCACTCCTTTAGTGTCCGCTTGATTCCCGACCAACCCTCGCCTAATTTAGACACCGCTACGCGGTGATTTCCCCACATGGCCACGTTAGTGACCAGCGCCACCTGGTGGTGGTAATTGGTATTGCGCCTCAGTCTATTCTTATAACAGCTTCGTGGAAAGCCCAGCTGTTGGAGCACCGGCGAGGGGGCTGTCTTAATGATTTTAAGGGCATTTGTTCTGTGCTCACACCCTCTGCTATCATGTCTTCTCCAGAAGACCATTTTTACTCCTCCTACCAGGAAGTGGAGGAGGAATGGCCCCCAACTTCTCCCTCCAGCAGTGGACCAAGCCCTCTCTCTGGCTATTTCTAGGCGCTGGCTCCTCTTAGGGATCAGGTTGATAAGCTGGCAAAAAGCATCCCTGGGGTGTTCAGTGACCCAGATCTGGTGGTGGAGGGTCCAAGTAGCTCCCAGATGGGGAATAAAAGGGCCGTTAAGCATAACGCGGGGCACTTGGAAGGATTTGATAAACTTACGGAGACCTTCCTCAAGAGTGCACGAATGCTAAAACATGCACCCTGCCGGGAGGAGGAGGGGCCCGGAGAAAATTGTGAAACTGTCACCACTATTGTAGACCCCGATGGCGGGTTTCCCTTAGAGGGAGAGGGTGTATCAGAGGACGATTTCTCCTCCGATGAGGATAAGGACTCGGGGCGACCCTGGCATCCAGAGTCCCACTCCTCTCAGTCCCCGGTTGGGGACGGGGTCCACTCGGACATGTTCGAGCCTACCCAAATTTACCATCCTAGGTCGGCAGAGTGGACACCTGACGCCAAAGTGGCAGAGTATGTGGTGGGGAAAATCCATCAACCCCTTGAAAGTGAGGTCAGGAATAGGATGAGGGGAGAATGCCCCAGGCCCTCACTCAAGGGGAAGGTGGCACACACGCCTGAAATTGATGAGAAACTATGTACCTTTTTCTCCAAGTATATGAGGGATCCCAAGAAAGGAATTGATAGGTCCTGGACGTGGTAGGGCCCTTGACCCAAATTATTCAATTGACGGAGCGTTCCAAAGAGTCAGGATCCCATTTGTCCACGGATATTGTGGCTGGTTGGGCGCACTACCCTAAACCCTAAAACACTACCCCCTCCACTACCCAAACACCACTGCACTACCCTAAACCCTAAAACAATACCCCCAGCACGACACCCTACACTACCCAAACATAACTGCACTACCCTAAACCCTAAAACACTACCACCAGCATGACTCCCTACACTACCCAAACACCACTGCACTACCCTAAACCCTAAAACACTACCCCCAGCACGACTCCCTACACTACCCAAACACCACTGCACTACACTAAACCCTAAATATACCCCCAGCATGACCTCCCACACTAAACAAACACCACTGCACTACCCTAAACCCTAAAACACTACCCCCAGCACGACCCCTACACTACCCAAACACCACTGCACTACCCTAAACCCTAAAACACTAACCCCAGCATGACCCCTACACTACCCAAACACCACTGCACTACCCTATACCCTAAAACACAACCCCTATACTACACAAACAAGACTGCACTACCCTAAACCCTAAAACACTACCCACAGCATGACCCCCTTCACTACACAAACACCACTGCACTGCCCTAAACCCTAAAACACTACCCCAGCACTACCCCCTACACTACCCAAACACCACTGCACTAACAAAAACCCTAAAACACTACCCCCAGCACAACCCCTACACTACACAAACACCACTGCACTACCCTAAACCCTAAAACACTACCCCCAGCATGACTCCCTACACTACCCAAACACCACTGCACTACCCTAAACCCTAAATCTATCCCCAGCATGACCCCCTACACTACACAAACACCACTGCACTACCCTAAACCCTAAAACACTACCACCAGCATGACCCCCTACACTACTCAAACACAACTGCACTACCCTAAACCCTAAAACACTACCCCAGCACGACCCCCTACACTACCCATACACCACTGCACTACCCTAAACCCTAAAACACTACCCCGAGCATGACCCCCTACTTTACTGCACTACCCTAAACCCTAAAACTCTACCCCCAGCACGACCTCCTACACTACCCAAACACCACTGCACTACCCTAAACCCTAAAACACTACCCCCAGCACTACTCCCTACAACACCCAAACACCACTGCACTACCCTAAACCCTAGAAAAGAAACCCCCACCCCATGCCCAACCCCCTTACCTCTCACTCCTCATGGTTCCTCTCTCCTCGTGGTTCCTGCTTCACGTCATCTCTGAGGGGTGGTGCACGTCGTTTTGAGGAAACGGAACAGCCTCTGTTTCCTTACAACGACATGGATCGTCTACATGTTTTTAGAACGCATGGTCATTTACCATACATACCTTTACAACAAAATTCGTTGTAAAGGCATGCGTGGTAAATGGCCATGCATTCTAAAAAAATGCCTAGTAATGACTTCGTTATGTACAACGCATACGTGGTAATGCATGCGTTGTAATGGTATCGCAAAGTAAAAAAGTCGTTGTAACGGCTGTTTACCGATCGAAGCTGGCCCCTGTTCTTCAGTGAGACGTTTATTTGATTAATTAGGAGGAAGGAATGTGTTTTTTTTAACCGAAAAGTGCATTCCCGGCTGTTGTATTGTGAAAGTGTCCGCGTGGCCTAGTTTCACTTCCGGTGAGAGAGTGGAATAGTCTGTTTGGATCTAAAGGAGTTCTGTTGTTGGACGGGGCCGGCGCGACATGTCATCAGAAAACATAGCTAATGGAAAACGTCCTCCCTGAAGTGTGGAGCAGTGCCATGAGAGGTCAACGAGTGTGCGTCCCACCGCAGTATGACCGTACCGCGTGACCCATGTGCCGCCTCCAGGGTACGGGAGGCAGAAGCGGCATCGCAGGTCCTCTTGAAGACCGTTGTAGCACTAATTCTATATTTTGGTACTAGGACATTTTAACTTCGTTGTTCCTGCCAGATACAAAGAGAAGATCCTGTGATATTCAGTGCCCTCGTTACCTTTTTGTGGGTTGTGGTGCTTGTCACTTCGCTGCCTCGCCGGTGCACACGACTGGGCACCCCACCTCGTGTGCCATCTGCAGGGCCTCTGCCCTCGGATCACTGGTTTCGGTTTCTGGAGTGGCAACATAAACAGTTTCTCCCAAAGGACTAGCCTGAACACTTAGGTGAATATCCCCTGCACCAGCATTCCACGGAAATTCGTTCCTAGCTCTCCCACGTCAACGAGCACGGCTCCGCTCGCGACACCGTATGACCTCATCGGAGCCATAAGAGGACCTCGTCGGCCTGCTGACATCAGTTCCACCCATTTTTTCCGTGCCACCGAGGCAAACAGGGGTCCGAGACATTTTCACATGTATACATAGTATAATAAATATATATATATTCACTGAAAAAACCATAGGTTTCAGGCACGTTATAGTTAGAAATTAGCATTTAAAAAACCTTAGAAATTCACTGAAAAAACCATAGGTTTCAGGCACGTTATAGTTAGAAATTAGCATTTAAAAAACCTTAGAAATTCACTGAAAAAACCATAGGTTTCAGGGGCGTTATAGTTAGTTGGACATTTCACTAGTACAAAACCATAGAAATTCCCCGTTATAGTTAGTTCAGCTAACTATAACTCTGCGCACCCGCAATGCACTGCTGATGATGTCACATATTACATCACTCATGACATGGTCAGTGACATCACTCATGACATCACTGATGACATCTCAAATGACATCACTGATGACATCATCCAGTGACTGTGTGTTTCTGTAAAGTTTAAATATTTTTAATATATATAGGGAAAGGCGTATTGAAGAATGAGTGGGTGTATAAGTGTCTGTATGGATGATTTAGTAGGTGCGTGACTAACTCTATAAGTGAGTGATTAAACGTATCTTACTGAATGCATGGGTTAGTGACTAAACTGGGTGAATGTCTGTATCCGTCTGTCTGTTGCTGTGTAAGCAGCTGCATGGGTTTGTGACTAGCTACATGCATGTCTATATGGGTTATGGATTGGTTGTCTGAGTATCTGTATGGGTTCCTGAGTGTTTGTGTGGGTGGGGTGTGTGTGACTCTTTGCATAGATGTGTGAGTGGGTGATTCACTGGGTGCATGGTTTCAAGAGTGCATCTGTGATGGACTGTATGGGTGGGTGAGTGTGTGTATGGGTGTGTTAGTGAGTGAATGTATATCTTAGTGGTACATGGGTGAGTAACTAATATGTCAAAGGCAGTATATATGTGTGTTGGAGTATATAAATGGCTATAAGTGAGAGTGTGTGATTGTGAGAGTGGCTGTATGGATGAGTGTGTACTTGTATCAATGATTGCATAAGAGCGTAAGAATGTGCTAGTATTTGTATGAGTAAGTGAGCTGGTGTGTGTATAACTGTATAGGTGAGTAAATAGCAGTGTGATTAATTATTTGCATGAATGACTAGGTGTGTGAGTACCTCTATGGATGAGTGGCGGTGTGTGAGTGTCTATGTAGGTGTATAAGTGCATATGAAAGTCCTGTACTGAGTGACCGTAAGTATGAGTGAC
Source organism: Calotriton arnoldi (assembly GCA_963921515.1). NCBI lineage: Eukaryota > Metazoa > Chordata > Amphibia > Caudata > Salamandridae > Calotriton > Calotriton arnoldi. The sequence continues at coordinate 498,127 of CAWUFW010006183.1, read as the reverse complement.
TGTAGAGGTGAGTGAGTGGATATGTGTGTAGGCCTAAGAATCAGTGAGTGTGTATGTAGTTATTGGTGTTGGAGTGTCTATGGTTTTGACAATGGCAGTCTGTAATTTACAGTGGGTGTATCAAAAGTTATATTAGGGTGTGAGAAGATGCATCAAATTATCACATGGATGATGTCATCAGTGATGTCATCAGTGATGTCATCAGTGATGTCACTGACCATGTCATGAGTGATGTAATATGTGACGTCATCAGCAGTGCATTGCGGGGGAGCGAGTTATAGTTAGCTGAACTAACTATAACGGGGGAATTTCACGGGTTTTGTACGAGTGAAATGTCCAACTAACTATAACTGTCCCTAAAACCTATGGTTTTTTCAGTGAATTTCAAAGGTTTTTTAAATGCTAATTTCTAACTATAACGTGTCTGAAACCTATGGTTTTTTCAGTGAATTTCAAAGGTTTTTTAAATGCTAATTTCTAACTATAACGTGCCTGAAACCTATGATTTTTTAAGTGAATTTCAAAGGTTTTTTAAATGCTAGTTTGTAACTATGCCTACAGAGGTAGGACATGTGAAGAAAGAAGAAAAAACACACAGAAAGAAGCAAAAGAAATGCAGAAAGAAGCAACAGAAGTCCACAAAGACGAAGAAAAGTGCAGGAAGAAGCAAAAGATGTGCCGAAAGAACCAACAGAGGAGCAGAAAGAGGCCTTGTTCCAAAATCATCCTGTGCCCACAACTTTTTCTGATGTGTACTGGTGGTAACTGACTCTGACTAACCAGAGCCAGTGCTATGCTAAAACACACTTAGAATACAGGTAAAACACCTACATACACTAGGGAACACTATGCGTTGGGGTACCCCTGTGATTAGCATGACCTCGTTTGTAAGTCCCTAGTACATAATAGGGCAGGGGGATTAAAACTACCTCTTAAAACGCGCTACAGGGCGCGTTTGCACAGTGGTGAAGGGAGAGGGGGCCTGAGGTGACATGTGTGCAAACGCGCCCCATGGCACGTTTTAAGTTGCAGGATTAAGTCCCCTTGAATCCTGAGTGTCCCTGGGGCCCAACTAGCCCCCTAGGTACCTACAGTTAGGACCACAGAGCTGAGTTGCAGAGAGGCGTTTTGAGGCCACGCATTTTTTTTCACCTCTCTGCAACGCAACTCTGTTGTGCTTACTGAAGGTACCTGGTGGGCTAGTTGGACTCCAGGGTCCATCAGGATTGAAGGGGACTTAATCTCCCAACTTAAAACACGCCACAGGCCTGTTTGCACACATGTCACCTCAAGCCCCGCCCCCTCCGTTCACCACTGTGCAAACGCGCCGCGTTTTAAGTTGGGAGATTAAGTCCCCTTGAATCATGAGGGTCCCTGGGGTCCAACTAGCCCACCCTGTACTTCCAGTATGCACCAGGGAGCTGCATTGCAGAGAGGTGTTCAGAGGCCATGCCCCTTTTTACACCTCTCTGCAACGCAGCTCTGTGGCGCTTTCTGGACGTACCTGGTGGGCTTGTTGGCCCCCAGGGACCCTCAGGATTGAAGGGGATTTAATTCCCCATCTTAAAACGCGCCACGGGGCCTGTTTGCACACTTGTCACCTGAAGCCCCGAACCCTCCCTTCACCACTGTGCAAACGCGCCCCGTGGCGCGTTTTAAGTTGGGGGATTAAGTCCCCTTGAATCCTGAGGGTCCCTGAAGTCCAACTAGCCCACCATGTACCTCCAAAAAGCGCCACAGAGCTGCGTTGCAGAGAGGTGTAAAAAGGGGCGTGGCCTCTGTACACCTCTCTGCAACGCAGCTCCCTGGCGCATACTGGAGGTTCCTGGTGGGCTAGTTGGCCCCAGGGACCCCCAGTATTCAAGGGGAATTACTTCCCCTTCTTACAACGCGCCAGGGGGCGCGTTTGCAGACTGCTGCAGGGAGGGGGCGGGGCCTCCGGCACGATGCCGGTCTTTTTTTTTATTCTTTATTTTTTTTTGTATGGGAGGGGGCTGCGTGGCCCCCCTTCCCTCGGCCACTTTTGGCCCCGGGGACCCCATCCCCCGGGGCCTCAGGATTTTTTTTTTTTTTTTTAAAAACGGGAAGGGGGCTGCGTGGCCTCCCTTCCCTGGGCCTCTATTGGCCCCGGGGACCCCATCCCCCGGGGCATGCCCTCTTTTTTAAAATCCATAAACATTTGGACGGGGGCTGCGTGGCCCCCCTCCTTAGGCCATTTAAGGCCCCGGGGACCCCATCCCCCGGGGCCGGCCTTTACGTTAATTTTATTTTTTTGGGGGGGAGGGGGGCTGCGTGGCCCCCCTCCCGGTCCACTAATGGCCCCGGGAACCCCATCCCCCGGGCTTGGCCACTCGTTGGGGACCGTGGGGGGGTCCCCAATCCCCTCACGGTCCCGCCGGCTCCCTGCGTCCTGCGGGAGCCGGCATTGCTTTTCCACATGGGGAGCTGCTGACATGCAGCTCCCCTTATGGAAAAGCAATCTGCTTTGCTTCATTGAAGGAAGAGCAGGTTTCCCTGCTCGCGCTTCAATGAAGCAAAGCAAGTTTGCAATGACAGGACGGGAGCTGCGAGGCTCCCGCCCTGTCATTGCAAACAGCAGTGTCCCGGGGGTGGGCACCCCGGGACACTGTAGGAGCTGGCCCTGGGGGGTGGTGGTCCCCAGGGCCACCACAGGCTCCAGGAGGGGGGCCACGCGGCCCCCCTCCCCACATCTACATAGCCCCGGGGAGGTGGTGGTCCCCGGGGCTTCGGGCGTCCGAAACGGACCCCCACATTTATTTTGTTAGTGCCCCAGGGAGGTGGCAGTCCCTGGGGCATGTGGGGGGGCTGGAGCCCCCCCACACAGGTCATTTATTTAAAAAAAAAAATAAGCCCCGGGGGGTGGCGGTCCCCGGGGCTGCAGGGGGCTGTGTGCCCCCCGCCAGCATTATTTATTTAAGGCCCCGGGGGGTGGTGGTTCCCGGGGCTTGGGGGGCCTTAGAGGCCCCCCACATAAAATAAAAGGCAACCCCGCATGCCCCCGGGACTTGACCCACCCGGGGGCAAAATAGCATCGAAGTGCAGGAGACTGCGCTTCGATTTTTTTTTATCACGGCAGGATCCGCGCACCCTAAGCGCATCCCGATGATTTGTTTTCTAAAAAAAATGCTTTTTTCTGCCCAGGGGGTCCTTGTGGGACCCACTGAGCAGACCTAGGGGGTCAGGGTGTTTCTACCCTGCCCCCTTTTTGCGTTTTGCGACTTGTTTCTGTGCCTCGGTTCTACCGAGGCACAAAATGGCTGCCAACACTTCCTGATTTGGAGTGTTGACAGCCACTTGACAGCCAATTAGCATGCAGCTCGTGATCGGGAGGGTACGCGGACCCTACGCTGCCATAGATATATATGTGATTTTACTTTTGATTTTCTCAGGAACTACTGAACGGATTTACACCATTTAAGCAAAAGGCATGACTCTGACCCTAGGGCTACCTTTTTGCCAAATTTGGTGTAATTCCGTTCAGCAGTTCGGGCTGTAGCTGCGATGAAAGGTTCCTATGGAAAAGTGAATGGGGAAAACACGTTTTGGGACCCCCCTTTTTTCTCGGCCCCCGCTTGCTGAATCACCCCGAAACTTTCAGGATAGGAGCGGACCGGAGCGCCCCAACAAGGTGGAAAATTTCGCAAAGATTCGTCAACCGGCGCCAACGTTATTTCAAATAGAATGTTGTGGATTTCCTATGGAAAATAGGTCCTAACTATAACTATCTACTGGCGACCGCCAGTAGATAATATATATATATATATATATATATATATATATATATATATATATATATATATATGGTCGGGCTAGTACTGGACACACACAGCTGATTTCCAATGCCTGACTTCCGCCGCCGAGCCTGTCTGATGTGAGCAACTCGCAGCCTATGGAGCACCGGACGCTGCGAGCGGATTGAAGTCACTGCACTTTCTGGGCAGTGGAATGTTTGACGACAAGAGGGGTGAGCATGTCTACCGATGTGAGTCCTCACATACTGTATGACTCCCCTTCCGCTGTCTCTGCTTCCCTGTCTGCCGTCAGGTGTGTTGGATTCCTTTCCGCTGTCTGTTGGCTTGCGGTGCCGGACGCTGTATTTCAGGATATTGGCAGGGGTGCCACGCTGCGGACTGCAGCAGTGTTTGGAGTGTGTTAGACTTTCTTTTTTGGAACTTTCTTTATATTGTTGGAGTCCTGTGAGGGTAATGGTAAACCCGCATACCGGAGGATCTGATCAGACGCAATTATAGGATTGGAGCTAAGCCTGGTGGTCGGGTCGGAAGTAAACCCGTGGTTGCGCTGTTCGGCATAATTCTAATATTGACATTTTCTCTGCATACCTGTGCATGGTCAATAGGATAGACTGTGGGGTTAGAATGCAATGTTGGCACTTAGACACAGACACCAGTACTGCACTAAAGTGGATCAGTTTCCATACATGGCTCACAGTGTAATCGGTGTTGAGCATTGCTTGCTTTGACTCTCTTGTCGGATTCTTCGCATCCTAACATTAGTTTGGTTTGCAGGGTTCCCCAACATTCCTTCACGAACCTTGGCAAAACTGTATGGTGGTAGCTCCTCCTTCTCACAGAGTCAGGTCTCATCACTATCTGTCTAGCTGTTAATATTTGGACACATTTTTGTACCCCGCAGTACTGCTTTGTGGTTCACATTTTTCTACACCTCAGGGGTGGCACAACCTCTAATATGAGTGAGGCACGACAAAGAAGATTGGAGGAGGCTAAAAGTTTATTTGATGAAAATGAGCTTTCTGTTGCTGATATCAATGACACAGCAGCACAGGCGACAATGGGAACAACAAAGACATTGACTCAACAATTGAATGTTTATGAGAAATTACTCAAAAAGGAGATCAATAGGACATGGGAGGTGATGTCTTTAGAGAACTACTTCGAAGTCGGTAGAGTCCCTCATGGCCTAAGGATATTGGTTACTCCAACATACCAGAACCCCAACCCCAAACTCTTGGAGAAATGGTCTGTTCTGATGGCCAACACATGCAAAAATATGCCAGGTCTGTTAGCCAAGTATGCCGCCATGGAATTAGAGCAAACAGTTGAGGAAATAGCCAAAATAAAAGCGCTCTTGGACAAACACCAAGAACAAGATGAAATAAAAGAAATTGTAACTATCATGGGTGGCAGGTTACAAAGATATGAGGATGAGATCAAACAAAAGAAAAAGTGAAACATTTTAAGGGACAAGCGAGACTATGCCCAAGGCAGGATTCTCACATTTGGAAGAAAACTTGATGATGCTATCCGCCAATACAAAAGAGTGGGGGCTTTACATCAACAGGAGTTGGCAACATCTGAATCGGGTTTAGACAATTATTCATCTGATCTGGATGAACATAATTCCTTAGTAAGACGGGAACCTATATCGTTCACATCCTTTAACGAATATCGTTTTTTACAGAGAAATCAGACCACAGGAGGAAGACCACCAAGAGGAAGAGGAGGAAACAGAGGAAAAGGAAAGCAACAAGGAAAGGAGGACGGAACACCAAAATAAACATTGCCACATGGGAGACTTACAAGGCAAACAAAGAAGAAGTAATGGGTGAGAAGGCTTTAACTGTCATCAACCTGTCCCGCCATAATTTGACCCCTAATGAGAAATCAGTATTGGAACTTGGCTTAACGTTTTGTCCTACTGCTAATTTTGATTTTTGCAGAACCAGGATTGATATCTTTTTGTTTATAAGTAAGCTGAAACTTAAAAAGGTATTTCTTCAGAACCCTAAAAGAGTCAGGTCTGACAATAGCACTACACTTACCGCATCTCATGATACTACTGCTGATGATCTAAATCTTGGGGACGTCAAAGGTCTTGCCACATTAATGACACTGGAGGGTGAAATAACAGAATGGGATAATGATAGAGATTTTTTGGACTCCCTTAACATGGAGCTTGACAGAACCACAGTTACTCCCTTTAAACCCAAATCCACATGCAACCCCAATACACCTCATGGCATCATTGACACATTTCATGAAGTGGTAGTGAGAGATTTGTTCAAAATTTGGTACAGAACCAGGAATAACTTTGCATCCAACTTAAAAAGTGGCCAAAGGGAAGCTCTCAAAACCCTTCAGAATGACCATGACATTGTCATCAAACCCTCCGATAAGGAAACTTTCTGCCTGATACCGTCTTGGAATCGGAACTGCTGACCAACTCGCGGTCAGCGGTTCCGCCCGACCAATTACGATGCGGCTGAACACTGTTCGGTCGGAGTCCCATTGACTTCTAGGGGAGCCCCTGTTCCGCCCGACAACACAGGCTCATTTGGGGACATGGGGTGTGTGCGGAAAACCTTGTTGCATGCACCCCATTGTGTCTGCCATACAGTGCAGGGTTCTAAGGGGGGTCCCTTAGGTATCCCCTCAGCCCCCAACCGGAGGCCACAGAATAAAGTGGGGCCTGCCAGGGGACCCAAAAGTCAGTTTCCGACAGCCTTTTCATGTCGGACAGGCCGACTCGGAAAGGCTGTTGGAAATCGGCATCGTAATCGCTTGGTCGGAAGCGCAGTCCGTAGAGCTGTACGATGCATTTCCGACTGACACAAATTCTCCGAGAGCCCGTTGGAACAGATTCGGAAAGACTGTGCGGGTTACAATCCGACTGCGAAGATCATAATCGGTCAGGCGGATTGTAAATCGACTGAGTCGGTCGGAAGCATTCCGACACGGTCAAGGAGAATCTGAATGTCGGGAGGAGGCTTTCCGCCTGATATCGTAATGAGGCCCTTAAAATTTTCTCCTCTACCGGTTCAGACCAAAGGCATTCATTAGTTAGTAAAAGGCACATTCTATTTCAGAGATAGTGAGGTGAAGAACTAAAATGTCAAGTAATTTTAATGAGAAACAAAGGAAGTGTTTCCAGTTGGTACTTTCAGAAGGGATGAATCCAAAGACGTCTTGGCAGCAGAGAGTGGAATATGGGAGTAGTATTCAGCGACAAGCTCTTTCTTGCGAACTGCCACAGTATTTTGATGTGTATAAGGTCATATTTCTTGAATGTTCTTTGTGCATTTTAGTTAGTGAAACCATCTTCGGTTTGGTCAGATTTCCTTTAGACTTAGATCGATACAGACCTCTCTTGTCATCTCTGATTGTGTGGCTATACATGACTCCTTACCTATAGAACTTCTATTGAGGTTCTAATGCTAACACCTTTCTTGCTTCTTTGATTCAATAGGGTTTCCCCTATCCTTAGTTTAGTGAAGGGTTTACTAGATGTTGTGACTCTTTTCCATGTATGGGGAGAACGATCGAAACCATTCGTCTAGTCATCAGAACGCTTTTCCTTAGCTTTTGCATTGCTGCCACAGAAATTCTTATATGCTCCTTGCTGTTGAGGACCAATATTGTAGGCTGCTTTGGTCTTCCTTTGATAATCCTGGACTTTTATAGTATATTCTTCAGATTGATTTATATTAGTCTGGCTTTGAGTTTGTGATTTGCCTTATGACTTCAAGTTACTAAATCAGACTTTTATTGTGTAGCCCTAATGGTCACACTGTACTTTAAGTTTAATTTGTTTTGCTAACCCTTTTTCCTCTCATGCTACTAAAAAGGTCTATTGACCAGACTAAATTGGAAGAAACGGCCCAGGGCGTTCTCACTGTTATGAACTAAATAATTTCAAATGTCACAGTGACGTTATCAATGATGTCATAGAACATGTCATGAGAGATGTAATTTGTGACATTATAAGCAGTGCATGGTTAGGGTGTGAGTTTTGGTTGCTTGAAATAACTATAACTGATGAATTTCAAGGTTTTTTCCTTTGGAGAATGGCAGTAAACTGACATATTACAATGTGTTCATTAGAAACGGTTTACACCACTTCACAGCGTTCCTTCAATAAATGTTGGTCTAAGATGTTCACATCAAATACAGAGGTTAGTATATCAAATACAGTAAATAAATCCAGCAATAATAGTGTGATAGTTTTGCCCTGATCTACTTTGAATTATAATCATCTTGTATAGTAAGGAGTAGCAATTCAGTGCTGTAGGCTGGTCCAAAGCCTGCATGTGTGCTTTCAGTTCATAATATATGTTTATTTGGACCGTAGTCGGCTAAACAACTAAAAGCTATTCTTTCATTAAAATCATACAATCATAAATATCAAATATTTAACGTACTCTTAATTATCTCAAATGCTACAACCTCTCAATTAAATACATTGAAGCATGTCTCTTCCTATAATAAAACTATACAATCTTAGCATTTATCATACTTTCCCTAATCACCTTTAAAAAAAACCCTAATGCACAGGTAACGTGCAAAAAATCCATCCTGGATAAAAACATCAGAGCCTTTTGATGCTCCATCATGCCTTAGTTCAATAAAACTGGTTTTAAAACGGTGCGATGCTCTGATCTAAAAAAAAAACCCAATCCATTAAAATGTGCACATCTGAGCATTTCATTCCTAACCTACAGTTACAAAAACCATTACATTTGTTTAGCCCCCTGGCCTCCTCTTGACATGAATACAAAAATTGATCCCAATTTGAAATTTAAATATTTCCTGCCTCATAGTCGTATTTGCTAATGCCACAAGATAGGGGAAGGAATCACGATCCTGACAGGCATTACAGGATAAGGTGGTAAACTTCTTTTTACTAACATATGTAATGTCTCTGGCTTGGGAAATAAATTCCATTTGGCACATAGTACTTTTTTAGACAATTCTATTGGACAATCCCACTTGGAGTGGTCCAAAGAATACAGACCTTTTATCCTTCGTAAGATAACTGCCCATTTCCGTTCACTCTTCAAGATTTCACCCCTACACAACAATGATTTCTTTATATCACTGACCACCAGCAGCGTATCCCAAAATGTCAACACAGCCCTTTCTGAGAGGCAAGACCATGATAAAAACCCAGTTTCCAGCCTTATGGCCTGAACCATAGTGGTTTTGGCAATATGCAATAGACTTTTTAAACACTGCTCTTCAATTTGATCCTAATTGCTCATCCCACTTAAATACATAATTTCATGCACCTTATAGCCATTTGGTCTGAACTAATGATTTCTACGCTATCAGGACTGGGTCAAACATAGGTCCCCCAAACTCTTTTCCAAATTTGCTTAATGCCATGATTATTGGAGGGGCATTTGCTTTAATTGCCTCCAAATGAGTCATCCAACTTAACTTTGATGTAAAATGCATGCCCAGATAACGATACATGGCCACTTCTTCTATCCTTCTATTTCCCAGAAACCATTTACTTTTCTTTCTCAGAAAATCTAAATGTTGTTTTTTTCCATATTAATAAGAGCCTTTTGTCCTCAGTATATCTTTCAAATGCAGTTAATTTTTGCTGCAAGCCAATTTGTGTCATGTCCATTATAGCTAGATCGTCTGTATAAAGCAGACATGCCACATGATGCTCACCTATTTTAGATGAAAAAGTCACTACCTCATCCAGGGTCTCTGGTAGGTCCCTTAAATACAGCGCAAATAAGGTTAGGAACAAGACACATCCTTGGTGCAACCCATTCCTTATCATAATCTTCTCTGTTAATGTTCTGCCTCTATCAAATTTTATTTGGGCCCAATTTTCACGGTGCAATTATTTTAAAATACCTAGAGCAGGACTCTCAGAATATCTTATTTTTCCAGATTATCCCATAGGATCTTTCAATTTGCCAAATCAAACACAGCTCGGAAGTCAACAAAACAGCATTTCAAGTCCCCTCTCATGTCAATATCCTTCCTAGCCAATGCCTACAGGCTAAACCAGTGGTCCAGAGTCAAGTGGCCATCTTTAAGTCACCCTGCTCTACTGGTATCAGACCCTTTTCATCAATACAATTATTAAGCCTTCTCAAGACAAATTTCCCAAAGACCTTTTCCCCCACAGCCATTAAACTAATTATCTTATAGTTCTTGGGATCAGAGGATGAGGTTTTTTTATGAATTGGTTTCACAATTGCACCCTGCCAACTCTCTTGAGTTAAATCTAAGATGGTTACAGCTCTAAGTAATATTTAAAAGATTTTGCCTCACCAATCACCGTTCACTTTCACCAATATGGCTGGAATGTTATCGAACCCTGCTGCTCTTGACAAAGACAAGTTTTTTTTAACCTCCTTTATTTCTTTCACCATGAGGCTTTGTAATAGATCCATACCTGCCTCATAAGCCTCCTTACCCGGAACCACGTAGCCTTTTATGTACATCTCTTCTAAATACTTTGTCCAGGCCACCTCTGAGACCATACAGTCAGAGAAATTTCCAATACTTTTAAGTATCTTTATTTTCAATAACTACTAACATTTCCTGCCACTTAGAACTATAAAAGACCATTTTTTTGCTTTAATGGTATTTTTGTAAATATTACGTAATCTGCTGATCCTCACTTCCTTGGATTCTTACTTTCCACATGTTTGAGCTGTATTTTATTGACTTTTTATATTCCGACAAATTTGGTCATACGACTTTTTCCTCGAAACTCCTGCCTGACTTGTATTGCCCCCCTTCTTATCTTCCCCTGTTCTACCTTTATATAGTTATTTACTTTCCCCATTAACTCAGAGTATCACTTGATTGTGCCTAATATTGCCGGCTTTTGCACCTCCCCAATAGATTCTAATCATAAATTTGCTAGCATCCCCAACTCCTTTTCTTAAAGTCTAGCTTTTAACCTTCTAAGAAGGTTAATATTTGTAATTATCACCTTCTCCTTTTCCATAAAAAACCTCAATTGACATATCTCTTGAATTGGGAGGTGGTCACTGCTGTCTTCCTCAAGTACCCTGACATCCTTGAAAAAATAAAAGTGCCTAAATGGTACAAACATATAATCAATTGGGCACTTCTGGGACCCAATTCGAAAGGTCTGGGCTGCTGGTATATCATTTTCAAAACGCCCATTTCGACCCCCCAGGCCTATGTTTTGGGTGACCTTAGCCAACTTTGTATCCATCTTTAGGGACCTACTAGGAGGGAAAATTGCATTAGGCACATTATTGGCTGACCAAGGTTCAAATCATTTATTCCAAGTTCTGTTCGGATCAATTCTACATTGAAATCCCCCACTATGAACAGCAGCCCCTTTGTATAGATATCAATACAGACATGTACTTGTTCGAAGAAAAAACTTAGATGAGATTCATTTTTCCCAGGATCTTCCAGATGAATATAGACATTAATCACATTCAAATATTCCACGTCATCCATACATATATGGAATCATTCACACTTTGAGGGCAGGGAATTGACATCTTTGGCGATCCATGCTGAAACTAGTAATAACAAGCCCCCCAATAGGTGACCCTGCATATTTCTTATTGTGTCAACACTGGGGGCCTGCTTACGATGTCGATCGGAAACTAAACCTCCTGACTCCTTGTCGAATTTGGTTCCGACCGGCTTGCGGTCGGACGTTCTGACCGACTGACTATGATACTTCTGAACACCGTTTGAAAAGTCTCCCATTGACTTCAATTGGAGCCTTGTTCCGACCGACAACACAGGCTCCCATTGAAAAAAGGGGTGGTTGCGGAAAACCTTTCACCCTGTGGCGGGCACACCATGGTGCCTGTCACACTGTGCATGGTTCTACAGGCGGTCCCTTAGGTACCCCAACGGCCCCAAACGGGAGGCCTCAGGATGAAGCAGGGCCTGCTAGTCATTTTTCAAAAGCCTATTAGTTTCGGACGGTCCGAGTTGGAAAGGCTGTCGGAATCCGACATAGTAATACGTCTGTTGGAAACACGGTCCGTAGAGCTGTACAATTCGGCTTCGACCGACTCTGAGTTTCCGAATGCTGGTCGGAACCAATTCGGAATGATAAAACGGTTACCTTTCCATTGTAATCGGTGGGTCGGAAATGTTTCCGACTCGGTCGGAAACATAGGTTCTGACACGGTTTAGGAAAATCCAAATGCCGTTCGGAGCCTTTCCGACCGACATAGTAATCAGGCCCTAGATTTTAAGAACCCATCAAATTTAATCATCTCCCCACTCAGCCATGTTTCTTGGAGACAAATCACTTTATTCTCCATTAGGATTTGTTCCAGATAGCCTGTAGATTTTAACCTTCTCAGCATATGCGTATTCCAACTTATTACTCTTAGGCCACGTGGGGAAGATGACCCTCTCTTATTCTATATCACTTAGACCACCCTCCTCATTTTCATCCACCCAAGCATCCTTATCGCCTTCTTGGTAATTCACCTTGTCTCTATGCTCCATACAATCATTGCTAATTCTTATTAGCAATCTAACTTCTGCCTTTGTATGCAATTGCTCTTCTTTAGATCTCTGCCTTGCCTGCTACACTTCCCTCAGCTGATCCTTTGATAGCGCGGTGCGACAATAGAAGAACATTGCTACTTGGGGTCTCTCCACCTCTATATCTAAGATTAATCTAATTCCTTTACTATTCAAATCTTTTTCTTTCTTCATTATCCAATATTTTACCATCCTCAACCAACACACTATCTTTGTAATTTCATTCCCCTCCTTTTGTTGCATGAAACCTACTCTTCTAATATCTTCTGAAGAGATGGCCACAAGGGTTTTGCAGCTCTGGAAAACACCTAATAAACTACTTCTATTTAATGTTTTTAATCTGCCCACTTCTTTCATTTTGTATAGTCTCCATAAAAATACACAAATTAGGATTAGAATATTGTTGCCCTTGGGAAAAGCTCTGATTCTCCTGAATCATTTCACTCTACGGATCCGCTATTTGACACTCTTGCTTTCCCCCTTTCACAAACCTTTTTATGCTCTCATTGCCTTGATTACTTATATTTCTGTTCTTTAACATTTTATTCCTCAGCCCACCCCTTTCTTGACTTGTTTCCCTTTTTGTTCAATTTCCATGAATTATATTTCTCCTTTTTCCTACAGATGATAGTTTTGGGTTCAATCTTCCTTTCCTCTGATAATGTGTTTCTTTAGGATGACCCCTATTAGAGGTTTTATTAATTAAATCTATCATCTGGTTTGTGGGGGTTTTACTCTATTTTAGAAGGGATTTAATTTTCAGTTTTTTTCTCATTCCTCCACCAACACCATATCACCAACCTTTCTTTTAGAACCTAGCATCCACTTTTTTTTAATCAGCATTTGCCACATGTGACACATAGACTGAAGACCTCTTTCACATTCAATGTTACTGTTTCAGGTGGAATTACAACCAGCCTCACCAATGAGGCCATACAACCATTTATTTGCTTTAACTCAGTTGCTATGGACTGTAATAGTCTTGTTTAACTTTTTGTAGCATCATTATTCAGTAGCACTGCTTCCAGTATTCTGTGGAGAGTTTTCTGTATGAGTAAAATAACATCCAGCATAGAGGAGGACGAGCTGGCTGAGGTATTAGGCAGAATGGAGCAAATCTCCAATTTCCTTCACATGTAGCCCCTTGTGTCTAATCACCTCTGCATCCTATGCAATTGAAGTAAAAGATCAAAGGTGGGTCTTTTATCTCACCCCTCTTCAGCTACCGATGTTTTATGGACATAAGGTGGACATAAGGTGAGAACATTTTCTTTAGAGTCAGGTACACAAAACACAGACGGCTCTTTTCTTGTCTTGAAAGCCTAATTAGCTCACCAAATTATTTCCCTGGTGGATTTGTGGACACACCACCCCGAATGGTCTACCAAGGCACCTGAGTTTGGTCCTCCACCTATTATTTAAGAGTTACCACTGTAGGTTGTTAACACATGACACAAAGACTTAGCTCCTCCCATGCTCACATGCTTCCTTGCTGCCACCGCCACCACCACTATGTGCCTTTGTGGTAGTGTGCTCCTCACTGACAATCCAATTCTTCCAGTACTTGAACTTGGAACTATGTGGAGTAGGCTTTGGCAGGCAGATCTTGCTGGCCTCTTTTAGACCTCCTGGTCGGCTCACCATGGCTCACCCATGCCCTCTTGCACGCCCGACCCAGTGGCTCCCTGCTAGGATCAAGCAGAGTAGGTGTGGGCTGCCGCACGTATCCAACAGTGTTTGATAAAGCCAATGGATCAAAGGGGCCTAGCCTAATTAGGTGCCGCAGTGAACGTGTACCGCGGCCTCCCATGAACACTCCTGTGTAATCTCATACGACCGAAGGCATAAAGACAGAGATTTGCCCTGTTCTTATTCTGTTCTCCGACCACAACGGCTGAAGCAGTGTGAACTACTTCCACGGCTTCCTCTGCTTCTCCAGAGATTGCATGGATGGCAGTCATGAGCATGGCAGCGATAGTGGTTGGCACTCCACGCGCATCCACTGTCAGCATCACTGAGCATCACTGTGGGAGAAGGCTGATGTACTTAGGAATTTTGGAAAATAGATGCGTACTCTGAAGGGTTGCAGTTTCTGGGAACTGGTAACATAGTTGCTTGCATACAACTCCCTGCATCTCTGATCGGCGCATTCAGGAAGATCTGTATTGCCGCCACAAATTTCCTTCTGCAGAATGTCCCGTCTTGTTGTTGGAAATATTGCTTTGTAGCAGGCCGACACAGGGGAGTTACTTAACTTCAAGCTGCATCATGCAAAGTCAGAAAAATGTGCTTGGCTTCACCTTTGCAAAATTTGTGAGTCTGCATTGGTGAAGGTTTTCCCTTTGCTCAGCCACGTATCAAGAAGGTGTGATAAGTAAAGGGCTTACATGAAATGTAGTGCTGTTGTATTCTCAAGCATCTGAGGTTTTTTTTTAATGGAAATCACACAGCAGTCAACAACCAGGACTCAGATGACCAGGATTCTACATCCTTAGGTCTGCACTAAGCGCAAAACAAGCAGCTGATGGATGTAATGCTTGAATTAATCTCAGCCACTGGCAATCCCTTGGGCTGCATCCCAATCCATCATTTTTTGCCCACCATGCCACCTCAGCTTGAACTCAGCAATATGCAAATCAGCCTTGACCCTGTTCCTCATGGGAACAGTCCAGCACGAACTGCCAGGCCAGGTCCTCCCTTAACCGGAGCAAAAGCAACCTAGGACTGGTTTCACCCTAGTTGGAGCTCTTCAGCCTGGTATAGCTTGGTTCCAGTGGCACAGTGAGCCTGAGACTCACGCCTGGGCATACCTGGCGCACTAAGGGTATCAAATGCAAAAACAACAAGGTGATGGATGGAATGCTTGAATTAATCACAGCCACTGGCAATCACTCAGGCCACATCCAAAGCCATCATAATTACCATTGGCTGTGATTAATTCAAGCATTCTATCCCCCATATATTTGTATACTTCATTTTGTCGACCTAAGTGTGACTGGCAGGCAGTTTGGGCTGGACTGTTCCTATTGGAGCATAGTCAAGAATGATTTGCATATAGCTGGGTCCAACATGAGGTGGCATGGTGTGCAAAATAACGATGGACCGGGAGACAGCCCAGAGTAATTACCAGTGACTGAGATTATTTCAAGCATTCCATCCATCATATTTTTGTATATTTCAGTTTGTCGCCCTAAGTGGGATGGGTATGTCCAGACGTAGGTCCCATGCACACTGTGTCGTTGGTACCAAACTGTGCCCAGCTACTGAGCACATAACATTAGATTCAAACTAGTCCTGGGTTGCTTGTGTTCTGGTTCAGGTAGGACCTGGCAGACAGTTTGGGCTGGACTGTTCCAATTGGAGCAGGTACAAGACTGAGTTGCGTATAGCTGGGTCCAACATGAGGTGGCATGGTGTGCAAAATAATGATGGGCTGGGATGCATCTCCCAGTAATTATCAGAGCCTAAGATTAATTCAAGCATTTCATCCATCATATTTTTGTGTTCTTCAGTTTGTTGCACTAAGTGGGACTGGTATGGTCAGACTTGAGTCCCATGCACACTGTGCCACTGGAACCAAGCTGTACCCGGCTGATGATAACTAGGGCAAAACGGGTCCTGGGTTGCTTGTGTTCCAGTTCAGGGAGGACCTTGATTGGCAGTTCGTGCTGGACTGTTACCATTGGAGCAGGGTCAAGACAGATTTGCATATAGTTGAGTCCAAACTGAGGTGGAATTGTATGCATAATAACGATGGACTGGGGTGCATCCCCGATTAATTACCAGTGGCTGAGATTAATTCAAATATTCCATTCATCATATTTTTGAATACTTCAGTTTGTTGCCCTAAGTGGGACCAGCAGGCTCAAACGTGGGTCCGTGCACAAATTTCCACTGGAACCAATTTTTACCTGGCTGATACGCCCACACTAGGGCGGAACTGGTCCTAGGTTGCTTGTGTTCCGGTTCGGGGAGGACCTGGCTTGGCAGTTCGGCTGGACTGTTCCAATTGGAGCAGCGTAAAGACTGATTTACATATAGCTGGGCCCAGACTGAGGTGGCATGGGGTGCAAAATAATGCTGAAATAGGATAATTACCAGTGGCTGAGATTAATTCAAGCATTCCATCCATCATATTTTTGTGCACTTCATTTTGCACTCAATAAACGTTATTTGATTTGGATGGATAAAACTTACAACAGGCTTTTGTGACATTATCGATCACATCACAATTAAGCTAATCAGTGTCCTTTGTTGGTTGTTTGGCTACAAGTTCCATATTGCAGTGCACTGTGGAAGACAAAGAGGACAGGTTACAATATGTATCAGTGTCTATGTTACCTTATTTGAACTCTGTAAATTGTCAACCTAGAGCAGTGCGACACGGTGTCTTCTCAGTTCAATTTAGAAACTAAACCAGAGTTTGCAAGATTTTGTTATCTGGAAAATAGTGTTTGATTATTCATTTCCCCATAAATCAGCTTCTGGGATAATTATCCCTAGATGTTCCATGGTCGAGATTGTTAATCTGCCGTTCTACAGTGACAAATTATCTGCATTAAAAAGAGATGATTACTGCAGCTGTGTGTTTTAATCAGAGTTCTGCTGAGCACTCGAGCTCCTCAGATTTTCGGAAAGAGTTCTTAAAGTTTTACAGCATGACTACAGGGGACAGCTTATTGACATCGCTTCTAGCTTCACTGCTTACTTTTACTGCTATAAATGCAATTTTGGCTTCATTAACCATTCGACAGTGACAGCTTTACTGGTCATATGAAAATTAGCATGCACATTGTGCTAAATGCAGAAGGCACCATTTTGAACAGTACCTTTTTTTGGGTAAAAACTTAGGGGCTTATTTACAAACCCCTTGCGCCACCAGCGCATCACGTTTTATATGGGAAAAAGTGAAGTACCGTAGGTGTAAGGGGCTTGTAAATAAGGAAATCCAGACGAAGCACTTCTTAGACAAATGATCAAACACACGCATGCCAAAACCTTTGTGAATTGTTATTTACAAAAAATGCATAAGACACAACTGAGACTACTCACCTGTATTACAAATGGCTGCATTTATATCATGCAAACTACCCCGGGGCGTCGCTTCACTCTGGCCTGACGTGAGCCAGAAGTAAGACAGTTTCAGGCAGTACAAGTGACTGTTCACGGCCTCATTTATGAGGCGCCGCCGGAACATCACGTTTTTGTGACGTTCCTTGGCTCAGGAGCCTTCTCCATATTTACGAGGCAGCAGTAAGCCACTTTTTTTTGGGCTTAATGCTGTCTCGTAAATATTGTTCCCCTTTGATGCAGTTTTCAGCGTTAAAGGAGTGTGCAATGTGTGTGGCTGGGGGCGTTCACAGCAACATCCATGGCTTTTTGACACTGCCCCAGATTTAGGAGAAATCGAAAATCTTAGACAGTGTCAAAAACGTACTCCTCCCCAGGGGAGGCATAAGGGAGGCACAACGAGGAGAAATGTCTTTATTTCTCCTTCTTTTTCCTTTCACATAGAAAGAGGAAAAAGCCTCTTGTGAGTTTTCCTTCCTGCTCAAAAATAATAATTCCTGCAACGCAGACACCCTTACAACATGGTGCAAAGGTGCCTGTATTGGTGCTCGGCAGCCCATTGCGTGCCAGTGCAGGGGAAAAGGACAGGAATGCGCTGTATCTAATAGATACAAGGCAGCTAAATCATGAAAGCACTTGTAGATTATGAACCAGCACTTAAGTTTGAAAAAAATAGGTGACAGGGCTCAAGGTATCGCTTAAGATGCAACTGCAGGTTGCAACACCCACTGCCCCTGCCAGTGCTGCACAATTCCAGTATCAATGACCTGGACACTCTTCTATTATTATTTTTTAGTGTATGTTTAATAGCTAAACTGATGTGTTCTGCTGAAAACAAGCATACAGCACCACCATGTGATGGACTGTCATAAGAAAAGTTCAGGTGTTAGGAATTAAGTGCTGGAGCCAAGCACCGGCAAACACCAGCACAAATTAAGTACTGCGGTATGTACTTCCTTGAAGGAGAATCATTCTTAAATTGGAAACCAATGTAAATTTCTTCTCACAGTCAAGATATGAACCTGTCTGTTGAGGCCTGAAATTAGATGAACTGCTGTATTCTGAACCCTTTGTATACAATGTACCTAATAGGCAGGTAACCCAGAGTAAAGCACGTTGCAATAGTCTAAGCAGACATTTACCGACCACCGCTCTCTATTCACTGATGGAAAGCAAGTGCAGGATATGCTTGAGCTTTGTCATATGTAAAAAGAAGCTAGTAACCACTGAGCTAACCTGCTGGCTAAGTCATGTCAGAATCAAGAGCCACACCCTGACTCCTAAACTTCCCAAAGTGAGGATGTCCTGCTTCAAGAGAATTCAAGGGTGAGAGCTCACTTGGGCAGGATCTTCACTCTGCTCCAAATATAAGTTCTGTTTTATTGTTTTTAATTTCGAGTCTTTCCTGGCCCATTCAGATTCTCTTGGCCTGCAGGATGATTTCGAGAAAAAGGGTAGAGGTAGAGTCCCGACAGAATTTAACGTATATCTGAGTTTCATCAGCACCGGATGTTATGAATGCTGGTTGGCTGATCCTGAAAGATGCTAAATCTTTGTGGTAGGTATATACATTAAAAGCACAGAAGAGAGGGAAGAGCCTTGAGGAACACCTCAAGGGGGAAAAAACCCTGTACATAGCCGAGATCCCAGCTTTATCATTTAAGTTCTGCCCATCTGAAATGATTTAAACAAGTCACAATGTCAGCACTAGTCTAGGTCTTAGATGTCAACCTATGCAATGGGATATCATGGCACACAGTGCTGATGGCCGCAGAGAAGTTCGACACTACTTAGAAGCAGGATGCTCTCTCGTCAGTCATTCTGCTGTCATCATTCCAGAAACCCAGGAGGGTTTTTTCAGTCTCATGCCCTGGTCGATAACCCGCCTGCCCATTCTTTGCTGTAACACTTTTTGCCCTAAGTGGGATGGGTATGCCCAGACGTGGGTCCCTTGCTCACTGTGCCACTGGATTCAAGCTAGCCTGGCTGAAGAAGGGTGACATACCCTGAAACCGGTCCCAGGATGCTTGTTTCCGGTCCAGGGAGGACCTGGCCTGGCAGTTCGGTCTGGACTGTTCCCATGGGGCACAGGGTCAAGACTGATTTGCATATGGCTGGGTCCAAACTGGGGTGGCGTAGTGGGCAAAAGAATGATGGATTTAACCCAGATCTTTTGACTGGGGGAGAATGTTTGCATTGTCAGCATTCCGTCCATCATTTGTTTGCTGCAACCCTTTTCGCCCTAAGTGGGATGGGTATGCCCAGACGTGGGTCCCTTGCTCAATGTGCCACTGGATTCAAGCTAGCCTGGCTGAAGAAGGGTGACATACCCTGAAACCGGTCCCAGGATGCTTGTTTCCGGTCCAGGGAGGACCTGGCCTGGCAGTTCGGTCTGGGCTGTTCCCATGGGGCACAGGGTCAAGACTGATTTGCATATGGCTGGGTCCAAACTGGGGTGGCGTAGTGGGCAAAAGAACGATGGATTTAACCCAGATCTTTTTACTGGGGGAGAATGTTAGCATTGTCAGCATTCTGTCCATCATTTGTTTGCTGTAACACTTTTCGCCCTAAGTGGGATGGGTATGCCCAGACGTGGGTCCCTTGCTCACTGTGCCACTGGATTCAAGCTAGCCTGGCTGAAGAAGGGTGACATACCCTGAAACCGGTCCCAGGATGCTTGTTTCCAGTCCAGGGAGGACCTGGCCTGGCAGTTCGGTCTGGACTGTTCCCATGGGGCACAGGGTCAAGACTGATTTGCATATGGCTGGGTCCAAACTGGGGTGGCGTAGTGGGCAAAAAAACGATGGATTTAACCCATATCTTTTGACTGGGGGAGAATGTTTGCATTGTCAGCATTCCATCCATCATTTGTTTGCTGTAACACATAGTTTTTAACCCATCATCTTCTCTAAAACCTTGACTGTAGGAAGGTAGGATCCTTCTGCATGGTTACCCCCACTTTTTACCTGGTGCTATGCTGTTTCTGACTAGTCTGACTGGGATCCTGCGAATCAGGACCCCAGCCTCTTTGCTTTCTCCCCTAAATTGTTATGATAAGTATGTAAGTACATCCCAGATTGGTTACTGGGGTACCCTTATAAGTCCCTAGTATATGGTACTAAGGTACCCAGGCATAGGTACCCCAGGGGTCCCACATGGGCTGAAGCATGCATTATGCCACCCATGAGGGACCACTCAAACTGTAACTACAGGCCTGCCATTGCAGCCTGTGGAAGCTGGTGCTAGCACCACTTATGAAAGATATAGGTTTACCTGTATCTAGGGCACTGCACTCAAAACCTATAAGTCACCCCTAAAGCAGACCTTTTCAATCCCGAAGGCAGGGTGCTCGGTTCTAAGTGTTAGGGTGCCCCTGCATGAGCAGGACACCCCTACAGCCTACGTAGTCCATTCTCCAGGGTTGTAAGTGAATGAATGAATTGACATTTATAGAGCGCATGGCTACCCGAAGGCATCCCAGCGCTAAGTAGGCAGATGAAGTCCCTATCGGTTATTTGGGGAAGAGCCAGGTTTTCAGAGCCCTACGAAAGGCAAGGAGGTTGGGTTCTTTACGAAGCTGAAGAGGGAGAGAGTTCCAGAGCCTGGAGGCATTGTAGGAGAAGAGTCGCCCCCACTTTTAGCCCTCCTGATTCTAGGAACCACGGCCAGATGAAGCTCATCTGAACGTAGACGTCTGTTGGCTCGATAAGGCTGAACCAGGGGGCTATGATAGCTGGACCCTTTCCTCTAATCAGCTTGTAGGCTATACACAGAGCCTTAAAGGAAACTCTTTCCCGAACAGGAAGCCAGTGGAGCGACTTCAAAGCTGGTTTGGCCGAGTGATGTCGCGGGACTCCCAGGAGAATCCTTGCCGCACAATTTTGCACGGTCTGGAGTTTGGCCAGGACTGAACCTGGGGCGCCCAAATAAAGGGCGTTTCCGTAGTCCAGACGTGATAAAATCAGCGCCTGGACCATGATTTTTCTGGATTGCAAAGGAAGTAACGGAAGCACTTTACGAAGAGTTCGTAACATACCAAAGCAGGAGGCCACCACCTTTCTGGCTTGGGTCCTAAAACTAAGATCTGAGTCCAGCCAGACGCCCAAGCTCTTAATCTCTGGCTTGGGAAGTGGTGGTGGGCCCATACTTACTGGCCACATGGTGTCTGCCTTGAAGAGGGAAGGGTTGCCAAGGAGCATTATTTCGGTCTTTTCCCCATTCAATTTAAGATGAGAAAGTTTCATCCATTTTATTACCTCTTCAAGGCAGGGGTGGAGACAGATAGACGCCCTATCAGCATGATTCAATGCAACCACCAATTGAGTATCGTCTGCATACGTAATAATATGAACCCCATAGGGGGAGACAATATTGGCAAGAGGGGCCATGTAAGCATTGAACAAAGTAGGGCTCAGAGAAGACCCCTGGGGAACCCCACAGGGTAAAGGCCAAAGGTCTGAGCTGGCTCCTCCAACAAAGACTTGAAAATTTCTGTCCTCCAGGAACGACTTTATCCAGGTCAGAGCACTTCCTGCCACACCCAGGTTGCTAAGTCGTTCGACCAGGATCCGGTGATTGACCGTGTCGAAGGCTGCGCTAAGGTCCAGAAGGACCACAGCCAAAGAGCCTCCAGCATCGAGGATTTTCCTAGATTCCTCGATGACTGCTAATAGAGCTGTTTCGGTTCCTTGGCCTGGGCGAAAGCCTGTTTGCGAGGGATGTAGAAGGTTTGAGGCCTCCAGATGTCTAGATAGTACTGAGTTGACATGTTTCTCAGCGATTTTACTTACAGCTGGAAGTAAGGAAATAGGCCGATAATTGGCCAGACAATCCGGATCCAGGCTAGGTTTTTTCAATAAAGGCTTCACCATGGCTTTTTTCCAAGGTGGTGGGACTATACCGGTGGCAAGTGAGGAGTTAATCAGATCTAAAATGGGAGGGCCCACAGATTTAGCCACTAATTTCAGAATTTTGAGTGGGGCAGGGTCACTAGGTGACCCGCTTTTCACGATTGCTGAAGTTGTCTGAAAGGTCTCCTCATTCATTGGGGGAAAACTTCCAGTAATGGTTCCAAGCCCTGATGGCTAATGGCTTTGGATTGGGGGCTTGTATGGGGATCCATTGGGGTGAAAGCACAACATATTGATTGGATCTTATTATGAAAATATTCAGCTAGCTCGTTGCAGCGCTGATCTGTTACTTCAAAAGTATCAGGAGGAGATGGAATTTTCAAAAGTTTCTTCGCAATACGAAATGTTTCACGAGGGGAATTTGCTGCGAGAGAGATTTTCTCCTCGAAGTAAGAGGTCTGTGCCTTTGTAATTTCCCTCTTATAAGCTTTAATAGCCTCCCTGTAGTCCCTTTTCCTACTAGGGGAGAATTCCTTCCTCCAGGTCCTCTCACATTTTTTACATATCTGCTTGAGTTCTCGCAATTTAGGTGTATACCAGGGCAGTCTATTAGGTCCAATATGTATCTGGGTGGTCTTTTTGGGGAGGACTTGGTCTAGTGTTTCATCGATCCACAAATTAAATTGATCGTTAGCTAACGTGGGATCGGGGTGAGGGGATGGCTTGGATTTTTCTAGCGCAGAGGTCCAAGTTTCTATAGAAAGTTTCGGCCAACTACGTGCCGTTATTAGTGTTCGCCGAGAGGGTGCCAAGACTTGAGGAGGGGACCACAGAAAGGGGATCAAAAAGTGATCTGACCAGGGGATGGGGATAGGTTCCTGGCAGAAAAGCTCCTCTAGATTGGAGAATATGGGGTCGAGAAGGTGTCCTTTCGTGTGTGTAGCATGAGACACCTTCTGAAATAGTTGAAGAGCTACAAGATCATGAGAGAGCTCTGTTGCACTAGTCGATGTATCATCGTCAAAATGGATATTAAGGTCGCCAAGTAACGTAAAGTTAGAGGTGCTGCTTGTAAGCCCTGCCACTATTTCCGGTAGTTGTTTATGAAATTGACCCAAAGGTCCCGGAGGGCGATAGATCAGGATCCCCGAGAAGGAAAGTGTAGGAGAAAAGCCTATCGAGAACTGAAGGTTCTCACAGTCTGGCAAAGGACTCCCGAACGTTCGACAGGTGAGGAAGTTTTTATAAATAATGGCGATTCCCCCTCCTTTCCCAGAGATCCTATCCAGTTTGGATACCGTATAGTCAGGGGGGAGTGTCTGGACGATATCGGGATCTGTAGTTTCATTCGTCCAGGTTTCAGTAAGAAATAGAGCATCAGGGCTTCTATCCATTAACAGCATGAATAATTCATTGGTGTGTTTAGGTAGGGATCTGCAGTTCAGTAATAGAAACTTGAATTGTTTACTAGATAGATCTGTAGGAGGGGATAGGCGAATGTGGCCTGGATTTAAAAGTGCAGTGCTCACAGTTGGGGACTAAGTCATTAGGATTAATCGAGTGGGCACATTTAATTCCAAGTGCAGGAATGAGTTCTTTTAAGTTCTCCGCACTATAAACATACCTGTGTGGTTTAGGTGGAGCAGGGTGTGTGGCCCCTGGGCCCGTCTGGGCGCGGACGGGCGCAGACGGGCTTGCCTTAGGCGCGCCTTCGGCGCGCCAGCGGCGCGCCTGCTGCGCGCGTCCGCTGCGCGGTCGCGTCATCGGGCTATTAAATAGCCCGGTCGGGGACCAGCGACTAGAGCGCTGACCCGAAAATGGCCGCCAAAGTGCGAGTGCAGAGTAACTTCCCCTAAGAGCTATAACACAGCTCGAATTGCATGAACACAGATTTGGACAATGAGCCACTTGTTGGTTAAGATCAGAACAGTTTAAAAATTATTGAGCAGTAAAAACAAAGTGTCCCCGATTCAGTTCAATTACACAGTAAAATACAATTTAGTGTTTTTTAAAAGAGTCAATGAGCGAGCCTGTACCCCCTTGCGCCAATGTGCCTCGTAGCGGCTTCAGAGCCTACTGCGCGGTCGCGTCATCGGGCTATTAAATAGCCCGGTCGGGGACCAGCGACTAGAGCGCTGACCCGAAAATGGCCGCCAAAGTGCGAGTGCAGAGTAACTTCCCCTAAGAGCTATAACACAGCTCGAATTGCATGAACACAGATTTGGACAATGAGCCACTTGTTGGTTAAGATCAGAACAGTTTAAAAATTATTGAGCAGTAAAAACAAAGTGTCCCCGATTCAGTTCAATTACACAGTAAAATACAATTTAGTGTTTTTAAAAGAGTCAATGAGCGAGCCTGTACCCCCTTGCGCCAACGTGCCTCGTAGCGGCTTCAGAGCCTACTGCGCGGTCGCGTAATCGGGCTATTAAATAGCCCGGTCGGGGACCAGCGACTAGAGCGCTGACCCGAAAATGGCCGCCAAAGTGCGAGTGCAGAGTAACTTCCCCTAAGAGCTATAACACAGCTCGGATTGCATGAACACAGATTTGGACAATGAGCCACTTGTTGGTTAAGATCAGAACAGTTTAAAAATTATTGAGCAGTAAAAACAAAGTGTCCCCGATTCAGTTCAATTACACAGTAAAATACAATTTAGTGTTTTTTAAAAGAGTCAATGAGCGAGCCTGTACCCCTTGCGCCAATGTGCCTCGTAGCGGCTTCAGAGCCTACTGCGCGGTCGCGTCATCGGGCTATTAAATAGCCCGGTCGGGGACCAGCGACTAGAGCGCTGACCCGAAAATGGCCGCCAAAGTGCGAGTGCAGAGTAACTTCCCTAAGAGCTATAACACAGCTCGAATTGCATGAACACAGATTTGGACAATGAGCCACTTGTTGGTTAAGATCAGAACAGTTTAAAAATTATTGAGCAGTAAAAACAAAGTGTCCCCGATTCAGTTCAATTACACAGTAAAATACAATTTAGTGTTTTTTAAAAGAGTCAATGAGCGAGCCTGTACCCCTTGCGCCAACGTGCCTCGTAGCGGCTTCAGAGCCTACTGCGCGGTACGCGTCATCGGGCTATTAAATAGCCCGGTCGGGGACCAGCGACTAGAGCGCTGACCCGAAAATGGCCGCCAAAGTGCGAGTGCAGAGTAACTTCCCCTAAGAGCTATAACACAGCTCGAATTGCATGAACACAGATTTGGACAATGAGCCACTTGTTGGTTAAGATCAAAACAGTTTAAAAATTATTGAGCAGTAAAAACAAAGTGTCCCCGATTCAGTTCAATTACACAGTAAAATACAATTTAGTGTTTTTTAAAAGAGTCAATGAGCGAGCCTGTACCCCCTTGCGCCAACGTGCCTCGTAGCGGCTTCAGAGCCTAGTGAGACAGCCATATCACATATAGAGAGGCACCGCATTATTATGCGATGAGCATCTCAAAACTGGCTGTAACGAACCCTATTGTGTTTGGTATCAAACATGTTGGAATCATACCCCCACACCATAAACGGTGTGGGAGGTATGATTCCAAGCACTGTAAAGGCCCTCCGTTAGGTCCTCAGTGCTCCCGGTACCAGTCTTCTAGACCCAGACTGCACAACATGGCTGCTGCTGACCAGAGACATTATTCTGCCCTTCTGCTGCTGAGCCAAGCTCGAGCAGGGGAAAGCAGAACAATAGGTATCCTGTCATACGGAGGTGTGACCACCTCCCAGACAGGGTTTAGTGTATTGGGGCCGGGTGGGTGCGCTTGCCAGCGCCACTCAGTCTGCTTGAGGGCCACATTTGGTGCCCTCCTTGCATAGTCCAGTTCAAACCAGCACAGGGAGCCATTGGCTCCCACTCTGGTGTGAAACTAGACAAAGGACATGGGAGTATCCTCCCCACTGTCCAACCGCTCCCCTGGGAGAGAACCATCAATCATCCACACCCTTTCCTTAGGGTACTTAATGGCTTCCCTGAGGGTGGGTTCCTAGATTTGTCAAGGGACACGATTCAAGTCAGACACCACTTCAACTTCGACTGTCTGGGCACTCTGGACTTCGCTGGACTTCGCTCTGGGCATCAAGGCTGCAACCGGGAAGACTCCTGCTGCTCCTGATCTCTTCGCCCTGCTTGTTTTCTGCAATGTCCATGCCTGTGCTCCATTCAGGAAACCTTCCAAGGCCTGTGGGCATCCAAGACACCTGAAGGAATCTCCCTTGAAGTGAAGGAGTCACTTCCCTGCATCAGCAGGCACTGCAACTAAGCTGACCGGTCTGCTGATCCTGAGCTCCAACGGACTCCAAAAGGCTCAGCAACACAGGTGGTGGTTTGCCACATCCATTGAGGCATGCCCTGTCCTCTCACCAAGTTAGAGGCCAGTATCCCTCGTCAGAGCCGCAGGAACTGAACCCCTGTGCACTGCATTGACTTACCGTTGCAAAGGCTTGTTGTATTCCTTCCATAAAGATCTTTGGGCTCCAAGTAGCCCCAACCTCAAGCATCTCCAGTGACCAGAATCTTTGACCACACCACATTGCTTGCACCGTGGTCCTGCTTCTTTGGTAAGCTGCTCGAGGTCCTCTTGCAACTCCAGTGCCTCAGGCCTGTGGGTCCTGTCGAGAGTCACATTTGAATTCTTTGGGCTCCCCTGATTGCTCGGGGCCTGCCCTGACTCCCCTGCTTGCAGTGAGTCTCATGGACCTTGCTGGTCCCAACATTGCACCTTCTTCAACTTTCACATTGGTTGCAGTTGCCAAGGCTTGTTGGTGCTCTCGCCGGACACCGACCCCTCAACTCTCCACATCCAATGTGGGACAGCTTGTGTTTGGCTCCTGGTCTTCCACAGCATCGCCTGGTCCACACAGCTGCAGTTCCAAGGTCACCGTCAGCTCTCCTGCAACACCCGACATCGGTGTCGTGTAGTTCCTATAGTACCCATGTAGGACCTGCGCGTTTGGATAACATAAACTGTGGGCTTGGTGGCAGACTGGCTCTGTGCACCCCCACTGCGTATGTTAGCCTGTTTTGCATTCGCTAGCTCACAGTGCCACTAGAATCTCCTCTTATTGGGGAGAGATTAGTTTCTGGAAACCTTAGATCATGACAACCCTGATCCCTCAGAATCATGGAAACAATGTACTACTTTTCGCTCAGTCACTCGTGCTTACTTATTCGGTTTGTCTCAGAGAGTTACACAGAATAAACAGTCTGGGCATTTCAATAAGTATTTATTGAACAGTTGTTATTCTAGTGTAGAATATATGTGCTGCAGCAACCAGCTGCCAATAGCAGAGATCTATTATCTGCTTTACGATAAATGTGAATAGATAGTACAGTTCTACCATATTGCAATAATGATGGTTACATATATGAATATATGAAATGCATTATAAAAGTGCGCATACCCCTACGATGCCTAACTAGTTGTACCTAAGTGTACCTAGCATGTGTGTGTAGGTCTATCTAAAAGCCTAAGAGCCGAGAATACCTAAAGGATTTAGTCAAACCCCATTACCTGAATAGAGAAAGTGTGGGACCCCGTCCTGGTCTCGAGTTGGGCACCCCGCAAGGGCTGTGTTAGACCGCAGTCAGCTGGAGCGACTGCATGCAGGAGCCTCAGCGTCTCTGGTCAGTGTGTCGGCATGGAAGTCTTGGTTCCCTCTATCTTACCGTGGCAAGATGTGGTGTATTTATACCCTAAAGTGTCTCGTCCCTCAGTATGGTTTGCATTGGTCTCTTTGTTAGACATGAGGAAGACATCATGGATGAACTTTGTACATACATATTATGCAGGAGATGTAGCTGGTGAATGCTCATGCATAATTTATGAGTACAATGTAGGCCTGTGTTCGGGAAAAACCCTTCAGTGTTCAAACCACAGACTAGCTAACGTTCAATCCTGAGTGTTCATTGTGTACTGTAGGGAACTAATGTAGGTGAAAGATCATGCCTATATTAGGACATAGGAGATCATGACTATAATAGGGCATATACGATTATGACCATAATAGGGCATATATGAACATGTCTATATTAAGGCATATATGAACATGTCTATATTAGGGCCTCTAAATGAAATATAACACCCACTCCTCTTTCGAATTGGATGACAATGACCATACTTAAAATCTGGACAATTTAAATAAAAATTCTTAAAAACATAATTTTAAAAAGACGTTTAAAAATGTTTAAAAATGTTACAAATCAGCTATTCTTGGTTGCCACTTGAAAAAGTCAATTCTGTCTCACCTATAAAAGTTGTATTACTACAAACAGAATAAGGCCATGCTTTCTCAAGTGAAAGTGTCAATTCAGGAAATGTTCCAAATTTTGTTCGTTTATTTATGAAACGAAGTGGAGAAGCCGAATTCTTTCCCAGGACGTGATGAGCCAATTCAAGATTAAGTGTCCTGGCTGGGAGATACAGCATTATCAGTGTTAGCTACTGCAGACGACAAATCCAGCGCCTCACAGAGAACGTCAATCACACATAGATGGAATGTAGCACTGCTGACAGCCGGTGCTGCAGCAGCTTGTGCGGCAGTTGTTACCTGGGTACCTGTGGAGGAGCCACCTAACCCAGTAGGAGCAAATGGCACCTGTGGATTCTCAAGGACTACATTCATCAGAATCGGAAGACGCTGGGGACAACGCAGAGCATGGGCCTTTAGGGGGTCCAGCATAGCATCCATGTCCGGAGGCGTATCAGATGGAAATGTTAGACAGAGATCCGACGTGCATTCTTCTCCGCAAAACAGGCATCGAAGAACAGGTAAGATGCAGTCCACCCAGACTGGTCTAAACGATAGAAACCAAGAGGCGTTCAGTTCTCTTAGGCAAGGTATACCCAGAAGCTGCACCATGCATTCACGGTATTTCCGCTCCATGAGTATGTTCGCCATTTCCTCGGAAATTGGGCCGTCCATTGCGTAGCAGTAAGATTACAATCAGGACTCCTGCAATTAGGAACATGATAAGCGGGAGTCCTCCAAAGACGCTTCCCAATACGGAGTGTATAAAATTTGGGATTACTCCGAGGACTGTCTGAAAGGTGCTTAATAGTCCTGACCCTATGGTCTTAAATAGGTGTACAATATCGCTCGTATCAGACATATTAAAGATACGACTCACCATTTCTGCGAAATGAAAGGGGCAGTTTGTACGTATAAGCGCTTGTATCTCAGTCGAGGTCCTTGCAACTTGTAGTTCAAAGGTTTCTCGAGCGGAGGTTAAGGGCACGGGTTGCTGTAAAAGCATGGCTTTCAGTCTGCTCAAAGTATCAAATTGTATAAAGGAAACATTCAACGAAGGCCATAACGGCGCCTCCCTGACTGTGTTCAGTGGCGGAAACAATACTTGCATACAGCAAGTAATCCTGGAGTTAACAATGACCAGATAGGCGACGCCCTGAAGCATCCCACAGCAACCTTGATCGTTTAGCATCAAGTAACTTCCATTCGAGAGCAGCTGGAAAACCGGCGTGATCATGGCTGCTGGGGTCCCTGACATGTGACAAGATAAGAACGCTACCGAACCACTACATGCTCTGTGCAGAGAAATATCCTGACACATGAGAGAACCGCTTAAAGCGTTCTTGCAGTTTGTACGACTCAGAAACACTTCTCGATCCCCACTCCGGCATCGATATCTATATGGTAACTCCCAAGTTTCCTTAATGTATCCCTTACCCATTTTTTCATATCTGCCTGCCTGCCTTTGCTCAAGACAATATTGAAACTGAAACGTAGTGACCGGCAGAGTGATTTGGCCATGAATGAGCCATTCTGTTGATGGTGATTCGGCTACACTGAATGGTAACCTTTCCAGTTTCTCAATACGCAGCATTGTATATCTAGCTCCCCTTTGTGCCATTTCTGTCTGTCTATCAGTTAGATTGTATTCTGAAGACAGGGACGTGGTGTTTTTGAAATGCCAGGGCACATAGCCTGCACGCAAAGATTGTAGTGTCCAGCTTAACATGATAATAGAACGTAACTGAGATTGCCCGTGTTGTAACAAGGCCAAATCTTGTTCTAATATGTCGATTGCCGAAGATACAATATTGCCTAAGGAGTAAATCCTGGAGGTCAAAGTTGTTAACCCATTATCCACTACAACTAATGCCTTCTCAAAGTTACTACGGTCTATTTCCCGTATTCTTTCTGCGGCCTCCTGTTGGGATATTTTCCAGTTTTCATTATAGTAGGCATAAATGCCAGCATATATGAAACGTTTGTGACGTGTTTTGCTTGCGCCTAGCAAAAAATCCCTAAGGTCTACATCAGGTTAAGTGATGTTTCACTTCTGTGAGTGTTGAGGTTTCTAGCCAATCAAGGCACAACTTCCCAACACTATAGGATGTCACTACCCCTGGGTGTTGTCTCCTTACACAACGTGTATCTGGCCTACTGATACTAAACCCCTCGGTTATACCTAGGAATCTCTGTTGACATGTGTTCGTGTCAACAGGCCAAATCAGCCATTCAGTCCAATTGGGATCTGACCTGTTGTACTGGAGAATGTCATCTAATCTTACCCCACGTGTAGTTGAATTCTACCCCCCACCCATCTGTGATGGTGTTGGAAACCCAGGTGTGTTCATGTCCTTGTTCTTGGCTAGTCCAAGACAGGATGTCTGTTGCACAGTTTCATTTAGAAATATCATCTGCTGCGGAATGAGGCATGCTCTAAAAAGCGCTTCTGTTCCCTGGACTTGCCAGTCCCTAGAACCCCAGATTGATTTTAAATCTATAATGTTCTTCCATAGGTCGAAACCCTGTGTAGACAACTGGGCCATGAAGGAAGCAGAGTAAATCTGTTTGGTGTTGGTCAACATAATTTTCTGAGCTGATGTTTTTGCCACTTTGTAATAAAATAACGTTGGGTCAGATGTGTTGAACCCTGAAAAATATGTAAATTTCTGTGCAAAAGTTTGCAAACTACCTTTTGGAGGTGTTGGGCAGTGTTCCCACTGGTGGTACTCAAATACATTTCTAGGTGTTATAGATTTGTGTAAGAAATGATGACCATAATGCTGGTAACAGTACAACGTATCATAGTCTGAAGTACCTTCTAACATTTCATTGTTCGGAAATGCTGCAGTTTTTTCTAAATCAGACATTATGTTATTTACAGTTTCAGTTTCCCAATCATCAGAAAAAGTACTGGAGGTAATGATATCACTCAAAGAAATTTTAAATACATGTTTAAGCTTTAAAAGTTCAGTCGGACCGAATATATCGAAATCAATCTTGTCCCATACAATACCGTCCGGTATAGGAACTGCTGTAATGTTCACTGAAGACAAGACTCTTGGTTCACGATGTGAAGATTGGTGTGGTTTTAAAATTAAATTAACCTTTTGGGCTGTAGAGCTCTGCTGAAGATATTGTCCATTAATAAGCATACTAAAAGTTATAATTAATCCTAGCCAGAAGATGAAAAATAGAATCCCAGTGATATACCATAGTTCTATCCAAGGTGACACCAGGTAAGTCTTTTTAAAAAAGTTCAGAAAGTCAATGAGTCTTTGTTTGTGTGATTTTTTGGCTGGCGTCGTTTCCGGCTCGCTTGGATCCAGTGAAAACGTATCAAAGTTCATGAAGTAGCCAGAAGCAGTTTGATCAATTGTTGGAATCGCATCGGGATTTGTTGAAATCGGATTTTGCTCTTGACGAGGCATGTTGACGTAGACGTCTGTAGTCGGTCTGATTGCAACTTGGTTGTTAAGTTGATTTTCTTCTTGAAGTTGAACTTCTTGTTGAAGTGGAACGAGTTACATAGCATTGTTGCTTAGTCCTTTATTCCGTACAGGTGGCTCTTCAAACGTGGTGAGTCTTTCTGTTTGAACTTCTTGGATTGCAGCAAGAGGAGGGCGTCTGCTACTGTGGAGTCCACGTGGCCTACTGTTTAGTATCGGCCACATAATGTGGTTTGATTAAGTCGATTGAGACAAATCTTTTCTCCTTTTTTCCGGCAAGATGCGGCAGAAGTACAGTTCTTGTGCCTTGGATTGCTAGGACCGGTACAGCTGTTCTGTAGGATTGCCCAAATTCTTTCTTGTCTGCAATCTTCTCTCTGACCAGATCCCCGACTTTTGGGATCCAGACAGGTCTTACCGTTACTGCCTTGACTTCCTCAGTGGCGGTCTGTTTTAAGTGGACGTTGCTTTGTTGTGTCCTGGATTCATTTAGATCCTGTAAAACAGCCAAACGATCATGGATATCAAATGGTTTTTCATCCGCCACTGCGCCTTTACAATCAAGATCAGGTACCCACATTCTTGTCCAAAATAGGACCTCGTTAGGAGTGACACCCCCTAGAGAGCTTCTTGGCTGGTTGTTAATTGCTCTTTGGACCCCATAAAGGTGACTGACCCAACTACCGCCCTTGCCTAAAACCCTAGCTGTTAAAGATTGCTTTAAGTCATGGTTTTTCCTCTCCACAACCGAATTTCCCTCAGGATGGTACGGAGAGGAGTACCGCAATGCTACGCCCATTCCTTCCATGGCCTCTTTGTAAGCCCGAGAGCTAAGCGCCGGACCACGGTCAGAATGTAACGTGCCGATAAAGACTCGCAAATCTTTTATAACAGTTCGAGCGTCAGCCGAGCACTGAGGCCAGACCCATAGGAATCTAGAGCAGGAATCCACTGCAACCATGATATATTTCTTGGCCCCATCAGATTGTAGGGGTCCACAGTGGTCCAAATACACACATGCAAGAGGTTTGTCTGATTTTAACAATGCTGTCTGCGCTGGGCGTGCTACGGTGGAGCCTTTCATCTGCTGGCAGATGTCGCACTTTAAATCGTTGTCTTTGGTCTGCTTTGTTAACCCTGGCCACCAGTAGCGCTGTTTCAGTAAAGAAATAGTCGCTGTAACGCCTGTATGCGCAGAGCCCAAACCCTCGTGTGCTGCTAGAATTAAGCCTTGCCTACGATCCATATTTGGTATTACTCTATCCCCCACTCAAGGAATCTGAGCATATGGAATGTTGTGTGCATCTAACTTGTAGGAGTAATTGAGTGGAAATTTCTTTGGTACTGCTGTGCTGCCTTTGCCTGAAGCAATGACAGCTACCATAATCTCACCGTCTATCCTCGTTTTGAAACGAGTGATTGCAGCTACGGACGCTGTGCATACAGCCCCCTTCGCGGCTTCATCAGCCAATGAATTCCCTTCAACGTGAACGCCATCACGCTGATGACTCAGTGTATGTATCACGTGAGCCCTTGGTAGTTTGTTTTTCAACTCCACTACCTGTTCCCATAGCATTCTATGCTTAATTGTGCCACCTTTCGCATCTTTGAACCCGTTTTGTTCCCAATGATGTAGATATTCATTGTATGACTGTACACAGTAAAAGGAATCACACACAATTAGTGTGGGGAATTCGTGATCCGTATTTACAAGTGCCAGTATCAGTGCTTTTAATTCTGCCAACTGAGCGGTGCAGTCTCCTAGAGATTGCATTTTAGTGCAACTTGGATGGAACTTTCCATCGCGCATGCAACCTTTAACGATAGCACATGCTGCGCTGTAAGCTTGCTTACTCCCTATGGCCGGTTGAGCAGATCCGTCAGTGTAAATAATGTATTCATACTGATCTAGAGGCAAAATCTCATTTGGTAGAGGATATTCTTGTTCGTATTGCAGAAATGCTTGTGTTTTTAAACTTGGATCAAATCTGTATTCAACATCCGTTGAAGTAAGAGAATTAGCCCATTGTATCCATCTGGGATGTAAGGCTTTCGCAGTTGGAATGCTAGCCTTTGTAACAGCCTCTAAGGCTGGTACTGGGGTCACGACTATTATGCGCTTTCCCTGAGCCAGAGCTCTTTCTCTTGCTACAGCGGTCTGCACTGCTGTCAGGATTTTTCTGTTGAAGTGAAACGCATCTCTGCGTTTGTGTACAGGTGTGATTTGTATGCGATTGGTACCGTTTCACCTTCATTGAAGGTTAAGTAAGTGTACCCGCATTGACCACCTATTACTCGGATCACTAAGTTGCGTACGTTTACGCGTGTCTGTAAGTGTTTTGAAGCTATCATGTCTTCCTGTAGTGAACGTAGGATGTTTGCATGTTCCTGTGTCCATTGTTTGACTGAAAAATCAGGTTTTATTAAGTCGTAGAAAAGCTTTACTCTTTCTGCGTAATCCAAAATGTATGTTCAACCAAAAGTTAGGAGTCCCAGAATTGATTGTAAATTCTTTCGCGATTTTGGAGGTTGGAGCAGCGCACACTTTTCTAAAACGTTAGCTGCTAGGCTTTTTCCTTCACTTGACAGCTCATACCCTAAGAACAGGACATTGAGATGGGCAATTTTTGATTTTTTAAATTAAATTTATAGCCCTCCGAGGCGAATCCCATAATAATGGTGCTCACCCTGGTTAAGTGCCTCGGTAAGTCTTCGTCCATCAGATAAATATCATCCACATAGGACAATGCTTCTTCATCCAAATTTTGGAGTAACTCTGTTACCCTTGCTGAAAACAACCCCGGGTTATTCTTATACCCTTGGGGGAGTCGACAAAATTGCCGGTGGGACCCTAGCGCTGAGGATGCAGTCAAATACCTGCTTTCAGGTGCTATATTTTGGCAGAAAAATCCATTTGAATTATCAAGTGTAGTTTTGTATTTTTTCTGCACAATGTTATTCATTAATGCGGCACTGTGTGCATTTTGAACTGCAAATGTCTTTGTACAAGTGTTTAAATGTCTGTAATCTAAAACTAGACGATATGTGTTGTCGGGTTTTGATACGGGGAACAAAGGATTGTTCATTGGTGAGGTGCAATTTTCTATCACCCCTTGGTATTCAAGTTGATCTAAGATCTCCCTGACCTGTTTTTAGCTTCTTTTTTTTTTTTTTTGGGGATATTGCTTTTGAGCATTTGGTGAAACTTTTAACGGGATCACGTGGTGGGTTGAATCCTCATCCCAACCAGTATGATTTTTGTACAATGCCGGAGCTAGGGCAACCGCCCACTTCTGCGCATATGCATGTTTTAAATGTATGGGAACGAGGTTGGAAAAGGCTGGAAAAATTATCTCTTCCCCCTGGGGCACTCCATGACAAATGCTGGCGGCCAGTCTTCTTCTGCTAATAGAATGTCATAACCGTATAACAGATTTTTCCAAAAGAGTCCTTTAACTTTTCTGAGTCTGTCCCCCTCCATCCGGAGTGTTATTTCATGTAACTTATGTGGGACCCTTACCCGAGTATCAGGTGTTTCCACCGTGATATACTCACTCAACTCCGCTATCACCAGAAATTCCTTCAGGTTCTGGCGAGCTATTGTTACTTCTGCCACGCTGTCTAGCATCATCAGAGCCTATTCCTCATTCAGAAGCTGTGTCCTCAGAATTCTGGGCATGTCTGATCTTGAGACCTGCTACCTTCTTCTTTTTGAACTGAGGTTTTTGTTTTTGTTTATCTTCTTTTTTAGGTGCGTAGTCCGCAGCGCGTTGCGTGTCTCTGGACTTTGTATGCTCCTCTTGTCTTTGTTCTGACCATTCTTTCCTCTCTGAGTTTTTTGATGAACCCTGAAAGTAACGAGAGGAACGTGTATCAGTATCCTGATACCTGTCAGGTTTCCTAATATTATCCCTATTCCTGAGGTTATACCTCCTTTCAGAGGGCTCCTGTTGAGGAGACCTGCCTCGGGATTGAGATCTGCTGTCTTTGGACTTTTGTTGTTTTTTATTTTCCCACTTCTTTTTATAAGAAGTAGGTGTCTGCTTTGTAGTGTCCTTTTCAGAACTTCCCACCAGTTGTGGTTTTAATGCTTTCCCACCTAAGCTGTCCCTGCCTAATTCTGCATATGCAGTTTCAATTATTTTGGGTAGTTCGTGTTGTTGCTCTACTGGACTAAACTCCATTAGGCGTTGGCGGATTGCCACTGAAGCTACTTCCCCCTTAATGTTAGCTAGTATTATGGCTGATACCTGTTCGTAGTTACCTAGTAACTTCATCCCTAAGTTAAGGGCAGGCTCTGCTCCGTACTCATTTTGTATCTGTCTCAATACGTCAGGTACTACTTCTAATGATGGGATACCATGCGTTCTGGTATATATGGCAGCAAAGACTGTACCCCAAGAGGTGCAGTCCTCTATTTGTGGTGTGATCCCCATGGGCAAGCATCTTGTTAGTATTCTGTGTTTATCACAGGTGGTAGTATTCGGGAATACTGCCTCAAGCTGAGTAATTTTCTGAGCTATCCAGAATGGTATTTGTTCGTGTTTTGCAGGCATTTTGCCCATTACTGCGTGTAATGTTTGATGAGTAATTTTATTTCCTGTACCCTAAGCTGGAGTACTATTTGCTGCACCTGGTGCAGGTTGGATTGTTAAAGTCCTCATGACAAATTGTGTCAGGTTTCTGTAGATTTTAATTAAATCTGTGTGTTGTATGAGTAATTCTCCTGGTGGCATTGTGTCAATGTGAGGATGTGGTGTGTATGCCGCTAATATTGGCCATGTGGCTCCTTCTCCTTCGAGTGTGCCTAACCTTACTCTTCTTCGTACGTGGGGTAGGGCGCCATTAAACCAGTAATAATGTTCCTGGTAAGTGAGTGGAATCTCTATGTCCTCAAACGGACAATATTCCGTTGGTGCATCTCCTTCTATATAGTAGTGAAATGTCTTTGTTATTGCATTTGCTGCTGTGAGTGTAACCCATGAATAGAATACCTCTGTTTTGTTTGATTCGTGTGCCTCAATCACGAAAACTACCATGCCACCCCTAGCTTGTAAACCATTTTCTAATAGTCTTAGGGTGACTGTCATTCTGAATTTTGATGCAATCTCTATTGCATCCGCAGGATCATCTCCTTCTTCTGAAAAATTCAGTTCAACTCTCTCTGCCCTTACCTCGGTATCAGGCATGTTTAGAGGAAGAAGTGTTCCAAGGGAACTAAGATAAGGTGATATGCACAATTTTTAGGAACACTATGTCCTTTCAAGCTTGAATAACCAACAGCCAATAAATTGTATTTTTTGTACTACTCAGCTGCGGCGGATTTTGTGCCCACCCACTCCAGACGTCTCTAGGGTTTTGTGAGTAGGTTCTCTGAGAATAGCACAACTGAACTACTCAGATTCTACTGTTAAATAAGTACCCAACCAACGTTGGTGGCGCGATGTCGTGTAGTTCCTATAGTACCCCTGCAGGACCTGCGCGTTTGGATAACATAAACTGTGAGCTTGGAGGCAGACTGTCTCTGTGCACCCCACCGCATATGTTAGCCTGTTTTGCATTAGCTAGCTCACAGTGCCACTAGAATCTCCTCTTATTGGGGAGAGATTAGTTTCTGGCAACCTTAGATCATGACAACCCTGATCCCTCAGAATCGTGGAAACAATTTACTACTTTTCGCTCAGTCACTCGTGCTTACTTATTCGGTTTGTGTCAGAGAGTTACACAGAATAAACAGTCTGGGCGTTTCAATAAGTATTTATTGAACAGTTGTTATTCTAGTGTAGAATATATGTGCTGCAGTAACCAGCTGCAAATAGCAGAGATCTATTATCTGCTTTACGATAAATGTGAATAGATAGTACAGTTCTACCATATTGCAATAATGATGGTTACATACATGAATATATGAAATGCATTATAAAAGTGCGCATACTCCTACGATGCCTAACTAGATGTACCTAAGTGTACCTAGCATGTGTGTGTAGGTCTAAAAGCCTAAGAGGCAAGAATCCCTCTAGGATTTAGTCGAACCCCATTACCTGAATAGAGAAAGTGTGGGACCCTGTCCTGGTCTCGAGTTGAACACCCCGCAAGGGCTGTGTTAGACCGCTGTCAGCTGGAGCGACTGCATGCAGGAGCCTCAGCGTCTCTGGTCAGTGTGTCGGCATGCAAGTCTCGGTTCCCTCTATCTTACCGTGGCAAGATGTGGTGTATTTATACCCTAAAGTGTCTTGTCCCTCAGTATGGTTTGTATTGGTCTTTGTTAGACATGAGGAAGACATCAGGGGTGAACTTTGTACATACATATTATGCAGGAGATGTAGCTGGTGAATGCTCATGCATAATTTATGAGTACATTGTATGCCTGTGTTCCGGGAAAAACCCTTCAGTGTTCAAACCACAGACTAGATAACGTTCAACCCTCAGTGTTCGTTGTGTACTGTAGGGAACTAATGTAGGTGAACGATCATGCCTATATTAGGACATAGGAGATCATGACTATAATAGGGCATATACGATTATGACCATAATAGGGCATATATGAACATGTCTATATTAGGGCATATATGAACATGTCTATATTAGGGCCTCTATATGAAATATAACACCAGTGACCAGAATCTTTGACCACACCACATTGCTTGCACCGTGGTCCTGCTTCTTTGGTAAGCTGCTCAAGGTCCTCTTGTGACTCCAGTGCCTCAGGCCTGTGGGTCCTGTCGAGAGTCACATTTGAATTCTTTGGGCTCCCCTGATTGCTCCCGGCCTGCCCTGACTCCCCTGCTTGCAGTGAGTCTCCTGGACCTTGCTGGTCCCAACATTGCACCTTCTTCAACTTTCACATTGGTTGCAGTTGCCAAGGCTTGTTGGTGCTCTCGCCGGACACCAACCCCTCAACTCTCCACATCCAACGTGGGACAGCTTGTGTTTGGTTCCTGGTCTTCCACAGCAGTTCCAAGGTCACTGTCAGCTCTCCTGCAACACCCGACATCGGATGGGATTCATCTTCCGTGCCTTCTGGTCACTCCTGAGTGGCATAGACTCTGTCCCCTCTGCTTGCAGGTTCTTCAC
This sequence comes from Calotriton arnoldi, assembly GCA_963921515.1. Lineage (NCBI taxonomy): Eukaryota > Metazoa > Chordata > Amphibia > Caudata > Salamandridae > Calotriton > Calotriton arnoldi. The sequence continues at coordinate 459,139 of CAWUFW010006183.1, read as the reverse complement.
ATCTTGAATCCACCTTTGGGTTCCACCAGACACTTTCACCCTCTCCAGCAGCGGCATCTTTCTGAAGTCCTCCATTTTGTTTGACTGCGGTTTCTGACGCCACTTCACACCTATGCCCCTGGCTTTTTTGGTGCAGGTATCCTGGTTCCTAAGGTATCTACGGGTGGGGTGGCTCTCCAACCACCTGTCTTCCACGGGGTTTCCTCAGGGTCCACTAGGAAGGGTCCTTTTTCTTTAAAATTGCAACCGCTACTTACACATTGCTTTGTACGGAGAATGCAGTTGTGTTCCTACACTGCACACAAACTCTGTGGGGTTCATAGATACTCACCTTGGGTGGTTCCTTGGGTCCCCAGCACTTCCACGTCCTCTGAGTATTGTCTTGACTCGAGTCATGCTTCACATACCACTATTTTAGTATATGGTTTGGTCTCCCCTTGGGATCACTGTGTATTCTGTGCTACTTACCTGTTTCTATTGCAAAGTATTGTGTACATTGTGTATATCTCCTGCTAAGAGATATCTGTATGTGTTAGTAAGTGTCTTATAATAAATACATATTTTTATAAACACACTGTGTGGTTCTTTTTCACTTAATCTATACCTATAAGATTATTTTCTGGTAAAGCAAGCTGCTTTACATTCCTTCTGGACTAAGCCTGAAGGCTGCTCTCCACAGCTACCACTTAGAGAACTTTTTAAGGTTGTCTAAGACCACTAAAATCACCATAAGGGTTGCCTGAATCAGTGAAAGGTGTCCACTTCCATAAGTGTACATCATATACTGAGCAAGCCTCTCACATTCACCACAAATGCAAGGATGGAAACGGAATGAAATCTGTATATATCATGAACGTGACCTACGAATAATCAATGTCTATCAATAGTCACATTTAAGTTTAAAAAAAGTATTGTCAAACTCTGTGGTTATGGTTGAGAGTGCTAGTTCTTTAAAAAAAGAACTGTATTAATTACTAATAATTTGGACCTGTTTGGCTGATCAGCAAAAACTTTCCTCCAAAAAGTATTTGTCCAGCTATGATAAATTTAGCGGACATATGTTCAGAATTATCAAGAGAGAGAAATATGAGCAAGTACTCCAATCTCCATAGAAGAGTTTGTGAAACAATAAATTCAGTCATCTATGGATGAATTCTGCCAGCTCTGGAATGCTGACCATGGGCACTGTTTTTGTCCTTGCTATCAATTTGTTGGGTAGATTCTTCTAACGGATTTAAAATATTGGCATTAGATTCCCATAACGAGATATTGTCAATTTGGTATGCGAGCAGGTTCACATACTGCGATTTGTGTCTATTGCAATATAAACTGAGTGAGACACTATTTTTCTCCGATCAACAAGTCAGAAACAAGAATGCAATGATTTGCAAGCTACAAATTTGAAAAATACCTTAATAATCTTCCTTTTTTAGGGTATGGTAAAAAAAAATGATTTTCGAGTTGGGAGTTCAAGACTCAGCAGATTGGCCCAAGGACCAGGAAATCACAAACATAAATAACAAGGCCAACTGTTCCCTCACCTCCATTGATTAAATATGACCAAAGATGAGTTAACATATAGGCGCTGCTCCTTCAGCTTGTCCTGAGTTTGACCAGGGCCAGAAGGTTAGTGCCCAGCTCCCTGAAATGATTCAGAGGGCATGCAGAGCAGAAATGAAGGCAGAAACTCCTCCACCCTTGGTCCCTAACTAGCACGAGCAAACGACAGGAGAGCAATGTCTGCACCCATTGTCCTTTTTGGAAGGAGAATGTTATATCTGTCAGTCATCCCAATACTTCTGTGCCTGCAGTCATCCCGGTGCTTCTGTATCTGCAGTCATCCTGATGCTTCTGTATCTGCAGTCATCCCAATGCTTCTGTATCTGCAGTGATCCTGGGGCTTCCGTATCTGCAGTCATCCCGGCGCTTCTGTCTCTGCAGTCATCCTGGGGCTTCTGAATCTGCAGTCATCCCGATGCTTCTGTATCTGCATTAATAATATTTTTTTAATTAATTATTAATTATGTTAATGATGGAAAAAAATTGAATAAAAAATGTTGAAGTGTTTTGTTACTGGTGTGGTGTTATAGGGTAGGAAATAAAATAAATACAATTATGTATTAATTTATTTGTTTGTAAATATTTTCTAGTTTAAAAGAATTCTTTTTATAAATGTATGTATTACTTTATTTGATATATTATTTGTAGGTGTTTGTTATATGTAATTAATATTATAATATGTTTTCTTTTTATATATTTAATATATTAGATTTTTCATTTCTAAATATTATTTATTTATTTTTATGATTTTTTAAATTTTTTAATGTTTTTAATGTTTTTTTTAAGTGTATGAGTGTGAATAGTAATTTTTGTCTCTACGCTATCCAACACATTCCCTAATGTTGCACTCACTGGAGAGGGAATAGTAATTTTTACCTCTCAGTTATCCAGCACTTTCCCTACTGTTGCACTCATTGGAGTGGGAGTAGTAATTTTTACCTCTCCGCTATCCAACACTTTCCCTACTGTTGCACTCACTGGAGTTTGAATAGTCATTTTTACCCCTCCGCTATCCAACACTTTCTCTACTGTTGCACTCACTGGAGTGGGAATAGTAATTTTTACCCCTCCACTATCCAACACTTTCCCTACTGTTGCACTCACTGGAGTTGGAATACTTATTTTTCCCCCTCCGCTATCCAACACTTTCTCTACTGTTGCACTCACTGTGTCGTGTAGTTCCTATAGTACCCCTGCAGGACCTGTGCGTTTGGATAACATAAACCGTGGGCTTGGTGTTAGACTGACCAACAGCCGATAAATAGGATATCTCGCCTACTCAGCTATGGCGGAGTTTGTGCCCACCAACTCCAGACGTCTCTGGGGTTTTGTGAGTAGGTTCTCTGAGAATAGCACGACTGAACTACTCAGATTCTACTGTTAAATAAGTACCCAACCAACGTTGACGGCGCCATGTCGTGTAGTTCCTATAGTACCCCTTCAGGACCTGCGGGTTTGGATAACATAAACTGTGGGCTTGGTGTTAGACTCACTCTGTGCACCCCCACCGCATATGTTAGCCGGATTTGCATTAGCTAGCTCACAGTGCCACTAGAATCTCCTCTTATCGGGGAGAGATTAGTTTCTGGCAACCTTAGATCATGACAACCCTAATTCCTCAGAATCGTGGAAGCAATGTACTACTTTTCGCTCAGTCACTCGTGCTTACTTATTCGGTTTGTCTCTGAGTGTTACACAGAATAAACAGTCTGGGCGTTTCAATAAGTATTTATTGAACAGTTGTTATTCTAGTGTAAAATATATGTGCTGCAGCAGACAATAGCAGAGATATATTATCAGCAGTACGATCAAAGTGAAAGGATAGAACAGTTCTACCATATTGCAATAATCATGAATACATACATGAATATAAAAGGCACTATGAAAGTGTGCGTACTCCTACGATGCCTAACTAGATGTACCTGAGTGTACCTAGCATATGTGTAGGTCTAAAAGCCTAAGAGTCAAGAATCCCTCTAGGATTTAGTCGAACCCCATACCTGAATAGAGAGAGTGTGGGACCTCGTCCTGGTCTCGAGTTGGACACCCCGCAAGGGCTGTGTTAGACCGCTGCCAGCTGGAGCGACTGCATGCAGGAGCCTCAGCATCTCTGGTCAGTGTTTCAGCATGGAAGTCTCGGTTCCCTCTATCTTACCGTGGCAAGATGTGGTGTATTTATACCCTAAAGTGTCTTGTCCCTCAGTATGGTTTGTATTGGTCTTTGTTAGACATGAGGAAGACGTCAGGGGTGAACTTTGTACATACATATTATGCGGGAGATGTAGCTGGTGAATGCTCATGCATAATTTATGAGTACATTGTAGGCCTGTGTCCAATTGGGATCTGACCTTTTGTACTGGAGAATGTCATCTAATCTTACCCCATGTATAGTTGAATTCTGCCCCCCACCCATCTGTGATGGTGTTGGAAACCCCGGTGTGTTCATTTCCTTGTTCTTGGCTAGTCCAAGACAGGATGTCTGTTGCACAGTTTCATTTAGAAATATCATCTGCTGTGGAATGAGGCATGCTCTAAAAAGCGCTTCTGTTCCCTGGACTTGCCAGTCCCTAGAACCCCAGATTGATTTTGAATCAATAGTGTCCTTCCATAGGTCGAAACCCTGTGTAGACAACTGCGCCATAAAGGAAGCAGAGTAAATCTGTTTGGGGTTAGTCAACATAATTTTCTGTGCCGATGTTGTTGCCACTTTGTAATAAAATGACTTCGGGTCAGATGTGTTAAACCCTGAAAAGTATGTGAATTTCTGTGCAAAGGTTTGCAAACTACCTTTTGGAGGTGTTGGGCAGTGTTCCCACTGGTGGTATTCAAATACATTTCTAGGTGTTATAGATTTGTGCAAGAAATGATGGCCATAGTGTTGATAACAGTACAATGTATCATAGTCTGAAGTACCTTCTAACATTTCATTGTTCGGAAATGCTGCAGTTCTTTCTAAATCAGACATTAAATTATTCACAGTTTCAGTGTCCCAATCATCAGAAAATGTACTGGAGGTAATGATATCACTTAAAGAAATTTTAAATACATGTTTAAGCTTTAAAAGTTCAGTCGGACCGAATATATCATAATCAATCTTGTCCCATACTATACCGTCGGGTATAAGAACTGCTGTGATGTTCACTGAAGACAAGTCTCTTGGTTCACGATGTGAAGACTGGTGTGGTTTTAAAATCAAATTGACTCTTTGGGCTGTCGAGCTCTGCTGGAGGTATCGTCCATTAATAAGCATACTAAAAGTTATTATTAAACCTAGCCAGAAAAGAAAAAATAAAATCCCAGTGATATACCATATTTCAATCGAAGGTGACACCAGGTAAGTCTTTCTAAAAAAGTTCAAAAAGTCAATCAGTTTCTGTTTGTGTGATTTTTTGGCTGGCGTCGTTTCCGGCTCACTTGGATCCAGTGAAAACGTATCAAAGTTCATGAAATAGCAAGAAGGAGTTCGATCAATTGTTGGAATTGCATCGGGATTTGTTGAAATCGGATTATGCTCTTGACGAGGCATGTTGACGTAGATGTCTGTAGTCGGGCCACGGTCAGAATGTAACGTGCCAACTGTGTATGTGCCAGTAAAGACTCGCATATCTTTTATAACAGTTCGAGCGTCAGCCGAGCGCTGAGGCCAAACCTTGAGGAAACTTGAGCTGGACGTACACGAACAGACAACCTAATGCTGTCTAATAATGGTGTCTGTACTGGACGTGTTGCGGTGGACCCTTCCATCTGCTTGCAGATGTCGCAGTTCCAGACATAGGGGCCGATTCCGATCTCGGCCGGTAGGGCTCCGAATCGGATTCGGCTTAACCGGATCCGATTCGGAGCCCTATTGCCCGACTGATTCGTACGCGCGTCCGGGTGAGCGAGTACGATGCGAAATCGCCGACCGACTCGTCCGGGCGTCCCGACCGCTCCGACCGACTCGTTCCCGGGTCTAACCGCACCGACCGACTCGCTCGGACTCGACTCGCACCGCGCAATGGAGACGTTTCCCGGCCGGGTAAGTACGATGCGCGCCGCGAGCAGTCCGACCGAGCCGCGCACTCCGGCTCCAAAGAGCAGTCGGAGCCGTACTTTGGGGGTCCATGTCGGACCCCCCTGTACGCGTAGCCGCGCGAGTCGCACACAGGGGGGACCCATGGGTCCCCCCTACCTGTGCGTGTACGGCACGAGTCGCTTCGCCGCGTACACGCTGTAGGGGCGCCCTTGTCCGCCTCGCACCCATTGGGTCAATGGGAGCCCGCGTACGCGTTGTACGACAGGCTCCCATTGACTTCAATGGGAGTCCGACCGACTCGAGTCCGATGGCATACGTGCGCATCGTACTCGTTCGGTCGGGCTGCACGGGTCCGATTCGGTCGGAAATCTCTCCGGGTCCGGCTCGGTCGGAGAGATTTCCGGCCCGAATCGGAATCGGCCCCATAGTCTCTAATCTGCCTTCTCATCACGGGCCACCAGTAGCGTTGTTTCAACAATGAAACAGACTCCCTAAGTCCCATATGTACAGAACCTTTCCCTTCGTGTGCTGCCACAATTAAGCCTTGCCTACGAACCATATTTGGTATTACTCTATCCCCCACTCCAGGAATCTGAGCATATGGAATGTTTTGTGCATCTAACTTGTAGGAGTACTTGAGTGGAAATTTTTTAGGTACTGCTGTGCTGCCTTTGCGTGAAGCATTGACAGCTACCAATATCTCGCCGTCTATTCTCGTTTTTGAATGAGTGATTGCAGCTACAGACGCTGTGCGTACAGCCCCCTTTGCGGCTTCATCAGCCAATGAATTCCCTTCAACGTGAACGCCATCACGCTGATGACTCAGTGTATGTATCATGTGAGCCCTTGGTAGTTCGTTTCTCAACTCCACTACCTGTTCCCATAGCATTTTATGCTTAATTGTGCCACCTTTTGCGTCTTTATACCCGTTTTGCTCCCGATGATGTAAATATTAATTGTACGACTGTACACAGTAAAAGGAATCACATACAATTAGTGTGGGGAATTCGTGTTCCGTATTTACAAGTGCCAGTATCAGTGATTTTAATTCTGCCAACTGAGCCGTGCAGTCTCCTAGAGATTGCGTTTTAGTGCTACTGGGATGGAACTTTCCATCGTGCATGCGACCTTTAACGATTGCACATGCCGTGCTGTAAGCTTGCTTACTCCCTATGGCTGGTTGAGCAGATCCGTCAGTGTAAATAATGTATTTATACTGATCTAGAGGCAAAATCTCATTTGGTAGAGGATATTTTTGTTCGTATTGCAGAAATGCTTGTGTTTTTAAACTTGGATCAAATCTGTATTCAACATCCGTTGCAGTAAGAGAATTAGCCCATTGTATCCATCTGGGATGTAAGGCTTTCGCATTTGGAATGCTAGCCTTGGTAACAGCCTCTAAGGCTGGTACTGGGGTCACGACTATTATGCGCTTTCCCTGAGCCAGAGCTCTTTCTCTTGCTACAGCGGTCTGCACTGCTGTCAGGATTTTCTCTGTTGAAGTGAAACGCATTTCTGCGTTCGTGTACAGGTGTGATTTGTATACGATTGGTACCATTTTGCCTTCATTGAAAGTTAAATAAGTGTACCCGCATTGACCCGCTATTACTCGGATCACTAAGTTGCATACGTTTACGCATGTATGTAAATGTTTTGAAGCTATCATGTCTTCCTGTAGTGAACGTAGGATGTTTGTATGTTCCTGTGTCCATTGTCTGACCAAAAAATCAGGTTTTATTAAGTCGTAGAAAGGTTTTACTCTTTCTGCGTAATCCAAAATGTATGTTCGACCAAAATTTAGAAATCCCAGAATTGATTGTAAATTCTTTAATGATTTTGGTGGTTGGAGCAGTGCACACTTTTCTAAAAAGTTAGCTGCTAGGCTTTTTCCTTCACTTGACAGCTCATACCCTAAAAATAGGTCATTGAGGTGGGCAATTTTTGATTTTTTGAAATTTAATTTATAGCCCTCAGAGGCGAAGCCCATAATAATGGTGCTCACCCTGGTCAAGTGCCTCGGTAAGTCATCGTCCGTCAGATAAATATCATCCACATAGGACAATGCTTCTTCATCCAAATATTGGAGTACCTCTGTTACCCTTGCTGAAAACAACCCCTGGCTATTCTTATACCCTTGGGGGAGTCGACAAAATTGTTGTTGGGACCCTAGCGCTGAGAATGCGGTCAGATACCTGCTTTCAGGTGCTATATTTTGGCAGAAAAATCCATTTGAGATATCAAGTGTTGTTTTGTATTTTTGTCGCACAATGTTATTTATTAATGCGGCACTGTGTGCATTTTGAAATGCAAATGTCTTTGTGCAAGTGTTTAAATGTCTGTAATCTAAAACTAGATGATATGTGTTGTCAGGTTTGGCTACGGGGAACAAAGGATTGTTCATAGGTGAAGTGCAATTTTCTATCACCCCCTGGTATTCAAGTTGATCTAGGATCTCCCTGACTTTTTTAGCTTCCTGCTTTATAGGGTATTGCCTTTGAGCATTTGCGGAAACTTTTAACGGGATCACGTGGTGGGTTGAATCCTCATCCCAACCAGCATGATTTTTGTACAATGCTGGAGCTAGGGCAACCGCCCACGCCTGCGCATATGCATGTTTTAAGTGTATGGGAACGAGGTCGGAAAATGCTGTAAAAATTACCTTTTCTCCCTTTGGGCACTCCATGACGAATGCTGGCGGCCAGTCTTGTTCTGCTAATAGGATGTCATATCCAGATGACAGATTTTCCCAAAATAGACCTTTAACTTTTCTGGGCTTGTCCCCCTCCATCCGGAGTGTTATCTCATGTAACTTATGTGGGACACTTACCCGAGTAGCAGGTGTTTCCACCGTGATATACTCACTCAACTCCGCTGTCACCAGAAATTCCTTCAGGTACTGGCGAGCTATCGTTACTTCTGCCGCGCTGTCTAGCATCGTCAGAGCCCATTCCCCATTCAGAAGCTGTGTCCTCAGATTTCTGGGCATGTCTGATCTTGAGACCTGCTACCTTTTTCTTTTTGAACTGAGGTTTTTGTTTATCTTCTTTTTTAGGTGCGTAGTCCGCAGCACGTTGCGTGTCTCTGGACTTCGTACGCTCCTCTTGTCTATGTTCTGACCGTCCTTCCCTCGTGGAGTTTTATGATGAACCCTGAAAGGAACGAGCGGAACGTGTGTGTATCAGTATCCTGATACCTGTCAGGTTTCCTAATATTATCCCGATTCCTGAGGTTATACCTCCTTTCAGACGGCTCCTGTTGAGGAGACCTGCCTCGGGATTGAGATCTGTTGTCTTTAGACTTTTGTTGCTTTTTATTTTCCCACTTCTTTTTAGAAGAAGTAGGTGTCTGCTTTGTGTTGTCCTTTTCAGGACTGCCCACCAGTTGTGGTTTTAATGCTTTCCCACCTAGACTGTCTCTGCCTAATTCTGCATATGCAGTTTCAATGATTTTGGGTAGTTCGTGTTCTTGTTCTACTGGACTGAACTCCCTTAGGCGTTGGCGGATCGCCACTGAAGCTGCTTCCCCCTTAATGTTAGCTAGTATTATGGCTGATACCTGATCGAAGTTGTTTAGTAACTTCATCCCTAAGTTTAGGGCAGGCTCTGCTCCGTACTCATTTTGTATCTGTCTCAATACGTCTGGCACTACTGCTAAGGACGGGATGCCATGTGTTCTGGTATATATGGCAGCAAAGACTGAACCCCAAGAGGTGCAGTCCTCTATTTGTGGTGTGATCCCCATGGGCAAGCAGATTGTTGGAATTCTGTGTTTATCATAGGTGGTAGTATTCGGGAATACAGCCTCAAGCTGAGTTATTTTCTGAGCTATCCAGAATGGGATTTGTTTGTGTTTTGCGGGCATTTTGCCCATTACCGCATGTAATGTTTGAGGAGTAATTTTATTTCCTGTACCCTGAGCTGGAGTACTATTTGCTGACCTGGTGCAGGTTGGATTGTTAAAGTCCTCATGACGAATTGTGTCAGGTTTCTGTAGATTTTAATTAAATCTCTGTGTTGTACGAGTAATTCTGGCTGTGGCATTGTTCCAATGTCAGGGTGCGGTGTGTAAGCCGCTAGTATTGGCCATGTGGCCCTGTCTCCTCCGAGCGGGCCTAATCTTACTCTTCCTCATACGCGGGGTAGGGCACCATTAAACCAGTAATAATGATCCTGGTAAGTGAGTGGAATCTCTATGTCCTCAAACGGACCATATTCCCGTGGTGCGTCTCCTTTTACATAGTAGTGAAATGTCTTTGTTATGGCATTTGCTGCTGGGAATGTAACCCATGAATAGAACACCTCTGTTTTGTTTGATTTGTGTGCCTCAATCACGAAAACTACCATGCCACCCCTAGCTTGTAAACCATTTTCTAATAGTCTTAGGGTGACTGTCATTCTGAATTTTGGTGCAATCTGTATTGCATTTACAGGATCTTCTCCTTCTTCTGAAAAATTCAGGTCAACTCGTCTTCCCCTGCCTCGGAATCAGGCATGTTTAGAGGAAGAAGTGTTCAAAGGGAACTAAGATGAGGTGTTATGCAAAATTTAGGAACTACATGTCCTTCAAGCTTGATTAATCAACAGCCGATAAATAGGATATCTCGCCTACTCAGCTATGGCGGAGGTTGTGCCCACCCACTCCAGACGTCTCTGGGGTTTTGTGAGTAGGTTCTCTGAGAATAGCACGACTGAACTACTCAGATTCTACTGTTAAATAAGTACCCAACCAACGTTGGCGGCGCCATGTCGTGTAGTTCCTATAGTACCCCTGCAGGACCTGCGCATTTGGATAACATAAAATGTGGGCTTGGTGTTAGACTGACTCTGTGCACCCCCACCGCATATGTTAGCTGGATTTGCATTAGCTAGCTCACAGTGCCACTAGAATCTCCTCTTATCGGGGAGAGATTAGTTTCTGGCAACCTTAGATCATGACAACCCTAATTCCTCAGAATCGTGGAAACAATGTACTACTTTTAGCTCAGTCACTCGTGCTTACTTATTCGGTTTGTCTCTGAGTGTTACACAGAATAAACAGTCTGGGCGTTTCAATAAGTATTTATTGAACAGTTGTTATTCTAGTGTAAAATATATGTGCTGCAGCAGACAATAGCAGAGATATATTATCAGCAGTACGATCAAAGTGAAAGTATAGAACAGTTCTACCATATTGCAATAATCATGAATACATACATGAATATAAAAGGCACTATGAAAGTGTGCGTACTCCTACGATGCCTAACTAGATGTACCTGAGTGTACCTAGCATATGTGTAGGTCTAAAAGCCTAAGAGCCAAGAATCCCTCTAGGATTTAGTCGAACCCCCATACCTGAATAGAGAGAGTGTGGGACCTCGTCCTGGTCTCGAGTTGGACACCCCCCAAGGGCTGTGTTAGACCGCTGTCAGCTGGAGCGACTGCATGCAGGAGCCTCAGCGTCTCTGGTCAGTGTGTCAGCATGCAAGTCTCGGTTCCCTCTATCTTACCGTGGCAAGATGTGGTGTATTTATACCCTAAAGTGTCTTGTCCCTCAGTATGGTTTGTATTGGTCTTTGTTAGACATGAGGAAGACGTCAGGGGTGAACTTTGTACATACATATTATGCGGGAGATGTAGCTGTTGAATGCTCATGCATAATTTATGAGTACATTGTAGGCCTGTGTTCTGGAAAGACCTTTTAGTGTTCTAACCACAGACTAGATAACGTTCAACCCTCAGAGCTCGTTGTGTACTGTAGGGAACTAATGTAGGTGAAAGATCATGCCTATATTAGGACATAGGAGATCATGACTATAATAGGGCATATACGATTATGACCATAATAGGGCATATATGAACATGTCTATATTAAGGCATATATGAACATGTCTATATTAGGGCCTCTAAATGAAATATAACACCCACTCCTCTTTCGAATTGGATGACAATGACCATACTTAAAATCTGGACAATTTAAATAAAAATTCTTAAAAACATAATTTTAAAAAGACGTTTAAAAATGTTTAAAATTGTTACAAATCAGCTATTCTTGGTTGCCACTTGAAAAAGTCAATTCTGTCTCACCTATATATTAGGAGCCATGACTATAATAGGGCATGTACGAGTATGACCATATTAGGGCATATACGAGTATGACCATAATAGGGCATATACGAGTATGACCATAATAGGGCATATACGAGTATGACCATAATAGGGCATATACGAGTATTTCTACATTATGGCATATATGAATGGGTCTACATTAGGGCCTATATACGAAACATAACAACTGGAGTGGGAATAGTAATTTTTACCCCTCCGCTATCCTACACTTTCTCTACTGTTGCACTCATTGGAGTTGGAATAGTAATTTTTACCCCTCTGCTATCCAACACTTTCTCTACTGTTGCACTCACTGGAGTGGGAATAGTATTTTTTACCCCTCCGCTATCCAACACTTTCTCTACTGTTGCACTCATTGGAGTTGGAATAGTAATTTTTACCCCTCCGCTATCCAACACTTTCTCTACTGTTGCACTCACTGGAGTGGGAATAGTATTTTTACCCCTCCGCTATCCAACACTTTCTCTACTGTTGCACTCATTGGAGTGGGAATGCATTTTTTTACCCCTCCGCTATCCAACACTTTCCCTACTGTTGTACTCACTGGAGTGGGAATAAACATTTTTTACCCCTCCCTTATCCAACACTTATCCTACTGTTGCACTCAGTGGAGTGGAAATAGTTATTTTTACCTCTCCGCTATCCAACACTTATTCTACTGTTGCACTCACTGTCGTGGGTATAGTAATTTTTACTGCACCACTATCCAACACTTTCCCTACTGTTGCACTCTTTGGAGTGGGAATAGTAATTGTTACCCCTCCGCTATCCATCACTTTCCCTACTGTTGCATTCTTTGGAGTGGGAATAGTAATTTTTTCCCCTCCACTATCCAACACTTTCCGTACTGTTGCTCTCACTGGAGTGGGAATAGTAATTTTTACCCCTCCGCTATCCAACACTTTCCCTACTGTTGCACTCACTGGAGTTGGAATAGTAAATTTAATCCCTCCGCTAGCCAACACTTTCCCTACTTTTGCACTGACTGTATTGGGAAATTTAAGTTTGAATGTTTTTAATAGTTTAATGTTTTAATTTATTATAGCATTTATTTTTATATTTTAAATTATTGACATATATGTATTTTATTTTTATATAATTTTAAACTTTTAAAATAAATAAAAATTAGTTTATTAATTATTTTAAAGTAAATATATATATATATGTGTACATTTTTATGTTTGTGTGTTTATCTTTTTTTTAATTAAGTTTTTATTTTTTCAATTTTTTTTTTTAGAGTTTTATATAGCGCGAACTAGACCCGAAGATATCAGGTATTAGAGAGCACCAGTTTGTTACACAAGGACACATTCATTTTTTTGTTAGGCACGGGGAGATTTAGTGATTTGCCCAGAATCACAGGATGTTGAGCGTCGTTGCCGAGACTCGAACCCGGTTCCCCAGCTTCGACGTCGACAGCTCTAGCCTTAAGGCTACATTCTCTCCCCAAGATATTTGTTATATTTAGTTAAAATGTATATTAAATTTAATTTATTTTGTTAAACTTAATATTAATATTTAATATATTATATATATATATAATTTTATTTTTATATATATTTAAATTGATAGTTTTTACATCTATATTTTTTACATCGATATTTTTCATTCAGGATTTTTGTACTTACCTGTTTAGGTATGTGAGTTGATATTTTTGTAGTCTATATTTTTTATTCGATATTTTGAACAGTGATATTTTTATCATCGATGTTCTATCAGTGAACCCTCCAGTCATCCTGATTCTTCTGTACCTGCAGTCACCCCGATTCTTCTCTATCTCCAGTCATCCCGGTGCTTCTGTATCTGCAATCACCCCGGCGCTTCTGTATCACCAGTCAACCCGGTGCTTCTGTATCTCCAGTCATCCCGATGATTCTGTATCTGCAGTCATCTCAGTGCTTCTGTATCTGCAGTCATCCCGGCGCTTCTTTATCACCAGTCATCCTGTTGCTTCCGTATCTCCAGTCATCCCGGTGCTTCTGTATCTCCAGTCATCCGGATTCTTCTGTCCCTGCAGTCACCCCGATCCTACTGTATCTCCAGTCATCCCGGTGCTTCTGTATCTCCAGTCATCCTGATTCTTCTGTACCTGCAGTCACCCCTATGCTTCTGTATCTCCAGTCACCCCGGTGCTTCTGTATCTGCAATCACCCCAGTGCTTCTGTATCTGCAGTCGTCCCGGTGCTTCTGTATCTCCAGCCATCCGGGGCTTCTGTATCTGCAGTCATCCCAGTGCTTCTGTATCTTCAGTCATCCCGGGACTTCTGAATCTGCAGTCATCCCTAAGCTTCGGTATATACAGTCATCCCAAAGCTTCTCTATCTGCAGTCAGCCCAATGCTTCTATATCTCAGTCATCCTGGTGCTTCTGTATCTGCAGCCATCCTGATGCTTCTGTATCTGCAGTCACCCCGGTGCTTCTGTATCTGCAGTCACCCCGGTGCTTCTGTATCTACAGTCATCCCGGTGCTTCTGTATCTGCAGTCATCCTGATGCTTCTGTATCTGCAGTCAACCCGGTGCTTCTGTATCTGCAGTCATCCTGGTGCTTCTGTATATACAGTCAGCCCAATGCTTCTGTATCTGCAGTCAGCCCAATGCTTCTATATCTCAGTCATCCCGGTGCTTCTGTATCTGCAGTCATCCTGATGCTTCTGTATCTGCAGTCACCCTGGTGCTTCTGTATCTGCAGTCATCCCAATGCTTCTGTATCTGCAGTCACCCTGGTGCTTCTGTATCTGCAGTCATCCTGGTGCTTCTGTATCTCCAGTCACCCCGGTGCTTCTGTATCTGCAGTCATCCCATTGCTTCTGTATCTGCAGTCAACCCGGAGCTTCTGTATCTGCAGTCATCCCGGTGCTTCTGTATCACCAGTCATCCCGGCGCTTCTGTATCACCAGTCATCCCGGTGCTTCTGTATCTCCAGTCATCCCGATGCTTCTGTATCTGCAGTCATCCCGATGCTTCTGTATCTGCAGTCAGCCCGATGCTTCTGTATCTCCAGTCATCCCTGTGCTTCTGTATCTGCTGTCTCTGAAGGTAAAGAGAACCAGGCATCTGACAGTTATTCTAACCTGATATAATTGAAGGAGAGGGGGTGCTGACTCGGCTTCCTGGCAAAATCAATACACAATGCAAACAAAGGATGTTTTTCTCATCTTTTTGATGGCAGTGGAAATGCAGGATTGGTTCTATTTATAGCAACAGCAGGAACATCTAGATGCTGTACATGGTACTGCAGAATGCTAACTATTGTTTCTATCCTAGTTCAGAACATTTCACACTTCCATGTGGGGTGCCGCAGGGCTCCTCACTGAGTCCTACTTTGTTCAACTTATATGTGACCCCCTTAGCTGACATCATCAGGCAATTTGGCTTTTTGTTGGTTTCCTACGCGGACAACACCCAAATAGTGGTGTCCCTCTCAAGCAACTTGGAGGAAACCGCTGTTCGTTTTAACCAATGTATGTCCCACGTAAACCAATGGATGAGTGCAAACTGCCTAAAGCTAAATGGAAGCAAAACAGAGGTTCTCCTGTTGGGATCTGACACCTCCTTTTGGTCACAGAACTGGTGGCCCTGGATATGGGAACTCTTCCAGCCCCAGTTCATAAGGTAAAGAACCTGGGCATCATCTTTGATGACAGACTAACTTTCCAACATCAGATCAATAAGGTTGCTTCTCAGGTCTTTCTAACACTGAAGTCAATTCGGAAGGTGCGCGCCTTTATTCCCCCCGAAGCAGTAAAAACACTGGTGACGATTCTAGCTATGGCCAGACTGGACTACGGAAATGCCCTATATTTGGGCCTTCAAAAACAGCACTTGCTTAAACTCCAGCGGGTGCAGAACGCAGCCGCCAGAATGTTGCTGGATATCCCCAAGTTCCAGTCCGTTTCCCAAGGCTTAAAAAAACTCCACTGGCTTCCGGTAAAAAAGAGGATAGAATTTAAATCTCTATGTCTAGCGTACAAAGCTATGCATGGAACAGGACCTGCGTTCCTGAAACAACACTTCTCCTGATATCATCCATGCAGAAAACTACGTTCAGCTCAGAGTAAACTCCTCCAGACACCCAAATTTAAGAAAGTTCGCTGGGGAGGAAGCAGATTATCCTGAACACAGTGAAACTGTGGAACACGCTTCCATTAGATATTAAAAATTGCCCAACGCTACTTTCCTTTAGAAAATCACTGAAAACTTGGCTATTCTCAAACTAATTCTCACCTTCTTCCTCTGAAATCCTGGCAGACTTCTCCATTGCAGCGCCTAGACGCCCCTGGGCATTCGAGCGCTATATAAATTTCACAATCAAATCAAATCAAATCAGTTCAATACTTATTTCTAGTGAGAGCGGTCACATTGACTAATATTACATAGATGACATAAAAAATGAAATCATTAATGTCATCACTGGTGACATTACATGTCAAATTGCCATTTACTTTATAAGTTTGGTCTCCTGAAAATGGACTGTGGCGTAAGGCTACAACTTGCTCCCTGTGCCCGCTGGCGACTCTTAACAGTCGTGTCCAGACGGCTTTGGAGGCAGTGGGACTGTGCATATTGGCAAAACATGGCTGACACCTTCCCTCTGTAGACTTTAAATGTTGCTTTCCTCCTTCACACTACAGGTAGCGCCAAGATGCCCTAGGGTTAACTCCGCGCCTCAAATCAAATCAAATCACCTCAAAGGTACAGATTCAACCACAGCCTACGGTGCAATTCCAAAGACAAACCTTTCGTTATGGGAAGTAAAGTTTCTCTATTTAGAGCACTACCCATGGGCGTCCGCAGGGGGGGGGCAAGGAGGGGCGCTTGCCCCCCCTTGGATCACCCAGCCGGCCGCCTTTTGTCCGTAATTTTGGCCTTTGGGGAACATCACTGTTCCCCTGTGAGAATCCTCAATGCCTTGACGGGGCCGCCTTGCACTCCTCTGAGCGCAAGAGCAGCTCCACCCCGCCCATTGTAATTCTGTATGCAGCTGATTGCCACATACAGAATGACAATGGGCCAGTCTGGCTGCCTCCTCCAGCCTCGGGCATCCTGTCAGAAGGAAGAAATGTACGAAAACGCCCATGCAGTTACGAGAGAATCCAGTTAATCAAAATAAGGCGGTAAAAGAAGTAAAAAAAAAAAGGGTTATAGGTCTTTCACAGTCTCATCATTTTAGAACTGAAGCATTTTCAATATTATATTCAACGAATCCATGGTTGCTGCTTTTTTATTTTATGCAACTAACAACCATTGACAAAGCCTATAGTTCTGGCTTGTTGTAGGTGTAACATTACCTGCTGTATTATATATCTGAATGCAATGACAGAAGCAGCAAAATACCAGTCGGGTGGCACACTATGCTAAGCACAAAATTTTAGCTTAGGTGTTTCAAACTACGCCCTTAATTAAATCGAACAACCCCTTTGGAGAGACCCCACCCCCCCACTTAAAGCCCTGGAAACAACACCATGCCACAGCCACCTCACGTCCTGGCACTGTGCATCATGCATGACTCATGACTTCCAAAGTTTCAGATTGACTGTGTGCAGGGGCGTCTTGAACCCCTCCCTTTGCTTTAGGAACTACAGCGAGGGGTGGGTTCCTGATGGGTCTCTTCTGTCTGCAACTCTGCTGACGAAGGCTCAGCTCATACTTAATGTGAAAAGGTGGGTGAGAGAGTAAGTGAAGGGATGGGTGGATGGCTGGATGGATTAGTGAAAGGGTGAATGGATGAATGAAAGGGTGAATGGATAATGAGAGGAAGGATGGGTGAATGGATGAGTGAAATGATGGATGGATTGATGAATCGATAAGTGAAAGGGTGAATGGATGGACAGATGAATGAAAGGGAGGATGTAAGGATGGATGAGTGAGTGAAAGGGAGGGTACATGGGAAAAAGGTTGGATAGATGAGTGAAGGAGTGAATGGGTGGCTGGATGAGAGAAAAGATGGATGGATGATTGAAAGGATGGATGAGTGATAGGGTCAATGGATGGATTCATGAGTGGATGAGTAGATGGATGGTTGGGTGGATGGATGGCTAAGTGAAAGGGTCGATTGAGAGAGAAAGGGAGGATGGATGTGTGGATGACTGAAAGGGTGAATGTGTGGAAGGATGAGTGACTAGGTGGATGGATGAGTACGTGAAAGGGTGGCTGGTTGAGTGAAAGGGTAAATGGCTGGATGGATGAGCAAGACAGAGTGGTCAAAAAGTTGCCAGATTGGTTTTATTCACACCCAAACACCTTAGCGCCAACAGACTTTCCCAGTGAAGGCAGCATTACTTTCATTTTTCTCGTCTTTGAATAGCATTTTTTTCCTCAGGTGAGGAAGTTCACCATTCCTGGAGGTACTGCAATATCTGGTTAATGCGTGGTGTAGAAAATGTTTCATGTGATCCTTATCAGCTGTTTTCCTTTTAGTAGTTTATGAAATGTGTAGTGTACTGCAGCTTTATGTTCATGAATGTGGTCTTTTAAAACCATACTCCTTATGTTTTGTAAGGATCTAAGCAATGGACATTGAAACGGGTCCCTTCCGGGCCCTGTAGTCATGTCCTTAGCTTTTCAGGCAAAAACACACATTGATTTCTGAATAACAAGTGCACAAGCATTAAGGTAAGCATGTTGTTCCATGCTTACATTTCACATACCTTACTTAGTCTTGCATTCCCTGTGAGTGTTTGCTTTTTCCAGGAGGTTGTTACTGTTTTTTCAGACAGAAGATTACTCTTGTCTAGTGCATAATTTGAATTGAGTTGCTTTCAGGCGTTTATAGCGGGACACAATTGGATTGCATCTAAAGGCAGTGCGAGTTTCTTTTAGTGGTAGAGTATGGTGTTCAGTGGGGGAGAAGATGTGGCACTATGGCCAGAGCTGCCGAATTTGGAACTGGGGTACAGAATCCTGCAGGCTGCTTTCTGAGCTTTGTGAAACTAAGTGAAGCTGTGGTTCAAATGGAACCTTCTATGGGATTTTTTTGGGGTAAGCGTTGAGCTTTGGCTGTGATTTAGGTTCGTGCAACCACATTTTGTGTGTGTGCGCAATGCAGTCTAGCAGTTTCTGTCTCTAATATATAGAATGAGGGGGCATATTAGCAAGACCCACGTTAAAATTATCGCTGTTTTAGCGGCAGGAAACTGCCGCTAAAACGGCGATAATGGGCTTGCTAATATGCGTTATAGAATTCCAATAGAAGCCCAGGTTAGATGTGCAGGACATCTAACCTGGGCTTCTATTGGAACTCTATAACGCATATTAGCAAGCCCATTATCGCCGTTTTAGCGGCAGTTTCCTGCCGCTAAAACGGCGATAATTTTATCGCCGGTCTTGCTAATATGCCCAGAAGTGTGTTAATGGTCATACCACAAAGACCTTAGTGTCAGTTACATATAGCATTCAAACTCCAGTGGGTCACCACTTGCATTCATCCTTTTGAGGATGATATGGCACACATCATGTCGGAGGATGGTGATGGCGTTAACATTTTGCCCCCCCCTGGAAAAATTTCTGCGGACGCCCATGGCACTACCTTACCCGAACTATTAATAAATGAGCTAAAAGTCTCCAGTTGAAGGACTGTTATGGGCGTGTTCCTAAGTGTTAAAGTAACACTCGTATTCACCAGTTGGGGTCACATGTGCAGACGTAGACTCCCTAATACACCCTCAAGGCCTCATACATGTCGCAAAATGCGTCTTAAATGAGTCAACTGCAAACAAACATGACATCATTGGTAACATTTCACATCCTCATCTCAGCATCGATAACACCACTGACACAGCTGCAATTTTGTCAATGCTTGTTTGCTGACAGTGTAAATACAGGCCCGTTTCAAAATATATCCACTTTGGGTACGTCTGCATGTTCAAAGTGGTATTACAGTATTTTGTTTATAATTCATGTACGCAGATGTGCATTGAACCATCTTCTATTGTCTATTTACAAAGACGGTGTCAGTGACATCACTGGTGACAGGACAGATCACATAACCACAGACATCATCAATGACATCCCTTAAAACCAGTAATTATATCTATTTTCTACATTTGATTAGTGACAGCGGAAAGACAGCCTTGTGCCAATTAAAAGCACCTCCGTATTTTGAATTCTGTACTACAGCCTTCCAGCTGCCATTAATATGTACGAGGCCATGTATTTTATATGGCCTGTGACTACGGTGGCCTTGTTTCTCTAGGTATTCTCTCCAGGGACACATAGCTGCCGACAGTCATACTTCACATTTACACCTCAAATTAAAGCAGTAATGCCACTGATGGTGTCGATGCCGGAGTGATATTTAATATGTCTAGTGATTCATCGGTACCTTCATGTGGGAGGTCATGAGGAGTGCACTGAATTATGTGTGTGTAACTTACTGTAAGTGATCGATCTCAAGGTTTGTAACATCGCATCACATTGACTAAAACTTTTAAGAGAATGTGCATTTATTTTATAGAATGTGATAGCAACTCTCCTGTAATGGTTCAAGTAATTAATCCACATGGAAAGTGTTAGACCTGACTGGCTTAGTATGGTCTTTCCCAAACTTTTGCATTCTCCCCTCCTGGTTCCTGAAAATCTTTTTGTTGTCATTAGGACTCTGTGGACTATACCACTTCTGACCAGTGCTAAAGTGCTTGTGCTCTCTCGCCTAAACATGGTAAGTTTGGTTTACACCCAATTAGAACTTTAAATATACTTATAAGTCCCGAGTAAAGTGGTACTAAATGTGCCCAGGTCCTCTAAATTAAATGCTACTAGTGGGCCCTGAAACATTTATTGTGCCAGCCAGACAGTCAAAATGCTTTTATATGTCTAATAGCCATAAAAGGAAAAACGTCATCAAAAGCGCACATACAATCAAGCATATAAGCAGTATAAAATCGGCAAGGATGAAAACATGTATGTGTCAGAATTCATAATACATTCATGTAGTGCTTAATGCCTAGCTATGTTATGACGATTAAGGCGGAGCAGAAAATGAAAGGTAAAAGATCAACAAGGACATGAATACATGTAAACATACAGACATTATAAAACCACAATAGATAAGAGCATAAAAGTAACAACATCCAGGTTATAATTTTGTGGTGCTTAATGTATAACCATGTTGTAGCGCTTGAGCCAAACCTCAGATTATACAGAATTGTACACACTGGTTTCAGGTCTTATTAGAATTCTCCTGTGTTCCGATTCTAAGCGCTTGTCAGAGAAAACTTAAAACGGCTAAAAAGCAGTTCTCCGAATTTAAATGCTGTAGCCGGTGCAGGCTTTCGATATATGTTCTAAGGCCATATGTGCAGTAGCGGCTCCTGGTGGGAGTGCTGCCGGGCGGTGACGTGGGGCGGGGGAGGGGCAGGGTGGGGGTAGTAAACTCTGGAATACGGCCCATAAGAGGTAAGTAAACAAATAAATAAATAAAACGAAATTCGTTGCCCCTCCCCCGCCCCACGTCACCGCCCGGCAGCACTCCCACCAGGAGCCGCTACTGCATATGTGTGCAGCATTGGACATAAAAATTGTGATTTAGGATGTGCATAAAAATTACAAAAAACATAAAATATGCAAGCGATTGCTTGGAGATGTTATCACAGGGGCAAAGAGGTGGGGTATGGAACCAGGTGCCCTTATGGGAAGAAGCTACTAGAAAGTGCAAAGTGCTAAGTCTAAAACGAGTTAAGTAAAATCTATGTTCTGGGTTCGAGATCCACAGTAAGTATGGCTCTGTTCCTTCTGAGAGTTTTTTTTTTAGATAAGAGGAGACCAAACTCATGGATAGACAGTTGGAAAGTCTGGCCTGACATCTATGTTGGAAAAAGGGAGTTCGGCTGATTCTTTAGACCATTATCAATAATTTAGGGGAATAAAAGAGACATGGCAGGCCAAGGAGAGAGAAAGCCCTCTTTACATAAGCTAACAAAGGAATGGAGTCCATGCAGTCTAGTCTTAGACAGTCTTCAACGACTGATCGCTAAAATAAAGTATGCAGTGAGAGCCAAATCATAAGCCAAAGGAGCAACTGAGCAGCCTTGACCTTATTCTCCAAAAAGGAACCCCAACTTCCAAGTGGCCAATAAGACTGTCAGTACTCATAGAGGAGGACAACATTCTGCACAGGAATTTGTTCTCAATCATTTGTAAATTACCTGGGGAACTATAACCTCAGACACCGGCCCCAAAGGGTCCCATGAAAAGGCATTTGGTTTTATACAAAGTAATTAGTTCTTTCTTTGAACGGGCTTATGGCCATGTTTCTTAGAGAACCAAAAAATCACATCTATGGCCCAGGCAAATTTACAGACTCTCTGGCTCAAGAGCTTGTCCCAACTCAGATTGTCTGCCAGCAGGACCCCAAGGTAATTAGAACACTTCACCTTAATAATTTCAAAGCCATCTATGTTGTATGTGCGTGAGAGAGGTTTTTTTGGTCCGCATGTCATTATATGAGATTTTTTCAGATTTAGTTTCAGGTTAATCTCCCCCACAAAAACGTTAAAAGAGTCGAGGAGCAGCTGCAGCTGCAGCTCAATTGCGGTGCGGGCGATTAACACAGCAACATCCGTGTGAAGTAAGACAGGGACTGGATGGTTCCCAACCATGGGAAGATCCTTGAATCTTATCACAAGCTCCGACTCAAGTGCATTTATATAAAAAAGAAATAAAAAGGGAGCTAAAATACAACCTTGTCTCATGCTTTTGCTAGAATAAAAGGAGGGAATACAGTCACCATTAATACCAAAATGGACCTGGACCGTCGTGCCGCAAAGCAAAAGTTTCAAGAGGTCGACCAATGCAGGATCTATCCCTGCTTTACCCCTCATGACTCATATCTTGCCCCTGTCAACCAAATCAAACTTGCTGGAGAGGTCCTTAACAACCATATGAAGGATGTCTCTCTTAGCTTGGCTTAGACTATTGTGCCTCCCAATTAAAGAGCTCTTTAAAACATGTCTCAGGCCTGCCACTGCAGCCTGTGTGTAGTTCTAGGCTGCCAATTCGACCTGGCAAAATAAACCTTTTGCCAGGCCTAAACCTCCCGTTTTAATACATATACGTCACACCTAAAGTAGGACCATAACAGCCCATAGGGAAGAGTACAATGTATTTAAAAAGTTAGACATGTACCTTTAAGTTTTATATGTCCTGGAAGTGAAAAACTCCCAAATGTGTTTTTCACTTCTGTGAGGCCTACCGCTCCCATAAGATAACATAGGGTTATCTTATTACATTTAGTAAGCACTAACGTTTGATTGGGAACAGGTAGAAATGAACAAGTTACTTACCTTCGGTAACGATATATCTGTAAGAAACATAGGTTAGTTATAGATTCCTTACCTTAGAATTACCCCCAGGCGTCAGACTGGATCCGGAAAGCTTTTTCGTCAGCAGTACCTCAGCGCGTCGGAAGGTGGCATCGGTCAGCTCCGCGTCCGTCGTTGGCGTCTTGGTCGTCGGGATGACGTCGCGGTAGCTACTTAGGTGCCGTCCTCGTGCGCTGACGTCAGTTCTGTACATGACTTTCCGCGCCAGAAACGCAGAGCCATGCAAGACACTGACCACTGGTGCACAAAACTAGGGCCCTGAAAGGATGTCCTTAACTCTAGAAGTCAGTTCACAGAACGGGGAGGATGGGTAGGGCGGTAAGGAATCTATAACTAACCTATGTTTCTTACAGATATATCGTTACCGAAGGTAAGTAACTTGTTCATCTGAAAGAAACAGTTAGTTATAGATTCCTTACCTTAGAATAGATACCCCAGCAATACCAACCCCGGAGGAAGGGCCTGCAAACCAAGTTCACACCAGAAAGTCCTGGAGAACAGAACGGCCAAAGAAGCCGTCCCTCCGGACTTGGCTGTCCAGGCAGTAGTGTTTTGTAAACGTGTGCAGCGATGCCCACGTAGCTGCCTGACAGATGTAATTTAGAGGGACTCCTTGTCCCAAAGCAGTAGTGGCTGCCGTCACCCTGGTGGAATGGGTGCGTAGCTCCACTGGAGGCTCCTTTTTTGCTAGAGAATAGCAGGCTTTAATACACAAAATGACCCATCTAGAGATGGTCCGCTTGTGTACGGCCCAACATTTCTTGGCGCCCACGTAGCCAACAAAGAGCTGGTCATCCACTCGGAACTGTTTTGTGTGATCCAGATAGAAGGAAAGCGCACGTTTCGGGTCCAGAAGGTGGAGCCTCTCTTCCTCTTTAGAAGGAAGCAGAGGCGGAAAGAAGGTGGGCAAAGTGATGGTTTGCCCGATATGAAAGGAGGTGACCACCTTGGGAAGAAAAGATGGACAAGTTCTTAGGACAACCTTGTCCAGATGTACAGCCAGAAAAGGAGGCTTGGATGAAAGAGCCTGGAGCTCACTCACTCTTCTGGCAGATGTGATGGCTACCAGGAATGCAGTCTTAAGAGTTAAGAGTCGTAGAGGACAGTTGTGAAGCGGCTCAAAGGGAGCGCACATCAAATAGGTCAAGACCAAATTCAAGTCCCACTGAGGCATTACGAAGGGGATAGGAGGAAACAGATGAGTAATGCCTTTTAAGAAATGATTTACAACCAGGGACTTGAAGAGAGAAGGCTGATCAGAAAGCCGAAGAAAGGCAGAAATGGCCGAGAGATAGCCCTTGATAGTGCCCAGAGCAGAGCCCTGCTGGGCCAAAGAAAGGAGGAACAAGAGAACCTCAGAAAGAGGGGCAGAAAGGAGACCCACAGCCTTTGCTGCGCACCATGCCACAAATTTGTTCCATCGGCAGGCGTATACCGTCTTAGTGGAGGGACGCCTGGCTGCCAAGATTACATCACAGACTTCGGGAGGCAAGTCGAATGACGTCAACTGCCGCCGCTAAATCTCCACGCAAGGAGGTGGAGGCTGGACAGGTTCGGGTGGAGGACTGTCCCCTGCTGCTGTGACAGAAGATCCTCCCGAAGAAGCAGTCTGGAAGGAGGATCGATGGCCAGGTTGAGCAGCTCGCAATACCAAACTCTTCATGCCCAATCCGGAGCCACAAGAATGACTTCGGCCCGGTCGCGCTTGATCTTTTTCAGCACTCTGGGCAGAAGTGGTATAGGCGGAAAGGCGTACAACAGACCGCAACTCCACTCGCGATGAAAAGCGTCGCCTAGCGAGTGCCGCCGTGGAAATTCCAACGTGCAGAACTGCTGACATTGTGCGTTCTCTTCGGTGGCGAATAGATCTAACCAAGGCTTTCCCCACTGCTGAAAGAGACCTTGCACCACCTCCGAGTGAAGACGCCATTCGTGATCCATCATGCACCTGCGGCTGAGTTCGTCCGCCCTGGTGTTCAGTGAACCTGCCAGGTGTTGAACCACCAGGGATATGCCCTGATGTTCCAGCCATGTCCAGAGACGGAGAGCCTTTTGAAATAGGGTCCACGACCCCACCCCGCCTTGTTTGTTGCACTACCACATGGCGGTAGTGTTGTCCGTGAACACCTGCACTACTCTTCCCTGGACAGAGGGAAGGAATGCTTTCAGTGCAAGATGGATCACCCGAAGCTCCAGAAGGTTGATGTGGAGCACGGACTCCGCCGGAGACCAGAGGCCTCTGATCTCCACCTCTCCCATGTGGCCGCCCCATCCCAGAAGGGACGCGTCTGTCACCACTGTGTGTTCTGGTTGGGGAAGGGAGAGGGATCTGCCGCTGACCCAATCCTGGTTCATGAGCCACCACTGCAATTGTCGTGCAGTGCCCTCTGAGATCTGGACACAATCGGACAGATTCCCCTGATGCTGCGCCCACTGGAACTTCAGGTCCCACTGCATATACCACCTGACATGATCGACCAGCAGGATGCAGGAGGCCATGAGGCCCAGCAGCCTCAGGGTCAACCCTGACCGAAACCCGGGATAGGGGCTGAAAGATCGGAATCCTAGCCCGAATATCCCGGACTCGCTGCTCGGGAGGATAGACCCGAAACCGAGTCGTGTCCAGAACCGCTCCAATGAAGAGGAGCTTCTGAGAGGGGATCAGGTGTGACTTGAGCACGTTGATGGAGAACCCCAGCAAATGCAGGAGGTTGGCCGTAGTCTGGAGGTGGGAGACGACTGCCTGGGGCGAGCCCGCCTTCCACAACCAGTCGTCGAGATAGGGGAAGACTGGAACCCCTGATCTGCGCAGATGAGCTGCGACCACCGCCATCACTTTCGTGAACACCCGAGGGGCGCTGGTAAGGCCAAAGGGGAGCATGGTAAACTGAAAGTGCTCCTGGCCTACCGTGAACCGCAGGTAACGCCGGTGGGCCAGCAGGACGGGTATGTGGAAATAAGTGTCCTGCAAGTCCAACGCTACCATCCAGTCTCCAGGGTCGAGGGCAGACAGGACCTGAGCCAGGGTCAACATTTTGAACTTCTCCTTCCGGAGGAAGCGGTTGACGTCCCTGAGATCCAAGATAGGACGCAGGCCCTTGTCCTTCTTGGGCACCAGAAAGTAGTGGGAATAACAACCACGACCTACTTCTGGGGCAGGAACGCGCTCAATGGCTCCCTTGGCCAAGAGAGCCGTAACTTCCTGTTGGAGAAGGGTCAGATGATCCTCTGACATGCAATGGTACTTGGGTGGCATGGGTGGAGGGGTAGCCTCGAAGGGGAGGGAGTAGCCCCTTCGGACTATTTGCAAAACCCACCTGTCCGACGAGATGGTGCACCAGTGGGGGAGGTGATGGCGAATCCTGCCGCCCACTGGCGTGTGATGGGCCTGAAAGGTCGGACTAGGAGGGTTTGGAGGCTGCTGCAGAGGGGGCTGTGGTGGACTGGCCCGCCCTCTGGCCCCCAGAACCCCGTCGGTGGTTCCCACGTCCCCAGCCGCGCTGAGGTGGAGCAGCTTGTGCTGGCCTGTGGCTCCGAAAGAAACGTGTTGGGGCACCCCTTCCCTGGCCACAAAAGGGGCAAAAATCAGACCGTGCAGGGCGCATGGTGGAGAGGCCCAAGGACTTGGCCGTAGCACGAGAGTCCTTGAAGCGCTCTAGCGCACTGTCTGCCTTGTCACCGAACAGGCGATGGACATCAAAGGGCATGTCCATCAAGGTGTTCTGGACATCCCCAGAAAAGCCAGTCGTCCTCAACCAGGCGTGACTGCGAAGCGCCACTGACGTTGAAATGGTCCTACCCAGTGAGTCGGCGGTGTCCAGTCCACAACGATTGGCAAACTTTGCTGCATCTCTCCCCTCAGCAACAGCACGGGAGAGCACGGTCCGGGCCTCCTCCGGACACTGAGGCAGCACTTGCGCCACCGTAACCCACACGGAGTGGGAATAACGGCCCAAGAGGCATGCGATGTTCACTGACCGCAGCCCTAAGCTGGAGGAAGAAAACAACTTCTTCCCAAGCTGATCCAGCTTCTTGGATTCCCTGGCCGATGGTGCAGTAGGGAATGCGCTTTGGGACGCTGAGGCTTGGACCACCAAGCTCTCGGGGGAAGGGTGTTGGGAAAGGAAAGTGGGGTCGCCCAGAGCCGGGCGGTGGCGTCGGGCAACCATCCTATCCACAGGAGCCCCTGTGGTGGGCCTGGACCAGGTGCCCAAAAGGATGTCCGTAAGGGCCTCATTAAACGGCAGCAGGGGCTCCAAAGAGCTCGCTGCCAGTTGAAGCAGTTCTGTCAGGAGGTTAGTCCTGACTGCCACAGTAGGTAGCTCGAGGTTTAGGGCCTCGGCCGCCCTACGCAACACCACTGCGTAAGACGCTCCCTCCTCCGTAGCCACAGTAGGAGGAGACACCATGCCAAGGTCTGGTGAGGTGTCTAGACCACTGGCATCCCCCAGGTCCTCTCTCCAGTCCTGGCCGTACTCTAACTGAGCAGTGAGAGGGTCCTCAGACCCCTCCCAGTCTTCCTCATCCTCCTCTGGCTGCCAAACTGGCTGAAAATGGCCAGTGTGGAATGTAGGCACAAAAGTACCCATCGGCGTCGGGTCCGGCATCGGCCGACGCCGGTCCGACTCCGTATCCACATGGAGGTGGGAGCCGGGGTCGACGCCGGCTGGTAGTCCAGCCGGCATCGGCAGCGGACACGGTGCGGTGGAGTCGGCGCCGGTGGAGGTGTCACAAGGTCGACCGGCGCTGATCCGGATCCAGGCCTGGATCCATGGGGGCCCTGCGGCGCCGGAGCCAGAGCCGCTGGCAGGGAAGGCCTAGGGCCCCAACCGAGTCTGCGGGGCCCGAAGGTGCACCAGCAGAGTCGGACTGCCCAAAGATGGCATGCATGGCTTCGTAAAACTGACGAAGCTGGGCAGGGGTCGCACCGGGTCCCGGAAAGGGAGGGAAACTCGGAGTCGACCCTTCAGGCTCCGCACGCGGAGCCACGGGAGTAACACCGCCCGCATCCCTCGTCGCGTCAGCCGACCGACGGGGAGAAGTCGAAGAGCGACGATGCTTCTATGACTTCTTCTTGTGCTTCGACTTACCTGACCCCGAGTGCGAAGACTTGGATGACGAGTGGTGATGGCTCCGCGACCGGTCC
Source organism: Calotriton arnoldi (assembly GCA_963921515.1). Lineage (NCBI taxonomy): Eukaryota > Metazoa > Chordata > Amphibia > Caudata > Salamandridae > Calotriton > Calotriton arnoldi. Next base: position 430,995 of record CAWUFW010006183.1, on the reverse strand, counting down.
CTCGACCTCCCTCGTGACCGGGACTTCGAACGGCGCAGAGCCGACTGCAGGCGCTCAAGAAGCTTTCGGGACCGCTCCCGCAAAGACTTCGAAGCCATGGTCCGGCAGTCGGAGCACGACTTGGGGTCATGGTCGCGCTCCAGGCAAAAGAGGCACACGCGGTGCGGATCCGTTACCGACATCATACAGGAACAGGAACCGCAGGCCTTGAAGCCGGGCATCCCTACGTGCACCAGGAGTCGTAGTGACTCAAAAAGACGTCGACAAAAGTCGCTCAAAAAGTTCAGTCAAAAAATGACTGGAGGTACCGCTCTCTCCAGATGTGCGCTGGCTGGTGCGGAAAAAGAAAGAACTGACGTCAGCGCACGAGTGCGGCGTCTAAGTAGCTACCGTGACGTCATCCCGGTGACCACGACGCCAACGACGGACGCGGAGCCGACCGACGCCACCTTCCGCCGCGCAGAGGTACTGCTGACGAAAAAGCTTTCCGGATCCAGTCTGACGCCTGGGGGTAATTCTAAGGTAAGGAGTCTATAACTAACTATTTCTTTCAGATGTCATGTTTGGACTCAAATGAATTGTGACTTAAATTCTCTTTAATGGTAAAGTCCAATTTTTTATTATAATTTTGAAAATGACATTTTCAAAAAGCGGTCATTTTCCAGCTCTAAACTTTCTGAGGTCTTCTATGAGTTTTCAGCTGCCTGGGCCTGTAATTGCTCCTCCATCAGGAATATTCATCAGGCCCTGATAGTGAACAATAGGACCTGGGTGTGGCTCGGAGAGGGCCTTCCTGCCAGGATGGGAGAGGCAGAGCTGCTCCCTGCCCCACTTACATTTTAAAGGATTGCCTCCAGCACACTCACAAATAAACTTGACACCAGCATTCTGTCACCCTAGATTAAAGAAAGAAAGTGAAGAAAGAGTAAGGAAGGAACTTTCCTGAACCAGATGTGGGGGGGACTATAATTTTCCCCATACTTCAAAGGGTAACCCCAGATATGAACATTGACCCTCCTGAACCACTCATCAGTACACACCTGGACCTGTGGACATTACAGAAGAATGACACCTTCTTCCCCAGAAGACTGCCTTGCTGCTTGAGCCCTGCCTTGTATTTCAGAGGACTGCCATGCTGCTTGAGGCTGACCTTGTTCTTCAGAGGACTGTTCTGCTGCTTCCAGACAACTTTACTGCTGATTGAGGCCTGTCTTTTTCCCCAGAGGGCTGCCTTGCTGCTTGAGGTCTGCCTTGTTCTTCAGAGAACTGCCCAACTTTTTCAAAGTTCACAAGCAGCCTTAGTATAAGGTATACCTATACCTTGGGTGAAAGATGTGCCCTGTGCCAAATGCCAGTAGGGTATGACTGAGAAAAGACAACCTGCCCTTTCTGCAGATGTAGTACTAGGCAATGCTAGTATTGAAAGTGCATAACCTTAAGCTATGAATGTGAGGTAGCATACCGATTTACTAAGCTCATCAGTCAATAAAAATAAAACAATCTGAAAACATGTTAGAGGGATATTATGCTTCTTTACCATGATTACTGGCTAACCCAAGCTATAAAAATTGTTAGAAATTTGCTAGTTACTGTCATTTTCTCAACCGTAACCTCCTTCTTCCTCTCTCCAAGAATATGCTGCCTATTAAGGAGTATCTTGCTGGATGTAAATTGGGAGAGTAAATGGCTGAAAGGCTAATGTAATTCTCATTAGGAAAAAGTCTGTTCATGGCGAGCTTCTGACAAGGCCTGCATTCGAATGTGGTGTACCTGTTAGCAGATCACATGGTAGAAAGAGAGGACATTAGTTACTCCTGCAGGTATGGAGGTGGCTTTATAAATAGGGTTGAAAAGGTTTCTACAGTTTTCAAGATATGGAATGTTTCCTATTATTTTATAAAAACATTGATACCTCCTCCCCCTCCTGCAAAGGTGTTTTTAACCAAAATAAATATGATTTGTAAGTGTATTGAAAGATAATCTTTCTTTTGAAACTCATTGAAATGCACTATAATCTGTGAAATTTAAATCAATAAGAAGTTCAATAAATTATTAAGAAAAAATGAACACAGTAGATATTAAATGTAGGTGATTTGTGTTCATGTATACCAGTGCTTAAAGTAAAGGGTGAAAGATGAAAGATGGGCACCAGTAAAAAAATCAGCAAGCACATGACATTGTCTAAGGATATGCCCCACGAGTGAAACATAGACTACATATCTGGAAGTCATGCCCTCATGCTCACTGTGACAGAATTTAGAGGATTAAGGGCCTTTTTAAAGGACATACACTATGTTCCTTATGTAAATATGCCCCGTAGAGATATATGTAGTGCCTTAGGATCAGATGCATACTGCAGATGCTTTTGATGTTCACAGTTGTATGAAGAGAGAGCTCATTCTCAATGTGCTCTACACAGAGGACTTGGTCACAGGCAACACATTTTAAATTATTTCCCCCTGGAAGTACTAGTGAACGTAACCTATGTATTCTTTGACAGTAAGTTATTCCCTGATATTTACCCAATACCACTGGGGGAGCGGAGGATCTCAGTTAAGTTATCGGTTTACAAGAAAGGTCATAACCTCATCAGGGAGAAGTCCCCACTCTTATTTCTTTCTCAGGTCGATGGGTCTTTGACGTTGGGTGAGATTAATAAGGAGCTGTACATCATATTTAAATTGCATTTCAATATCTATTTCACTCTTAAAAAACAATTATAGTTTGGTATGAGTTAAAGGGTTTTATAAATCAACGTTTAGTAGTTCATCTTTATTAGAATCCCCATATAAATTCATCAGCTTCCATTTTTAGATTTGTCAATAATCAATATGAAATAATCAATAAATAAAATAAAATAAATTAAGCATTCCATTATGGAAAGAATCCCTATTCTAGGAATGGGAAAGGAAAGGTGTCAGTTAGAAACCCCTAAAGAGTTTCAAGTTTAAGAGAGTGAAATCATAAGCATTACGCATTAGTTTCCAAATCAGCTAAATAAGTCTATAGTCAATAAAGCAGAACTTCTCATGAACAGAGGTTCAGGAATCTCAGTAGAGTCTCAGCGCAACAGAGCAATGGTTAGATTGGAGTGGTGATGGAGCAAGGTTTCAAAATTGAAACTTGCTTGTATGCAATCTTCCTCATAGTATTAATATATTAAAATTTGTACTGTCAAAACTAATCCTTGCATTCACAAACACGAAAGGGATAGACGCTTGCCTATGTGTTTTACTAATGAATAACGCTTGTCCATAAACCAAGATGGCCGCTAAAAGCGCGGGACTTTATTGCGCATGTCACAACCTGATCACATGGTGTGACGTCTTTCTTTGCTTGGTGGGAAACTTCTGCTTCTGCGCAGTGTGTATTAAAATGGCCGCTAAATGTTTTCACATGCTTAAGCTTGCTCTTATGTCATTATTAAATTGTCGTTTTCTTAACGCTACTAATGCAGGATAGTAATATGATTAAATGGGAATAGAGTTAGGGAAAGTGGGTATACAGTGAAACTTTTTAATTGTGATTTTAATATTTTCTTCTTGCACTTTTAGTAATTTGTAAACTTGGGCCTGGGTTGGTGTCTTGAAACTCGAGAGACAAAGGGTTCTGCGCATGTGTCCTGTATGCCTGCCAAGTGAAGTCAACTTGGTCGTCTCCCAAGGCCACGACCTATTGGCCGAAGATGATGTACCCAATGTTTCCGGCGGAACAATTTGTTACTTTTCTCCTGTAAAATATATAACATTTGTCATGAGACGGGTGGGAAATAAAGTGAATGTATTAATTTGAAGGGGAGGGAACGTAAAGACAATAGGCTTTACAATTTAGGCCAAAACGATATGGTGCGAGAATCCACCCCCTGTCCTTGTCCAATCAGAAGTAGTGGTCCCATATTTTAGCAACATTAAGGGGAGGTATATGGGCGTAGAAGGGTATAATGGAATATAGCATTAGTAAATTAGTCGGAAGAGCATACTTTCATGAAGCACAGGAGAGCGGAGATGCTGACAGAAGAGCTCCAGACTGCCCAGCTGATCGGTTGCTGACTGAATTCCTGTCCGGAAGAGGTCCTGAGGAGGGGGCGGCGGAGTCCATTAGGCGGGAGAATCGAGAGAAGTCGAGTATCAGAGAGAGGAACGGCGCAGGCGTCGTTATAGAGAGGTCACCGGTCCTGTCCTGATCCTGGAAGAAGTCTTTACTCTTCATCCTTCCTGGGTCCTATCTTTTCCAACTCCTTGGCTAAGGGGCTTGGTTCTCGCATTTTAGGTAATTATACTGCAACCTTTAGTTGCGCTGCTGTTTCTATCTTCTCCTCTTCCTTAAACACCGTCATTTATTAGCAAAATCATTTCTATGCTTTTTCTTGGGTATTTTCAATCAAGTACCGTGTTTTCTGTATTTTACTCTGCCAAAACTTTAGATAAACATTTTAAAACTTCCTGACTCAGTGGTTATTTCAGGATTATGTACTATAATGAATGTCACTCATTTTAAACTTCCCAATTAGCAAAGGATCCATTGGTAAGTTATTACTCTTCAATCAGAAGGTAATTGGTAGCAGAGTACATCTGACACCCAGCGTAAGTATTAGTGTAGTGTGAATATATGGGCCCAGGTGAGTATATGGTGTATGAATGCAGTTGGCTAATATTGCGCTGGATCAGTTTTCTGGTAAGCAGAGGACGGTTGTTGTTACTCTTTGTTAATTGGGTAATGAGAATTTTATTTGTATTTTTATGAACTAACATCCGCTTAAATTTTGAGTTTTTGTTTTACGTTGTCCAGAATACCCCGGGGTAGGTAAAAAGAATAGTGGGTGGCAAGTGGAAGCCATACTGCAGTGAGGTTATCTGTCAGGCAGAAATAGTACTGAGAAGTTAAGCAGGACTTCAAGTACTCGTTAGGGACTCTATGCGAGTGAGTAATAGCAAAAAGGGTACGCTGATAAAAATGTGATGTTATATCACCTAGTAAGGGTAACATTGGAGAAGTAACAGGTACTTCTGGAGCTTGTGTGAAGAGTAGACGGAAGTGTTTTACTCGTAGTGTATGTATTAGTAAACGGAAAGGTTTTACTAAAGTGTGGAAGAAACTATCTTTTTCAATATTAGTGGAAACTGGCACGATAGCGAATGTTTTATGTTGTTACTGAAAATTTAATTAAGATTTATAGAGATAATAAGTTTGCGTAAATTTTTGTAAAGGGAGGGTCAGTTGCCGGAGAGGGAACTGATGTCACAAAACGCCGCGCTGTGGTAGGTTGAAACAGCGGGTGTGGAGAGACACTTGTAAAGGAGGGGTCTGTAGTCAGGAGTAGTACTGACGTCACAGGTGCCGCGCTGGGATTGGTTAAACCAGCGAGGAGAGAAAAAAGCAGATTGTAAAGGAGGGGTTGACAGAGAAACGTCACCAAAAGGCGGCGCAAGGATTGGCTCGGAAATAAAAGATAGCAGACATTTGATTGGTCGAAAATATAGAAACCAAATTTTTAGTGGATAAGGATTGCATGTTAAAACGCGATCCGACTTTAACAGGAACTCGTCCGGATAGGAGATTCCTAGGTTTTGCAGAATATAATTTTGTACACCGAAGATTAGATAGAATGTACGGAGAAAAGAGAAAAATGTCATTCTTACAAAAGATTAAGAATTATTTTAAAAAGGACAAACCAATCAAAACTAGAGAAGGAATTATTATTCCACCAGCAAAAACGCCAGCATCATTTATGATGATGGAGAGAGGTTATCATACCTGTGTATGGATGGAAAATTGGATAGAATACACCAAAAATGATGGAGTATTAGCATTTCCCCAGAATGGCACGTTCAATGGGCGAATTCTTCAGAACTTGAGATTGAGGATGAATGACTTAGAACCCAGACCTAGATTAACCCAGTACGAAGCTCTAGAAGAATGGGAAACCGAGGCATTTGAGCGGGATAGATCTAGAAGTAATAGGAGTTATCCAGGATTTTACCCCAGATATTTACGTGAGTCGAGAGAGGGTCAGATGAAACAATGGAGAAGGACAATGATTACAGAGGGACTGTATCCATTATTCACAGAAGGAGAGAAATCAGGAGGGAAATGTACGGAAAAGACAAAACATTTAATGAGAAATGAGGATTCAGAAGACGAATTTATGGAAGAAATGTTAAGAAATCCCCCACCATATCAGGAAGGGACAAGTGGATGCCCTCCTAGTGCACCACCACAAACTCCCATGGTACCAAAGGTAATGCATGAGTTCACCCCGACTAGAATACTTCATGACAAAGAAAAAGAAGCCCTAGAAAAGACCAGAACAGAATTAATACAGAAAATAACTCAGATAAAAGTACATCCTGATTCGTTGACCATACCAGTAACAATTGGTCCAGTAGTTCCATTATATGGTACTCAGGGAAATTGTCCTCAACCCATACTTGCACCTACTCCTGTGAGTAATCCCAGAACTGAAGCTCCAGTTATAATTGAGGATCAATTTAGTGACTGTGAATCCACAATATCACTTATGGATTTGCCTATTCGAGGTTCTGTAAATAGTACTCCAAGAAAAGATGTGCCTGGAGGTTCAAAAGATGTAAGTTTAGTAACTTCATCAGGAGCAAAAAGTGCTACCATAGTAACACCTGAAGATCTAGAAAGATGGGTACAAGGGTCAGTTAAACAGTGCACACCTCCAAAAGTACTGGATATCCATAAATTGAAAGTTGAATTAGAAGAAATAATAGCAGGAAATGTAGGAGTAGAACGCTTGAATACCTATGATGAAGAAGAATTATTATTCTTGTGCAGGAGTATCACTAGAAATGTAAAGATATTCCATGAAAAATTGTCCAACTTAGCATTACAGATGGGAATCGAAATAGGGAGATCAAAAGTATTACAGAAACCCTATAGAGCAGAATTTGCAGACAAAGATTTAGAAAATATGAATGCATCTGGAAAAAGACTACAAATAAGAGAATTAATGTTAGTTTTACAAAAATGGGGAGATCTAGATAAATGGAGATCTAGGTGGGCCAAGAAAAAGGAAGAAGCACGAACAAGTAGAACAGCATCAGAATATGTGATGAAGGAAGCAGGAAAAGCAGACCAGATGTATCCGATGCGAGAAGTTGCGGGAGGAGGATATGTACATGTTCCATGGAGCAGACAGGATATTTTATCATTTACGAATGATTTTCCAAAGCTGAGAGAAAAACCAATTGAATGGTACAAGCAGGTTGAAAGGTTTGTGAAAGTGTCAAAGGTATTGTTGAAGGATTTAGATGGTTTGTTTGACATAGTGGTACCTGCCGATTTATGGACAGATTGTAAGATCACAGTCGATTGGCCTAGTGATGAATATCCTAGAGATCCGAAAACAGGTGCCCCGTCAAATGATGTGATGAAAAAGTATCAACAGGTGATAACATACCTGAAAGGGAAAATACCCCGAAAGAAACAGATTGGGTGAAAATAGATCGAACAACCCAGGAAGCCAGTGAAACAGTACATTCCTATTATGAGCGTTTATTGCAGGTGTTTAAACAGTATAGTGGATTCGAGGACATTGGAGACAAAAACATGAGTCAGTTTGTGTATCGGTTTGTTTACGGTCTGAAGCCAGAGATTTGCCAGATGATTAAACAACATATGCTGTGTTGGCAGGGAAAGCCCATAGATGAGATTCTGAAGTATGCAAAATATTGTGGAGACGATATTGAGGATAGACACAAGAAATTGCAGGAAAAAGTGATGTGGGCTCAGGTGAAAATGGCAGAGAAGCAGGGAATTAATTTGGAAAATCCGAGTGAAAATCCAGGAAAAGATTCTGGAACGAGTGGTGATAAGGGAAATGGTGGAAAATTTAGAGGACGAATGAGTAGAGAAGAAGCTAAAAAGAAATTTCCTTGTCATGGATGCGGAAAATTGGGGCATTGGAAGGATGAATGTAAAAAGATTCAGAATAATAATGGCCCAAATCAAAACTTAAATCCACAGACGCAGAATGACTCACAACAGGGTGTAAATCCCCAGAATCAATTACCACCTCCACCTGTTCAGGGTAATGTAAGCAGAGCAAAACATGGTACAGACATTGGATACCCAGGAGGGAGTGGTAAGAATGATTATATGACATCACAATTTCTTTTGCAGGACAATTATTGTAAATTCGACTCATGACGGTGCCTAGGAGAGGGGAAGAAGGAGTGCATACTTGGCGCATCCTTACAGGTAGATCAGTCTGGTCCAAATGTTGAAGGAAATGTGAAAGGTAATGATATTACTTTCCTTTTGGACACTGGTGCTACCAGGTCTACTGTGAGATCAGCAGACATCCCAGACCTTCCTCTCTCTGGTGAAGATATCCAAGTAGTAGGGGTAGCTAATCAAAGAATTAGAACACCTCTTACAGAACCAATGGAAGTCAAAATAGGAAACTTCAGAGAAATGCACCAATTTGTAGTGTGTGGTTCTAGCCCAGTAAATTTATTAGGTAGGGATTTATTGTGCAAAATGAACTGTACAATTTTCTGCACGCCGGATGGTGTGGCAGTTCAGACACCAGATGAGGACCATGTATATAAAATTATGGTTGCAAAACAAGGTACAGAAATAGATGAAATGTTTTCGTTGATAACAAAAGATGAGTTGCCAGAAGAATTAAAAGGTACAGTAAACCCAATAGTATGGGATTTTACCGGAAAAGAAGTAGGACTTATGGCAAAAATAGATCCAGTTCAAATTACAGTAAAAGAAGGTGCGATTTTCCCAAATACTAAACAATACAAAATGAGTGCAGAAGTAAAAGCAGGAGTCATTGAAGAAATCAATCGAATGGTAAAACAAAACATCCTAAAAGAAGTAATGAGTAGCCCATGTAATTCACCAATCATGGGACTAAAGAAACCTAGTGGAAAATATAAGATTGTTCAGGACATGAGGAAAATAAATAAAATTGTAGAACCATGTTGTCCCATAGTACCAAATCCTGCAGTAATTCTATACCAGATCCCTTGGAATGCAGGATGGTTCACAGTAATTGATTTGTGTCAAGCATTCTTTTCAATACCATTGCATCCAGACAGCCAGTATCTTTTCTCATTTAAATTTGAGAACAAAGTCTATGTGTGGAACCGTGTTCTTCAGGGGTACACAGAAAGTCCTTCAATTTTCAATCAGATACTGAAAAAGTGCCTTGAAAAACTAGTGATGCCAGGAAGCTCAGTTTTAGTTCAATATATTGAAGACTTGTTAGTAGCTTCGACCACCAGAGAAGACTGTGTTGTTGATTCCATAGCATTATTAAATCTTTTGGCTGAGGAAGGGCATAAAGTCTCACCTGAAAAGTTACAGTTTTGCAGGACAGCTGTTAAATATCTGGGACACCAAATTGAGAGGGGAAAAAGAAGAGTAACCTCTGAAAGAGTAGAATTAATAAAGAGAATGCAAAGGCCTATAACTCAAAGACAAGTGAGAATGTTCCTAGGAATAGTAGGATATTGTCGACAATGGATACCAAATTTTTCCATGTTGGCTAAACCCTTAATTAACATGACGAAAAAGAAAGCAAAGGACCCTGTTGAATGGGAGGATGAAAGTGTAGAAGCTTTTGTAAAATTGAGAAACGCACTTTGTTCAGCACCTGCCTTAGGCATGCCTGATTATAAAAGAGAATTCGCATTATTCTGTCAAGAGAGAGAAAATTGTGCACTTTCTGTCCTAACTCAGAGACATGGACTAGACAGACGTCCTATAGCATATTTTTCTGCTACATTGGACCCAGTAGCAGCTGCGTTGCCAGGATGCTTAAAAGCAGTAGCAGCGACTTGTTTGAGCATTGAACAAAGTGAGTCAATTGTGATGGGACATCCTGTAAAAGTGTATGTTCCACATGCAGTTGTCATTCTGTTGACAAGAACCCGAACTCAGCATCTTACTCCTAGTCGGCTGACTAAATATGAAAGGATAATAATGGGTGCTGAAAATGTGACCATGGTAAGGTGTACAATAATAAATCCAGCAACTTTATTGCCAGACCCATATCATGAAACAAATAAAGATGATGAAGAAGATGAACATGATTGTGTACAAATTACAGAATTATGTACAAAACCACGCCCAGACATAGAGGAACAGCCTCTTAAAAAGCCAGACAGGGAGCTATTTGTCGATGGTTCATGTCAAAGACATGAAGATGGTAAACTAACTGCTGCCTATGCGGTATGTGAATTAACTGGAATAGTTGAAGCATCCTATTTACCAGGAGTCAAATCTGCACAAGTAGCTGAATTGATTGCTTTGATAAAAGCTTGCAAAATTGGGAGGAATCAGAGAGTGACCATATTTACTGATAGTCAATATGGTTACGGGGTCGTGCATGATTTTGGCCAACTGTGGATGCAGAGGGATTTCATGACTTCTTCAGGATCCCCCATTAAAAATGGACAATTTGTAAGGGAATTGCTAGAAGCAATACAATCACCAAAAGAATTGGCTGTGGTGAAATGTGCCGCACACCAGTCAGGAGATGACTGGGTGGTAGTCAGCAATAGATATGCAGACTTGGTGGCTCAACATTGTGCCAAAACCAGAACGTCAGTCAATAAGAGGGTGGAAAGAATGGGAATCAGCTGCCAACTTATGCTGTATATGCCACCTGAAACTTGGAATGAAGTGAAGAAATTGCAAGATGAGGTTGATGAAAGTGAGAAGAATTTGTGGATCAAAGTGGGTTGCTCCCAAAGAGGAGAAGATGAAGTGTGGATCAGTGCAGATGGCAGACCAGTCATGCCAGACTGTTTACTCTCACAAATGGCTAGAATGCACCATGGAGACTCACACATAGGGAGAGATGCAATGATTAGGCTGTTCAGAGAAAATTGGTACAATCCCAAATTCAGGGCTGTTGCAGAGAGTCTTTGCCAGAGATGTCTAACCTGCCAAATGCATAATCCAGGCAGGAAAACGATAATTGGGTTTGGAAAGATTGGAAAGGCAGAGGGCCCATTTATAAGACTCCAGTTCGACTTCATACAGTTAACCCCATGCAGAGGACTAAAATATGTACTAGTCATAGTATGTCTGTTTTCAAAGTGGGTGGAGGCTTACCCTACTAGGAGAAATGACAGTATTACAGTTGCAAAACTGTTGTTACGTGAGCTCATACCTAGGTTTGGTTTCCCAGTATCTTTGGAATCAGATAGAGGAAAACTCTTTAATAGTGAAGTAATCAAACTAATCTGTGAAGCATTTCAAATAAAACAGAAACTGCACTGTGCTTATCGCCCAGAGGCTTCTGGAGTGGTTGAACAATTAAATGGCACTATAAAGTCAAGATTGGGAAAAATGTGTGCATCAACATCATTAGAGTGGCCAGACGCATTGCCATTTGTCTTGATGGGACTCAGAAGTATACCTGACAGAACGACAGGATTGAGCCCCCACGAAATAATGATGGGAAGAGCAATGAGACAAACACATGTTCCCACAAACATACTGGTGAATATATCTGATGATATGGTTTTGGATTATTGCAAAGGATTGGCTGACCTAGTGCGTTCTGTCTCTCATCAGGTTGGAGAAGACGCAGTTTCCAGGCAGCCTGAACTAGAACATGATCTGAATCCTGGTGATTGGGTGGTAGTGAAGAATCACACAAGAGAAACGTGTCTATCACCCAGGTGGAGCAGACCTTGTCAAGTCATATTGACCACCAATACAGCAGTGAAGTGTGCAAGATTTCCTAATTGGATTCATGTAAGCCACACAAAAAGAGTACCAGAACCTGAAGAAGAGAATCCACAGACAACGCCAATCACTGAAGAAGCTGAAGGTTGCCCAGCTGAGGAATCTCAGGTTAGAGGTTCGAGAGAAGCTGACGGAGAACAACCGAGCACAAGTCAGGATTGGATACCAGTGGTAGAAGTTCCTGAAGTATATTACAGAACGAGAAATCAAACAAAATTGGAAGAAATTGAAGAAGATCAGTTAGGTGAAGAAGAAGAAGTTCAGGATCAAGAAGAAAAGATAGTAAAAGATCCTGAACTAAATCAGATAGGGAAAGAAAATTGGACTAAAAACAGTGAAGATTTAATTGACTTTACACAGGGAAAGACAGGTTTAGAAGAATCAGGTCAGGCTGCAGAAGTTCACAGTGCGATAAGCCCTGATCAGAAGCAGTTAGATCAAGAAGAATTCACTAAAGAAAAAGGGGTAAATACAAATGAACATAAAGAAATAAAAAAGGAACAAAGCTAACATCTTGAAAGTTATTGTGGCGCTACTGAAAAGAAACCAATCAGACCTGAAAAAGAACAAACAAAAGAAACAGTAATCAAAGAAAACAAAACAGTATTGAGTAGTGAAAATAATGAGATCTCTAAAGACGTAAACAAAGAAACAGTGCCAACAAAGAAAACAAGAAAAGGAGATCATTGGCCAAGTGTCATCAAAAGAGTAAAATACCACATAACAACCAGAAGTGAAGATCCAGAACAAGTACCTGAAGTAACAAGTCAAAGTGAACAAGAGAAAAAGTCAGGAAAAAGAAAAAGTAAAAGACTGAGACTTGTGAATAACAAATTCAAAGGTCCTGACTAGACTTATATTATTCTTGAAGATTTTGAAAGCTCAGAGTCAAGTGACAGTGGTGGCGAAGGAACAAGTGCAGAACTAACATACGAAGAAGAAACAAGACCACCCTGACTAAACAAAAGAATCATCTAAAGAAAAGAAGAAGAGATAAGAAGAGCAATCTTCCTTGTCGAAAAATGCCTGATGATAGAGTTACTGGGAGACCAAAACGAAATTGTTGTAGGAGATGCTGTGCAATCTGCATATGTAGTCTAGTATTGGTGCTTATAGTATGGTTAGTCCTGATTGTAGCAATTCCTTACCTTATGATAATAGATAAGAAAATAAATAATGAAACTAAAGGAAGGACAGCAAACATGAAGGGCAATAGAGTAGAATTAATGGCAGAAGATGAGGCAGAAATTCATCATGAAATAGCTGATAACGACACAAGTTTAAATGTTTTCACAAAGTTATTATTTCAGTATGTAGACACAATGGAAGTTAGTAATTGTTATGTATGTATGAAGTTTCCTGAATCAGTAGCGGAAGGATTAACATACCATCATTTACCACTGACATATGGCATCTCATGTAGTGTATTAACAAGTTTATTTTATAGAACAGGTAGGCTACAATATTATTATTCAAATTTAGATGTGATATTTTCTGAGGTTCCGATTCGCAAAAGTATGAACCCAGTGCTTACTAGTCAAGACGCACAGTTTATGGGAGAGTATTTCTTAACAATGAAATCGATAGACATAACACATGCACATAGACACAATCTAACATGTTCTTTACTAGAAGAAGAAAAGATATTTTTGAATTTAGTAGAAGATAGAAGACATGATTTTCAAAAGAAAGCTTCAGAGCATAAGGCTCAGTTGCCACCTTGGGCGAAGAAAGAAGGGAGTTATACACCTGGTAAAGCTCAAGCTGCAATGGCTCTGGATTTCGTAAAGAAAGGGAAAATTTGTCTTCATAGGTTAAAGACTGATTATAAAAATGTTTTCATCGGTACCAGTGAATGTGAACACAATTTTTTAATTATTGGAGGTTGGGGACTCAAAGGAGGAACAGATTCCGTTTTTCCTGGAATCTATTATGTATGTGGGAATAAGGCTTACTTTAGGCTTCCTGCAAGGTGGTATGGAAGTTGTTATTTTGGAATAGTTTTTCCAAAGATATACCACGTAAAAAGAAACACTGGAAGCAATGAAAACAATAATGAGTTAGTACGTAGAAAAAGAGCTAGTTTTTCAGAAATTGTAGGTGATATATTTGGTGCATTGATACCTTCAGTGGGAATATTTCTGAACTCAAGGAAAATATGTAAATTGTCTACAGTGGTTGATCGTTTATCAACGGATACTGCTGGAGGTTTTCTAATGATTAATACGGAGATGGTTGCGATTAGATCTATGGTGATGCAAAATCGACTTGCTCTTGACATTCTATTGGCAAAAGAGGGAGGAGTCTGTAAATTATTAAAGACGAAACATTGTTGCACTTACATTCCTGATAAGAGTTCAGAAATTGGAACGTACATTCAGAACATAACTAAACTTGAGAAAGAACTTAAACCACTGGAAGTTGATAGTGTATGGGAAAGATTGACAAATAGTATATCATCAATTGGAACCTGGTTTGCTAATATAGGGAAAGGACTTATAGGTCAAATATTAGTACCCTTAGCAGGGATAGCAATAATAATTTTAGCAATAACAATATGGTGCAAATGCTGTAGAAAGAATGGGACATATAAAGTGACAGGAAAAGGAAAGAAGAGAAAACTAGATGAAATCGAACTAGAAGAATGGAGAAGTGATTTATACAAGAAATTAAAAGGAGAGTGTAAGAATAGAAAAAGTAAAATTGAGAATGAAACGAATTGCTAGAAGTTGGCATCTGATTGAGGGTAGTATTTTGATGGCTCAGAAACGCCATCAGAGAGGGGATTGATGGAGCAAGGTTTCAAAATTGAAACTTGCTTGTATGCAATCTCCCTCATAGTATTATTATATTAAAATTTGTACTGTCAAAACTAATCCTTGCATTCACAAACACGAAAGGGATAGACGCTTGCCTATGTGTTTTACTAATGAATAACGCTTGTCCATAAACCAAGATGGCCGCTAAAAGCGCGGGACTTTATTGCGCATGTCACAACCTGATCACATGGTGTGACGTCTTTCTTTGCTTGGTGGGAAACTTCTGCTTCTGCGCAGTGTGTATTAAAATGGCCACTAAATGTTTTCACATGCTTAAGCTTGCTCTTATGTCATTATTAAATTGTCGTTTTCTTAACGCTACTAATGCAGGATAGTAATATGATTAAATGGGAATAGAGTTAGGGAAAGTGGGTATACAGTGAAACTTTTTATTTGTGATTTTAATATTTTCTTCTTGCACTTTTAGTAACTCGTAAACTTGGGCCTGGGTTGGTGTCTTGAAACTCGAGAGACAGAGGGTTCTGCGCATGTGTCCTGTATGTCTGCCAAGTGAAGTCAACTTGGACGTCTCCCAAGGCCACGACCTATTGGCCGAAGATGATGTACCCAATGTTTCCGGCGGAACAATTTGTTACTTTTCTCCTGTAAAATATATAACATTTGTCATGAGACGGGTGGGAAATAAAGCGAATGTATTAATTTGAAGGGGAGGGAACGTAAAGACAATAGGCTTTACAATTTAGGCCAAAACGATATGGTGCGAGAATCCACCCCCTGTCCCTGTCCAATCAGAAGTAGTGGTCCCATATTTTAGCAACATTAAGGGGAGGTATATGGCCGTAGAAGGGTATAATAGAATATAGCATTAGTAAATTAGTCGGAAGAGCATACTTTCACGAAGCACAGGAGAGCGGAGATGCTGACAGAAGAGCTCCAGACTGCCCAGCTGATCGGTTGCTGACTGAATTCCTGTCCGGAAGAGGTCCTGAGGAGGGGGCGGCGGAGTCCATTAGACGGGAGAATCGAGAGAAGCCGAGTATCAGAGAGGAGAACGGCGCAGGCGTCGTTATAGAGAGGTCACCGGTCCTGTCCTGATCCTGGAAGAAGTCTTTACTCTTCATCCTTCCTGGGTCCTATCTTTTCCAACTCCTTGGCTAAGGGGCTTGGTTCTCGCATTTTATGTAATTATACTGCAACCTTTAGTTGCGCTGCTGTTTCTATCTTCTCCTCTTCCTTAAACACCGTCATTTATTAGCAAAATCATTTCTATGCTTTTTCTTGGGTATTTTCAATCAAGTACCCTGTTTTCTGTATTTTACTCTGCCAAAACTTTAGATAAACATTTTAAAACTTCCTGACTCAGTGGTTATTTCAGGATTATGTACTATAATGAATGTCACTCATTTTAAACTTCCCAATTAGCAAAGGATCCATTGGTAAGTTATTACTCTTCAATCAGAAGGTAATTGGTAGCAGGGACTTTGATAAAAGAGTACATCTGACACCCAGCGTAAGTATTAGTGTAGTGTGAATATATGGGCCCAGGTGAGTATATGGTGTATGAATGCAGTTGGCTAATATTGCGCTGGATCAGTGGTATGGCTAGAATGGAATTGCACTAAAAAGGGGGACAGTCCTCCTACACTATTATAGACATCACAGTCTGAAGCTTTTACAACATGTTGCTTTTTCCGTCTCCAGTCAGCCAATCAGCTTTCGATGCTCTCAAGGGAACAGGATCACTCTCCTCTTGACATCTAGAATACAATAGTCCACAGACAGCAATGTCAAGTGAAACATTTCTTATAAAATACAATGTTAACTCTTTTAAACTTTCATATCATTCATTCCATTTAAAAATGCTGTATCTTCATTTGTGAACTTCTTCATTACCTCAGTAAATAACAAATCTCTAATTAATATTTAACAATGATCTTTGTGTAAGTAGAAACATTTTGCAAAGTTAGGTGAAAATATTTATTCACTTGGAAAACGTCCTTTTGAAGGTCAGGGAATTTCTAGTGTTGTCAGCTTGACAGACAAGATTGCTTCAACTATTTAGGCCTAGTATGAGTAACTATGGTTGCCTACTACAATTTGTGCATTTAAACGCATATAATTTCTATCAAAGTTTACATGTTAATTTTGCACATTTTTACTAAAATGCATTATTTTTGTCGACTTTATAAAACGCTCCAACACCGCTATGTTTAATGAGCACTGGACATGGATATAGTCATGTACTCTGAGTGCTATGTATAAAGCTCAGCTAAGGTCACTAAAATCAATAACACATCCAGAAATGGTGCTCAGAGCTGGATGGAGAGACGAGGAGGATGCTGTTAATTTCTATGAAAGATGTCATGGAAATTTTAAAGACTCTGTATTTTGGTATAAATAGACCAACCAGAACTGGATCATTAATTGATTAGGTGTTACACAGTGATCAGTCATTGAAGGGAATGCCATCAAGCAGTATAGAGAATCATATATATTCACAGAATTTCAAGGCTCAAGATTCCATTAGTGGCTGCACCTTTTGAGGAAACTATTCCAACAGGTATTACAAGAAAGCGATTGACATCTGCTGAACGACAACACTGGCACAGAGAAATGTATATATGAGGAGGTACTGATTATTTTCTTAAGCAATGTCCTCATCTACAGGATAGACTCTCACGCTTGGTCCGAAGCAGTCTTCATGAGGAGAGAACCAAACTTTATGAGCCTGCTAAGAATCTATCAATTTTTTTCATAGCATTTGCCAAAATCATCTCTGCGTCACTATGCTGTACTTGATTATTTATGGAACCTCTGAAATCTTTATGAATCCCATGTTTGCTCGGACGTATGAGGTACCCTTGTCCTTTAAGAAAACTGCAGAATCTATCTGTGCTGTTGATAGTTTTCCCTTAACATCAGGGGATTTTACACAATAAATACCCTTGCTTACTCTTGCAACCTTCTCTGGTCATGTAGAATCGTTGATTTGCTGCAGCACTGGCCATCCTGTTTTTTCAATCATCTTGGACATGACATGGCTCTGGCGTCATGATCCACAGATAGTTTGGGTGAATGCTATCATTGGGTTTACTTGTGCTTATTGCCAAGCAGCATGCTTACCCCTCAGTGCCATGGGACCACTTCTACAATTGCTAGTGTTATGCCATTAAACAAAAGTCCTTGTATAGTACCATATCAATGTAAGGATTATCTGGGTGTATTTTTCAGAAAAAGGAGGAAATAATTTATCATCCTGAAAACTTTATGATTGCTCAATGAAGCGGAACGAAGGAGCTTTCATTCCTCATAATTAAATATACATTCTCACTGTATGTGAAGAAAAAGAAATGAAGACGTGCACTAAAGATTCTTTGGCTAAGGGTTTTATGTGCCACTCTACATCCCTCGTCTATCTTCTTTCTCTCAGAACCTCATGGAGAATTAAGACTTTGCTCAGACTATTGCCAACTTAGTGCCATCACCTTTCGATTTGACATGCATTACCTCTATTTTTGTCTTATTGGGTCAATTACAATCAGCAAAATAGTACACAAAGTTGGATCTTCAGGGTGCTTACAACTTGGTACAGATAAAGGAGAAGGATAAATGGAAACAGCTTTTAAAGCCAAATATAGCCACTATGAATACCTGGTAACGCCATTTCACTTAACCAACACATTGGCAGCATATCAGCAGGATCTAATCAATTTTGTACTATAGGCCTTTGTTAAAGTACCCTTAATGGCATACCTGAATGATATTCAGATCTATTCATCTACACTGTAAGAACACAGGAGGCATGTTTAAAAAGTATTACAGACTTCATACGCACTTTTCATATGCTAAGTTTGAGAAATGCATGTTTGATGCACAATCAGTAACCTTACTGGTGTATGTCATCTAATGTGTTGGTATAGAAATAGATCCTGACAAAATATAATTGCCCTGATCCCACCACCATCAAACAAGGGCAATGGTTCTTGGTTGTCACAAATTTTTATCATGAAATTAGTCATGTTAATACTGCAATGCTTTAACCTATAGTATCATTTAGTGGGTCTAACAAAACAAAGTCTTTGATACTCTGCCTTTCCAATTGGCCTGGGAGTAATTTCAATTACATCAGAGTGATCTGAGTAATTACCGTAATTCTGTATGGCTCTTTGATGTGGAATTACCAACACTAACGCAACTACGCCAGCTCGCATAGTTAAGAGTAACTTTGGGGAAAAAATCCTACAGCGAGAGCACATTAAGCAACCACACTGCTGTTTATGTTCTTTTGGATTTGGCACTATTTTCTTATCGTAAAATGCATCCTCACATCCATTTGGACACAAGGATGCATTTTGCACAAAGAAACTAGCACTAAATGCTTTGAATCAGTTGGGGGAAAATCCTACCCCAAGTGCACATTCAGCAGGCACAAAAGGCTGCTCACTATTCATGTTCTGTTGCATTTATCGCTATTTCTTAGAGCAAAATGAATCCTTGCATCCATTTTGGAAGCAAGAGAGCATTTTTGCGCTACAAAATATCCCTGAATGCAGAATTATTTTTCTCGCATGATTCTGCATATTTTCACTGAATTTTTAGATAATTCTGCGTGAATATGCTACAAAGAATTATGCAGGTTATGCCCACCCTACTTCCCACTCGATGGAGAGAGAAGTTGTGGATGTTTTTGCTCTAGCAGAATTATGGATTTGTGACAGAGCAAGTTAAAATGGAGTCACGCCACATATTCTAAACACTCATCATTGGTGAGTTCCCGTTTGAGTCATCAATGCAATCTCTCTGAGTGAGGTGTCCAAATTTGGGGCGTAAGATCTTCCAAATCAAGTACTCAAAGACCTATGGTGAATCAACCGAAGCTGCATACTGTTGTTTAAGGGTGGACTCAGGGTGGGTGGGGGAGGCTGGAAGAGTGCTTGAGGTGACTTTGTGATGTGATTTTTCATATTGACCCTGGATTTGTTTTGCTGTACCACTGAGCAATTTCACTACTACTGAACATGTAGAGGGGACTCATTACATCAGAATATAAGCTAACCATCTCATTGGTTTTTCAAGATGTGTACAGTTTTTATTGACACAGACTGTGAAGGAGTGACTGAAAAATGTCTAACTGATGCACCCACTAGGCTTATAGATGAAGGACAATTGCACACACAGCATTCCCATATTAACACAGACAAAATAATTACAATATCAGTATCTTTCAGTGGATTGACTTTAAGTGAACAAAGTATCTGAACAAAGTATCAAGAGCTTGCAAACATCTGCTCAAACCATTACTGCACTGCAACTGCAATGGAACCAGAGTAATACTCTGATTTCCAGCAGGACACCCACAGTAGGTGCAGTAGTAGAATTCAGTTCAGAAGGATACCACTCACAAGCCAAAAAGACATACAAACTGAAAACCAATCCGTACGTTTGCACAGCTATCATGACAGACTTTTCCTTAGAAAGGCAGAGCCTGCATTGCATTTAAAGGGAGCAGTGCTGGACACACAAGACCGTCCCACAAGACAATCAGAAAGAATGGGAAGATGGGTGGAGGTGGAGCTACAAGAACTCATGCTAGTTATGCCATCTTTTGCATTTGACCTAAACCAAATCATGACTTTATTCAGCGGGATATCTTAGATATCCTTCTTTGTGTCCATTGGACATTAGTGATAATGGTGAGCTGTTTAATGCAGGATAATCCAATCCATGAGGGGCAGTAGGGCTTTTGACTGTATTAAAGATTTGCCAACCACCAGCTGAAAAATCCTGTTCATTTCCCCTTTTTGTTTCGCTATGCCCTGGTGCATCATTGCACTAAATTCTTTGGGTAATCTTAGCTATGGTTTGTCCACAACTATCTCCTTAACAACTATCTCCTAAAGTAGCTGCTGTGCATTTTTCATGAGAATTCCCATGGGATCTGAATTCTTATTTGTCATGTCATTTAAGTTTCCATCAGCTGACAAAGTAGTCTGTGTCAGCTTGTCTTCTTTTCATATTTGAGGTTTAGTTTTGTGTATTTCACACTCTTCCATGTTGAACTAGGGCATGAATATGCTGATAATTTCATGAAAATTTATATTAGCCAGGATCCCTTACTTGATCACTTTCATGTTTCTTTCTCTATGTCCACCTTCCCCCCTTTCAACCCAATGTTAGTTCCTTGGCCTCTTTGGCCAACAGCTTCACTGCCTTTTGGGTTTCAAAGAATTTGTGAGTTTCTTGAGAAAGCCTCATGTCTGATTAACAGAGGGGATTCCACTTTTATCGTCTTCTGTTCCATTCCATCTCTGCCTCTCTGTGGTGCAATTACCTCTTCTATCTTGGCAGGCGACTGTCTAGATCATTCTAGATATTATTTATCTGAGATACAGGGGTCATCTCTGGATCTTAGTTGCTACTCTTGTGATAACAGCTGATCCTTACCACATTAAGGACTCAACATTTTGGGACTGAGTTTAAAACATCTTTGAAGGTTCTGTACTGTCTTTTCGCCTATTCTGAGAACTCCTTTGATATTTGAAGTGAGAATGGTCTTTTGGAACTTCTCGGGCCACGCACCCTCCTTAAACTAATGGGAAACATTTTGTAGCAGAGTCTTTAAGTGTCGAGAACGCAGATGGTTTCAATGTAAGACAACCTGACTTTACAATGCATGGCTTGGTAATAGGCTTCAACTTTCATTTTGGGTCACGATCCCCTTTTTTCATTTTCTCAGCTAATCTGGCATGAATGCAGTAACTTTCCAGTAATTAGCACCTGATAAACAGTGCCTTGAAAGAAGTACACAGTATTCCTCTCATTACCGATGTTTTCTCCAACAAAATGGTTTATCTCCAAGACCCATCAATCAGTGGTTGGATCTCATGTCTCTTTACTGTGTCACAGTTTCTGAGAATAAATGGAGGAGAAAATACAATGAGCCAGGGAAGCGAGGAGCAACCTGGGCATTGCCTGTGCACTGAGTAGCCTCACTTTCAGCAGAGATGGAACAGATCTAGTGCTATTGAACAGCACAGTAGGAAATTACATTTTCGGTAAGCCACCTTTCACACCGTTCCTGTATAGCAGATGAATGTCATGCCTCTCCCCCACCACATCAATGACACAATATAATCAATCAATCAATCAATCAATCATGTCACTTATAAAGCGCACTACATACCCGCGAGGGTCTCAAGGCGCTGGGGGAAGAGGGGGGTGGTGCTGCTACTGATCGAAGAGCCAGGTCTTGAGGAGTCTTCTGAAGGCCAGTAGGTCTTGGGTCTGTCGGAGGTTGGTGGGGAGGGTGTTCCAGGTCTTGGTGGCGAGGTGGGAGAAGGATCTGCCGCCGGCGGTCGTTTTCCGGATGCGGGAGACTGTGGCGAGGGCGAGGCTGGTCGAGCGGAGCTGGCGGGTGGGGGTGTAGAAGCTGAGTCGTCTGTTGAGGTAGGCTGGTCCGGAGTTGTGGAGTGCTTTGTGTGCATGGGTGAGGAGCTTGAAGGTTATCCTCTTGTTGACAGGGAGCCAGTGCAGGTCTCTCAGGTGGGGTGTGATGTGGCTGCGTCGGGGGATGTCGAGGATAAGACGTGCAGAGGCGTTCTGGATGCGTTGCAGCCGTCTCAGGAGCTTAGCCGTCGTTCCTGCGTAGAGGGCGTTTCCGTAGTCCAGCCTGCTGGTGACGAGGGCCTGGGTGACTGTTTTTCTTGTTTCGGTGGGGATCCACTTGAAGATCCTGCGGAGCATTCGGAGGATGTTGAAGCAGGATGAGGAAACGGCATTGACCTGCTTAGTCATGGAGAGGGTGGGGTCGAGGATGACCCCTAGGTTGCGTACATGGTCGGTGGGTGGCGGGGCTGTTCCCAGTGATGTTGGCCACCAGGAGTCGTCCCAGGCTGAAGGGTTGGAACCAAGGATGATGACCTCCGTCTTGTCCGAGTTCAGCTTCAGGCGGCTGGTCCTCATCCATTCGGCGACGGCCTTCATTCCTTCGTGGAGGTGGGCTTTGGCGGTGTGAGGGTCTTTGGTGAGGGAGAGGATCAGCTGGGTGTCGTCGGCGTAGAAGATGATGTTGAGGTTGTGCTGTCGGGCGACGTGGGCGAGGGGTGCCATGTAGATGTTGAACAGCGTTGGGCTGAGGGAGGAGCCTTGGGGTACGCCGCAGATGATCTTGGTGGCCTTGGATCGGAAGGGGCGAGGCGGACGCTTTGTGTTCTGCCGGAAAGGAAGGATGTGGTCCAGTCCAGGGCCTTCTCTTGGATCCCGGCGTCGTGAAGGCGTGTTCGTAGTGTGTGGTGGCAGACCGTGTCGAAGGCGGCTGATAGGTCCAGGAGGATGAGGGCTGCTGTTTCTCCGTTGTCTAGCAGGGTCCTGATGTCATCGGTGGCGGCGATGAGGGCGGTTTCGGTGCTGTGGTTGCTGCGGAAGCCGGACTGGGAAGGGTCCAGGATGTTGTTCTCCTCGAGGTAGCGGGTCAGTTGTTTGTTGACGATTTTCTCGGTGACCTACATTAGCTTTTCTCCAGACATCCAGTTCTCCCTCTCATCAACTATTTTATTTCTAGACAGTCACTTGATTCCTATGTGCCACAGATTTTAAACTATATTTTCTACTTCGTGATAAATGGTGTACTACAAATACAAAAATCAATCAATAGTCAATCTGAACATACTCATTCGTCAAAATCGTGTTTTTAAAATCGCCAAATAATTCAGTGCTCTCTGCTGAGGTCTGAGTGTGGTGTTCACTATTTGGCAAGTTTGACCCACACTTTAATTCTTCTGAGTTTGATAAAACTGAGTACCAATTTTGATGAGAAAATATTAATTGTATACGTCATAACATAATGTTTCAATAAGACTAGATAAGTAAGCTCCAGAAATTAAACTTTCTATTGACGAGTTTTCTGAGCAAAAACTGGTGGCAGAACGTTTACAGCATATTATTACTTTGTAAACATAGATGCAACTGTAGCTTTTTTGAAAATTTTAAATGCATTTGTACAAGGACATTTTACTCATTAAAAATACGTATTTCGACTGGAAGCAACACTTTGGCAAGTTAATGCATTTTCTTAGTCAGAATGCTAGAACACACTTGTGTGACATTAAACCGAAGTAAATGAATCCCTGTTGTTAGAAATAAAAGCACAAATATGGTTAAAATATTCATATCCCTTTTGGCCTGTCCTAGACCATGTATGACTCAGACACTGCAATTAGATGAATACTTAATCAACGTGATCTTTCCTCTTAATATGCATGCTCATTTAGGATTCGTGTCCTTCGTTATCAGCATATTAATCAAGATGTTTACCATTTTCTAAGAAAGGAATAATTTGATCAGAAAGGTGGCCTTCTTTGTTCACTTTCACTCTGCACAGGAGCACAACCCCTGCTGCTCACTCGCATGTGGACACTTCCCATGTGACCTCTGCAAGGCTGGCAGGCTACACTCTTCTGGAACTTGCCATCGCCACCTGGGATCTGTGCCAGCGCAGCGATGAAGTACTTGGCATCCCATTCTGCCAACAGCAGTTCGAGGAAGGGCTGTAACAAACAGACCAAGAATGATTATATTCTTCTAGTTCCATACTA
The DNA here is from genome assembly GCA_963921515.1 of Calotriton arnoldi. Classification (NCBI taxonomy): domain Eukaryota; kingdom Metazoa; phylum Chordata; class Amphibia; order Caudata; family Salamandridae; genus Calotriton; species Calotriton arnoldi. The sequence goes on along the minus strand of CAWUFW010006183.1, from coordinate 406,880 downwards.
ACATGAATCATCTGCTAAATAGTGGACATTAATGCAAAGAACTGGCAGCTACTGTAAACTGATTCAACTGTTTATCTATCTATCTATCTATCTATCTATCTGTGTAAATATATCAACAAAATCCTCAATGCCCACCAAAGGAATCGAGACGCACTTGACTGAAAGATCCAATCTTGATTTAATTATACTGGAACCTGAAACAACATATGCCTCCCCTACGCATTTCGGTCTCAAGACCTTAATCATGGGTACCATCGGCAAATAACACACTTCTTGCCAACTGATGTGTCTTTATATCAGTGGCTCCTCCCTTTCATTGAGCCATCCAATCGGAAAATGTTATGATGCATCATGGTCTAAATAGTTCATCACACAAATTATACGCCCCAGATGAGCAGTCCAGTTGGAACATATACTTTTGTATAACAGTTGTTGCAAATGTAATTATACGACCGTCCAATGAGTTTGCATTGATCATGTTCCTTTTCATATCTTATCAACTTGCTGTCTTGAGCATAGCCCTGTCATCTACGGCAAACAGGGCCCTCTACGCAGCAGTCTGCAGTAACAGCGGCCGTCTGCAATTCTCCAGGCAGCACAGTGCCAACTACTAACAAGGTGGTGTAGTCCCTTGAGGCGTCAGGCCACGCCGCAAATTAATCAACAAAATCCTCCAATGCCCACCAAAGGAATCGAGCTGCATTCGTCTATCTATACATATTGTCACTGAAAAAAACAAAGGTTATAGGGATGTTATAGATAGGAACAGTTTTCACTCGTACAAAGCTGTTGAAATTCAGCAGTTATAGTTAGCTCAGCTAACTTACGCCCCGCAATGCACTGCTTATGACCTCATATATTACATCACTCATGACATGGTCAGTGAGTGCCTGTGTAAGTCTGTGAGTGGGTCTGTGAGTGCCTGTGTGGGACTCTGAGTGGGTGTGTGAGTGGTGCTATGGATTTTGGCCATTTGAATACTTAGGGTATTTAAGAGGGAGAACCATGGACTCTGCTCTCACCAGGAGGTGACAAGAAAGAAACCACTCATCACAGTCACTATACATCAGATTGTGCTCCAACAGATCAAAAATGAATTCACCGCCATTAAAGATTTCATATAATTTTTCAACATGGAAAACGAGAGGAAACACACTTGCTTTGCCTTCGCCAAGCCCAAGAAGTTAGGATCGTTTGTGCTTTACTAAACTGGAGCTTCAACTGGGGCACCTGCTATGTTTTTATTTGTAAGTGCTTCCCGCTGATGTTTTATTTCTGTGAAATCAGCACCAGGGCCAATATTGAACCTCATTTTTTCCAAGAAGAGTCCCCAGTTTTGCTGAAAACGTTTACCCAACTGGAGTATTTTCATTTGGTTGATTAGTAAGTGCTACCTCATTGGGTAAATGTCTTGTGCATATTCTACACTACAGTTGCGTAAAGGACCATGAGGTGTGCATGTAATTTAGCAATGTGATTGTTCCTCGAGGGTCTTATCCACAAATCTGTGATAACGTGAATCCTTATCAAGAGAAGATGACGAGACTAAAAAGAGGTGAATATCCCCCAAACAGGGGTACTTCCTCTTAACTAAATGAAGTAAGTGCTTCTTTGTTTGGTGCAGATGCCCTCGTGTTTCTCTGCATCAGTAACGCTGCACCAAAATCATCGGGAATCTCGCTCAAGGACCTTTTGTTAATCTGTTTATCAACGTGGGATAAGATGGAAAAATCTTAACATACTACTAAGGAAAACAGGGCGTGGCCAAACGGGCAGACCTTGCAGATGATTTTTGGCATTTGCATACTCAGGGTAATTAAAAGGGAGAATCATGGACTCTGCTCTCACCAAAAGATGACAAAAAAGAAATCACTCGTCACAGTCATCCCAGATCAGATTGTGCTTCAAAAGATTAATGATGGAGTCACCTCCATTAAGGATTTCAGATAGTTTTTCAATGTGGAATACGAGTGGAAACACACTTGCATTGCCTTCACCAATGCCCAAGAAGTTAGGATAGTTTGTGCTCTACTGATATGGAGCTTCAGCTAAGGCACCTGGTATGTTTATATTTGTAACTGCTTCCAGAGATTTAGTTTCTGTGAAATTACCCCATCACAGGGAGGGGTGCCGTGCGACCCCCCTCCCCGGGCTGATTTTGACCCTAGGGACCTCATCACCCGTGGTCTGGTCAAAAATTAATGGAGGAGGGGGGCTGATTTCGGACCCCAAACCTCAGGGCATGGCCACGTCTACCTGGGTGTCCTAGCTCCCACCCAGCTGCCCAGTGTGTTTTGTTGTCGACCGTGGCGGGAGGCTCAAGGCCCCCACTGTCCCATCCAGCTCCCTACCTTCTGCGGGAGCTGCATTGCTTCCGCACGCAGGGAGCTGCTAGAAATGCAGATCCCTCTGTGTGGAAGCAATCATTTCATCTGTTTCCCTGCCCACATAACAGCAGGCAGGGAAACAGATGAAAACTCTGCTCCCATCAAGCAGGAGTATTTTGACAGCTCCCGCTTGCTGGAAGCGGAGTTAATGTTTGCTGTTGCTTGGCAGGTGCTGTCAGAGTTCCCGCCAAGTGAAAGCAAACAGCTATTTCCTGAGGGTAGGCACCGTAGGAGATAGCAGGAGCCCGCCCTGGGAGGTGGCAGTCCCCATTGTCATTAGGGTCTCCAGAAGGAGGGCCGCGCAGCCCCCCTTCTTTACTATGCACAGCCGGCCCCGGGGAGGTGGTGGTCCCCAGGGGCGTATATGGGGCCCCTAGCAGTTTTATATATTGCATAAGCCCTGGGAGGTGGTGGTCCCTGGGGCATGGGAGGTTTGCGCAGCCCCCTTTAATTGTTTTTTTGCTCCAGGGAGGGGTTGGTCCCCGGGGCTTCAAACAGCCACAGGAGAGGGGTCTGCATGACCCCACCTCCATTTAAAACATAAAGCCCTGGGGAGGTGGTGGCCCCCTGGGCTCAAACAGCCCAATGGAGGGAGGTTCCGTGTGGCATCGCTCCAATATTTGAATGAAGCCCCAGATAGGTGGTGGCCCCCAGGGCTAAAACGAGCAATAGGAGTGGGGCCCCAGCTGCCCCCTTCTTTTTTTGTAATTATCCTCATGACCCCAGGACCTGACCCACCCGGGGGCTATTACTGTAAACAAGCACAGGAGCCTGTGCTTGTGTTTTTGTTTTATTTTTCCCATGGATTCGCTACTCTGTTGCAATTTTGCTGCTAAATTTATTTAAAAAAATGCTTTTTGGCCCAGGCGGGGACCCCAGCACCAGAGTTAGGGGGTCAAGGTATTCTTACCCTGCCCTCTTTTTTTTCATTTGTTTATTTATTTATTTTACGAAACACATTAACCAAATGCAGATGATGTTACAGCATAACATTGAGCAGCTATCATATTTCTTCATTTGTGAACTGTAGTGTCTATTGTCTGACTTCCGTTGTTTTCCTGTTCTCCTTCAGCCTCCCCCGTCTCCTTGCCGACTAAGTACGTCTGATATGGGCGGCTTTGGGGGGGTAATAGTTCACTAAATACGTCTGTCTGTGTGTTGCAAAACACCATGACTATATGCCATTCCTTTATGGTGAGGGCCGGACCTTTCACCCAAAGCATTGCCACTCTGCGCTTGGCTAATAATAATCCTATAGCTACCAACTTTCTATTGTTACCTTTGATCCCCTTGTCGTATCCCAATAGGGCAAGCATGGGATCTAACTCTAAGGTTGAGCCAATAATAGCTTCCAATTCACGGAACACCTTCCCCCAAAAGTTGGCTATCTCTGGGCAGTTCCATGACACATGTATAAAGTTTGCTGTGTCTGCGTGACATCTGGTGCATTCTTTTATGTCGCGCAGTCCATATCTGAACAGCTTCTCTGGGGTATAGTACATTCTGTTGATATATTTAAAACGAATTACCCTGTGCCTGCCATTCATTGACACTGTTCGGGACACAGAACAACAGTGTTTCCAACTCTTGTCATCTATTACCCGGTCTAAGTCTCTCTTCCATTCTAGTCTTGCCTTTGTGATCTTTGGCCTACGCGCTTCCTGTACTAACGCATTTACTTTCGCTACCAGTCTAGCGGGGGAGTCTGTTTGTATTAAGGCAGACAACGCAGTGATATCTAGGGGTTCTAGCATGTCTTCCCCTAGCAGTTCCCGCAAGGAATGCCTTACTCTAAAATACTGGAAGCGGGTTATTGGTTTTTGTATCGCAGTGACCTCTTGAAAGGACTCCCACTCTTTCACTACTCCCTGGGTAAATGGGTCTCCCATTTTTGTGATTTCCAGTGTGTTCAATGTCTTCACTATACTTCCCTCCTGGCTCAGCTTGAACCAAGAACACCATCTTAGGTCTATCTGCGGTTAGTATAGCAAGGAGACAGCATAGTATTCTTGGATCTGCCTCCAAGCGTGCATTGTGGAGTTAAGCGAATCCAAGACTCCATGGTGTCTTGTTGGGTTGCATAATAACATTCTGGGGAGAGTGAATGGGGCAGCGCGTCACTCTCACTGTGTAAGTGTGGTAAGTCATGGGGGTCTTATAGCCAGTATACGCTGGCGCTCCTTGTGCCGCCCTATAGTATAGCTCCATGTCCTGGACATTAAGTCCTCCCATATCATACGGCAACACCAGGGTATTCCACTGTACCCTGGGTTGCTTCCCGGCCCAGGCCAGTCAGAGCAGCTGGGACCGCAGTGTTTTGAAAAAAGAATGGGGCAGTGACATTGGTATATTTTGAAAAAGGAATAAGAATCTAGGGAGGACTACCATCTTCATGAGTGACACGCGTCCCATCATAGATAGTGGTAGTTTGATACACCTATCAAGGTCTTCCTCTAGTTCTTGGACCGCTTTGCCATAGTTTTTCCTAAATACCTGTACTGTCTGTCTGTATTTGTATTCCTAAGTACCTGACCAGGTCTGTTGACCATTGTAGAGGGAATTCAGAACTTATTTGTGTTGTAGAGGGGCCAAGAGGGAATATAATAGATTTGTCCCAGTTGATCTGGAGTCCTGTTAGGCCCCCAAAATGAACGTCTTCTCTCAGCACCGGGTAGAGATTCCTTTCAGGATCACGGATGTACAATAAGGTGTCGTCAGCATATACTGACATTATGAGTCTATAGCCAGGGAATCGTATACCTCTATGCCCATGATATTCCCTCAGGGCGCAAGCTAGAGGTTCAGCAACAATAGCGTACAGTAGTTGCGAGAGCGGGCATCCCTCTCTGGTACCTCTGGTAATCTCGATAGAAGTCATTACTATATTTCCTACATGTATTCTGGCAGTGGGCCTGTTATATAGGACTGCTATTAACTTGAGGTATATCCCTCCCACTCCTATTCTGCAAAGTACAGCCATAAGGAATGCCCACTCCACAGAATTAAACGCCCTCTCTGCATCTGAAAACACAGCTGCAGCCTTCACATCTGGGTCTATGCATTGGATTGTGCCACATAGAGTTCTAAGATTATACATTAATGTTCTACCGGCGACGAATCCTGCCTGTTCCGCTCGTACAGCTCCTGGCAATAAAGGGGCTAGTCTGTTGGCTAGGACCTTCGCATATATCTTGGTATCCACATTTAACAGAGACAAAGGCATATACGAGGAGCATTTCTCTGGTTTACTGCCGGGTTTAAGTAGAGCGATTAGCAATGCTTCACGCATCGATGGGGGCAGAGTTCCTGTCTCTGCCATTTCTTCATACAGTGTGACTACAAGGAGATCTTGGAATGCCTTGTAAAAGGCTACCTTTAAGCCATCTGTTCCCGGTGTTTTCCCCGCCTGCATTCCGACTAGTGCTGCCCTTATTTCAGAGGTGCTCAGAGGTGCCATTAGGTGTTCCCTGTGTTCCGTTGTGAGCCAGATCATCTCTATGTGTTCTAGATAATTTGTTGTAGTGGCTTCATCATGAATGATGCTTGTGTGGTATAATTCAGCATAATAGCGCCGAAATCTGGATACTATACGTTCGGTGTCCGATAGTAAGTTTCCCTCTTCATCTAGTATACCTGTAAGCGTTGTTTGCTCTCTATTTGTGCAAATGAGTGTTGCTAAGGTGGCACTGGGGCACTCTCCCTCGCCATACGTTCTCGCGGTGGAATATTTACCCAGATGTTTAATTTCGTCATTGGCAGCGTCGTGGTACTCTGCTATTTTGGACCTAATTTCCCCCAGCATCTTTGCATCTCCACTACGCTTGTGCCGTAATTCTAAGTCTGCTATCTCACTCTCCAGGTTCGCCAGCCTGCTCCTCAGGGAGTTCAGGACCCCCGCATGCTTGGGGAGAGCTACCCCTCTTATGTACACTTTAAAGGTTTTCCAGACTTTAACGAAGTTAGGTACAGAGCCTATGGGCCCGATTCACAAAAGTAATCTGAGACAAAATCCTAACTTTACAACTTTCGGTATTCACAAAAGGCATTTAGTAGTAGGAATCCTAACTTTACTACTACTAAATGCCTTTTGTGAATACCGAAAGTCGTAAAGTTAGGATTTTGTCTCAGTTTAGTAGTACTAAAGTTAGGAATCCTAACTTTACTACTACTAAATGCCTTTTGTGATTACCGAAAGTCGTAAAGTTAGGATTTTGTCTCAGATTACTTTTGTGAATCGGGCCCTATGTTATTTGTAAAGAATTATTCTATTGCTTGCGCCATCTCTGCCTTGAAGACAGGGTCTAACAATGAATAGGGGGGAAATGCCAGGTAAATGGGGCCATCCGTCGAGGTTGGAGCCTCAGGTCCAAGATCACTGGGGAGTGCTCTGAATAAGTGCAGGGGAGTGGCCTACACCTGGCAACCCGGGACACAAGACTTTTTGATATTAACCAATAGTCTATGTGTGTGTGTGTGTCATGCGCCGAAGAGTAGTGTGTGTATCCCCCTTCGTCTGGATGCTGATGTCGCCATATGTCCACTAGTCCTGTATTGTCTGCTATATCCATTTGGGCTTTGGCTGCAGCTGATATGTGGTGAGGAGGGCCTTTGGACCGATCTAAGCAAGGGTCCAATATACAATTAAAATCTCCTCCCCATATCTGAGGAAGATTACTCCTCTGCATCAATCAGGTGTTGAGATTATGGGAAAATTGCGGATCATCGTTAATGGGCCCATATATTCCTACCAGTACTACTTCCAAATCATCTTTACAGCATGTGGCTATCACGTATCTACCACCTGCATCGGCTTGTGTATCTGTCATGTATACCTCCGCTTTGCTATCAATACAGATAAGGACCCCGAGTGCGTGCGATGTAAATCCTGCTGTGTGGTAATGTTCCCGCATTCGTTACCTAGTCAATATCAAATTTTCTTGCATTAGGTGTGTTTTCTGCAAGATTGCGATATCTACCTTGTGTCGTTTGAGGTAGGCAACAACTTTCCTGAGTTTTCTATGGTCATTGAGCCCACGCACATTCCAGGTAAGTAGTCCTATGAGTGGCGTTTCTGTGCTTTCCTTCCCGCTTTGTTTGTTAGTGTCTATGGTGGTCCCGCATTGCTTATAGTGCAGTCATGCTGTGTCTTGTAATTTGTTCCTCTTTTTCTTAACCATAACAGAAAGTAAACATTTCCCAATTCGCCCCCTCCCACGCTAATTACCCCCCAACCTGGCATAGCGGTATATATTCCCCCCCCCTCCCTTCCTAATGTCCCCACCCTTAAACAACCCAAAAACAACCCTAGTCCATTCATTCCGAATCGTGGTGCACACATAGGTATGGATGTTGCCTGCTAGATAAGTCTCTTTTGTCCCAGGCCCGACCGCCGAATTATCATACAGTTCAATCTTGCCCACAGCCTACTTGCCCAGCATCAGGGTTCAGTGATGGGTCTGTAGTTGGAGATCCTTCCCCTTTGCGGTACCTCAAGTCCTTCCTCGTGTTAACCCCCTTCAGCCTGACTATGGCAGTATTGCCTAAAGTAGTTCATCGGGGCGATGGGGGGGATCTACTGCTTTTTTAGGGAAGATTATATTCTGGGCATTTGGAAAGTTGCCCATAATATAACCGGAACAATCTTACCTATGTGTTCAAGTCCAAACACTGGTGTCGAGGCCTCCGCTCCTTGCCTCCCACCGCCGCCTCGCTTCTTTTATTGCCGCTGTGGAGTCTGCCCCCAATCTCGAAGCCCTCCGCTCTCCATCATATGGGGAGTGAGTGTTCCCCGCACCTCGGGTTGGAGTAGCCAGCTGTTAGTCTTCTTCCTCCAATGCATCTCCTGGTCCTCCTGCGCTTCTGCGTGGTGCGCTTCTTCTACTCCCCGCTCCTCCTCTTTGCTTCAAACAGTGTAGGACTTGCTTTGGATCAGTGAAGAAGTGTGCTTTGCCCTCAGATAGGACATGTAATTTTGCTGGGTACAGCATGTTATACTCGATTTGAAAACTCGTGGAGCCTCCTTTTGACTGGGATGAATAGCTGTCTCGCTTCCTGCACTTGTTGAGTGAAGTCTGGGTACAAGGAGAGTTCCATTCCTTCGTATGAGAGGGTCTTTAGTTCTCACACCTTGCGGAGTGCTGCGTCTCGATCTCGGTAATTGAGAGTGTATGCTATGATGGGACATGGGATGGTGCCTGGAGCTGGTCTGGGAGCTAGTGAATGGTGTGCTCGCTCCACGACAAAGATGTCTGAGAACGTGTCTCTACCCAGAATGGTAACCAGGAGTTTCTCAACGAATAGTTCCATGTTTTCTATACATTTTGTCTTCACCACGCCGACGATGCGTAGATTGTTCCTCCGAGAGCACGCTTCCAAATCCTCGGTTTTGGCTCTTAGTAGTTGGAACATCTTGTCCATCTTTTTTTGCTCTGCAGAGTCCACTGCTATAAAGTCCTCGGCATCTGATACTCGCCTCTCGAAGGCATCCATCCATGCCTTTCTGGTGTCCCAGCGGACTTCGTTAAGGTAATCTGTGTTTTGCCTCGGCCCGAAGCACCGGGTGAGCCCAGAGTCACGCGTCACGTGTCTGTTCTGGTGACTGCCTATGCACCCAGCATGATTTGTCAGCAGCGTTCTGCCTGTAGGCCACGTCCTATGCCTGTTGGAGGGTCTGGTGTGAGCTCTCCGGCCGGCGCCCTGACTCCTAGTGGCGCTCCTGCTCACCCTCCCGGGGGGTTCAGGTATTTAGGCCAATCTTACCACTGGCTCACAGGATCCCTTCGTGAGCCCTCTGGGTTACACGGCTTATGCTGTGCCACAATGGTAAAGCAAGGAGGGGTTCCCGATGTCTCCTCCGGCTACTATTCCTCAGCAAGACTACTCCACCTCCAACACGCCGTGTTGACGGTCACCGCTCCGGCGCCATGTTTTGCCGCAGCGTTGGTCTCAGGCCTGAAGCTTATTTCTGCACCCCCGGTAACGCCTCTTGATTTTCAAGCCTGCTCCGCAGTTGTCGAGTGTTCCGGTTCTCTGTGCTGTAGTTTTCTGTTTGGTTACGTGCTGTGGGCACAGGATCCGTGCAGGATTACTGGTCGCGACACCGGAGCTCTAGTCCGTTGCAGCCATCTTGGAGCCAGGCAAGCTCCGCCCCCCTCTTTTCTTTATTTTTAAAAATTTTTGGGGGACTCGGCTGAAGCCAAGTTTCAAGATGGCTGCCAACACTTCATGGTTGAAGTGTTGGCAGGCAATAAGATGTCTGCATGAGTTGTATCTAAAATCTCTATGGGAATTAACGTGGGGAAAAGGCGTTTTGGGACCCCTCTTTTTCTCGGCACGACTTGACGAATCACCTGAAACTTTCAAGACAACAGCTGAACCAACTGTTGTACTAATTTTCAAAATTTCATGAAGATTCATCAAATGGCGCAAAAGTTATTGGCGAAACAAAAAATTTACTTCACCTTTCGGTTCCGTAAAACAAGCCCACCAGCCAAACATAAGTGACAGACTTTTAGTCTCTGGAATGTCCATAGCATAATGCGTTTCGGCTCTATACGAGTCTTAGTCATATGCAGGTGCAGGGATGGTCACTCCATTGGTATTTAAGTAATTAAAGCAGCAACAGTGCGGAAGGACACTTAATGCAAAAAACTTCCACATGCGATGTAAACTGGAAGGATCTGTGGTACACATAATCACCCAAGTGGATATTTCTTAAAGTCTTTGAGACAGTCACAGTGTATATGTCAAGAGTTTGATACACTGATAAATCAGATCAACTATATTCTTTCCTCGCATCATTTATTAACATTGGCCTTACTTCATAGTTGAAAGAACCACAATATTTATAATGCAATGCTCTTGCAGATGTAAAACCATGTCCTCCCAAAACACTGATTCTGATGTTATTTTTACCTTTAGTTCTTGCATATAATGTCATAAATCAAAGTCGCCTTTAGAGGATAATATTCCATATGTGGCTGTGTTGTCTGTTATTCATGCAATGTCCAAGGCATGCCACTCCCAATGTAGAAACTGAGATTGTTTTAAGTTTGGCATGTGCAATTAAAAATAATTCCGTCATCATGGACTGCAAGGGAAAATTCCCCCACAAACCCTGGTTGGTTAAAGTCTTTTCAGTTATGCCAGTGGCATTCCCTCCAGTACAATGGTGGCCCTTCCATGAAACTCTCCTTCAAATCTCCAAATGCAACCGGAGGGCATCTCCTTTCATAAATTCTCCATATATATATATATATATATTCACTGAAAAAACCATAGGTTTTAGGGACAGTTATAGTTAGTTGGACATTGCACTCGTACAAAACCCATGAAATTCCCCCGTTATAGTTAGTTCAGCTAACTATAACTCGCGCCCCGCAATGCACTGCTGATGACATCACATATTACATCACTCATGACATGGTCAGTGACATCACTGATGACATCACTGATGACATCTCAAATGACATCACTGATGACATCATGCAGTGACTGTGTGTTTCTATAAAGTTTAAATATGTTTAATATATATGCCAAGGTGTATTGAATAATGAGTGGGTGTATAAGTGTCTGGATGGATGATTTAGTAGGTGCGTGACTGACTCTATAAGTGAGTGATTAAATGTATCTTACTAAATGCATGGGTTAGTGACTAAACTGTGTGAATGTCTTTATCCGTCTGTCTGTTGGTGTGTAAGTGGCTGCATGGGTTTGTAAATAGCTACATGAGTGTCTATGAGTTATTGATTGGTTGTCTGAGTATCTGTATGGGTGCCTGAGTGTTTGTGTGGATGGGGTGTGTGTGACTGCACATAGATGTATCAGTGGGTGATTCACTGGGTGCATGGTTTCAAGAGTGCATCTGTGATGGACTGTATGGGTGGGGGAGTGTGTGTATGGGTGTGTTAGTGAGTGAATGTATATCTCAGTGGTACATGTGTGAGTAACTACATATGTGAAAGGCAGTATATATGTGTGTTGGAGTATATAAATGGCTATAAGTGAGAGTGTGTGATTGTGATAGTGGCTGCATGGATGAGTGTGTGCTTGTATCAGTGATTGTATAAGAGCGTAAGAATGTGCTAGTATTTGTATGAGTAAGTGAGCTGGTGTGTGTATAACTGTATAGGTGAGTAAATGGCAGTGTGATTAATTATTTGCATGACTGACTAGGTGTGTGAGTACCTCTATGGATGAGTGGCGGTGTGTGAGTGTCTATGTAGGTGTATGAGTGCATATGATAGTCCTGTACTGAGTGACCGTAAGTATGAGTGACTGTACGGGTGAGTGAGTGGATGTGTGTGTAGACCTAAGAATCAGTGAGTGGGTATGTAGTTATTGGTGTTGGAGTGTCTATGGTTTTGAGAATGGCAGTCTGTAATTTACAGTGGGTGTATCAAAAGTTATATTAGGGTGTGAGAAGATGCATGAAATTATCACATGGATGATGTCATCAGTGATGTCATTTGAGATGTCATCAGTGATGTCATCAGTGATGTCACTGACCATGTCATGAGTGATGTAATATGTGACGTCATCAGCAGTGCATTGTGGGGCGTGAGTTATAGTTAGCTGAACTAACTATAACGGGGGAATTTCACGGGTTTTGTACGAGTGCAATGTCCAACTAACTATAACTGTCCCTAAAACCTATGGTTTTTTCAGTGAATTTCAAAGGTTTTTTAAATGCTAATTTCTAACTATAACGTGCCTGAAACCTATGGTTTTTTCAGTGAATTTCAAAGGTTTTTTAAATGCTAATTTCTAACTATAACGTGTCTGAATACTATGGTTTTTTCAGTGAATTTCAAAGGTTTTTTAAATGCTAATTTCTAACTATAACGTGCCTGAAACCTATGGTTTTTTCAGTGAATTGCAAAGGTTTTTTAAATGCTAATTTCTAACTATAACGTGCCTGAAACCTATGGTTTTTTCAGTGAATTTCAAAGGTTTTTTAAATGCTAATTCCTAACTATAACATGTCTGAAACCTATGGTTTTTTTCAGTGAATTTCCAAGGTTTTGTAAATGACAATTTTTAAATGTATTAATTGTTATCTTTATTTTTTTGATACTGATTTACTACATTTTTTTAAACTATTTATTTTTAAATTACATTGTAATTACATTATACATTACATTACGAAATATACTTTCTCAGAATGAATTACTTTAGTTTAAATTCTTTGCAAATAGGCAATAGACTTTTAAGTACAGTAGTTACAGTTGTTGCAATGGGCAACACAATTTCAAACACAACGTAACATTGACCCTAATGTGAATTTCTAGTTAAATGCAATTATTTACTTTATGGATTACTTTTCTAACCACAGGACTGGATCCTAGATTCAGTCCTGGGACATCTCCTGTAAACAGTTGAGTAAAAGCGTTTTGGTTACAGTACTGATTTTTAAGGAATATTATTGTATTTTAAAAGTTGACACTTAGAAACTTTTTCACATAGAATCACCAATGTTATCCTATGGGAGGAAATTCACTTAGCAGGTAAGTAGTGTTATCGTTACTTTTTCTTACTCAGTGGTGGATCCTGGATCCAGCACTGGTGCATCTCCTGTAAACAGTTGAAAGAATGCGTTTAAGTCATACAGTCGATTTGTAAGGAATATTTGTAGCTTGTGAAAATCGACACAAACTTTTCTGCTGAAAACCAGACAATGGATTCCAATAGAAGGAAATACAAGTTACTGGTAAGTACGGTTAGAATTACTTTTCAGGGTCAGTGCTGGGCTAAAAGATGCAGCACTGGGTTCTCTCCTGATAACTTGTGAGTAAATCAGAATTCGTAGTTCGGCTGATTTTAGAGGAATATTTGTATGCTTCAAAAATCGACACTTAGAAACTTTTTCAGCCAAAAGCAAGCAATGATATCCTATGGAAGGAAATTCAAGTTACTGGTAAGTACGGTTAAAATTACTTTTCAGGATCAGTACTGGGCTCAAAGATGCAGCACTGAGGTCTCTCCTGATAACTTGTGAGTAAATCAGAATTCGTAGTTCGGCTGATTTTAGAGGAATATTATAAAGTTCCAAAACTCCACACTTAGAAGAATTTCCAAGTGAAACCAGTCAATGTTAGCCTATGGAAGGAAATTCAAGTTACTGGTAACTACGGTTAAAATTACTTTTCAGGATCAGTACTGGGCTCAAAGATGCAGCACTGAGGTCTCTCCTGATAACAGGTGAGTAAATCGGAATTCGTAGTTCGGCTGATTTTAGAGGAATATTTGCACAATGGTGAAGGAAGGGGGTGGGGCCTGAAGTGACATGGCGGAGTGATTGGATAAGTATATGGTGCTGGCGGGGTGATTGGAAGAGTGCACAGGGAGTGAAGGGGGATTGCTGGGGTGCATAGGTAGTGCTCTGGGTATTGTAGCAGTGCATGAGTTAGTGCGTGAGTCATTGCATGAGTGCTTGGGTAGTGCTTGGATACTTACTGGGTGATTGCACAATATGGAATCAGTAAATCATTACTCTTGTAGTTTTAAAATCACATATTCACTACCTTTGCACTCCTGTAATTGGTCAGACAGCCTCTCAATAGTTCACTAACCATACATATAACTGTATAAACACAATCTGAACACATAGATGAGTCATTACATATTATCTAGTTAAGTAGATAAGTACAACATGCCTGCAAGGGTAATATGTGGTGGTTTATTTTTGAGGTACATCTTCACCATTCTATCTGCAAATATGCGACATCATTAAACTATACCTCTCAACAGACTTAAAAAAGGCTAATTAACAACACCTTTTATGTATATTTTTAAAACCACACTTTTATTCTCCTTCTTCACCTTTGTATCTAAAATTATGTGGCATCATTCAACTATACCTTTGTTCAGACTAGAAAAAAGAAGCCTAATTAACAACACCTTATGTCTCCAATGTTTATACCACTATTTTATGCTCCATCTTCATCTTTTTCTGTAAAATTACGTGGCATCATTTAAGTATACCTTATTGCTGACTAGAAAAAAGAAACTTAAGTAATAACACCTTATATGAACATCTTTCAAACTACACATTTGTGCTGCATGTTCAACCAACTATCTAAAATTATGCGGCATCATTCAACTATACCTTTGTACAGACTTAAAAAACAAACCTAATTAATAACATCTTATATGAACATCAGTAGTCATCTTAAAAAAATACACATATTACTGTACAGACTCTTTTTCTAAACAACATTTAAGTACAATCAAACAAACTACAATACCCATCTCTCCATTTAATAATATATTTCAAAGAACACAGTTTTTGAATAATGTTAAAATTTAAAAAATAATCCTCACAAATTTATAACTCACCTTGCATATAAATGTGTTGAATTTAAAATCTCACAAACTCTGACAGGATTTTCTTTTACACACAATCAATATAATGCACCAGACTCAGCAAGGTAAAACCGGTAATGGCAAGGTTTCCCTCTCTTTCTCCACACAATTACACATACGTAACAAATCACATTGCTTCCCAGATTTTTTCAAATTGTAAAACACATTTCTATCGGTTACACATAATAACCCTTAGCAACTGACTTCTGAAGGTGCCCAAACTGTTTCTACATTGTTTTAGAAGTCGCGACCCCATCGTGCACCATCGCGATGGAGTTGCGAATTTGGACGGCAGTTCAAAAAGATATAGGAAATAAATGCAACTCTATTTTTTAATTAAACACCACTTCTAAAGAAAGTACTGACTTAGGAAAAATCATTGAAAAAAATATTACTTATATATAAATTACAATTTCACATTTTAAAAGCACAGTTAAGTTTTAACCCTACCCCCATTCTGCTTAATGCCATTTTCCATAGCAACAGTTCATGGAACATTCAACTGAACTCACAGGTCACAAGTTCACCATATTTTCAAGTTCACCACACAATGTTGCAAATACAAACAGCAGGTGTGGTTGACTTTGCAAAATATGATCTAATCCTTTCTGTTGTACTTTTCAAACATTTTTTACTAACCAATAACAAAAATGCTTTTTTAAAAATGAAAAATGCACCCTAGTTTTTAATATAGAATGTTCTTAAACAGCCAATGAATTCTCTTCTTTTTTAAAACAACATCTTGTCCACCATTTTACATAACTCTCATTCAACCAACTGATAACCTCAGCTGCAGACATCTTTTCATTACTTCCAGACATCACTTCAAGATGCTTACAGTGTGGATTGTTGGGCACAGCTATGTTTCTGGTGCAAAAGGTATGCTGAACGCAGAGGTATTGACAAAGACCTAGCTTTGCAAAATGTACACGTATTAAATGGATTGGACAGAGAGGATTAAAGTGGCACCAATTGATGCCTTTGGTTAAAACCTTTTTGCATCTCCAACCCCTGACCTCATGATTGTGCACTGTGGTGGCAATGACCTAGGCACATTGACTGGGGTAGGTCTGGAAATGCTAATGAAGGACACCTTTGCAGAATTCATGTTGCTTTTCCCCCAAACTGTCTTTGTATACTCTAACATATGCCAAAGACAGAAATGGAAGTGGTCCAATCAATTCTGTCCACAGATTGAGAAAGCTAGAAAAAATGTCAATAAAGCTGTTTCCGCTTACCTCAGAGACCATAGGATGGGCTCCATCTATAACAACAATCTACATTTCCATGTGGATGGCATCTACAGAAGTGATGGAGTACACTTCACTGATCAAGGCAACAGAGTGTTTCTCATCAACCTGAAGCTCTGCATCCACACTTACATGTAGCTACAACAATCTCCCAATCAAAACAAGGGCTCTTTTTAGAGCCACTCAATAACCCAACATATAACCAAGCTTTAGAAAACAAAAATCTTAATTATTTTTGCTTGGAGTCGCGCACCCATCGCTACTTTACAAACCACGCACCCATCGCGTTCACACTAGGGGGCTGCGCTGAGAGCTGCGCACCCATCGCGTTCACACTAGGGGCCCGCGGTGAGCGCCGCACTCGGGTCACGACTCCAAACTTTAGCCAAAAAAAACCCATCCACTTCCATGAATTTATATACGCCCCGGGGACCCCATCCCCCGGGGCATGCCCAAACTATTTTTTTTTTTTTTTTAAAGGAAGAGGGGCTGAGTGGCCCCCCTCCCGGGCCATTTTTGGCCCCGGGGACCCCATTCCCCGGGGCATGGCCTCACGTTGGGGACCGTGGGGGGAGCCCCAATGCCCCCACGGTCCCGCCAGCTCCCAGCCTTCTGCGGGAGCCGGCATTGCTTTTGAGCAAGGGGAGCTCCTAACATGCAGCTCCCCTTGCCCATAAGCAATCCTGCTTTGCTTCATTGAAGCGAGAGCAGGTTTTCCTGCTCTCGCTTCAATCAAGCAAAGCAGCATTTGCAATGGCAGGGCAGGAGCCACACGGCTCCCGCCCTGTCATTGCAAACAGCAATGCCCCGGGGGTGGGCACCCCAGGACATTGCAGGAGCCGGCCCTGGGGGGTGGTGGTCCCCAGGGCCACCAAGAGCTTCTGGAGGGGGGCCAGGTGACCCCCTCCCAAAATTTCTAAAGCCCCAGGGAGGTGGTGGTCCCCAGGGCTTGGGGGTCAGTAACGGACCCCTGAATTCCCATTTTTAGTGCCCCAGGGAGGTGGTAGTCCCCGGGGCAGTGAGGGGGGCCTTGAGCCCCCCACCCACTATTTATTATTTAAAGCCCCAGGGAGGTGGAGGTCCCTGGGGCTTGGGGGGCCCGAGGTCCCCCCACCCAATTAACATAAGCCCCGGGGATGTGGCGGTCCCCAGGGTTTGGGGGGTACCCCCAAGGCCCCCCCTTATTTATTAACCCAGCGCTCCGTTTTTTGTTTTTTTTTCTCGCCCGGAGTCACGCACCCAGCATGACTTCGATTTTTTTTTTTTTTTTAAAGAAATTTTTGGGGCCCTGGGTGTCCTTGTGGGACCCCCTGAGCAGGCCTAGGCGGTCAGGGTGTTCCTACCCTGCCCCCTTTTCTTATTTTTCATCCTTTTTTGCACAGTTTTCTTCTGACTCGGTAACCTAGTCACAAAATGGCTGCCAACAGTTCCTGGTTTGGAGTGTTGGCAGCCAATTAGAATGAAGCTCGTGCTTGGGAGGGTTCGCGAACCCTCCTCGGTGCTCAGATATATACATTTTTTCTTTCTTTAATTTCTCAGCAACTACTGAACGAATTCACACCATTTAACAAAAAGGGCTCTTTCTGAACCAAGGGCTACCTTTTTGCCAAATTTGGTGTAATTCCGTTCAGCAGTTCGGGCTGTAGCTTTGTCTAAAGTTTCCTATGGAAATTAACATGGGGAAAATGCGTTTTGGGACCCCCCTTTTTTCTCGGCCCCCGCTTCACGAATCACCCAGAAACTTTCAAGACAGAAGCTGACCGGAGCGGGCCACTAGTTTTGAAAATTTCGCGAAGATTCATCAAATGACGCCAAAGTTATTGGGAAAACAAAAAACGCTTTTTGAATAGAAACGAGGTCCTAACTATAACTACCTACTTCACTTAGGTCAGCTCCTGTCTAGAAAGTTTCGGGATGATTCGTCAAGCGGGGGCCAAGAAAAAAGGGGGTCCCAGAATGCGTTTTCCCCATGTTAATTTCCATTGGAATTTTTGGAGCAGGCTACAGCCCGAACTGATGAACGGAATTACACCAAATTTGGCAAAAAGGTGGCTCTTGGTTCAGAAACCTTTTTCTTAAATGGTGTAAATCCGTTCAGTAGTTCCTGAGAAATTCAAAAAATAAAAATATCGATATCTGAGCACCGAGGAGGATTTGCGAACCCTCCCGAGCACGGGCTTCATTCTGATTGGCTGCTAACACTCCAAACCAGGAAGTGTTGGCTCCAAACCAGGAAGTGTTGGCAGCTATCTTGTGACCCGGTAAAACCGAGTCATAAGACAGTAGAAAATAGATTAAAAAACAAGAAAAGGGGGCAAGGTAGAAACACCCTGACCCCTAGGCCTGCTCAGGGGGTCCCACAAGGACCCCCAGGACCAAAAAAAGCATTTAAAAAAAATAAAGTCGCCCGAATTCGCGCTGGGGGCGCGAATCCGACAGAGAAAATAAAAATAAAACGAAGCACGGGCTACCGCACTTCATTTTGTATAAGCCCCCGGGTGGGCCAGGTCCCGGGGGCAATGTCTAATTATAAAGTGGGGGCCCGCGGGGGCCCCCGCAGCCCCGGGGACCGCCACCTCCCTGGGGCTAAAATAATAAATAAAATAGCGTGAACTATAGGAAATCACTGAGGCGTGTGACGTCTCCGCCAGATCTGCTATCTTTATTTCACAAAATGTTCCAACCCGGGAAGCACTTAGCTTCATGAATGGCGCATTTACCAGATTCAGGACGCGAGGGAGCCGTTTCTTGGCCAGGGGAGAACGCCGTAGCTGTACTCGGAGGAAAGGGGGGGTGGAGGTGGGGACATGGGGTCCAGGATGGTTAACAATAATACCCCCTGCACTCAAATCAATGCGGCGTTATTAGACGGAGAAACAGCAGCCCTCATCCTCCTGGACCTATCAGCCGCCTTCGACACGGTCTGCCACCACACACTACGAACACGCCTTCACGACGCCGGGATCCAAGAGAAGGCCCTGGACTGGACCACATCCTTCCTTTCCGGCAGAACACAAAGCGTCCGCCTCGCCCCTTCCGATCCAAGGCCACCAAGATCATCTGCGGCGTACCCCAAGGCTCCTCCCTCAGCCCAACGCTGTTCAACATCTACATGGCACCCCTCGCCCACGTCGCCCGACAGCACAACCTCAACATCATCTCCTACGCCGACGACACCCAGCTGATCCTCTCCCTCACCAAAGACCCTCACACCGCCAAAGCCCACCTCCACGAAGGAATGAAGGCCGTCGCCGAATGGATGAGGACCAGCCGCCTGAAGCTGAACTCGGACAAGACGGAGGTCCTCATCCTTGGTTCCAACCCTTCAGCCTGGGACGACTCCTGGTGGCCAACATCACTGGGAACAGCCCCGCCACCCACCGACCACGTACGCAACCTAGGGGTCATCCTCGACCCCACCCTCTCCATGACTAAGCAGGTCAACGCTGTTTCCTCATCCTGCTTCAACATCCTCCGAATGCTCCGCAGGATCTTCAAGTGGATCCCCACCGAAACAAGAAAAACAGTCACCCAGGCCCTCGTCACCAGCAGGCTGGACTACGGAAACGCCCTCTACGCAGGAACGACGGCTAAGCTCCTGAGACGGCTGCAACGCATCCAGAACGCCTCTGCACGTCTTATCCTCGACATCCCCCGACGCAGCCACATCACACCCCACCTGAGAGACCTGCACTGGCTCCCTGTCAACAAGAGGATAACCTTCAAGCTCCTCACCCACGCACACAAAGCACTCCACAACTCCGGACCAGCCTACCTCAACAGACGACTCAGCTTCTACACCCCCACCCGCCAGCTCCGCTCGACCAGCCTCGCCCTCGCCACAGTCCCCGCATCCGGAAAACGACCGCCGGCGGCAGATCCTTCTCCCACCTCGCCGCCAAGACCTGGAACACCCTCCCCACCAACCTCAGTCAGACCCAAGACCTACTGGCCTTCAGAAGACTCCTCAAGACCTGGCTCTTCGATCAGTAGCAGCACCACCCCCCTCTTCCCCCAGCGCCTTGAGACCCTTGCGGGTATGTAGTGCGCTTTATAAGTGACATGATTGATTGATTGATTGATTGATTGATTGACCCTGCCAAAACAGCTCCTACCAACCTCCACGTTGTTAGCGGACAGTTGAAGAGCCAACATTTCCAGGCACCTCAGCGATATCAGATGTCACCTAAACAGGCCCAGCGTGAGAAACACCCAGAGGAGAAAGACACCACAAGAGCACCGTTGGACTCACACGCAAAAAACTCAACCCCACAGCCCCAACAGGCGAAGGACGCATACCAGTCTCACGCCACAGCAGTCCCCGTGACTGGCGGCCGTGCCACCGGCGCTGTGCAGACGTCCTTTGAGTGCACTGGGCAGCTGCCTACTTCTGCCCACGCCGCATACGTGCCCGGGGAGTGCAATTAGAAGTCCCTGGTGTGTATATAATATTCACCAACAGCCCGCTAATGCACGTGAACCGAATATAGGCCCTGCCAATTTGAGTTTCATCTGGTACCTTACTCTGGAAATACACAGGAATGCAAGGCACGGTTATCCTGTCTCCACCACCGGCGTGTACCGATTATACGTATATGTTCACAGTGAAGGCGTACGTGGCCATCCTCAAATTACATACAAGTCGAGTCCAGAAATACAGCCACTGATAGGATGGCCTCACCAGGCATAAAGCTCTACAAGCCGGTAGGCAGCGTACCACTGGTACCACAGACACATGGCGGAAGTTCGGTAAGCAGTGGGCACAGCGGGATCTGACAGAACAAGGGAAAAGGACAAACTGGGAGGCAGAGAAGCATAAAGCATGCAGGGACAGGGAGAAAACAGAGGGGCGAGGGACCTGCAACAAACACTTCGATATTGAGACAGCAGCAAGTGTGAAGAGGTGGGGGGGATGAAGAAAGCAGCCATGGTGTTTATGTTTTTGTTTATGTTTGTGAGTTTTATAGAGCGCATAGCTGCCCGCAGGCTTCCCAGTGCTATGGAGCAGGAGTGAGCATGATCCAGGGCTCAACCTGGGAATAGCCAGGTTTTCAGTTTCTTTCTGAAGGCCAACTCGTCTATGGAGAGTCTTAAATCTGCGGGCATAGAGTTCCATAGTTTCGGCACTAAATGCATAAATGATCTTCCTCCCCATCTGGATCTCCTAATCCTGGTGGTTTTAGCCAGGTGTTCTGAGGAGGATCTTAGGGTTCTTTCTGGTGTATAGGGTGTGATCAGGGTTCTTAGTAAGGTTGGTCCTTTTCCCTTTAAGGCCCTGTGTGCTATGCACAGCGTTTTAAACTTAATCCTGGCCTGCACTGGCAGCCAATGGAGCGATTTCAGAGCCTTTCGTGCTGATTCGTGTCTTGGTGTGTTTCTAAGTAATCTGGCTGCCGCATTTTGTACCACCTGTAATCTATTCAGCACGTATTTAGGTGAACCCAGGAAGAGAGAGTTTCCGTAATCGAGACACGAGACCACCAGTGCATGTACCACGGTTCTCTGGGCCTCCTCTGGGATGAGGTCCATGATTTTTCAGAGCATCCTCAGGTTTAGAAACCCCGACATTGGCCAACAAATTCGTCCCGCCTATTAAAAAAATCTATATATTTTTTTTTAAATTGTAGCACCCGACAGGAAGGAATTAAGTACTATATACAATTAGTCTCTAGCGTGACCGAGTACAGGTGAAGCGTCTCAGCCTGCTGTGCCGAGAGAAAAACGGCTCCACAAAAATATACAAGTGAAAAAAAAAAGTTGTACAACGTGAGGACAGAGGCCGAGATTTTCCCGCATCATCGTCTGTGCATATACCTGCAACTCTGTCCCAGTGAATATACAGGAGGCACAGGCCCTCACCGGGAGAGGAACAGGGTCAGAGACAGAAAACAAAGTGTCACCACGGTGCAGGCCTCCAGAGCTGTAATCCGGGCCAGAGGCACCGGGCAGGCCACGTCGAGGTGGGCTGTACCCAGAGGCAGGCACTGTGTACTGTGGAAAGGGCGTAGAGTCTCGGAGGATACCCTTCCCCGCACCTGTGCCCTGCCCTCCCCCTGACCATGCATCCTCCCAGCACCCCCTCGTGCCGCCCCAGACCATTCAAACCAAGCCCCCTATTAGCATGTGATGGCCGCGCCAGGCCCGGGTCAGTGTGAATGGGGCATTGTCTGTGGGCGCAGGAGAGCATCAGGGCCCGCGGGCCTTAATGGGATTAAAGCGCGAGGAGGCCGCCAGCGGAGCTGGAAATATAACCCCGCTGGGTGGTGAGGAGGGGCAGAGCATAATCTGCAGCATCCAGGGCTCCGTAATGCACTTAAGGAAGGGAGGCGGGGGGAGGGCTCTTTTGTGGAGGCAGGGGGCAGCCCCCACCTGCACCGACTGTGACACCACCAGGCTCCAGTGGCAATCATTAATTCATCCTTGCGCCGCGCTGTTCCTTCGTTGTAGACAAGCTCAACAGGCTGAACAGAGGGGAAATACACTGAACCCGGGCTGCTCACCAGCGGCAGACACCAGAAGCAGGAGAGGTAAACGAGGAGCACACGGACTGTAACACCACCAGCATCAAACAATACAGGTGGAAGACGCATTAAGCTGGGTCTGAACACCATCAGTAGCAAGTGGGGGGGGAGTGTTACAAACCCCACACAAGTGCGGGGAGACAATTAAACCCGGAGTGACTACCACCAGCATCAGACACCTCAAACAGCAGAGGTGGAGCCCGGATTGTAACACCACAAGCACCACAGGGGAGAAAAAACACTGAAACTGGTGGTGTCCAAACCGGTGCACAGACAGAATATCGAGTTTTTAATATCGATATACAAAAATATTGAGTTGGAAATATCGTGATACAGGAATAAGAGGTATCCCTCTCTCTGAATCCCTTCCTCCAACCACTGCATGAGTGGGTCATGCCCCAGATTTGAATACACAAAACAGCCTCCGAGCACAGGAGCCTCCAACCCTACAGGGTGGCCTCTGAACAATGGGCACGTGCAATTTATTGTCTCCACCTGTGAGCAAGGCAGTAAGACGCCGAAACGCATAAGGAAAATGGAGTTGCCTTTTTGCGCTGCTTGCCTGTGATTAAATGCTCCTGCTCCGGTAATGGGCCTCTTGTGGTTCTTTTGGAAGTCGAATTGACGGGCTGCTCCGTGCCCGTTGTTCAGAGGCCACCCTGTAGGGTTGGAGGCTCCTGTGCTCGGAGGCTGTTTTGTGTATTCAAATCTGGGGCATGACCCACTCGCCACTGCAATCCAAACGAAGGAAATGCTACTTTAGCAAACATGCAGTGGTTGGAGGAAGGGATTCAGAGAGAGGGATACCTCTTATTCTGATCGTGCCGGAGCGGGGCGTTATTAACAGGCTAACATGGAATGAATGCACCATGCAATTGAAATATTCACGTGACGGAGTGAGAAAATAAACCCACTGGTAAATGAAGCGTGCACTAAAAAGAATGGTATACTTTATAAAAAGAACTGTGATATTTAAAGAGAACTATATCTGCGAAAATTCCATGGATTGGATTTACCTACTAGTGCAATGCATCATGGGGCCTGTATTTTAAAGGACTGTCATGTGACTTTTGAAGTTTTATAAGCGCGCACGTATGCACTGTGCAATTTATTGTCTCCACCTGTGAGCAAGGCAGTAAGACGCCGAAACGCGTAAGGAAAATGGAGATGCCTTTTTGCGCTGCTTGCCTGTGATTATATGCTCCTGCTCCGGTAATGGGCCTCTTGTGGTTCTTTTGGAAGTCGAATTGACGGGCTGCTCCGTGCCCGTTGTTCAGAGGCCACCCTGTAGGGTTGGAGGCTCCTGTGCTCGGAGGCTGTTTTGTGTATTCAAATCTGGGGCATGACCCACTCGCCACTGCAATCCAAACGAAGGAAATGCTACTTTAGCAAACATGCAGTGGTTGGAGGAAGGGATTCAGAGAGAGGGATACCTCTTATTCTGATCGTGCCGGAGCGGGGCGTTATTAACAGGCTAACATGGAATGAATGCACCATGCAATTGAAATATTCACGTGACGGAGTGAGAAAATAAACCCACTGGTAAATGAAGCGTGCACTAAAAAGAATGGTATACTTTATAAAAAGAACTGTGATATTTAAAGAGAACTATATCTGCGAAAATTCCATGGATTGGATTTACCTACTAGTGCAATGCATCATGGGGTCTGTATTTTAAAGGACTGTCATGTGACTTTTGAAATTTTATAAGCGCGCACGTATGCACTGTGCAATTTATTGTCTCCACCTGTGAGCAAGGCAGTAAGACGCCGAAACGCGTAAGGAAAATGGAGATGCCTTTTTGCGCTGCTTGCCTGTGATTAAATGCTCCTGCTCCGGTAATGGGCCTCTTGTGGTTCTTTTGGAAGTCGAATTGACGGGCTGCTCCGTGCCCGTTGTTCAGAGGCCACCCTGTAGGGTTGGAGGCTCCTGTGCTCGGAGGCTGTTTTGTGTATTCAAATCTGGGGCATGACCCACTCGCCACTGCAATCCAAACGAAGGGAATGCTACTTTAGCAAACATGCAGTGGTTGGAGGAAGGGATTCAGAGAGAGGGATACCTCTTATTCTGATCATGCCGGATCGGGGGCGTTATTAACAGGCTAACATGGAATGAATGCACCATGCAATTGAAATATTCACGTGACGGAGTGAGAAAATAAACCCACTGGTAAATGAAGCGTGCACTAAAAAGAATGGTATACTTTATAAAAAGAACTGTGATATTTAAAGAGAACTATATCTGCGAAAATTCCATGGATTGGATTTACCTACTAGTGCAATGCATCATGGGGCCTGTATTTTAAAGGACTGTCATGTGACTTTTGAAGTTTTATAAGCGCGCACGTATGCACTGTGCAATTTATTGTCTCCACCTGTGAGCAAGGCAGTAAGACGCCGAAACGCGTAAGGAAAATGGAGATGCCTTTTTGCGCTGCTTGCCTGTGATTAAATGCTCCTGCTCCGGTAATGGGCCTCTTGTGGTTCTTTTGGAAGTCGAATTGACGGGCTGCTCCGTGCCCGTTGTTCAGAGGCCACCCTGTAGGGTTGGAGGCTCCTGTGCTCGGAGGCTGTTTTGTGTATTCAAATCTGGGGCATGACCCACTCGCCACTGCAATCCAAACGAAGGAAATGCTACTTTAGCAAACATGCAGTGGTTGGAGGAAGGGATTCAGAGAGAGGGATACCTCTTATTCTGATCGTGCCTGAGCGGGGGCGTTATTAACAGGCTAACATGGAATGAATGCACCATGCAATTGAAATATTCACGTGACGGAGTGAGAAAATAAACCCACTGGTAAATGAAGCGTGCACTAAAAAGAATGGTATACTTTATAAAAAGAACTGTGATATTTAAAGAGAACTATATCTGCGAAAATTCCATGGATTGGATTTACCTACTAGTGCAATGCATCATGGGGCCTGTATTTTAAAGGACTGTCATGTGACTTTTGAAGTTTTATAAGCGCGCACGTATGCACTGTGCAATTTATTGTCTCCACCTGTGAGCAAGGCAGTAAGACGCCGAAACGCGTAAGGAAAATGGAGATGCCTTTTGCGCTGCTTGCCTGTGATTAAATGCTCCTGCTCCGGTAATGGGCCTCTTGTGGTTCTTTTGGAAGTCGAATTGACGGGCTGCTCCGTGCCCGTTGTTCAGAGGCCACCCTGTAGGGTTGGAGGCTCCTGTGCTCGGAGGCTGTTTTGTGTATTCAAATCTGGGGCATGACCCACTCGCCACTGCAATCCAAACGAAGGAAATGCTACTTTAGCAAACATGCAGTGGTTGGAGGAAGGGATTCAGAGAGAGGGATACCTCTTATTCTGATCGTGCCGGAGCGGGGGCGTTATTAACAGGCTAACATGGAATGAATGCACCATGCAATTGAAATATTCACGTGACGGAGTGAGAAAATAAACCCACTGGTAAATGAAGCGTGCACTAAAAAGAATGGTATACTTTATAAAAAGAACTGTGATATTTAAAGAGAACTATATCTGCGAAAATTCCATGGATTGGATTTACCTACTAGTGCAATGCATCATGGGGCCTGTATTTTAAAGGACTGTCATGTGACTTTTGAAGTTTTATAAGCGCGCACGTATGCACTGTGCAATTTATTGTCTCCACCTGTGAGCAAGGCAGTAAGACGCCGAAACGCGTAAGGAAAATGGAGATGCCTTTTGCGCTGCTTGCCTGTGATTAAATGCTCCTGCTCCGGTAATGGGCCTCTTGTGGTTCTTTTGGAAGTCGAATTGACGGGCTGGTCCGTGCCCGTTGTTCAGAGGCCACCCTGTAGGGTTGGAGGCTCCTGTGCTCGGAGGCTGTTTTGTATATATATATATATATATATATATTTATTTGTTAATTTGTATATATTTATAATATTTTAAAATATATTAAAGTTATTAGTTTATTAATTGTTTTACAGTAAATATACATTTATATATTACATTTTATATATGTACGTTTATATTTTTAAAATTACATTTATTTATTATATTTCTTAAAATGTACATTATATCTAAATAATTTTTTTAAAGTTAATTTTATTATTTAATTTATTTAACATTATTTTTTATATATAAAAAAATATAGATATTTTGTACATCGATATTTTTAACATCTATATATTTTTTTCAATATTTTTGTATTTTACATTTTAAAGATAGGATGTCGATATTTTGGATATCGATATTTTTGTATCGATATTTGTGTATGGGGATATTTATGTAGTCGCTATTATGTCAGTGGTCCATCCAAACCAGCTTCAGACCCCGCAAACGCAACGATGAGGAAGAAAAGAGAGCATCACAAACAGCATGGGGGGGCAGGGTAACACATGGAGCCCGGACTGAGCACCAGCAGCAGACACCACAAGCAGGCATGGTGGAGGAGGGACACACGGATCCCAGATTGTAACAGTGCCAAGCAAAGACCACAACCAGGAAAGGGGGGGTTTGAGCTCGGAACGAACACCACGAGCAGCAGCGGGTGGCTGTGGAGGTCGCGTATGACACATTGAACCCCCGACTGAACACCAGCAGCAACAGACAAGCAAAGGTGAGGGAAGGAATGACACACTGAGCCCGGACAGTAACACCGCCAGTAACAAACACCACAAACAATCAAACTGCAGAGGGGGAGGGGGCACATTGACCCGGGCTGAATACCACCACCAACAAACACCACAAGCAGGGGAGGAGGGACACACGGAAACCAGATGGTAACACCAGCACCAAACACCACAAGCAGCAGTGGGGAGTTTGACACATTGAACATGGGCTGAACACCACAAACACCAGACACCGCCAACAGCAGACACCGCCAACAGCAGACACCGCCAACAGCAGACACCACAAACAGCAGACACCACAAATAGCAGGGGGGGGGAGACATGTGGAGTCCAGATTGCAACAGCCAGAGGAAAAAAACGGCAATACTCCATCATGGTGACAGAGAGCCCGGGCTCAAACACCACCGGCAAAATATCTCTAGGGTTTGCGGGCAGAGCAATCTAACAATCGTGTGTAACAGATAGGTAAAAGTTGCTGTGCTTGGCATTATTCGCTAATAGTCCCTTTAAAGGCTGAGCCCTGGGTCCCTCGCTTGACACCTCGGGCTTGCAGTGGGATGCATACTCCTCTGCGGGGAATGCTGCGGGCATTTAACGTTCTACAAAGCCGCAGTAATAATGGAGCCAGTGCTAAACAAATGCAAAAAAAGTGCTGTGTAAATATCTTCGTAGAGTTTACAAATAGGACCAGCTGGAGAGAAGTAATTGTCGCACACGTACCTGTAAAAACAGACACCATGGACTCAACCCTCGTTCCCGAGAGGAGACCTGGTTCTCACGGGGCCGCTGCTCCCAATATGTGGGACTAGACACCGCCAAACACTGGCAAGCCCGCAACAGGCCTGGGGACAAAGGCTGCGAGCCTCGGAACCAGTCCAGAGAGTGAGTGGGTGTGTGCAAGCCTGTGTGTGTGTGGGCGCAGAGGGGTGGGTAGCAGTACTGTTAATTCCATCGATTTACACGTCGGCCTGCTGAAACATGCCTTCCTCTCATGCCCCGTGGACGTGCACAGAGGCTTAGACACCCCGCGGAGGTTCGCAAAATGAACCACGCAATGGTTGCACACACCAGAGAGTCTAGTTCACACTGGACTAAAACTGTGAGACGCACCAGTCCCCCAAGGGACCCCAGACAGATAGCATGCAACAGGGGCCACTGGCTGTCCCATCAGATGACAACATGTCAAAACATGGCCTTCCCCTGGTAGTGGTAGCATTATCAATATTATAGTTCGTTCGCACGAGGGGGAGCTTCACCATAAGGGGGGGCTGCTTTGCTGTCTCTTTAGGAAGAGCAATAGTTGCCCGTGCTTGTGGCCTTCAAACGAAAAAAGATTATATTTCTCAAGGAGAAGTAGTGTAAACGGGTCGTCTGACTATACTTAACAGAGAATGAGATCTATGCCGTGGCTGCACTAGCCAGAAACCCTCCATGCTTGCTCTGCGGCTTCTCTCAAGTGTCCACCTCTGGAACTCACGGCCGCCCTAAAGGCACTTCGGGGTGGCTGGGATATATGACGTTTTAAGGGCATGCATCATTGCACTAAATAAGTGCCATGGCCAACAGCAGTGTCCATGGGGAGTCGGTTAATTGGTCTTGTTGGGCATTCACGCTTTCCGTTGCCTGCAGACCTCACCATTTGTCGTGATAGGGCCTTGCCTGGACAGTATTTACTGGAGGCTCGAGTCACGGCTGGGTCCAGTGATTTCTGGACACAGGTCAGTGGGCACGCGCTTCTGGCCAAGTGAGGCAGAGTCCAGGATCAATCCCAGGAGTGAAGTCCGTGCACTACCACTCCCCTCACCTCGTAGCACCTGGAGGAAGCATATGGTATTCACATCGCATGCAGCATCGGTGCTGACTCGCCAATTGCAGGTGGAGCTGAGCTCACAGTTCAAACACCCTGCAGTTTCCTAGTGTAAACATGGGGTGAAGGGGGGTCAGAAGACCTTCCCATCCCCACAAACAAGGCTTCAGAGATACGGAAATAGTCATCCCCAACCTTCTCAGGGACCTCAACAAGAGGCAAACCCAACTGCACTGCCCCGGGCTGTCAAAACAGACAAGTCCCCACCACACCACAAAGACATAAACAAGCCTTGCAAACTACCCGGAGACATCGACACAGCGCACAAAGAGGGCTGCACCGGTACCACGGAGCACACCGTGGGCATGGCCGGCAGTACACGAGCATGGCTTCTGCCTGAGAGCAGTGGCGATGAGGCTGGAGCGCAGCCATGAGCAGGGCATGCTGGAGAGGAGGGAGAGGATGGAGGGAGAGAGACGGAGCAGACTCAGACAAAGAGCAACGAAGCAGCTCCATTCCTCCCCTGCCCCAGTCCACCGGACTGATCCCAGAACCCCGCCAGTCTCTTGGCCAAGGACCGGAGCATCGCACATAATAGATGAAGCCCCGGGGAGGTGGTGGTCCATGGGGCTGTGGGGCCCCTGCGGGCCCCCGCTAATTTAATGGACATTGCCCCCGTGACCTGGCCCACCCGGGGGCTTATAGAAAACATTATTGTTAGTGTGTTTGTGAATGTTGTACACTCATGCAATCAGCTAGACATTACCCATACACTCTTCCAATCACCCAGGTAGTACCTATACACTTCTCCAATCCTCTAGCACATTATCCCTGCACTCATGCAATCACCCAGACACAACCCTTGCACTCTTTCAATCATCCAGGCAGTATCTATACAATGCTCTATTCATTCAGGCAGTACACATACACTTATAAAATCACCCAAGCTCTATTTATACAGTCCTCCAATCACCCAGGTACTACTCCTGTACTCCTCCAATCACCCAGGCCATACCCCTACACTCTTGCAATCAGCAAGACATAACCCCTACACTCATGCAATTACCAATGTATTAACTATGCATTCCTCTAATCCCCCAGACATTATGCCTGCACTCATACAATCACTTAGGTATTAGCCATGCATTCCTGCAATGCCACAGACATTACCCCTGCACTCAAAATGGTGGCAAAATTCTTGGATTGGCGAAACCACCTTGATTGGTACACAATCGGTACACGAATCCAGTTTTAAAAAAAATGTAAATTCATATTTTAGAAAAGAGAAAACATCACATTATTTTTATAAAACTTTTAAAATTAAGAAAAAGTATTTTTGGGACATTATATATACTTTTGAAATTCACTGAAAAAACCTTAGGTTTCAGGGACGTTATAGTTAGAAATTAGCATTTAAAAAACCTATGAAATTCACTGAAAAAACCACAGGTTTCAGGGATGTTATAGTTAGTTGGACATTTCACTCGTACAAAACCAGAGAAATTCGGCCGTTATAGTTAGTTGAGCTAACTATAACTCGCGCCCCCGCAATGCACTGCTGATGACATCACATATTACATCACTCATGACATGGTCAGTGATATCACTGATGACATCACTGATGACATCTCAAATGCCATCACTGATGACATCATCCACGTGATAAACTGATGCACCTCCTCACACCCTAATATAACCTTTGATACACCCACTCTAAATTACATACTGCCATTCTCAAAATCATGGACACACCAACACCAATAACTACATACCCACTCATGATTCTTAGATCTACACACACATCCACTCACTCACCCATACAGTCACTCATACATGCAGTAACTCATCAATACAGCCACTATCATATGCACTCATACACCTATAAAGACAGTCACACACTGCCACTCACCTATAGAGTTACAAACACAGCTACTCAGTCATGCAAAGAATTAATCACACTCACATTTACTCACCTATACAGTTATGCACACACCACCTCACTTATTCATACAGATACTAACACATACTTACTCTCTTATACAATCACTGACACAAGCACACACTCATCCACACAGCCACTCTCATAATCACTCACTCTCAAATATAGTCATTTATATAGTCCAACACTCACATATACTGTCTTTCAAATATGTAGTTACTCACACATGTACCACTGAGACATCCATTCACTCACCAACACACCCATACACACACTCATCCAACCATACACCCTTTACAGATGCACTCTTGAACTCATACACCCAGTGAATCACTCACTCACACATCTATGCACAGTCACACACCCCCAACCACCCACACAGACACTCAGGCACATATACAGATACTCAGACAACCAATGAATAACCCATATAGACACTCATGTAGCTACTCACCAACCCATACAGCTGCTTACACACCAACTGACAGACTAATACAGACATTCACACAGTTTAGTCACTAACCAATGCATTCAGAAAGACACATTTGTTCATTCACTTATACAGTCAGTCACGCACCTACTAAATCATCCATTCAGACACTCATACACCCACTCATTCTTCAATACACCTTGGCCTATATATACATAAAACATGTTTAAACTTTTCAGAAACACAGTGACTGGATGATGTCATCAGTGATGTCATCCATGATGTCATCAGTGATGTCACTGACCATGTCATGAGTGATGTAATATGTGATGTCATCAGCAGTGCATTGCGGGGCCGCGAGTTATAGTTAGCCCAACTAACTATAACGGCTGAATTTCTCTGGTTTTTTACAAGTGAAATGTCCAACTAACTATAATGTCCCTGAAACCTGTGGTTTTTTCAGTGAATATATATACACCGCGGGGGCCAGGTAGTCGCTACCGCAATCCTGCATCTTTCAATTGTGGCCAATGACCATGATCGCGGTAGCGGAGCACGTCTACCGCGAGTTTCAAAGTTGTATTTCACAACCGCGATCGCGGTTCCCATTGGCTGCATTGGCATTGGCGGTGTCACACCGCGGGGGCCAGGCGGTCGCTGCCGCAATCCTGCATCTTTCAATTGCGGCCAATGACCGTGATCGCGGTGGCAGAGCACGCATACCGCACCTATGGACACAATATGCTCTAGCAATGGCAATAGCCAATTTTAATCATTGAACACTATACATTCACAATGTATTACAGCACCTGTTTGCAAATGTTAATGCTAGTGTGACATTCAACTCACTGATGCCTACACATGCCATGTCAGTGCACATGATTACATGCATTGGCATGTACTTCCTCACATGTCACCTATGATATTTGTGTGCCAGTACACAGATTTGGTGTGTAATGGAGTCTCATATTTGTGCACATCTCAATGTGTGACATGGCTAATAAACCCACAGTAATGATGGACTGAGCACATAATGTGCCTATTTCACTGTGCACATTGCTGTATTGATTTTGGTAGTTGATCAGCTTACACACACTGTGCTCATTGTGTAGAAACGTTGTGCTCTGTGCAACTTAAGCAAGAAGGTGTGGCAGGTACTGCAGCTATGTAGAAGTCAGTAGTGTTGCTGTTTCCAACATGTGCTGTGTCACCTACACCCAGGGCTAGTGGCACAAGATGTAGGAGTGTACCATTTACCCTTCACATAGTCAGAATCTGTTTTGGAGGTAGTCAGTATGTACATAGACCACATGTATGACTACATAAGATCAAGGTGTCTCTGCATGTGACTTGTGCATTAAGCTGGTGTTACAGTCCAGTCATTGTTGGCGCTGCATCAGTCAAGATGTAAGATGTTTGACACATCTCATAGGGGAATTAAATTGACATGTGTCCCCTTTCATATTATGTAGGAGACGACCAAATGTGCATCGTCCGTTCCCAGTGCTGGCGAACATGGAGGATGAGGACATCATAAGAAAATTCCGTCTGGATCGCCTTACCCTTCAAGACCTATGTGGTCAGTTGGAGCCCCATCTGAGGCCTCGCAGAACCTATCCGACTGCTTTGACACCAACAGTTAAGGTGATGGCGGCCCTGCATTTCTTTGCAACTGGTTCGTTACAGTATACGGTGGCCCTCGCCGGTGGGATGTCTCAACCGATGTTCAGCATGGTGCTACATGATGTCCTGTCCACAATGATGACATACAAGGACCGCTACATCCATTTTCCAAGGAGACATGAATTGGCAGCTGTGAAGAGAGATTTTTATGACCTTGGCCACATACCTAATGTTGTTGGCGCCATTGACTGCACACATGTTGGCACGTGAGCACATATACAGGAACAGGAAGCATTTCCATTCCATTAATGTGCAAGTGGTATGCCAAGCGGATATGATTATCTCCCATGTCTGTGCCAGATTTCCCGGATCAGCCCATGACTCCTACATACTGCGTAACAGCATCATCCCACAACTGATGGCAAACCTGCATCTGGAGCGTGCGTGGCTTGTTGGTGAGCACGCCGAGTCAAGTAGTGTGCTGTATGTGTGACATGCTGTTCTCTATCAGTAATATGCTCTCTGTATGTAACAGCTAGGTGACTCTGCGTATCCCAACCGGCCTTGGTTGCTGAGCCCACTGAGGAATCCAAGGTCCCCGGGTGAAGGACGCTACAATGATGCACATGGGAGGACGCGTCGTGTGGTGGAGCGTACTTTTGGGCTTCTGAAGTCTAGATTCCGGTGTCTGGACAAGAGCGGAGGTGCACTACTCTACTCTCCCCAAAAGGTGTGTCAGATCGTAGTTGTATGCTGCATGCTCCACAACCTGGCCTTGCACAAGGAGATCCCCCTGCTCCTGGATGATGATGAGCAGCAGATGCCCCCCCGCAAACCCACACATGCCCAGTGACGATGATAGTGGAGAAGAGGAAGGTGTTGACCTGCATCAACAGCTCATCGACAACTACTTCCCTTGAGTATAAGTGACATTTTACAACAGTGACATTGTCTGTTGGCTTTGATGGTAGTGGCAAGGCATAGATGATCTTTTTGACTGCTGGCTGTTGTTGGCTCTGGGCTAATAGCTGATGTGTGTGGCAAAGCGTATTTTTATCCAGGTACCTCATGTCTATGTTGCTGTTGTTGCTCATTGTTATATGTGCTGGTTTTTGTACGTTGATGACTAGTGTTGTGTTTTAGCTGTAATGGCATCACCTGACAAGTAAATGTCATTCTCTTGTGTCTTTCTAGGTCCCTTCACCCTCTCAATGCCTCGTCACAATCAGAGCTTGTGGTACATTGGAATCTGAGTTGACATTGTACATACTGTGATAAACATGGAGCTGAAACAAAGACATAGGTGTGTAAAGAGTGTTTATTTACAATACGTATTTGTGACAGAGAAGTGATTATTTACAAAATTGTGCCAAGTGAATTTATGAGTTGTCAGTGATGGTAAATGAGACATATAGAGTAGTCACCACATTGATGTAGTCACACAGTCCAACAGACTCCTGCCATCAACATGGCAATGTGGGTAAGGATAGTTAACAAAGTCAATGTCAAGGGGAACACAGGTGCCATCATGGCTGGCTCAGCGAATTGCGTTTGGATGGTGCATGGCCACGTGATCCTCCCCTGGTGTTTCTCGGATGGCCCCTCGTGCGTTTGGCAGGGGGGCCCTCTGCTGCAGGTTCAGCGGTATCTGAGGAGTCATTTTGTTGCAGCTCACCCCTCTCTGCGATCGCAGCTGAGGTGGTGGGTGTATCAGCATGCGGGCCACTGGAGGGGGTTGAGCTGTCATTTGGGCTGCATGTCTGTCCCTCAGAACACCCACAAGCTGGCCCATGAGGTCCACAAGTTGTCCCATACGTGTGTCCATGGACCTCAGCAGCAGGCGGAGCTCACGCACTTCTTCCACACCCTGGCCCATCTGTCCCTGGTAATGTTCATATGCCCCAAGGACTCTTGCGACGGTGGCCAGGGCTTCGGTCTCAGTGTCCTCCTGTATTTGTCCCCCAGTTGCCCTCCCACCTGCCCTGCTGACACAGACCTGTGGCATTGGCACTGGACGCATCCGCACTCTCCCCCTGGCATCCTCTGATTGTGTTGTGGTGTTGGTAACCACTGAGGCAGGGAGAGTGGTACAATTAAATACTTGTGTCAATTAAGTAACTGAAAAAGAGTAAAAAATACTTACTCTTTCTCAGTTACTTAATTGACACAAGTATTTAATTGTACCTTTATTTGTATTTCTTCTCACGCAGGTTTGACCACTATACCACGCACCTAGAATAAAGAGGTTTGGTGTGTATGGTTGTATCTGTTCCTTTCTGCAGTTACACCTGTGCTTTTCATTTTTTCACATTATATGCAGTAGCTTACACTTTTAGGTCCTGAGGAATGCTAGACACTTTGTAGGTCATGATAGAAACATGTAGACTGACCCTCTAACTTGATAGTCACAGTTATTTTTTCAAAACTGCACTAGCACTGTTTTTAACCCTGACAACACGAGATACATATTAAACTTTTTTCTCCTGGTAGTTAGTTTTATTACACCTTTTCACGTTTTTTCTTTGAGCACTGCACCCATCACCCAATAATTAATTCCAGCTCTTCATCTGGTGGATTTTAGTATATCGTTATAACATTGAAAACATCCCTGAACTCCTCCCTCACAGTGAGCGGGTTGTGGCCCTCGACTGTACTAGGAGTTACAGCCGGGAGGAGATCCCAGATGATGAAGCATGTCACCTTGCTGAGTGATGGGACTCCGTCCTATAATTAGGGCCTCCTTGTGTGAGACTTTGTACATTTAACTTGTGTTTAGGATGCCTCAGGGTGCCAAGTAACCGATTAGACCCACAGTTAATTCACATACATTACTTGTCCATGGTGTGACATGTAAATTGAAACCATGTGCCACGTACAGATTGTGTGATTACAAGGACATGTCATCATCTAACAACTTGCGGCACATCAACTTTATGTAATGTGTCTTTTTGTTTGCTCTTCATGGAATCAATTTCAGCTAAGCAAGAACTAGCCATTGGAATGTTATACATACCTTTTTCATATAATGTACTTTACTTTGTTTGTCACATTGACCATGCATGTTTTGTGTTCATATGGGCCTTCATGCTCTGACACCATGCCACTTACACATTGCATTCTGTGCTGTGCATGATTGGGCCCTGAATTTCTTCCACATGTGACTTGGTGAGTCAAAGTTTAATTTCTGTGACAGTTACATGCGCTTAGCTGTCTGCACACTGGATGTGGCTTTTGGATCTATGCCAAGTTGGCTGACATGTGAGTGCTGGTGTTGTCATCTGGCTCCGTGTTTTTTTAGAAGGATGGCAGGGTGCATGCACTGACTACCTACCTGTTCGGTGACACAGTAGAGGGAAATGGCTGCCACATGTTTCTGGGTGTGGGGAGTGTACCATCCTGCTCAGCTGTGGGACAAGGGGGCCTGGTGGGAGTTGTAGTGCTGGCTTCCCACCCACAAAAACCCTCCCTGTTAAGATGGCTACCTACCTGTAAGTTTGATGAGTGCAATGAAATGGCTGCCACATGGTGGGGTGGAGTGCTCTATCCTGCTCAGCTGTGGGACAAGGGGGCCTGTGGTGAGTTGTAGTGTTAGCTTCCCACCCACAATCACCCCTCCCTGTTAAGATGGCTACCTACCTGTAAGTTTGATGAGTGCAATGAAATGGCTGCCACATGGTTGTGGGGGGGAGTGCTCCATCCTGCTCAGCTGTGGGACAAGGGGGCCTGGTGCGAGTTGTAGTACAGGCTTCCCACCCACAAACACCCCTCCTTGTTCAGAAGGCTACCTACCTGTTAGGTGAAGGTGAGCAATGCAATGGCTGCCACATGGTTCTGGGTGGGGGGAGTGTTCCATCCTGCTCAGGGGTGAGGCAAGAGAGCATGAGAAGGCTGACCACCTGTGAGTTTGAGGAGAGCAATGAGATGGCTGCCCCATGATTCTGGGCGTGGGAAGTGTACCATCCTGCTCAGCTGTGGGACAAGGGGGCCTGTGGGGAGTTGTAGTACAGGCTTCCCACACACAAACACCCCTCCCTGTTAAGATGCCTACCTACCTGTTAGGTGAAGGTGAGCAATGCAATGGCTGCCACATGGTTTTGGGTGTGGGGATTGTACCATCCTGCTCAGCTGTGGGACAAGGGGGCCTGGTGGGAGTTGTAGTGCTGGCTTCCCACCCACAAACACCCCTCCCTGTTAAGATGGCTACCTACCTGTAAGTTTGATGAGTGCAATGAAATGGCTACCACATGGTGGGGGGGAGTGCTCCATCCTGCTCAGCTGTGGGACAAGGGGGCCTGTGGTGAGTTGTAGTGTTGGCTTCCCACCCACTAACACCCCTCCCTGTTAAGATGGCTACCTACCTGTAATTTTGATGAGTGCAATGAAATGGCTACCACATGGTTGTGGGGGGGGGAGTGCTCCATCCTGCTCAGCTGTGGGACAAGGGGGCCTGGTGGGAGTTGTAGTGCAGGCTTCCCACCCACAAACACCCCTCCCTGTTCAGAAGGCTTCCTACCTGTTAGGTGAAGGTGAGCAATGCAATGGCTGCCACATGGTTCTGGGTGTGGGGAGTGTACCATCCTGCTCAGCTGTGGGACAAGGGGGCCTGGTGGGAGTTGTAGTGCTGGCTTCCCACCCACAAACACCCCTCCCTGTTAAGAAGGCTACCTCCCTGTGAAGTGGAGCAGAGGAAGGAAATAGGTTACACATGGCTCTTGGGTGGGGTGAGTGTTCCATCCTGCTCAACTGTGGGACAAGGGTGCCTGGTGGGAGTTGTAGTGCTGGCTGCCTGTCCACATGCCCGATGGAAATATTGCTAGCTACCTTTGAGGTGATTCAGAGGAAGGAAATGTTAGATATGGGAGACATGTGTTGGGAAGAGTGAGTTGTACATAAGTGCTTTTGTGTCTAGGAAGTGTAGCTTTCTAGTTGTACAAGACAGTACTTAGCAGTGTAATGGGAGACATTTGTTAGTACTTACCAGCCTCCACTCCCCCGGGTATTCCTGTGAGACTCTCTGGATGCAGTATGGCAAGCACCTTCTCCTCCCATTCGGTGAATGTTAGTGGTGGAATGGGAGGGCCACCGCCAGTCCTCAGAGCCAGCTCATGGTTCTTGTTGGCACGCTCTTTCACCCTGCTCTTGAGGTCATGCCACCTCCTCTTGATGTCACGCAGGGTGCGCGGGGTGGTCCCTACTGCATTGACTTTGTTGACTATCCTTTCCCACATTTGACTTTTTCTGGCTACTGGTGTCTGTTGGACCATGCTTCCAAACAAATGTGGTTCTACTCTGATTATCTCATCTACCATGACTGACAACTCATTGTCAGTGAATTTTGGCATTTTGTTCTGTGCCATGGTGTGTGATGTGCAAATGTGTGAGAGGTGCAGGTAGGAAGGAGGTGGTGGAGATGTGTGTGGTGTGTGTGTGGTTGTGATGGTGTGATGTGTGCTGATTTGCCTCTCCTTTGTGCTGTGGGATTGGGCCCTTCAGTGCTGGAGTTGTGCAAAGGATTCTGGGCAGGGAAGGGGCTGATTTTATACTGAGCTATGTGGGTGGGTCAAAATGGAGTATTCATGTCAGGTGTGTTGTCTGGGTTGACCTGGGATTTGCATTTTTTACTTGCCATGGGGATGTGTCATTGGGGTGTGTTAGGTGTTTTTGGAGGCTGAGCCAGATATACAGCCACACTTGGTAGCCTTGTTGTGTGGTTGCTTTCGACCGCCATTACTCTTCCGGTGCGACTGCGGTGGTCGGAATGCAACAACCCTTCCACCGGCTCTCCCATTCAGCATTAGTTGCGATCGCGGCGGTCAGAAACAACTGATCGTTCCGCTGGCACCACCATCGTATTGTAATTTCACTTGCGGTCATTCCGCTGGTCGATCGGCGGTTTTGGGTCTTTCCACAGCAAATCCGAACGCCGCGGATGGATTTTCAGCTCTTCCGGACGTTCCCGGCAGAGTTTTGTGGAATCCGTCCGCGGCGGTCGGATTTCTCAGGGGGTGCATCCTAATCTGACCGCCGGTTTTGCCGCGGTAAATGCGGACAGTTATTTACCGCTACCAGGAGGTCAGAATGCTTTTCCGACCGCCATCGTAATCGGCCCCTTTGTCTTAATAACAACAAAGTACTATATTACACGTTTTTAGTACAAATGGACATTTCCGTTACACCTCGAAGTACATAAAGTACAAGAATACTACCATTTCACAGCTGCCCTTATTTCTTCATATCTTTTAGATATTGTCCTACTTCTTTTTACCTGTGTACACCTTCCTCCGTGCCTACCTTATAAAGTGCTAGTGCCTATAAATTTCTTTAAAGTGTAAAACCGTTACAACTATTTCACTGTTATATCTTTATTTTAACACTGTCCCTCCCTCCTCACCTTTCGGGACACTTGTATGTTCCAATATATAATATACACTTCTAATAAATAGTTAAAAACTATCCCTTCAGTGAACTAAAGTGCTATCAACAAAGTGCTAGGGCAAAACTTTCTTATCCTCTAAAAAAAGGATTTTTTTTTATTTTTTATTTCAGTTCTTCAAACTATCTTGGTTCTACAGATTTTAATAGCGGCAGGTAAACAATTCCTCATCCATGTTGAAACCATTAGGTTCCAGCTATCCAACTCCATATATATCTATACATATATATATATAGCAGATTGAGAATGGCTAGTAACACAGCCGAAACATGTCTCTGAAGTGTTTTTTTAACTGCCAGGTCGTGGGAGGCCCCACGCATTAAAGGAAGGTGAAGCTAACAGCCCTCGTGTGCGTGCTGTGTTTATTGCATGGGGAGTTGTTTTTGGATATATATATATATATATGTATGTATATATATATATATCTATATATATTGATATATATAGATATATATATATATTTTACCTACTGGCGGTAGGAAACTATAGACACGGCTACAGCCCGAACTGCTGAACGGAAATACACCAAATTTGGCAAAAAGGTAGCTCTTGGTTCAGAAAGCAACCTTTTTTTAAATGGTGTCAATCCATTCAGTAGTTTCTAAGAAATTCAAAAATAAAAAAATATCGATATCTGGGCGGAGCCTAACCACACATCTCATTGTGAGATCTTATTGGCTGTCAGCACTTCATCCTGGAATTGCTGGCAGCCATCTTGGGACCAATATGCATGATAGCACCCTATTGAAATGCATTGTAGTGAATAGAAGATTTTGAGGGTCACCAAAAGGAGAACTATAAAGGGTGATAAAAGACTTTAGTTACATTAGAATTCATTTGTTGATGGTACCATACTAATTTTAGGAATTTTGGTGTGTTCTAAGGTGATTTTACCCTGTGAAAAACCTTCTTTTGGGATATCATGAATCATGTTTGAGAGAAAACTATTTTCTCATGCTTGTCCCATAGAGGTTTGGAAGGTGCTCCAAAAGCTAAAATGAGAGCATAGTTTCTGTAAATTCACATTATCTTTCTCAGTCATGTGAGAATGAAGTCTGACATTCTCAGTAAAACATGTACATCCAACAAGGGCAGAGACTGCCAGTTGATTCCTTTGTGTTCTACTGAAGCTTCCCAGAGTGTTCTAAAGAACAACTAGAGTGCTAACAGTCTTACTTATGACAAAAGTATGGCACACCTGAAGCCATCTTGATTGGAATAAACTGGTAACACTTAAAACATTTAATTTAAAAAGGAACAAAATGAGGGGGTACATTTTGCCATAGAAATTATGATTAGTGCTGCAGAAAGAAAAATTAGGGCACATTTTGAGTGACTTCTCATATCTTCTTCTATTTCATTAAAAAGTTCTGACATGCAGACTGAAACATGCACTTTTAATACCAGCAGCAGACTTCCAGTTAACTCCGTGATGAGCAGTAGCTTTACTACAGTGATCTAATGAGCAACTAGAGTGCTAACATTCTGAATTTATGGCAAATGTGTGGCACATCTGAATGCCTTCTTGATGGAATCAAAGTAAAAAACTAAAAGCATTTCCTACTGAGGAGACTGCAGTAAATGAGGAAATTAGGAAACTTCATAACAAATAAGTCTCCCAAGATGGCCACCAGAGAAAAAAGAGCCCAAATGTAGAACAAATATCACCCAGATGTAACCCACATATAGCCCAATGACAGACGTGTGCAAAACACTTTTTATTTTTTGTTTTTTTGCAGTTTTATATATTGCAGACTGGTCAGGTATTGGAGCGTTGCTCTTACTTGGACCCCTTATTGCATATTTTGCACAAAGTACATGAGATGGATCTTGCGAAACATTGAACTTTACTATTCTGTTAAACTGAAGTTGCTCTGAACCGGGCTTTGTAACACCCATTTTTACCTACTGGTTTTAATTAATTCTCACTGTATTGTATTAAGAAAGAGGATTTACTGTTTTTATGTACACTTTCATGATCTATGTTTCTAAATCAGATCGAATAAAGTTTAATTAATTTAATTGAAGTCTCCCAAGATGGCCACCAGAGAAAAAGGAGCCCAAATGTAGCACAAATATCACCCAGATGTAGCCCACGTATTGCCCAATGACAGAAGTGTGGAAAACACTTTTTATTCTTTTTTTTGCAGTTTTATATAGTGCAGGCTGGTCAGATATTGGAGTGCTTTACATGAGCATTGGTTACATCATACAAGGACAAACTCATTTTGGTTGTAGGCATGGGGAGATTAAGTGATTTGACCAGAATCACAGAATGTCGAGCTGAAGCAGAAACTCCAACTTGGTTCCCCAGTTGCAAAGTCTGCAGCTCTGGAAGTAACACCACATTCTCTCCCCTAAGCGTAACATTTAAACAAGTGGTCAACTGGATAAAAAACATAAAGATAACAAATAATTTAAAAGTGCTTTGTCGCTATTTGAGAACTCAGAAAATATGTCCTCATTTTAGTTTTTAGAGCACTAACCATAATTTCTATGCAAATAAGACCCTCTCATTTCTATAATTTCTAAAGGAAATGCTTTAGGTATTACAGTATTGATTATATCAAGATGACGTCAGGCGTGCCACATTTTTGTAATAAATATAGAATGTTAGCAATCTAGTTGTCTCTTGTCTCTTTCTGCACGTCTCTTGCCTCTTTCTGCACCTCTCTTGCCTCTTTCTGCAGCTCACTCTCTTCTTTCTGTACCTCTCTTGCCTCTTTCTGT
Organism: Calotriton arnoldi; assembly: GCA_963921515.1. Lineage (NCBI taxonomy): Eukaryota > Metazoa > Chordata > Amphibia > Caudata > Salamandridae > Calotriton > Calotriton arnoldi. Next base: position 364,824 of record CAWUFW010006183.1, on the reverse strand, counting down.
ACCTCTCTTCCCTCATTCTGCAGCTCACTTTCTTCTATCTGTACCTCTCTTGGCTCTTTTGCACCTCTCTTGCCTCTTTCTGCACCTCTCTTGCCTCTTTATACACATCTCTTGCCTCTTTCTGTACCACTCTTGCCTCTTTCTACACCTCTCTTGTATCTTTCTGCACCTCTCTTGCCTCTTTCTGCACCTCTCTTCTTTCTGCACCTCTCTTGCCTCTTTCTGCACCTCTCTTGCCTCTTTCTGCACCTCTCTAGCCTCTGTCTGCACTTCTCTTGCTTATTTCTGCAGCTCACTCTCTTCTTTCTGCACCTCTCTTGCCTCTTTCTGCACCTCTCATGCCTCTTTCTGCACTTCTCTTGGTTCTTTCTGCAGCTCACTCTCTTCTTTCTGTACCTCTCTTGCTTCTTTCTGTAATTCTCTTGCCTCTTTCTGCACCTCTCTTGCCTCTTTCTGCACCTCTCTTGCCTCTTTCTGAACATTCCTTCCTCTTTCTGCACCTCTCGACTCTTTTTGCTCTTCTCTTGCCTCTTTCTGCAGCTCACTTGCTTCTTTCTGCACCTTTCTTCCTCTTTCTGTACCTCTCTTGACACTTTCTATACCTCTTACCTCTTTCTGCACCTCTCTTGCCTCTTTCTGCACCTCTCTTGCCTCTTTATGCACCTCTCTTGCCTCTTTCTGCAGCTCACTCTCTTCTTTCTGCACTTCTCTTGCCTCGCTCTACACCTCTCTTCCCTCTTTCTGCAGCTCACTCTCTTCTTTCTGCACCCCTCTTGCCTCTTTCTGCACCTCTCTTGCCTCTTTCTGCACCTCTCTTTCCTCTTTCTGCACATCTTTTGCATCTTTCTGCACCAGTCTTGTCTCTTTCTACACCTCTCTTGCCTCTTTCTGTACCTCTCTTTCTGCACCTCTCTTGCCTCTTTCTTCACCTCTCTTGCCTCTTTCTTCACCTCTCTTGCCTCTATCTGCACCTCTTTTGGCTTTCTACTCCACTCTTGCCTCTTTCTGCACCTCTCTTGCCTCTTTCTGCACCTCTCTTGCCTCTTTCTGCACCTCACTCTTCTTTCTGCACCTCTCTTGCTTCTTTCTGCACCTCTTGCTTCTTTCTGCGCTTCTCTTGCTTCTTTCTGCACCTTTCTTCCTTTTTCTGCATTTTTCTTGCCTCTTTCTGCACCTTTCTTACTCTTTCTGCACCTCTCTTGCCTCTTTCTGCACCTCTCTTGTCTCTTTCTGCACCTCTCTTGCCTCTTTCTGCACCTCACTTGCCTCTTTCTGCGCCTTTCTTCCTCTTTCTGTACCTCACTCTCTTCTTTTTGCAACTCTCTTGCTTCTTTCTGTGCCTCTCTTGCTTCTTTCCGCACTTCTCTTGCTTCTTTCTGCACCTCTCTTGCCTCTTTCATCACTTATCCTGCTTCTTTCTGCACCTTTTTTCCACTTTTTGCACCTCTCTTGCTTTTTTCTGCACTTTTCTTGCCTATTTCTGTACTTCTCTTGCTTCTTTCTGCACTTCTCTTGCTTCTTTCTGTGCCTTTCTTTCTCTTTCTGCACATGTCTTACCTATCTAGGTGTAGTTAGAAATTAGCATTTAAAAAACCTTAGAAATTCACTGAAAAAACCACAGGTTTCAGGGATGTTATAGTTAGTAATTAGCATTTAAAAAAACCTTAGAAATTCACTGAAAAAGTCACAGGTTTCAGGGACGTTATAGTTAGAAATTAGCATTTAGAAAACCTTTGAAATTCACTGAAAAAACCATAGGTTTCAGGGTCGTTATAGTTAGAAATTAGCCTGTAAAAAACGTAGAAATTCACTGAAAAAACTATAGGTTTCAGGGACTTTATAGGTAGTTGGACATTTCACTAGTACAAAACCTGAGAAATTCGCCCGTTATAGTTAGTTGAGCTAACTATAACTCGTGCCCCATAATGCACTGCTTATGACATCACATATTACATCATTCGTGACATGGTCAGTGACATCACTGATGACATCACTGATGACATCTCAAATGACATGTGATCCAGCCTCGTTGAAGGCGAAACGCGTAATGGCAGCAGAGGTGGAATAAAAATACCTTGAAGCACGATTTTTGGGTCCGTGTCCGTTCCTGGAGATATCCGAAGGAGAGTAGCGGAGTACATTGGATATATATATATATATATTCACTGAAAAAACCATAGGTTTCAGACATGTTATAGTTAGGAATTAGCATTTAGAAAACCTTAGAAATTCACTGAAAAAACCATAGGTTTTAGGGACAGTTATAGTTAGTTGGACATTGCACTCATACAAAACCCGTGAAATTCCCCCGTTATAGTTAGTTCAGGTAACTATAACTCGCGCCCCCACAATGCACTGCTGATGACATCACATATTACATCACTCATGACATGGTCAGTGACATCACTCATGACATCACTGATGACATCACTGATGACATCTCAAATGACATCACTGATGACATCATCCATAAGATAATTTGATGCATCTTCTCACACCCTAATATAACTTTTGATACACCCACTGTAAATTACAGACTGCCATTGTCAAAACCATAGACACTCCAACACCAATTACTATATACACACTCACTGATTCTTAGGTCTACACACACACATCTACTCACTCACCCGTACAATCACTCATACTTATAGTCACTCAGAACAGGACTATTATATGCACTCATACACCTATATAAACACTCACACACCACCACTCATCCATAGAGGTACTCACACACCTAGTCAGTCATGCAAAAAATTAAGCACACACCCATTTACTCACCTATACAGTTATACACACACCAGCTCACTTACTCATACAAATACTAGCACATTCTTATGCTCTTATACAATGTCTGATACAAGCACACACTCATCCATACAGTCACAATCACACACTCTCGCTTATAGCTATTTATATACCCCAACACACATATATACTGCCTTTCACATATGTAGTTACTCACACATGTACCACTGGGACATACATTCACTCACTAACACACTCTTACACACACTTACCCACCCATACAGTCTATCACAGATGCACTCTTGAAACCATCCACCCAGTGAATCACCCACTCACACATCTATGCACAGAGTCGCACACACCCCACCCACACAAACACTCAGGCACACATACAGATACTCAGACAACCAATCAATAACTCATATTGACACTCATGTAGCTATTCACAAACCCATGCAGCCACTTACACAGCAACTGACAGACGGATACAGACATTCACCCAGTTTAGTCACTAACCCATGCATTCAGTAAGATACGTTTAATCACTCACTTAAAGAGTTAGTCACGCACCTACTAAATCATCCTTTCAGACACTTATACACCCACTCATTCTTCAATACGCCTTTCCCTATATATATTAAACATATTTAAACTTTACAGAAACACACAGTCACTGGATGATGTCATCAGTGATGTCATTTGAGATGTCATCAGTGATGTCATCAGTGATGTCACTGACCATATCATGAGTGATGTAATATGTGACGTCATCAGCAGTGCATTGTGGGGGCGTGAGTTATAGTTACCTGAACTAACTATAACGGGGGAATTTCACGGGTTTTGTACGAGTGCAATGTCCAAATAACTATAACTGTACCTAAAACCTATGGTTTTTTCAGTGAATTTCTAAGGTTTTTTAAATGTTAATTCCTAACTATAACATGTCTGAAACCTATGGTTTTTTCAGTGAATTTCAAAGGTTTTGTAAATGACAATTTTTAAATGTATTAATTGTTATATTTATTTTTTTGATACTGATTTACTACATTTTTTAAACTATTTATTTTTACATATTTTATTTTTAAATTACATTGTAATTACATTATACATTACATTATAAAATATACTTTCTCAGAATGAATTACTTTAGTTTAAATACTTTGCAAATAGGCAATAGACTTTTAAGTACAGTAGTTACAGTTGTTGCAATGGGCAACACAATTTCAAACACAATGCAACATTGAGCTCAATGTGAATTTCTAGTTAAATGCAATTAGTTACTTTATGGATTACTTTTCTAACCACAGGACTGGATCCTAGATTCAGTCCTGGGACATCTCCTGTAAACAGTTGAGTAAAAGCGTTTTGGTTACAGTAGTGATTTTTAAGGAATATTATTGTATTTTAAAAGTTGACACTTAGAACCTTTTTCACATAGAATCACCAATGTTATCCTATGGGAGGAAATTCACTTAGCAGGTAAGTAGTGTTATCGTTACTTTTCTTACTCAGTGGTGGATCCTGGATCCAGCACTGGTGCATCTCCTGTAAACAGTTGAAAGAATGCGTTTAAGTCATACAGGCGATTTTTAAGGAATATTTGTAGTTTGTGAAAATCGACACAAACTTTTCTGCTGAAAACCAGACAATGGATTCCTATGGAAGGAAATACAAGTTACTGGTAAATACGGTTAGAATTACTTTTCAGGGTCAGTGCTGGGCTAAAAGATGCAGCACTGGGTTCTCTCCTGATAACAGGTGAGTAAATCGGAATTCGTAGTTCGGCTGATTTTAGAGGAATATTATAAAGTTCCAAAACTCCACACTTAGAAGAATTTCCAAGTGAAACCAGTCAATGTTAGCCTATGGAAGGAAATTCAAGTTACTGGTAAGTACGGTTAGAATTACTTTTCAAGGTCAGTTCTGGGCTAAAAGATGCAGCACTGGGTTCTCTCCTGATAACAGGTGAGTAAATCGGAATTCGTCGTTCGGCTGATTTTAGAGGAATATTATAAAGTTCCAAAACTCCACACTTAGAAGAATTTCCAAGTGAAACCAGTCAATGTTAGCCTATGGAAGGAAATTCAAGTTACTGGTAAGTATGGTTAGAATTACTTTTCAAGGTCAGTGCTGGGCTAAAAGATGCAGCACTGGGTTCTCTCCTGATAACAGGTGAGTAAATCGGAATTCGTAGTTCGGCTGATTTTAGAGGAATATTATAAAGTTCCAAAACTCCACACTTAGAAGAATTTCCAAGTGAAACCAGTCAATGTTAGCCTATGGAAGGAAATTCAAGTTACTGGTAAGTACAGTTAGAATTACTTTTCAAGGTCAGTGCTGGGCTAAAAGATGCAGCACTGGGTTCTCTCCTGATAACAGGTGAGTAAATCGGAATTCGTCTTTCGGCTGATTTTAGAGGAATATTTGCACAATGGTGAAGGGAGGGGGCGGGGCCTGAGGTGACATCGGTGCAAACGCGCCCCGTGGCGTGTTTTAAGTTGGGGGATTAAGTCCCCTTGAATCATGAGGGTCCCTGGGGTCCAAGTAGCCCACCCTGTACCTCCAGTATGCACCAGGGAGCTGCGTTGCAGAGAGGTGTTCAGAGGCCACGCCCCTTTTGCACCTCTCTGCAATGCAGCTCTTTGGCGCTTTCTGGACGTACCTGGTGGGCTAGTTGGCCCCAGGGACCCTCAGGATTGAAGGGATTTAATTCCCCATCTTAAAATGCGCCACGGGGCCTGTTTGCACACATGTCACCTGAAGCCCCGCCCCCTCCCTTCACCACTGTGCAAACGCGCCCCGTGGCGCGTTTTAAGTTGGGGGATTAAGTCCCCTTGAATCCTGAGGGTCCCTGGAGTCCAACTAGCCCACCATGTACCTCCAAAAGCGCCACAGAGCTGCGTTGCAGAGATGTAAAGGGGCGTGGCCTCTGTACACCTCTCTGCAACGCAGCCCCTGGCGCATACTGGAGGTTCCTGGTGGGCTAGTTGGCCCCAGGGACCCCCAGTATTCAAGGGGATCGTTCCCCATCTGCAAACGCGCCAGGGCGTGTTTGCAGAGTGCTCCAAGGAGGGGGCGTGGCCTCCGGTGCGATGCCGGTATTTTTGTTTATTTGTTTTTTAAGAAGGGGGGCTGTGTTGCCCCCCTTATTTTTCTAATTTTTTGGCCCTGGGGACCCCATCCCCCAGGGCCTGCCCCCTAATATTTTTTTTAAATTTGGAAGGGGGCCGCGTGGCCCCCCTCCTCAGGCCTTAATCGGCCCCAGGGACCCCATCCCCCGGGGCATGGCCTTCTTTTTTAAAAAAAATAAAACTTATGGAGGGGGGCTGCGTTGCCCCCCTCCTCAGGCCACTTATGGCCCCGGGGACCCCATCCGGCATTGCTTTTCCACATGGGGAGCTGCTAACATGCAGCTCCCCGTGTGGAAAAGCAATGTGCTTTGAATTTTGGAAGAGAGAGCAGGTTTCTTGCTCTCTCTTCCAAAATTCAAAGCAGTTTGCATTGACAGGACGGGAGCCGCGAGGCTCCCGTCCTGTCATTGCAAACTACAGTGTCCCAGGTGTAGGCACCCTGGGACACTGCAGGAGCCGGCCCTGGGGGTGGTGGACCCCAGGGCCATGGAGGGCTCCAGGAGGGGGCCGCGCGGCCCCTCGCACCATCTGCAAAGCCCCGGGAGGTGGTGGTCCCCGTGGCTTCGGGGTCCGAAACGGACCCCACATTTATTTTCTAAGTGCCCCGGGAGGTGGCGGTCCCGGGGCATGTGGGAGGCTGGGGCCCCCACACATGTTATTAAAAATAAAAAAAGAAGCCCCAGGAGTGGCGGTCCCGGGGCTGCGGGAGGGCAGACTGCCCTCCCGCACCATTTGTATTTAAAGCCCCGGGGGTGGCGGTCCCCGGGGCTTGGGGGCCTTAGAGGCCCCCATAAAATCTAAACCCACCCCCGTATGCCCCCGGGACTTGGGCCACCCGGGGCAAGTTAGCTATCGAGCGCGGAGACCGCACTTCGATTTTTTTCAGCGGGATCCGCGCACCCTAAGCGCATCCCGCTGATTTAAAAAAAATGCTTTTTCTGCCCAGGGGTCCTTGTGGGACCCCCTGAGCAGACCTAGGGGACAGGGTGTTTCTACCCTGCCCCCTTTGTGCGTTTTGCGCACTTGTTTCTTTTTTTTAATCGGCGGGATCCGCGCACCCTAAGCGCATCCCGCCGATTTTTAAAAAAAAAAGCTTTTTTCTGCCCAGGGGGTCTTTGTGGGACCCCCTGAGCAGACCTAGGGGGTCAGGGTGTTTCTACCCTGCCCCCTTTTTGCGCTTTGCCGAGGGACAAAATGGCTGCCAACACTTCCTGATTTGGAGTGTTGACAGCCAATTAGCATGCAGCTCGTGATCGGGAGGGTACGCGGACCCTACTCGGCCATAGATATATATGTGAATTTATTTGTGATTTTCTCAGAAACTACTGAACGGATTTACACCATTTAAGCAAAGGCACGACACTGAACCAAGGGCTACCTCTTTGCCAAATTTGGTGTAATTCCGTTCAGCACTCGGGCTGTAGCTGTGACTAAAGGTTCCTATGGAAAAATGATTGGGGAAACGTGTTTTGGGACCCCCTTTTTCTCGGCCCCTGCTTGACGAATCACCCCGAGACTTTCAGGATAGGAGCGGACCGGAGCGCCCCAACAAGTTGGAAACTTTCGCAAAGATTCGTCAACCGGTGCCAACGTTATTTCAAATAGAATGTTGCGGATTTCCTATGGAAAATAGGTCCTAACTATAACTATCTACTGGCGACCGCCAGTAGATAATATATATATATATATATATATATATATATATATATATTCACTGAAAAAACCATATGTTTCAGGCACGTTATAGTTAGAAATTATCATTTAAAAAACCATAGAAATTAACTGAAAAAACCATAGGTTTCAGGAACGTTATAGTTAGTTGGACATTTCACTCGTACAAAACCATAGAAATTCCGGCGTTATAGTTAGTTCAGCTAACTATAACTCGCGCCCATAATGCACTGCTGATGACGTCACATATTACATCATTCATGACATGGTCAGTGACATCACTGATTACATCACTGATGACATCTCAAATGACATCACTGATTACATCACTGATGACATCATCCAGTGACTGTGTGTTTCTGTAAAGTTTAATTTTGTTTTATATATATGCCAAGCTGTAGTGATCTACAGCTTAAAGTTGTACTCGCTTGATACTCTCACGTGCAACATAGTGACAACTTCAATTACACATTAAAATTTTAGACCTTTTTGATTCCTCATGTGGGTAGTGGTATCACATTTCAGTACTCTTGATGCTTTTAGGTAGTGCCTGATGCCTAAACAAATACATAATGGGCATATCCATTTGCTTCTTGGTGTTGCATAAGCAGGACAAAAGAACATAACATGTGTGATATTTCTTAGTATTCATCTGGCACATAGCGCAGATGCCAGTGTGTGTATCAGGACCCCCTGCAACTGATATCAGTTCCTAGGGCAGGAAAATACAATTTTTACAAAACAAACTCCCTAGGCAACTACTATTCTAGATAGCATTATTTAGATAATTGTAAATGGTGCTAAAAAAGGCTAAGGGGCCAATTCCGATTCCGGCCGGAAAACGTACCGACCGAGTAGGAGCCGGAATACATTCCGACCGACACGTACCGGTGCAGCCCGACCCGCCAAGTACGATGAGAAGCGAGCAAAACCAGACCGACTCGTACGGAACACAAGCCGAACGACCGAGCCGCGCGGAAAACAGCAATCCGGCCGGAAAAACACGCGATTCGAACCGACCGACTCGCACCCGGAACAATACCGAACGAGACGTACCCGCGGACTCCCACCCGCCAAGTACGATGCAAGGCGTGGAAAACACGACCGAGTCGCACGGAGGACAAGCCGTACGACCGACACGCATACAAAACTGCGAGGCGAAGCAACCCAAAACACCGCGACCGACGCGTACGCAGCATAGAAAACAGCACAAACACAGCGTGAACGAAACGGATAAGCCCGTACGAGACAACTGCAGGGTCCGACTCGGTCACAAGAACGTCTCCTACATGCACGAAAAGTACAAAGGGAAAATACACAAAAAAAGGCCAAACAAGCAATTACAAAGCCAATAAATACTGGGGGGAGGGGCAGGGAACAAAGACACACCCACAACTCCACCCATATAAAGGACACAAATCCCTACCATGATCCTTTGCAAATTCAAATTACCTGCCAGCACTCAACAGACAGCAACCACACACCCACAGCTCATCCATCACACAAGCCACACACCATCAGCACCACAACAAATAGAAACCTCACATACACCTAGCAAAACACACACTCACACACCTTCACCTGCACACCAACACACACATCACTCACCATCACCACCCATCACCATGCCCCCAAAGAAGAATCATAAGTTCCTAGATAGTGAATTGGAAGTCCTGGTAGATGAGATCCTCAGGGTAGAGCCACAGCTCTTTGGTACACTGGTCCAACAGACACCCATGTCACAGAAAACAAAGATGTGGGAGAGGATCGTCGACAGGGTGAACGCACAATCACCATGTTTGCGCACAAAGACAGACATCCAGAACAGGTGGTATGACGTGCGCAGGAGGGTCAAGGAGCTGTTGAAGAAGGACTACCTCTTGAGCCAACACACCGGCAGTGGCCCTCCTGCCAAGCCAGTATACCTCAGGCCCTGGGAGGAGAAGGTGCGGGCCATCCTACCACCAGTGAGCGTCTATGGACTAGAAAACATCCCAGAGCCTGGTGAGTACACAACAAATGTACACAATATTCTGCGACTACACACACACATCACTGTCAAGGGGAGAGTCAAACCATGCACTCTTAGCAAATACACAGCAACCAGAACAGAATCATCCCAAAATGTGTATGTCACTCAGAGAAACACAACACATGCCATCTCAAAGTGACATTTAACTGTGTCATCACATGTACAAACACAACTACAACTACAGCTAGGCAGTGGCACAAATATAACTGACAAACACATCCAGACAAGTAGCCACCACTACAACACCACCACACAGTGAAGCCCACTGAAAGAAAGGAAATATGTGTATGCTGGGCAAGTCAGTGTAGCCAATAGCATGATGGGAGTTGTAGGCACAGATATTGGTCACCCCCACAACTGTCCCATCAACACCACCATGAACCATGCGCACATCACAGGGAGTGGAAAAGGACTCACAAGATGGCTGACACTGGCTACTGCTGTGGGGAGCACAAGGCCCTGCTGGCAACTGTGCAACAACCAACAGCAGGACACCACTGACTGACATCCTGAAAGACAACTTGCACTCCCTGCAATGGAAGCACGTTCCATGGTGGGATATCTGGCTGGGTGGGAAGGAGGACTCACAGCACTGACCATAGTCACAAGCACCTCCCCTCACACACCCCCTCAACACAAACTCCACAGAACCCACCTGGGAGAATGCAATGCCTCACATCCTAACTGAAGATCCCACAAAGAACCACCACCCTGGGTTATGCTGTGTGAAGCACAGGGACACTCCTGGGACTTTTAGCCAAACAACTGCCAGGACAACACTCCCAGCCATCCATTCAGCACAGGCAGCCCACCCCACAGGGAAGCAGAGTCAAAAGGAAGGAAGGATGGGCATGCTGGGAAGGGGGGTGGAGGCAATAGCATGATGGGAGTTGTAGGCACAGATATTGCTCACCCTCACAATTGGCCCATCAACACCACTCTCAACCATGCTCACATCACAGGGAGTGGAAAAGGACTCACAAGATGGCTGACACTGGGTACTGCTGTGGGGAGCACAAGGCCCTGCTGGCAACTGTGCAACAACCAACAGCAGGACACCACTGGCTGACATCCTGAAAGACAACTTGCACTCCCTGCAATGAAAGCACGTTCCATGGTGGGATATCTGGCTGGGTGGGAAGGAGGACTCACAGCACTGACCATAGTCACAAGCACCTCCCCTCACACACCCCCTCAACACAAACTCCACATAACCCACCTGGGAGAATGCAATGCCTCACATCCTAACTCAAGATCCCACAAAGAACCACCACCCTGGGTTATGCTGTGTGAAGCACAGGGACACTCCTGGGACTTTTAGCCAAACAACTGCCAGGACAACACTCCCAGCCATCCATTCAGCACAGGCAGCCCACCCCACAGGGAAGCAGAGTCAAAAGGAAGGAAGGATGGGCATGCTGGGAAGGGGGTGGAGGCAATAGCATGATGGGAGTTGTAGGCACAGATATTGCTCACCCTCACAATTGGCCCATCAACACCACTCTCAACCATGCTCACATCACAGGGAGTGGAAAAGGACTCACAAGATGGCTGACACTGGGTACTGCTGTGGGGAGCACAAGGCCCTGCTGGCAACTGTGCAACAACCAACAGCAGGACACCACTGTCAGCCATCTTGCCATTGCTCTCACACTCACACACACTGAAGTCCACCCAAAAGCAAGTAAGTATGGGCATGCTGGGAAGTGGGGTGGAGGCAATAGCATGATGGGAGTGGTAGTCACAGCTCAACATCCCCCACCCACATGGGCCAGCAAGCTCACACTCAAGCATGCACACCCCACAGAGAGTGGAAAGCCCCATCAAAGATGTCTGACACTGGTGCTCTGTTGTGGGGAGCACAAGGCCATGCTGGGAACTGCCCACCAACCAACAGCAGGACACCACTGTCAGCCATCTTGCCATTGCTCTCACACTCACACACACTGAAGTCCACCCAAAAGCAAGTAAGTATGGGCATGCTGGGAAGTGGGGTGGACGCAATAGCATGATGGGAGTGGTAGTCACAGATATTGGTCACCCCCACAACTGTCCCATCAACACCACCCTGAACCATGCGCACATCACAGGGAGTGGAAAACAACTGACAAGATGGCTGACACTGGCTACTGCTGTGGGGAGCACAAGGCCCTGCTGGGAACTGTGCACCAACCAACAGCAGGACACCACTGACTGACATCCTGAAAGACAACTTGCACTCCCTGCAATGGAAGCACGTTCCATGGTGGAATATCTGGCTGGGTGGGAAGGAGGACCGGATGTCAACCAAATACAACCAATGCAGACCATGTACACACCCCAACATTCACATAGAAATGCCCAAATAATGCAGGACAATGTGCTACACCAATATCAACCCCTGACTGTGACAACTTAGGACAATGCAATGTACAGGCCCGCATCCAGAGGCACAGTCACAACTGTCAGGTGTGTCAACCATTGATGCCTGCAGAAACATAACATACATTGTGTGTGTCTCCCAAAAACAGGTGATGATGGGGACACAGCAGCAGACGCTGAGGAGTCCTCGTCCCAGGCTCAAGAGGATACGGAGCTCACTGGTGTGGAACAGCCTCTGCCCTCCTCGGATGAAGAAGACCTACCTGGCACCTCCGGAGCAAGTCATCATGCAGCACCAGCAGGACCACCAGCTGCACCCCCTGCACCCACCCCTCCAACGACTGTCAACACACATACCACCCCTGCCGACATGGACAGACCAAGGAGCACCACCACCACCAGCACAGGGACCCTGGACCAACGTGGGGCCATGGACACCACCACCACCAACAACCCACAAGGTGGCCCAGGGTCACCTGTGCGTGCCACCTCAGGTACTGCACGTGTCGCCAGGGGTGGTGGGAGGGGTGGGAGACATAGGTCGCTGCTCGCAGAGGGGTCTGGACTGCATGATGACCCACAACTGGCACGCATAGCCGATGCGTACCAGTCCAGCACCGGAGAGTTCAGCCAGGTAGTGGGGCTCCTCAGGGACATTAAACAGCAGCAGGCTGCCCATCATGCCCGCTTGGACTCACACATGTCCCGCGTGGAGTCCAAGTGGGACACACTGCAAGAGATGACGGCGGTGCATAGGGACATATTACAATGCCTCCGCCAGATGAGCAGCAACCAGTCAACACCTCCCTGTGTGCCCACAACATCTGGTGCTGAAACAACTGCAACTGCCACAGGGAGGGCGGATGACTCTGGCGAAGAGTCCCCTGCACCGCAGCAGCCTGCACTTGAGGGTCCCCCCCAAAGAAGAGGGGCCGTCCGAGGAGGGGCAAGTGAGAGGCCGATGGCCATGTGCAACCCCCAGGAAGCCAAAACCTGTTCTGGATAATCACCTTTGTGCGCAAACTGTTCACCCTGTTGACTGCAACACAACTCTCCCACATGACATGGGGAGCTCAAGTTGGACCAATGTCTCTGATTACTGTGGACTTTACTCTGGACATTTCTGCTACCAGGACTTCCAAATCATCTAGGAACTTTGGATTACAATCACAATGTACAGCACCCACCATCCTGTGCACTATACTCACACATGTATGTCAATAAACTCACTAATACACCATACTTGCCTCTGTTGTGATTCCTATGTTGTCTCAGAAGTGGCGATGATGATCTGGGAAATGACACTGTGCATGCTAACTGCTACAGCAAGTACAACACCGGCATGTGAGTCATGGCGACGTCACACATATGAGGGAGGCACACCACCAGGGCTACACAACACATACACACCATGGCCATCTGACTCATCGCCTACACTGATGTTGCCAGGAAATACGTTGCATTGCACAGACCCAACACCTATTCACAGTCTGTGTTAACTAGCCCACTGGTGCAGTAAGCAAATGTCAGTCAGATGTGTGATCACAGACAACGCACATCACAAAGTGAAGCACAGGTTTATTACACATTTGCAACATGTTGTAACCACCACAGATGCAAGGTAATCCCACCTGGCAGCGGGCACACAGTCAACAAGTGTAGAAGGAAGGAAGTCCATGGGTGTGGTGCACATCACCTGTAGGGACACAACAGCTACCACCCGGGAAGTCGAATCACGGTGTTGGGGATCACAGTTGACCAAACGACTCTGAAAGTACCCTGTGAAGGACAGAAATGACACACAGTCAAAAGCACTGAAGAACAGGACAGAACTGCAATACTCATGCACAATACATGTTACAAGATACCCACCCAGAACCAAGTTAGCATGTCAACACTGTTGGGGAGTACAGACTACCTGCAAGGACACATCGCTACACGCATACAGTCATGTAGCCCATGGACACACTCAAACAGCACCAGAGCACCACCAACACATATCATGCAAACTCACATCATTGACATGACATCTCTGGATACTCACATTCAGCTGAAGAAGTTGGTGATGAGCTGTGTGCGGACATCACCATCATCATCATCATCATCACTGGCATCGTGGTCCAGGCCAGGATCCTCCACAGGTGGCGGACGTTGGTCATCGTCATCCAGGATGAGAGGCAACTCCTTCCGCACTGCCAGGTTGTGGAGCATGCAGCAGACGATGATAATCTTGCACACCTTTGCTGGGGCATATGGGAGGGACCCTCCTGTCTTGTCGAGGCAGCGGAAGCGGCTCTTCAGGAGACCAAATGTCCGCTCAATCACTCTCCTGGTCCGACCATGTGCCTCATTGTAGCGCATCTGGGCTGGTGTCACAGGGTTCCTGAGGGGCGTCAGCAACCACGGCATGTTGGGGTATCCGGAGTCACCTACATACAGACAATTGCACATTAGCAGAGTTGGAAAAGAGGGTGGAACACTACATAGCAGAACACACACAATGGTACAAAGTCAGTACACACCAACAAGCCAGGCACGCTGGTTCGGCATCTGTGCCATCATCCTCGGGATGCGACTACTCCTCATCACGTAGGCATCGTGTGCAGAACCAGGGAAACGGGCACACACGTGTGAGATGCTCATATCTGCAAGACAGACCACCAGTGCATTGACCGAGTGGTAGTGTTTGCGGTTACGGTAGGCCTGCTCTTGGGCCTGTGGTGGTACCAAAGCCACATGTGTCCCATCAATGGAGCCAATGACATGCGGCATCCTCCCCAGGGCATAGAAGTCACTCTTCACGCCAGTGAGTCGTTGGAGTCTAGGGAAATAGATGTACTGGTTCAGGTATATCAACATAGCCTCCAAAACATCCCGGAGCACACGGCTGAACATGGTCTGTGACATCCCACCAGCAGTCGCCAGAGTGTGTTGAAAGGTACCGGTGGCAAAGAAGTGTAGGGCTGCCATCACCTTCACCTTGGGGGTCAGCGCTGTAGGGTACGGACGGCCAGGTTGCAAATGTGGTGCCAAGCGCACTGCCAAATCCTCAATCAGCTGCCTGGTGAAGCGGTACCGTCGGATGCTGTCACGTTCCACCATCGTTGCCAGGTCAGGGAATGGTCTAAGGACAGCTGGTGCCCTGCAGTGCATAGGTGAAGAAAGCAAGATTGTCAGTCACCCCACATATGTGGCATTGAACACACTCAACATCACATGATACATCATTATGAGGCACAAGTACATGATGTGTGCAGTTCCGTAAGGATATGTATGGCACATACATGGCCAACATCTAACATCACAGTTCAACAAGTGGCATCAATAAGTCCCAGGTCGTGCCATTGGATATCATGAGGCCGTGTCCCAGTTCCCATCTCCTGCTGCCAAATTACAAACACACCCCACAGTGACATGTGAGGACTGATGTGCCCCAGGCATCACAGCTCAACGACAGGTAGATTCCCAGGGACCCTGTATTGCCACATGGACACTGGCATGACATGGTGTATCATGTATACACCACAGCAAAACAACCATGACCCCCACAGGTAGTGGTCCCTGTTGCCTCGGCAGGACAGACATGGACGTCTGTGACACACACACGCACAACATCAAAGTCCATGCACAAACAACGTGGATGTGGAGACTGCCTCCCATTGTGCACATGAAATCAGAGACATTGGTAACACAACATGCACACAGACTGTGGAGGACCATCACCATTGTGCCAATGGGTCACCCTGGGTTAAACATACCGTCCCACATGGGACTCAGGGGGTATGTGACATGACATACACATACACCACCGTGAAATGTGACCATGCCACATGCTCAGATATGAACAGTTGCACATCACAGTGGTCATGTACACGAAACACCAAGGATTCTGTCCCCATGAACACGTGCACAGCCTGGGGTGGCTGCCCCCAAGTGACACCCACAGAACAACATGTTCACCCCCATACACGGAATAGGTAATGCAGCCTTACATGCCGTAGGATACAGTTTGGACAGGCTGTGGTGTTGTAGGTGTGCCCCTCACTCCCTGGGAAGTATATGTGGCTGGCATATGTTCACCTGTGACAGGCATGGTGACATATGCCAGTGACTTGTACAGGGATGCGTTGGACAGCAATGGACCGATCAGTGCGCACACATTGGCCATTGCATTCAATGTGCGCTGGTACGCGTTGTATTCGCAATACGCGTTGGACAGCAATGGACCGATCAGTGCGCACACATTGGCCATTGCATTCAATGTGCGCTCGTACGCGTTGTATTCGCAATACGCGTTGGACAGCAATGGACCGATCAGTGCGCACACGTTGGCCATTGCATTCAATGTGCGCTGGTACGCGTTGTATTCGCAATACGCGTTGGACAGCAATGGACCGATCAGTGCGCACACATTGGCCATTGCATTCAATGTGCGCTGGTACGCGTTGTATTCGCAATACGCGTTGGACAGCAATGGACCGATCAGTGCGCACACATTGGCCATTGCATTCAATGTGCGCTGGTACGCGTTGTATTCGCAATACGCGTTGGACAGCAATGGACCGATCAGTGCGCACACGTTGGCCATTGCATTCAATGTGCGCTGGTACGCGTTGTATTCGCAATACGCGTTGGACAGCAATGGACCGATCAGTGCGCACACATTGGCCATTGCATTCAATGTGCGCTGGTACGCGTTGTATTCGCAATACGCGTTGGACAGCAATGGACCGATCAGTGCGCACACATTGGCCATTGCATTCAATGTGCGCTGGTACGCGTTGTATTCGCAATACGCGTTGGACAGCAATGGACCGATCAGTGCGCACACATTGGCCATTGCATTCAATGTGCGCTGGTACGCGTTGTACTCGCAATACGCGTTGGACAGCAATGGACCGATCAGTGCGCACACATTGGCCATTGCATTCAATGTGTGCGGGTACGCGTTGTATCCTAGGTACGCGATGAACAGCAATGGTCCGATCGGTGTGCCCGGCCGGCCCATTGCATTCAATGTGTGCGGGTACGCGTTGTATCCGGTACGCATGAACAGCAA
Organism: Calotriton arnoldi; assembly: GCA_963921515.1. Classification (NCBI taxonomy): domain Eukaryota; kingdom Metazoa; phylum Chordata; class Amphibia; order Caudata; family Salamandridae; genus Calotriton; species Calotriton arnoldi. Next base: position 347,819 of record CAWUFW010006183.1, on the reverse strand, counting down.
TGGTCCGATCGGTGTGCCCGGCCGGCCCATTGCATTCAATGTGTGCGGGTACGCGTTGTATCCTAGGTACGCGATGAACAGCAATGGTCCGATCGGTGTGCCCGGCCGGCCCATTGCATTCAATGTGTGCGGGTACGCGTTGTATCCTAGGTACGCGATGAACAGCAATGGTCCGATCGGTGTGCCCGGCCGGCCCATTGCATTCAATGTGTGCGGGTACGCGTTGTATCCTAGGTACGCGATGAACAGCAATGGTCCGATCGGTGTGCCCGGCCGGCCCATTGCATTCAATGTGTGCGGGTACGCGTTGTATCCTAGGTACGCGATGAACAGCAATGGTCCGATCGGTGTGCCCGGCCGGCCCATTGCATTCAATGTGTGCGGGTACGCGTTGTATCCTAGGTACGCGTTGAACAGCAATGGTCCGATCGGTGCGCACCCATTGGCTATGGCCTGGCCTGGCAACGGACGCGTTTTCAAAATTTGAACGAGTCTGATGCTGTAAATTCAGTTGGTCACCCACAACAATGTTGCAATTTCATGGGTGTCATGAAGTTGAACATTTGAAGGATGCTGGGGGCGTGTGTAAGTGGTGCAATTCCATGGATTGGCCAGATTCAGAAGATGCAAACGACTTGGACCTATCACTTTGGACACATGGGACAGTATCTGCCTCTGCAGCACACATATAATGCTGGCTGTTCCCCTGAGAGCTCACTTGCCTGCACTACATGCTCCAGGACGACATCTGCCACTACACTGCTGCTGTCTCTGCCCCCTCTGGACCCTGCAATGGCACGTACTGTGGAGAGAGCCCCAGCCTTCAGCACTGAGGAGAACCAGGCCCTGCTGGACAGCCTCCTTCCACAGTACAGCAAGCTGTATGGGAAACCAGGGGAGCAGGTGAGTGTTCTGTCCACTGCCTTTCTAAATGTGCATGTTGTCTGACTAGCAAGGCTAACAGTCTGCACGCCACTGGCTAGCAGGCTCACTGAGTAGTTGTCACCCCCATAGTGTGTAGTTACATGCACTGGACAGGAATAGTGCAGTGACAGTGCATTTAAACAAGGTTTTACTGCCCAGGCAATGATACCATGTAGTAACTGCTGGCATACTGTCCATGGCCATCGTTGCACTGCCTGTGTACATCATGTGCCCCTGTGATTGAGACATGTATATCCAACTGTGTAATGCACGGTTATGTTGCATGTGTAGTAATGGCATTCTCACTTTGTCATCCTCACAGGTTGATGCCCACCAGAAGCAGAAGATATGGCTGACCATCGTCCGGGCAGTGAGATCCGTGGGGGTCTACAAGCGCCGGATCCGCAACTGCCAGAAGAGGTGGCAGGACCTTCGGGGCTGGACCCGGAGGATCGCACGGGTCCAGCTGAAGCTGTCGCCTCCTCGCAGGAGGGGCGGACACCGGACCCTGACCCCCACATGCTGAGGATCCTGGCGGTGGTCTTCCCTGATCTGGATGGGCAGCTGAAGGCCAGAGAGCAGCAAGGAGGGGGTGAGTCCATGTCTGCATTGTGAACTATGTCTGCCATGCTATGTGCCCTCCTCTGGCCTGGTTAAACTTCCACAGTACATCAGTCTTGTGGTCCAGGACCCATGTCCCTCTATTGTGCACTGCCCACTCCTCATCTGATACCCAGGTGTGGCCCTTACAGTCAGGGTATTGTGTCACTTGGGTACTGTGTCCTTGCAGTTTGCTTGACTCAAGGTGGGGGACAGCATCTGTTTCCCTGACTCTGTGGTGGGCATCATGGGTGGGTCCATTGCTTACACAATGCCTGTGTTCTGACATGTGTTCTGCGTGTTACTTTGATATGTGGCCCAATTGCTGAGCTGATCCACCACATGTGCCTGGGGTATCTGGCACACACCCATGCTGCGGGTGGGAACAATGTTTGGGCCCCAGGAGTGTGTATATAACGTGTGTCACACATACTTAGCCAGCTGCCTACTGTCCAGGGCTCATCCCTCATTCATGTGGGGCAGGACAGTCATGCCTACTCCAGGCCATACAATACACTCTGTACTCCCACTGCCGTGTATCAGCTGACACGTTTTGCTCAGTGATTTGTCCCCTCAGGTGTCTGCCTCTGTGTCAGTGTGCTGTGGCTTCGTTGTCAGGTCTGCTGGGGTGTTCCTCGGTTGGGGCTCCGCATGCCACCGGAGATGTGACCATAGGAGATGATACTTGTGTGACACATAGGTGTTTGATCACCTGACCGTGCAGACTGGGGTATGCGAATATGAAGTTCAGGCAGCTGTTTCCCATTCACAGCAGATTGTGAGGTGCTCAGGTGCAGAGGGTAGTGTTACAGGTCTCCCATATGTCCAATGGGTATGACCTGGACAGATGAGGGTTCAGATGATGTGGTGTGTGGGGGATGTACATGTGCACTTGTTCAGCTCCAGGACTTGCATTCCCCATGATCTACTATTGTGACACAGTGCAGAGTGTTGTTGTCTGGCTGCCCTGCCCATGTGACTGGAGACAGTGATGTATGACTTAGCAGGCATGGCTGTGCCATGGCATGTGACTTCCTATTAGTGATCCTGCAGGGGAGTGACATGTGCTACATGCACACCATTGTGGCAATGGCTATCAGGACATGGGTGCATCATGGTGTCTGTCGCTGGTATGCATCACATGCATTTCCTATTTGACTCTGGGCATCCCTTTCATCCGGACACCTGTACTGACTCAGTGGCAAGAGTTGTGATGTGTGCATGTCCACATGCTTCACCGGGTTCTCTGCACTGTCCAAATACTGTGTAGGTGGTGCATGTGTCCACACTGGGGTATTGCCATCCAACAGACACCAGACAGATGGGTGCAAGGCCAGGTGGGATGTGAGTGCCATGGTTGACCATCAGACTGACAATTGACTTCTCCTGTTCTGTTTGTGCAGTTTTAGCAATGTTCAACTAAGGATGCCAGGGCTTGCTCTGTAATGTGCTGTACTTACTGTGGTGTGTGCGTTCGGTGCAGGTGACTGATGTCTGTCTGTTTCCCTATTGTTTGCAGATACATCCACGGCCACAGGAGGGGACAGCTCCACGGACCAGGAGGAGCCGCAGAGCCAGACTGGGTCAGCAGCCGAGGAGTGGTCGGAGGGACCCAGTGGCACGGAGGGCGAGGGGAGCCACACCGAGGAGTCCTCAGCACCATCCACCTCAGCTGAGGACCAGAGCAACTCGGACGATGACTCCCTTATGGAGGCGGGTGTCAGCAGCCACCACACCCCAGCTAGTGTTGCTGTCCCCGCCACCACCACCACCGCCCTCCCGTCGGCTCCCATTCCCGAGGTCCGTGGAGGCTCCCATGTTCGGGAGCGTGTCTCCTTCGGGCCAGGCACCGCACCCCTGCCCCTGTGTCCCCTGCTGCCCTGAGTGAGGAGTCTGTGTACCTCCTCCACCAGCTCCATGTAGGACAGACAGCGATGCTGAGTGTCCTCCATGCACACACCAGTCTGTTGACTCAGCTGGTGTCATTCATGGAGGGCATCTCATCGGGCATGTCTGACCTACAGAGGGGCAATAGGTCCATGGACTCCTCCCTGACGGCAGCAGTGTCCCTCCTCCGACAGTCCCTCACCCCTCCTGCCTCTGCCCCATCCACACTCCCCAGCACCTTACCCGTCCCAAGCACACACACACTGGCACAGGCACACACCAGCACAGACACATGCAGCACACAGACACACACGCCACAAACAAGACGCACACGCACGCACCGTCAGGGGACTGAAACCACACTCACAGGGGATGGGGCACAGGCACAAACACACGCATACACAAGCACTGCGCAGTCCTCAGTTGCCTCTCCCTCCAAAGACCCCTCCCTTGCCTCACCTGCAACCCCAAAGACACAGCGGCTCTTCCTCTGTGACCTTGGCCTCTTCCCCTCCAATCCAGCTGATCCAGCATTCAGGGGGAAGAGGAAGCCCACCCACACGGAGCGGAGTGCCCCTGGCCCCCGGACACCATCCCCCAGGCGCAGACCGACTGAGGCCCCCACCCGCAAGTCCCCCCGGTCCCGGAAGAGCAAGACCCCGCCGCCGCCCTGCAGCTCAGGCACCAAGTCTCCTTCCTCCATCCCTCAGGCCCCCACTCCACAGGTGCCCCCACCACACCCTGCCCCAGGTTCCCCCACCCACAGATACACCATCCCCAGAAGGGTCAGGCCTTCTCCCCCTGCCACTTGCTCTTCCAGCCCCACACCCCCCGCTGCGCTTGTCTGTACCACTGATGTGGTGAGGGTGTCCTCCCCTCTGTCCTGCCCACCTTACCTGATCCCCATTCTCCTCCCCTGGAGGTAGGCACTGCAGTGGAGTCCACTATCACCCTGTCTGACTTGGGCACTGCAGTGGCGGACCTGTCCACTCCATCTGCAGGGTCCACTGCAGTCGTGCCGGCACCCACAACATCTGAGTCATGCCCCCAGTTGTGCCGGCACACACCATGTCAGACACCTCCACTGCAGTTGTCAGTGGCTCTCCAGCACCCACCACCCCTTCCCTGCCTCCTCCTGGTGAGCCCTGATCCTGTCCCTGCGGTGCCTGGCCTGCCCCCCCGTATGCCCCTCCTAGGGGATTGTCCCTGGTTTTGATCAGTGCAGGCATGCGTAGGGTGACATCTGCCACTGTCACCCTGTATTGACTTCCTTGATGGACTGGCCATTGGCCTTTGTTGATTCCTTACAGTTTTTCCAAGTTTTGAACCCACATATGCTGAATAAAGCAACTTTCTGTTCTCTAGTGCTTTTACTTCTGATGTACATGATGTTGATGACGCTAACCATGCCCTTGCTGCAGTGATGGTGATATTTGGTCTCATGAAAATGAAGTGTTACTGTGCAGGAACCCATGTGGTCCAGGGGGACAGTGTCCTATCCTGTGGTGTATCCATGTCATCCTTAGCAGCATCTGAGGGTGTCATGTTTTCAATATTTGGCAATGGGATTTCCTACTTACATTAGCAATGTCACATCTGTGGGTTCCACCCATGCACATCTGTTGTGTTTGCCATTGTTCAATTAGTCTACTTCCCTGACCGTGTGGCTATCTCCACTGGACATGCAGGGTTGGGCATCAATGGGGAAGGACTCATCTGTGTTGTCAGTGCAACTTGCTATACATGTGTGTTGGATCTGTGCTGTTGATTTCGTTGACATTCCCATGACCAGGCTGATGTGACGGGAGCCTTCATTTCGTGCTAATTGTTGACTGTGTGACCAAGTGTTCTGCTGACATGATGGAGCCCTACTGATGCGACATATGGCACAGCTTTCCTCACACAGGAGTGGAGTCCCCTCATGGCAGTGTGTACTCCTGTGACATCTTGTGCGCCCAAGGTGTGTGTTGTATGAGCATGTCTGTGTGTTCACTTCCATTTTGCTGTGCATGCTGGGATCCCTAGTGATGTTCCTGTTTGTGATGCTTGCTGAGTTGACCTATGTTCCCCCAAAGTCTTCTCCCTGGGTTCTCTGTGATGTGGGTGCATGGCACATTACTGGTCATCAGGGTGTCACCCATAGGTGTGTTTTTCTGTCAGGGCTGAGTTTGTGGGCAGACGCTGATGTGTCACAGTCAGGATTCCCCTTTGCACTTGTTGTTTACACCTGTCATGTGATTTCTGGTTTGTGTTAGCTTTCATTGGTTGTGACACGTTGTGTGTGTGACTGCTGGCACTCCTCAGGGCTGCAATGTTGGTAGTTGTCTATGTGTGTTCTTTGTGGGTGACCTTGGCTTCTTCATAGGTGTGTGACTGTGGCTGGGATCCCATTGGTTGGTGTGGTATTGCCGTCATGTCCATGTACAGCGTAGTGTGCAGTGTGTCAGACATTCAGGTGTCTGGTTGAGTGGCCATGTGTGATGTGTTTCTGCACCTTGGTTCCCACCACCCCCCTGGGATTGTCATGGGTGCATGTGCAATGTCACCAGTGCATGTGAGCTTCACTGCTGCACATTGTTGGAGGTCGAGGTGTGTGGTGTTGAGTGTGTGCAGATGAGAGTTGTTGCCCGGCTAGACCCCTGCCTCCATGTTGGCCTTGGCTGACAGGCCGTGCTGATTGATTTGTGCTTGTGTAGGTGTGATGGTAGTTTGTTGCTCAGGACACATGACTGTGGTTCACAGTGTGAACGACATCTAGCTTTGTCATCACAGTGGGATTGTAATGCAGCCCAGGGTCACCACATTGTGGGGGCCCTGGGGGTAGTGCTGTGGTGTCTCTGTGTCTTGCTGTGTCAGTTGCTGTTCCTACATGCTTGTGTGACATGTGTGATTTCTGCTCCCTCTCATCTGACAATGCCTGATTGCCCACATAGGGGATTTGGATCCATGAGTTACCTTTGTGTGGCACTGTATGCACATCTGTGTAATTGGTATTCAGGCCTCCTCATGTGTTGTGTGGTTGCCTGGGGACACTGGTACCCCCTCACCTGTTGTGTTTGATGTGCAGTGTGGGTCTGCCTGTTTGTGTATGTGCATCGGCACCACTGCATTGGCATATCTTAGGTGTGCCATTGGCTGTATGTAGTTTGGTGTGTTTGCCCTGCTGTCCTGGGACTCCTAGGTCATCAGTCAGCACAATGATCATTGTGTGTGTGTCCCATTGCTGCCATGGTATGGTATCTGTTCACCTCACATCTACAGTCTCCACTGGGTATCTGAATTTGTGTGCCCATTGGTGCAAATATGTGGGTCTGCATTATGATGGTCACTTCTGTCATTGTGTCATTGATGGATGTTGACAGTGTCAGCCCCCATGGGTGATGTTTGTCTGCACATGGCCAAAGGTATGTCTTATTTGCACTGCACTGTTTGCCTCCCCATTCTATGTTGCTATGGGACACAAGCACTACTTTGCCACTGATGTGTTTTTGTTCTGTGACCAGGAATCATCCATGCAGTTTGGCAGTTGCAGCTTTTCTTTGTCAACACTTACATTTTGGTCACTGTGATGATGGGGGTTTGGACCCCATTGCCACAATGTTCAATATGTGCTTCAGCTATGGACCCCACACTTACATTTTGGTCACTGTGATGATGGGGGTTTGGACCCCATTGCCACAATGGTCATGGCCTGCTTAGATTGTGGGTGCCACACACATTTATGTGTGGCACTTGTGATAGGGGGTCACATTGTATGTTCACAGTCCTGTTCAGTGTTGTAGGCATTTGACACAGTCTACACACGCTTGTCATGGTGTTGGGGGATGTCTTTGTGTTGCATTCTTTCTGCTGGTGTGTGCTTCTTGTGGCATGTATTTGCCATCCTGTGAGTGGGGGTGTTGTTGGTGGTAGGCATCCAGCCCCCATGGGTAGAGGTGGTAGTAGTGGTAGGCACCTGGCACCCCCTGGGTAGAGGTGGTAGTAGTGGTAGGCATCTGGCACCCCCTGGGTAGAGGTGGTAGTAGTAGTAGGCATCTTGCACCCCTGGGTAAGGGTGGTAGTGGTGGTAGGCATCTGGTACCCCTGGGTAGAGGTGGTAGTAGTGGTAGGCATCTGGAACCCCTGGGTAGAGGTGGTAGTAGTGGTAGGCACCTGGCACCCCTGGGTAAGGGTGGTAGTAGTGACAGGCATCCAGCCCCCCATGGGTAGAGGTGGTAGTAGTGGTAGGCACCTGGCACCTCCTGGGTAAGGGTGGTAGTAGTGACAGGCATCCAGCCCCCCATGGGTAGAGGTGGTAGTAGTGGTAGGCATCTGGCACCTCCTGGGTAGAGGTGGTAGTAGTGGTAGGCACCTGGCACCCCCTGGGTAAGGGTGGTAGTAGTGACAGGCATCCATCCCCCCATGGGTAGAGGTGGTAGTAGTGATAGGCACCTGGCACCCCTGGGTAAGGGTGGTAGTAGTGACAGGCATCCAGCCCCCCATGGGTAGAGGTGGTAGTAGTGGTAGGCACCTGGCACCCCCATGGGTAGAGGTCGTAGTAGTGGTAGGCATCTGGCACCCCTGGGTAAGGGTGGTAGTAGTGACAGGCATCCATCCCCCATGGGTAGAGGTGGTAGTAGTGGTAGGCACCTGGCACCCCCATGGGTAGAGGTGGTAGTAGTGGTAGGCATCTGGCACCCCCTGGGTAAGGGTGGTAGTAGTGACAGGCATCCAGCCCCCCATGGGTAGAGGTGGTAGTAGTGGTAGGCACCTGGCACCCCCTGCGTAAGGGTGGTAGTAGTGACAGGCATCCAGCCCCCATGGGTAGAGGTGGTAGTAGTGGTAGGCACCTGGCACCCCCATGGGTAGAGGTGGTAGTACTGGTAGGCATCTGGCACCCCTGGGTAAGGGTGGTAGTAGTGACAGGCATCCAGCCCCTCATGGGTAGAGGTGGTAGTAGTGGTAGGCATCTGGCACCCCTGGGTAGAGGTGGTAGTAGTGGTAGGCATCCAGCCCCCATGGGTAGAGGTGGTAGTAGTGGTAGGCACCTGGCACCCCCTGGGTAAGGGTGGTAGTAGTGACAGGCATCCAGCCCCCATGGGTAGAGGTGGTAGTAGTGGTAGGCACCTGGCACCCCCATGGGTAGAGGTGGTAGTAGTGGTAGGCATCTGGCACCCCTGGGCAAGGGTGGTAGTAGTGACAGGCATCCAGCCCCCCATGGGTAGAGGTGGTAGTAGTGGTAGGCATCTGGCACCCCCTGGGCAGAGGTGGTAGTAGTGGTAGGCATCCAGCCCCCATGGGTAGAGGTGGTAGTAGTGGTAGGCACCTGGCACCCCTGGGCAAGGGTAGTAGTAGTGACAGGCATCCAGCCCCCCATGGGTAGAGGTGGTAGTAGTGGTAGGCACCTGGCACCCCTGGGTAGAGGTGGTAGTAGTGGTAGGCATCTGGCACCCCTGGGTAGAGGTGGTAGTAGTAGTAGGCATCTGGCACCCCCTGGGTAAGGGTGGTAGTGGTGATAGGCATCTGGTACCCCCTGGGTAGAGGTGGTAGTAGTAGTAGGCATCTGGCACCCCCTGGGTAAGGGTGGTAGTGGTGGTAGGCATCTGGCACACCGTGGGGGGTAGAGGTGGTAGCAGTGGTAGTCATCTGGCACCCCCTGGGTAGAGGTGGTAGTAGTGGTAGGCACCTGGCACCCCCTGGGTAAGGGTGGTAGTAGTGACAGGCATCCTGCCCCCATGGGTAGAGGTGGTAGTAGTGGTAGGCACCTGGCACCCCCATGGGTAGAGGTGGTAGTAGTGGTAGGCATCTGGCAACCCCTGGGTAAGGGTGGTAGTAGTGACAGGCATCCAGCCCCCATGGGTAGAGGTGGTAGTAGTGGTAGGCACCTGGCACCCCCATGGGTAGAGGTGGTAGTAGTGGTAGGCATCTGGCAACCCCTGGGTAAGGGTGGTAGTAGTGACAGGCATCCAGCCCCCATGGGTAGAGGTGGTAGTAGTGGTAGGCATCTGGCACCCCTGGATAGAGGTGGTAGTAGTGGTAGGCATCCAGCCCCCATGGGTAGAGGTGGTAGTAGTGGTAGGCACCTGGCACCCCCTGGGTAAGGGTAGTAGTAGTGACAGGCATCCAGCCCCCATGGGTAGAGGTGGTAGTAGTGGTAGGCATCTGGCACCCCTGGGTAAGGGTGGTAGTGGTGGTAGGCATCTGGCACCCCTGGGTAGAGGTGGTAGCAGTGGTAGGCATCTGGCACCCCCTGGGTAGAGGTGGTAGTAGTGGTAGGCACCTGGCACCCCCATGGGTAGAGGTGGTAGTAGTGACAGGCATCCAGCCCCCATGGGTAGAGGTGGTAGTAGTGGTAGGCACCTGGCACCCCCATGGGTAGAGGTGGTAGTAGTGGTAGGCATCTGGCACCCCTGGGTAAGGGTGGTAGTAGTGACAGGCATCCAGCCCCCATGGGTAGAGGTGGTAGTAGTGGTAGGCACCTGGCACCCCTGGGTAAGGGTGGTAGTAGTGACAGGCATCCAGCCCCCCATGGGTAGAGGTGGTAGGTAGTGGTAGGCACCTGGCACCCCCAGGGTAGAGGTGGTAGTAGTGGTAGGCATCTGGCACCCCCTGGGTAAGGGTGGTAGTAGTGACAGGCATCCAGCTCCCCATGGGTAGAGGTGGTAGTAGTGGTAGGCATCCAGCACCCCCTGGGTAGAGGTGGTAGTAGTGGTAGGCACCTGGCACCCCCATGGGTAGAGGTGGTAGTAGTGGTAGGCATCTGGCACCCCCTGGGTAAGGGTGGTAGTAGTGACAGGCATCCAGCTCCCCATGGGTAGAGGTGGTAGTAGTGGTAGGCATCTGGCACCCCCTGGGTAGAGGTGGTAGTAGTGGTAGGCATCCAGCCCCCCATGGGTAGAGGTGGTAGTAGTGGTAGGCACCTGGCACCCCTGGGTAAGGGTGGTAGTAGTGACAGGCATCCAGCCCCCATGGGTAGAGGTGGTAGTAGTGGTAGGGCACCTGGCACCCCTGGGTAAGGGTGGTAGTAGTGACAGGCATCCAGCCCCCCATGGGTAGAGGTGGTAGTAGTGGTAGGGCATCTGGCACCCCTGGGTAGAGGTGGTAGTAGTGGTAGGCATCCAGCCCCCATGGGTAGAGGTGGTAGTAGTGGTAGGCACCTGGCACCCCCTGGGTAAGGGTGGTAGTAGTGACAGGCATCCAGCCCCCATGGGTAGAGGTGGTAGTAGTGGTAGGCACCTGGCACCCCCATGGGTAGAGGTCGTAGTAGTGGTAGGCATCTGGCACCCCCTGGGTAAGGGTGGTAGTAGTGACAGGCATCCATCCCCCATGGGTAGAGGTGGTAGTAGTGGTAGGCACCTGGCACCCCATGGGTAGAGGTGGTAGTAGTGGTAGGCATCTGGCACCCCTGGGTAAGGGTGGTAGTAGTGACAGGCATCCAGCCCCCATGGGTAGAGGTGGTAGTAGTGGTAGGCACCTGGCACCCCTGCGTAAGGGTGGTAGTAGTGACAGGAATCCAGCCCCCATGGGTAGAGGTGGTAGTAGTGGTAGGCACCTGGCACCCCCATGGGTAGAGGTGGTAGTACTGGTAGGCATCTGGCACCCCTGGGTAACGGTGGTAGTAGTGACAGGCATCCAGCCCCCATGGGTAGAGGTGGTAGTAGTGGTAGGCATCTGGCACTCCCTGGGTAGAGGTGGTAGTAGTGGTAGGCATCCAGCCCCCATGGGTAGAGGTGGTAGTAGTGGTAGGCACCTGGCACCCCTGGGTAAGGGTGGTAGTAGTGACAGGCATCCAGCCCCCCATGGGTAGAGGTGGTAGTAGTGGTAGGCACCTGGCACCCCATGGGTAGAGGTGGTAGTAGTGGTAGGCATCTGGCACCCCCTGGGCAAGGGTGGTAGTAGTGACAGGCATGCAGCCCCCCATGGGTAGAGGTGGTAGTAGTGGTAGGCATCTGGCACCCCCTGGGTAGAGGTGGTAGTAGTGGTAGGCATCCAGCCCCCATGGGTAGAGGTGGTAGTAGTGGTAGGCACCTGGCACCCCTGGGTAAGGGTGGTAGTAGTGACAGGCATCCAGCCCCCATGGGTAGAGGTGGTAGTAGTGGTAGGCACCTGGCACCCCTGGGTAGAGGTGGTAGTAGTGGTAGGCATCTGGCACCCCTGGGTAGAGGTGGTAGTAGTAGTAGGCATCTGGCACCCCTGGGTAAGGGTGGTAGTGGTGGTAGGCATCTGGCACCCCTGGGTAGAGGTGGTAGTAGTAGTAGGCATCTGGCACCCCTGGGTAAGGGTGGTAGTGGTGGTAGGCATCTGGCACACCGTGGGGGTAGAGGTGGTAGCAGTGGTAGTCATCTGGCACCCCTGGGTAGAGGTGGTAGTAGTGGTAGGCACCTGGCACCCCTGGTAGGGGTGGTAGTAGTGACAGGCATCCTGCCCCCCATGGGTAGAGGTGGTAGTAGTGGTAGGCACCTGGCACCCCCATGGGTAGAGGTGGTAGTAGTGGTAGGCATCTGGCAACCCCTGGGTAAGGGTGGTAGTAGTGACAGGCATCCAGCCCCCATGGGTAGAGGTGGTAGTAGTGGTAGGCACCTGGCACCCCCATGGGTAGAGGTGGTAGTAGTGGTAGGCATCTGGCACCCCCTGGGTAAGGGTGGTAGTAGTGACAGGCATCCAGCCCCCATGGGTAGAGGTGGTAGTAGTGGTAGGCATCTGGCACCCCTGGATAGAGGTGGTAGTAGTGGTAGGCATCCAGCCCCCATGGGTAGAGGTGGTAGTAGTGGTAGGCACCTGGCACCCCTGGGTAAGGGTAGTAGTAGTGACAGGCATCCAACCCCCATGGGTAGAGGTGGTAGTAGTGGTAGGCATCTGGCACCCCTGGGTAAGGGTGGTAGTGGTGGTAGGCATCTGGCACCCCTGGGCAGAGGTGGTAGCAGTGGTAGGCATCTGGCACCCCTGGGTAGAGGTGGTAGTAGTGGTATGCACCTGGCACCCCCATGGGTAGAGGTGGTAGTAGTGACAGGCATCCAGCCCCCATGGGTAGAGGGTGGTAGTGGTAGGCACCTGGCACTCCCATGGGTAGAGGTGGTAGTAGTGGTAGGCATCTGGCACCCCTGGGTAAGGGTGGTAGTAGTGACAGGCATCCAGCCCCCCATGGGTAGAGGTGGTAGTAGTGGTAGGCACCTGGCACCCCTGGGTAAGGGTGGCAGTAGTGACAGGCATCCAGCCCCCATGGGCAGAGGTGGTAGTAGTGGTAGGCACCTGGCACCCCCATGGGTAGAGGTGGTAGTAGTGGTAGGCATCTGGCACCCCTGGGTAAGGGTGGTAGTAGTGACAGGCATCCAGCTCCCCATGGGTAGAGGTGGTAGTAGTGGTAGGCATCCAGCACCCCCTGGGTAGAGGTGGTAGTAGTGGTAGGCACCTGGCACCCCCATGGGTAGAGGTGGTAGTAGTGGTAGGCATCTGGCACCCCCTGGGTAAGGGTGGTAGTAGTGACAGGCATCCAGCTCCCCATGGGTAGAGGTGGTAGTAGTGGTAGGCATCTGGCACCCCTGGGTAGAGGTGGTAGTAGTGGTAGGCATCCAGCCCCCATGGGTAGAGGTGGTAGTAGTGGTAGGCACCTGGCACCCCCTGGGTAAGGGTGGTAGTAGTGACAGGCATCCAGCCCCCATGGGTAGAGGTGGTAGTAGTGGTAGGCACCTGGCACCCCTGGGTAAGGGTGGTAGTAGTGACAGGCATCCAGCCCCCCATGGGTAGAGGTGGTAGTAGTGGTAGGCATCTGGCACCCCCTGGGTAGAGGTGGTAGTAGTGGTAGGCATCCAGCCCCCATGCGGTAGAGGTGGTAGTAGTGGTAGGGCACCTGGCACCCCCTGGGTAAGGGTGGTAGTAGTGACAGGCATCCTGCCCCCCATGGGTAGAGGTGGTAGTAGTGGTAGGCATCTGACACCCCTGGGTAAGGGTGGTAGTAGTGACAGGCATCCAGCCCCCCATGGGTAGAGGTGGTAGTAGTGGTAGGCACCTGGCACCCCCATGGGTAGAGGTGGTAGTAGTTGTAGGCATCTGGCACCCCTGGGTAAGGGTGGTAGTAGTGACAGGCATCCAGCCCCCAAGGGTAGAGGTGGGAGTAGTGGTAGGCACCTGGCACCCCTGGGTAAGGGTGGTAGTAGTGACAGGCATCCAGCCCCCATGGGTAGAGGTGGTAGTAGTGGTAGGCACCTGGCACCCCCATGGGTAGAGGTGGTAGCAGTGGTAGGTATCTGGCACCCCCTGGGTAAGGGTGGTAGTAGTGACAGGCATCCAGCCCCCCATGGGTAGAGGTGGTAGTAGTGGTAGGCATCTGGCACCCCTGGGTAGAGGTGGTAGTAGTGGTAGGCCTCCAGCCCCCATGGGTAGAGGTGGTAGTAGTGGTAGGCACCTGGCACCCCCATGGGTAGAGGTGGTAGTAGTGGTAGGCATCTGGCACCCCTGGGTAAGGGTGGTAGTGGTGGTAGACATCTGGCACCCCTGGATAGAGGTGGTAGTAGTGGTAGGCATCTGGCACCCCCTGGGTAGAGGTGGTAGTAGTGGTAGGCATCCAGCCCCCCATGGGTAGAGGTGGTAGTAGTGGTAGGCACCTGGCACCCCCATGGGTAGAGGTGGTAGTAGTGGTAGGCATCTGGCACCCCTGGGTAGAGGTGGTAGTAGTGGTAGGCATCCATCCCTCCATGGGTAGAGGTGGTATTAGTGGTAGGCACCTGGCACCCCTGGGTAAGGGTGGTAGTAGTGACAGGCATCCAGCCCCCCATGGGTAGAGGTGGTAGTAGTGGTAGGCACCTGGCACCCCTGGGTAAGGGTGGTAGTAGTGACAGGCATCTGGCACCCCTGGCAAGCGTGGTAGTGGTGGTAGGCATCTGGCACCCCTGGATAGAGGTGGTAGTAGTGGTAGGCATCTGTCACCCCTGGGTAGAGGTGGTAGTAGTGGTAGGCATCCAGCCCCCATGGGTAGAGGTGGTAGTAGTGACAGGCATCCAGCCCCCATGGGTAGAGGTGGTAGTAGTGGTAGGCATCTGGCACCCCCATGGGTAGAGGTGGTAGTAGTGGTAGGCATCTGGCACCCCTGGGTAAGGTTGGTAGTAGTGACAGGCATCCAGCCCCCATGGGTAGAGGTGGTAGTAGTGGTAGGCACTTGGCACCCCATGGGTAGAGGTGGTAGTAGTGGTAGGCATCTGGCACTCCTGGGTAAGGGTGGTAGTAGTGACAGGCATCCAGCCCCCATGGGTAGAGGTGGTAGTAGTGGTAGGCATCTGGCACCCCTGGGTAGAGGTGGTAGTAGTGGTAGGCATCCAGCCCCCCATGGGCAGAGGTGGTAGTAGTGGTAGGCACCTGGCACCCCTGGGTAAGGGTGGTAGTAGTGACAGGCATCCTGCCCCCCATGGGTAGAGGTGGTAGTAGTGGTAGGCACCTGGCACCCCCATGGGTAGAGGTGGTAGTAGTGGTAGGCATGTGGCACCCCCTGGATAGAGGTGGTAGTAGTGGTAGGCATCTGGCACCCCCTGGGTAGAGGTGGTAGTAGTGGTAGGCACCTGGCACCCCCATGGGTAGGGGTGGCAGTAGTGGTAGGCATCCAGCCCCCCATGGGTAGAGGTGGTAGTAGTGGTAGGCACCTGGTACCCCCTGGGTAGTGGTGGTAGTAGTGGTAGGCATCCAGCCCCCCCTGGGTAGAGGTGGTAGTAGTGACAGGCATCCGGGCCCCTATGTGTATATGTGGCATTGGTGATGGGCATCCCGCCCCTATGGTGCTGCTGTTTCTGGTGTAAGTAATTTCTGCATCCCTCTGTGTGTGTGATATGTCGGGTACGTGTAGTTTGTTTTTGTGGTTGGTGTCTGACTTACCTTCTGCGCCGTATGCGTCTGTGCCTTTTCCGGTAGTAGATGTAGAATATTGGTAGGATCGGAACGATGGGATTCATGGTTGGTTCGTCTCGTTCGTCTTTGTCGTTGCTTCGCCTCATCCTCGTCGCTTGCGTGTTCGTCTCGTAGCCGTGGATCGTATTGTGGCGTGAATCGGAGCTTATGTGCGCCTCTCCCGGATGCTTTGACGTGCCGTGCGTAGCGACGGGTTCGGCGCGTACGGGAAGCGCATTGTACTTGTCCGGCCGGACGGGGCTGCTTTTTGGCTTCCGGGCGACTCGAATCTGCGTTTACGGATCCGGCTCGGTCGGGGATCAGGACCTGGATTGGGTGAGTACGACTGGGTCGGAATCTGTGCTGTTGAGCGCATCGTACTTGTTCGTTCGGATTAATGTGCGCATCGGTCGGGAAACAGGCATTCGCATGGCTTTTTTCCCGACCGAATGGCGTTAGGTGCGCCTCCGACCGAGATCGGAATCGGCCCCTAAGTGTGCACTTACAAAATATCTAAAAATCAATGATATACAATGCCTGTATAATTACATGACAAATTATAAAAAACCTACTTCAAGATCCAATTGACTCTCATTGGGATAAATACAACATAATCAAATATAATTAATGTAGTTTCAAAGTGAACTGATATTTTTTGATACTTTGAATACAACAGTTGCAATTATGAAAACACTTTAAGATAAAGTCACAACCGCATCAAAATGAACAAAAACATGATTAACAAGAGTGATTACTTCATTCATTTAATCAGAAAAGAGATTTGTTTCCCTCCCAATTAATATATCCGTACTGAGAGACAAGAGTGGCTTTGATCGTGGATAGATGTTCGTGGAATCGTGTCTACGTGTGTTTTGGTGACCCAAGCACCTTCGTCAGGAAAGCCACAGGTGTAACATGCCTAAAAACAAATACTGGGCCAACTCAGCCTTTAAATTGATAAACTACCAATGGAAGGAGGAAAGGAAAAGATTGAAGACAGGTAAGTAATACCAAGGGTAAAACCCATCACCGAAAAAAGTGCATAATTATCATTATGATGAAAGAAAAAATAAAGAGAAATTGTAAAGAGGAAATAAAAACTTTAAAAACCCATGGGGGATATTCTCAAGAACGTGCAATAATCATCGCCAAAATAGGTTAACACAATTTTTCATATCGCCGTCTATCACGGGAAAATAACTCTGTGTTAACGTCGTATTCTCAACACGGCGGTAACATGCGATAGTTTCCCGATAATGCGTCAAATGTCCACGATAAAATTACCGGGACGGCAATAAAAATCTAAACCCGAACGTGAAAAAAGTGGCGATGGGCCCAACGTGATAAGAAAATCAGCGATAAGTTGCGCCAGGCCTGCAATTTACACACGTCAGGCGGGAAAAATCACTATAAAAGCAGAAAAAACACACAAACAAAACCAAAACAACTGCGAAGCACAATGGAGGTAGCCGGAGTAAGTACAGAGGACAACCAGAACCCCACAAGCCCCACGGAGGACCAGCCTGGGACCTCGGGGTCAGGGAAGGGCAAGGAGAAGAAGAGGAAGACGCGGTTCAGTCCACAGGAAAAGAGGATCCTGATAACCGAGGTGATAGAACACCATCAACAACTGTTCGTCACCTCCACTGTGTCATTGGCAACAAAAAATGGAATATGGCAGTACATCCTGGACAAGGTGAATGCAGTCGGAGTGCTGAGGAGGACAATGGAAGAGCTCAAGAGGCGCTGGAATGATGTGAAGCGCAAAACCAAGCAGAAACTCTGCAACAACCAGAAGGCAGCAATCCAGACTGGAGGTGGGAGTCCAGCGCCACAGGAGGAGCTGGAGGAGATGGAGGAAATGGTGTCCACAGTCATCAGTGTGGAGACGGTGGCAGGAGTTGGGGGACCGGACACTGCTCAACATAACCTGACACAACAGCAAGAGGGTGAGTAACGACCAGGGACTGGGGGACGGGGGGAGATGGGCACAATGTCACACATGCACAATTAAGTATAGCACAGTGCACACCCACAATGACTCTGGATCATGTCCCTGATCCCCTTGGCACACTGCAGCACACCTAGAAACAGCAAGTAGGCCCCCGTCGACTATGTGCCCAGAGGGGGCCCTTCCCACACATCACCAATCTCACAACCAACCCATGCACATGTGCCAAACCAGGCAAAGCGGCGTGTCTGTGAGCCACACTGACAATGCAAGTGACACTCCATGACGAATAGCGTGGCTGCAGTCAATATATCATGACATGTTGCACACCACGACACTGAGGTGGCCGAGTGTGGACCACATCCGTAAAGGAGCAGGTCACACTCTGACACATCCACGTGCACAAACAACCCCGGACGTCAACAACACATCTGCGGACAAACCATGCCCCAGAGTCCCAACTCCCACCAAGAGCCCAATTTACCCAAGTATGCAACATCTCAGCACTGTATAAGCACAGAAGTCAAAGGCACACCGCCTGAAAGGGATAAGGGCAGCAAAATCAGAGCTGCAGGGGCGACTCTCCCAAAATGCAGCACACACACATAACATTCAGAGCACATCAACATTGACAACAATGTGGTACAAACTGCAACACGTTCACAACCGAACAGAGGACACAACTGCTGCCGCTTGTGTGTAGAAACTGGCCAATCACATTTGGCATAGCAGGGAAATGTGAGATGATAATGTACAGGTACAAACACACATCCATGATGTTGTCGAAATGTCCACTCTCCCGCATCAAATAGGCAGCTCCTCCCAAACAGTCACAATGTACATTGTCATGCAGTATGTATGTAAACTTGTACAATGTGTCAACATACATGTGAACACAATGTTAAACTGCATCTCCCCTTCACATTGCAGAGGGAGAATCAACACCTCCTGCAGAGCAGACCAAACATCTCTTCACTGATGACGAAGAGGACCTCCACACCTTCCACACCATTGCCCTCCAAGAGCTCATGGACAGCTTCGGCACCTCACCTCCAGGAGCAGGGCAGCCCAGCTGCATCGAGGAGACCTCACCCCCTGCACATACCACACAGCAGGAAGCACCCACCACCAAGGCTGTCTCCCAGGACCCCCGCGAACAACACATGGCCTTCCAACGCCGTGTGTTAGGGTGCCAGGAGAAGATGGCTGATCAGGTGCGGGTGGGGTTCGACCTCATGGCAGCCAAACTAGATGCCATATGTGGGTGTCTAAGTCCCATCAGGGACCACTTACAGTCCCTAACGGACACCCACAGTCCGCTCCATGCTCTCCAACGATCCATGGCTGACATCGCTGGAGTCCTGACTCTGAGACAAGGACAACTGTCTAGTCAGAGTGGCTCCAGCGATGTCAGCCGGGAGTTGGGACACATGCGGAGGATCATGGAGAACATGGAGCGGATGCAGGCGGAAAGAATGGCTGCCACGGCTGCACACCAGCGATATGTAGGTGGGATCTTCCATGCCCTGCAGACCTTCATCATGGCATTGCCGCCACAAGGCCTTGCGCCGATGAATGCTGCTGCTGCTTCTACATCCACATCTCCGCCCCCTGATGTGTCAGTGACACACAGTGCTGCAGACAATCCACCTCCGGCCACTGATGTGTCACTGCCACACAGTGATGCAGACAAAACAACACCAGCCACATGTGAGGCACATGAAACATCAGAGGACGAAGACGCGGATGATTCTGCCTTAGTGGTAAGAAGGAAGCGGTAGCATTCATCTCCGCCATATGGCCTGTTTCTGCTTGGTTCTGCCCTCTGCATCATCACCTTCCACTGTCCCCCCGATACACTCTGCAACACTCACCTTGGACCTCGACATGGACTGCCATATTCTGTTTGGTTACCAATGACACAGCAATCAGACTGTGGACTGAACTCTTCCTCTTCTGATGAACTTGTCATTCCCTAAAGGACTCTGGCTGGCCCTCCATGGGGCAACAATGTAAAGTAGGGTTTGTATGGCCCTGTACTGCTCCAGCTTCAACACTCCACTGAATGTGAATAAAACATTCAAATTCACACAGATGTGTCATGTCTATGTTCAATCAAGTATGAAAGTATGGATGAATGTAGGGGCAGTGATTCCCCCTCACGTCCATGTTGCTAATGTTGTGGGACTTGAGTCACAGGGTGCAACTCTCTGCATCATGGTGGTACATATTTGACCCCAAAAGACGCCCTGTTGTCTTTTTTTGGTCACAAATGACCGCCTTTATGTCATGAATTTGGACACATGTGATACGCTGTTGAGTGGGATTACATACCATCTTTGACACCCTGATATGGCATTTTGAATACGTGACACCCTAAACAGCCTCTCTGTACAGAGGTGACACACCCACCATCTAATTGCCATTTGTGAGATTGTTAGCACTAAATGTTGCACTTACACTTGTCAAAGTGATGTGCTTATGCAGAGGAGTGACATGCACACAGGGAATGTGTGTTGGAATGAATGTATTTGCACATGCTGTGCCTGTGGTCATTTTGTCCTGTCCCATGATTGCTAAGGACAGTCACAATGTGACGTGCTCATGTGAAGAAATTGTTAATGATTGTGTTCCTTCGGGCTACTCCTGCTGCAGCTGCACTGGGGTGTGGTCCACCTGCCTCATCTTCATCATCATCGTCCGGTGCATCTGGCACTTAGATCCATGGGGCATTGGTGCGTACACATATGTTGTGCAACACACAACATGCAATGATCATCTTGCACACTATTTCCGGGCTGTACAGGAGTCTTCCACCTGTGATGTCCAGGCACCTGAAACATGACTTTAACACGCCAAATGAGCGCTCCACAATGCCCCAGGTGCGTTTGTGGGCCGCATTGTACTGCCTCTAGGCCTGGGTGTTCATGTCTCGGAGGGGTGTCATCATCCATGGGCAGAGTGCATATCCTTGATCACCTGTGACAAGGGTGGAGATATGTGTTAATCGGTGGTTCTGCATTCTGTGTTGGCAGGCTTATTAGTTTAGTGGTGTGTGATGTGTGCGACTTTGGGATTCATGTTTGACATGTATTGCTTGTGGCAAATGAGCGGCATCCATGTGTATTACGTTGCCTCACAGCTGCTCCTCACTCCCCCCGAGCCTATTTACTTGTGTGCACTGCGCGGTTGCATCACTTGCACTCCTAAGACACACCATTGTCATGACTGTGTGCGCATGTCAACAAGCCTGACAACAACACTGTGATATTGGCCGTTGAAGGTGGTCGGCCACATGTGTGTAGGCCTATGGTCAGGATATGGCGTACACAGAGACACACGCAGTATTTACTTTGGTGGCCATACCGGAAGTGAACCAAGCCCAGATCCCCGGGCTATTTATTCCCACTCCTAAGCTGGACTGGTGTACGCCGGCCCAGCCCACTCAGCTTACGCTTACAGGGGGGGACGACATAGCTACATGTCCAAGGTCTTCCACACTGCCTGAGGTGACATGGTTGTGTCCACAACACTACAAACACCAGCAGTATATGTCCACATGGACATGTCTATGCACTGCATACTGAAGTCTGTCCAGCACATCACCGCCACACTTGGCATTGTGTACATTCTTATTCATGCGTCACTTGCCTCCTTCGCACAGACTTGGTTCCCACCTCTCCCCACATTCTGCTATTGTGTGGCAGAGGTGCCATGACGTGGATCGTTTGTGTACATGGCTGGCCACGGTTGCCACAGTTACTTGTGTTGTCGTGTCTGGTAGGTGGGCATGTTGTTAGTGATTTTGTAATGTGTGCATTCCCACAGTTGTGAGTTGCATGATTGTGGAGTTGAGGTGTGTGGTGTGTTCATTTGGTACTTACGAACGAGCAGTGCATTTCCATAGGTGCCATCCTGGAAGCGCTGGTTGATGATGGACTGTCGGAAGATGTAGGAATCATGCACACTGCCTGGGTAGTTGGCGACGACGTTGGTGAAGAGTCCCCGGTGGTCCACTATTGCCTGCACATTGATGGAATGCGTGTGCTTTCTGTTGCGGTAATTGTGTGTAGTGTCGGCAGGGGCCACAAGTAGGACATGTGTGGAGTCAATTGCCCCCAACACGTGCGGGAAGCCATCTATGGCGTAGAAGCCTTGCTTGGTCTCCAACTGTTCCTGCGCAGTGTGGGGGAAGTGAAGGAGCTGGGGTACCAAGCTGATGATGGCATCCAAGACAGGTGTGAGGAACTTTGATAGGGCTGGCTGTGAGACTCCTCCGACTCTGGCAGTTGTTGGTTGGAAGGTACCAGAGGCCAACAGGTGCAGCACAGCCAGCAGCTTTGTCTGCGGAGGGATGTTGGTTGTCCGCTGTGTTGGTACCGTCAGCCTGTGGGCAATGTGGGTCAGGATACGGAGGATGGTTGTCCTTTTGAGCCTATAGTGGGCAATGACATCCTCTGGCGTTAAGTCTGTGAGGCTGGTGCATTTTTGGAAGGTCCGCTGTCTTGTTCTGCGCTGCCTCTGTGGTAGTCCGGGGGGGTGTTCCGGGGGGGGGGGTCTGGGGTGGTAGCGGTGGGTGTTGTGGCCCTCTTGGGTCTCCGAGCTGCATGATCAGTAGCTCCATGACATGTGTTGGTCTTCAGATGTGGCTCTGGGCTGGGCTGCCTTTTATACTGCAGGTTGTCGTCCTGCTTAACACCAGTAGAAGGCAGGTGTTAAATGCCTGCTGCTAACGTGCCTTATCGCCTGTTTTTGGATCGCATCGCCGATCTGGCTGATCATTAATAATATCGCGAAGTGGTGTTTTCGTGTATTTTTGCACAGGAACGCCTACTCTGCATATCATTAGCGTTAGTTGTCGCTCTCATCCGTGGCGATGTTTTTTGCGGCAGTTATCGCTGGAAAACTGGCGATATCGGCAGTTTGCACCAGCTTGGGAATAGGGCGATAAATCTATCGCCACTTTTGCAGCGCTAAAGTGCAGATAAATCGGCGATAAGTCCTTGAGAATATGCCCCCAAGAGTGCTCTAATGGATGGTCGGTGGATTTCTACTTTTGATAGTCAAAGGCTAAGAATGAAGATACTAGCTCTTACCAGATATTAGACACCAATGGGTAAGGATGTCAATAGAAATAGGGTCCAATTGGATAACAGGACCGGCAAATGAAAACAAGCTAATGGAGAAATAAATATATACATATATAATGAAAGTGGGCCCAAATAAAATACATGCTGTATGTATATCAAAATCTCCATGTCTGATAAAATACAATGATACATTATTTACCTCTTGTGGGATAAATTAACCGAACAAGAATCAAACAGCACCGAGGAGTCTAGTGAGGAAATAGAAATAATTTATATACAGGCGAATCTAAAAAAAACACATGAACAGATATAATTAATTTCATATTCATTAAATTGACATTAATCCTCATAAACAATGACAATATAAAGTACCTTATGTAGTCAAGGATTTGGAACCAAGAAACTATGTATCCAGAATGCAATTGGCAATGTTTCTTTTATGATGTCTCTCAACAGATAGACGAGAGATTTAATATAAACTCAAAACAGGCTAATACCGCTTCGTCTTCATTTAAAGAAGGTGACAGACACCTAGCCCATGTGATCTAAATATGGGGAGAGAAAAACAAATAAAAAGATATATCTGGATAAAATAGGCTCATGCATGTAATGGTAAATACATCTGGGTATAGATGACCGACGTATCTGAAAAGATGAATAGCATTTCTATGAGATCGTTCAGGCCTGACTGAGTTGTCAATACAAACATCCCTAAATGATATGAATAGTCGAGACTCGGACTGGCCAAAGCAACATCCTTAAATGATATGAGTAGTCGAGACACAGGCATTTAAAGAGTGTTGTGCAGTATGATGCTTAACTAACTTATCGGCAGGTCAAATGTGACATTCAAGAGTTAAGACACCCTTAAATAGTAATGAAATGCGGTGACTACTACACCAAATAATATGATTGAATGTGTAATACTATGGTGACAGCTTAACCGTCAACTCGATATGTATTGTCTCTAGCTGGAAAAATACAAAGAAATCGGATAACAGAACTGGAATCGATGTGTGAAATGAAAAGCAACTGATTAATTTCAGAACAGACGCAATGGATACCATACCCGTGACCGTAGTCTTCCGCTTGAAAATGGTGAGACCTGAATGAATGAGGATGGAAGTGTTCTTATACAAGATGCTGGGAAATTACGCCATAACAAGCAATGGCGCCCGGGTACTAAAAGCTGGAACGTTAACTTAATGAAAAGAGTGTCGAAAGAAAAAAGACCATACGGTAGCCGAACAGTTCAAAATGTAAAGAATGTTATGAATTTTATGGGCATACAGTTCATTAACTTATTCAAAATAGCGAACAGAAAAAGGAAAGATCGTAAATCTTTTCTGTAAAACTGGCATATGGTAAAGAGCTTAATCAACTTAAAGCCTGATAATTAACTGAGATTCATACCATAGCCAGTCTTTAAATGCACAGCAATGACCAAAAGATAATAGTAGAGCTTAGAAAAGCTATAAATAAAACGACTAAAAAGGTGCAGTAAGATATGTAAAGTGTAGAAAACCAGAAGATGAACCAACTCAAGATATGCGCACAGTGGGGGTTCATGGATCAACAAAATCTCAGTGGTGGGCTCAAATGTAGCTATCACTTGAGGCCACCAAATAAATGCATACATATTGTGAAAGAAGGTGGATTCCATCTGTCGTAAGTAATAATTTATTGTTTTTGATTAATTAAACCATTACAAAAATACACTCTGATAAAACATTTTTGGTTAATTAGCCTTTTCAATCAGCACTCTATTAAAATTCTTATATATTAAAAAATACAGGAATGTTCAAAAGGAGCAGAGTTCCCAGTGTGTCCATTTTGTCTAAGCCTCTGGAGTCTGTGCACAGATTACAGTTCGGACATCTGTCATAAATTCTAAAATACAGAATGCGGGACAAAATACTGTAACTCTTAATGCTTCATATTGTACCTAATGGCATTCTCCCAGGGAATCTCATTGTTGAGTCCCGTTTCACAGTGTCTAGAACAAAAATCCCAAAAACTTCATGTCTTTTTCAGATTTCATGGCTTAAACTTTCTTGAGATGTTTCGATTTTTTTCAATATAAGCCACCTAATTACATCAGCTGTATGTTCCTTTTCCAGATAATGTTTCACTAAAGGGGCTATCAGTTTAGATGTACGAATGGCTGACCGATGTTCTGTTAAGCGGGTAGGATAGAGCGTGCCGTTTCGCCTACGTAGCCTAGATTGCATGGGCATAGCAGGAGGTATACAAGATTTTTAGTTTTGCAGTTGGTAAATGTTTTTGCTTTTATTGTATAGCCATTGTGGCTGAAGGTATCTACCTCTATTACTGTCTCGCACGTTTTGCATGGCGTGCATTTAAATGTCCCTGTTAAAGGTTTACTTCCATCAATGGATTTTTGTACAAAGTTGGTACCAGTCTTAAAACAAGAATGTACAACAATATCCTTGATGTTCTTATTACGTCGATGGGCAAAAAGAGGTTTTGGAAGTTTGGATTCCTGCATGGCATTGCTATTTAAAATATGCCAATTGGAATTGATTATCTGTCTGCCTTTCTCATTCATGGTGGAGTGCTTAGTGACGCAAACTAGTTGCAAAACTGATCGACGTGTGTGTTCACTTAAAAGGTGGTCTCTATCGAAAAACCTGGCTCTTTTGTAAGATTCTCTTACTAAACATTTTGGGTACCCTCTCCTAAGAAATTTTTCTTTCATGTCCATTGCTTGTGTATCAAAATCCTGTAAATTCAAACAATTCCTTTGCAGTCTAAGGAATTGTCCGAAAGGGATGCTCTGTTTTTGGGCACATGGATGGTAACTATCATAATGTAACAAAGTGTTTCTTGCTGTCGGCTTAACATATAGATCTACTTCTAAGTTACCACTTTTTTGCGAATTAAGATATCTAGAAATTCAACTTAAATTGGCTGATATGGTCTGTAAATTTCAAGTTGGATTCGCAAAGGTTGAGCCATTCGAGAAATTCAGTGAGTTGATAGCAAAAGAGATGTGTCTTTCGAACGGTGACCTCCCACCTCAGGAACATTGGAGTGGCTTACTCAATGGGGCATCCGTTTCAGAGGGGAAACTCTATCAACTACGGTGGCAGTCCAGATGAAAAAAGATGTCATCTATATATCATGACCAGTATGTCACGAATTCAGAAAAAGGTGCAATCTCATTATCAATGTTATTTTTTTCAAACAATGCTATATATATATATATATATATATATATATATATATATTCACTGAAAAAACCATAGGTTTCATTGACGTTATAGTTAGTTGGACATTTCACTCATACAAAACCAGAGAAATTCCGCCGTTATAGTTAGTTCAGCTAACTATAACGCACGCCCCGCAATGCACTGCTGATGACGTCACATATTACATCATTCATGACATGGTCAGTGACATCACTGATGACATCACTGATGACATCTCAAATGACATCACTGATGACATCACTGTTGACATCATCCAGTGAATGTGTTTTTCTTTAAACTTTAAATATGTATTATATATACCAAGCTGTATTGAAGAATGAGTGGGTGTATAAGTGTCTGGATGGAGGATTTAGTATGTGTGTGACTGACTGTTTAAGTGAGTGATTAAACGTGTTTTACTGAATGCATGGGTTAGTGACTAAACTGTGTGAATGTCTGTATCAGTCTGTGTGCTGTTGTATAAGCTGCTGCATGGGTTGGTCAGTAGCTACATGAGTGTCTATATGGGTTATTGATTGGTTGCCTGAGTATTTGTATGGGTGTCTGAGTGTGTGTGTGGCTGTGTGGGAGGTGTGTAACTCTGTGCATACATGTTTGAGTGGTTGATTCACTGAGTGTATGGGTTCAAGAAGATGTGGCAAAAGCTGTATGGGTGATTGATTGTGTGTATGGGTGTGTTAGTGAGTGAATGGATGTCTCACTGGTACATGTCCAAGTAACTACATATGTAAAAGGCAGTGTATGTGAGAGTTAGAGTATATAAATGACTATACATGATAGTCAATGATGGTGACAGTGGCTGTATAGATGAGTGTGCACTTGTATCAGTGATTGTATAAGAGAGTAATTATGCGTTTCTTTCTGTTTGCGTAAGTGATGTGTTGTGTGTATTTTCAGGTATAGGTCAGTAAATGGAAGTATGATTGATTCTTTGCCTGACTGACTAGGTGTGTGAGTAACTCTGGATGAGTGCTGGTGTGTGAGTGTCTGTGTAGGTGTATGAGTGCATATGTTAGTGTTGTATTGATGAGTGACTGCATGTATGAGTGATTGTATGGGTGAATGAGTGAATGTATATGTAGACCTAACAACCAGTGACTAGATATGTAGTAAGTGGTATTGGTGTGTCTATGGTTTCGAAAATGGTATTCTGCGTTTTGGAGACGGTGTATCAAAGGTTATATTAGGGTGTGAGAAGGTGCATCAGATTGTCACATGGATGATGTCATCAGTGATGTCATCAGTGATGTCACTGACCATGTCATGAATGATGTAATATGTGACGTCATCAGCAGTGCATTGCGGGGGCGTGAGTTATAGTTAGCTCAACTAACTATAACGGCGGAATTTCTCTGGTTTTGTATGAGTGAAATGTCCAACTAACTATAACGTCAATGAAATCTATGGTTTTTTCAGTGAATTTTAAAGGCTTTTTAAATGCTAATTTCTAACTATAACGTGCCTGAAACCTATGGTTTTTTCAGTGAATTTCAAAGGTTTTTTAAATGGTAATTTCTAACTATAACGTCCCTGAAACCTATGGTTTTTTCAGTGAACTTCAAAGGTTTTTTAAATGCTACTTTCTAACTATATCTTCCCTAAAACCTACTATTAATAATAATAGCGGGTACTTGTGTTAGTACTTAGGCCATTCCATAAGTACATGACTAGTAACTGGATGATTATAGTGTTGTAAAGAGAGTGCACAAGGGCTCTTTTTAGAGCCGCCTTATATTCCCAATATCGGTTCGCAGAGTGACAGCTGCGATCCGGCTAGCACAGGGAGACCTGCGGGCCGTCGGGCAGGCTCGCAGACGGAGAGCTGCGGCCCGTGGGCTCGGCTCGCACAGGGAGAGCTACGGGCTGTCGGCTCGCAAACGCACACCAACGTGCTGGCTCGCAGAGGGAGAGCTCGGGTCTAACTCGCAAAGGGACACCAACGAGCCAACGGCCCTGCTAGCAGAGACACACCTATCACCTAACGGACTAGCTCGCACATGTATAGCTAGGGACACGACGGCTCGCATACGCAGACCTGCGAGCCGACGGACTGGTACTGTTTTATGCTTTAGGGTAATACAGTGGTGTTTGTGTACTGTAGGGGGTTGTGCTGCGGGTACTGTTTTAGGATTTAGAGTAGTGCAGTGTGTTTGTGTAGTGTTTGGAGGTTCGTGCTGGGAATGGTGTTTTAGGGTTTAGAATAGCGCAGTGGTGTTTGTGTAGTGTAGGAGGTCATGCTGAGAGTAGTGTTTTAGGATTTAGGGTAGCGCAGTGGTGTTTGTGTAGTGTAGGGGGTCATGCTGGGGTAGTGATTTAGGGTTTATGGTAGTACAGTGGTGTTTGGGTAGTGTAGGGGGTCGTGGTGGGGGTAGTGTTTTAGGGTTTAAGGTAGTGCAGTGGTGTTTGTGTAGTGTAGGGGTCCTGCTGGGGTAGTGTTTTAGAGTTTACAACAATGCAGTAGTGTTTGGGTAGTGTAGGGGGTCATGCTGGGAGTAGTGTTTTAGGGTTTACGGCAATGCAGTGGTGTTTGTGTAGTGTAGGGGGTCGTGCTGAGAGTAGTGTTTTAGGATTTAGGGTAGCACAGTGGTGTTTGTGTAGTGTAGGAAGTCATGCAGGGAGTACTGTTTTAGGATTTACAGTAGTTCAGTGGTGTTTGTGTAGTGTTTGGGGGTTCGTGCTGGGGGTAGCGTTTTAGGGTTTAAGGTAGTGCAGTGGTGTTTGGGTAGTGTAAGAATTGTGCTGGAGGTAGTGTTTTAGAGTTTACGACAATGCAGTGGTGTTTGGGTAGTGTAAGGGGTAATGCTGGGAGTAGTGTTTTGGGGTTTAGGGTAGTGCAGTGGTGTTTATGTAGTGTAGGGGGTCGTCCTCGGAGTAGTGTTTTAGTGTTTACGGTACTGCAGTGGTGTTTGTGTAGTGTACGGGGTCGTGCTGGGGGTAGTCTTTTAGGGTTTAGGGTAGATCAGTGGTGTTTGGGTAGTGTAGGGGGTCGTGCTGGGAGTAGGGTTTCAGGGTTTAGAGTAGTGCAGTGGTGTTTGTGTAGTGTACGGGGTCGTGCTGGGGATAGTGTTTTAAGGTTTAGGGTAGTGCAGTGGTGTTTCGGTACTGTACGGGTCGTGCTGGGGATAGTGTTTTAGGGTTTAGGGTACTGCAGTGGTATTTGCGTAGTGTAGGGGGTCCTGCTAGGGGTAGTGTTTTAGGGTTTACGACAATACAGTGGTGTTTGGGTAGTATAGGAGATCGTGCTGGGGGTAGTGTTTTAGAGTTTACGACAGTGCAGTGGTATTTGGGTAGTGTAGGAGATCGTGCTGGGGTACTGTTTTAGAGATTATGACACTGCAGTGATGTTTGGGTAGTGTAGGAGATCGTGCTGGGGTAGTGTTTTAGAGTTTACGACAGTGCAGTGATGTTTGGGTAGTCTTTGGGTAGTGTAGAGGATCGTACCGACAGACTAACTCACAGAGCTCCCAGCCGACGGACGGGCTTCTAAAGGCATAGCCGCGACCTTGTGATATGAGGAGAGGCAGCGTGAAAGGCATATCTCACACAGACACAGATGCCAGTGTTGCCTCGCAGAGGTAAAACTACGAACCTGATGGCTTCTACACGGAGAGATGCGAGCTGACAGAGTAAATCACAAAATGGCTGCCAACACTTCCTGGTTTCAACCGTTCACAGCCAATGAGCCGCAAGCTCGTGCTCGTAACCCCTCAGCCAATCAGATGTCAGAATTCTCCAAATATCCATATCGTAAAATTTGATATTTCTCAAAAACTACTGAACGGATTTACACCATTTAAACAAAAGCGTGCTTTCTGGACCATCACCTTTCTCCCTGTCAAATGTGGCGTAATTCCGTTCAGCAGTTTCACCTGTAGTCTTCTGTAAAGTTTCGTATGGAAATTGCATGGAGAAAACACGTTTTGGGACCCCCTTTTTTCTCAGCCCCTCCTACACCATTCACCCCCAAACTTTCAATATAGGAGCTAATCAAAAAAAGAGAAACTTTTTGGATAATTTCATAAAGATTCGTCAAACGACACCAAAGTTATAAGCACATAGAGGGCTCCAGGAGGGGGGCCGCGCAACCCCCCTCCCAACATGAGTGAAGCCCCGGGGCTGCGCAGACCCCAGCGGGCCCCCGCAATCCCTGCGAGCCCCTGCTATTATTTTTTAAGAAATGCCCCCGGAACCTAGCCAACCCAAGGGCCTCATTAAAATAAAACGTGGGAACCCGCGACCCCAGCGCGAATTGCGCCGATATTATTATTATTTTTTTTAATGATTTCTTTGGCCCTGGGGGTCCTTCTGTGACCCCCTGAGCAGGCCTAGGGGGTCTACCTTGCCCCCTTCTCTTGTTTTATACCTTGGTTTCTCTGTTTTTGGGTGACTCGCTTCTACCGAGCCACAAGATGGCTGCCAACACTTCCTGGTTTGGACTACTAGCAGCCAATCACAGTGAAGCTCGCGCACGCGACTTAGGCTCCGCCCAGATATCGAAACTTTTATTTTTCTAATTTCTCAGCAACTACTGTATGGATTTACACCATTTAAAAAAAAGGTTGCTTTCTGAACCAAGCTCTACCTTTCTGCCAAATTTGGGGAAATTCCATTCAGCAGTTCGAGCTATGGAAATTAACATGGGGAAAATGAGTTTTGGGACCCCCCTTTTTTCTCAGCCCCCGCTTGACTAATCACCCCCAAACTTTCAGGATAGGAGCTGACCTGGATAGACTTTTTTGGGGGAGAATTTCAGAAAGATTCGTCAAACGACGCCAAAGTTATTAGCAAATCAAAAAATGCTTTTCCTATGGAAACTAGGTTCTAACTATAACTACCTATTGGCGACCGCCAGTAGGTAATATATATATATATATATATAGGCTACGGTTGGAGCCACAGACACTCCCATGCTGACA
Organism: Calotriton arnoldi; assembly: GCA_963921515.1. NCBI lineage: Eukaryota > Metazoa > Chordata > Amphibia > Caudata > Salamandridae > Calotriton > Calotriton arnoldi. Next base: position 317,368 of record CAWUFW010006183.1, on the reverse strand, counting down.
CCCTTATTTATTTATTTTTAAAACCTTTATTAAAAATAAGTAGCAGTGAACACAGTGTGGTGCCTACAACCCTGGCCGGGCCGGCAGCGTAAACACTTAGAATGACACCCAGGTATTAAGCCGCGGGATACACAGCAAGTCGCCTACAACCACTTCGGGCCGGCCGCGTAAACAGAATCATTGCTCACAAAGTAAAGAGGCTTTAGAGGGGTATCAAACCATGTAGAGCAGGAGGGCCTAGGCCATGATCTGCAGCAGTAATTGTGATGTACATATGCCCCCATGTGGGCATTGTCAGGGCGCATGCTATCCTGAATCCCAACTGTGTTCCTGATGAGGCGTCTGCTCCCAAGTGTCCCCTAATATGGGTGCAAAGATGCAGTGTCAGGGGCATCACGCAGGTGAGTGTACGTTAGTTCCGAAGGCCAGGGTGGCTCCAAGAGAAGGAAAAGTGAAAACACCAATCATGTCAACTATACAAAACAACTAAACAGGTCGTGATGTGATACATAACGTAGGTCATCTAGCATATTCCATATAATAGTGTGCAAGAGAGGGGGTCTCGCTCAAGCAATAATCAGGGTGTGTCATGTAAGCTGATCGTGAGCGTTATTCAATCGCTCGGGAAAAGCTGGAGGGCTCTAAGTTTTGGGGGACTGAAGCATGTGAACTCAATGCGCATTAGATAGGATATTAATGGCTGCCATATGCGCTGAAATTTCTTTTCGGTGTTCGCTAGGTTGTGGGAGAGTCTTTCCATCGCCAAGATGTGCCAGACTCTAGTAAACCATTGGGCCACAGAAGGAGGAGAGGTGTGCTTCCATGTGCACGCTATAAGTTGTCACACTGCTAGGAGTAAATGGCTGATGAGGGCCCAGTCCGCCCTGGTCATTGCCTTCAGGGTAGGGGGGCGTATGCCTAGGACTGCCACGTGCTGCAAGTGAGGATGCGGGTAACCCACGATTCCCTTGATATGTCCCAGGACTTCCTTCTAAAAGGTGGCTATAAACTGGCATGACCACCAAATGTGACAGAGTGTGCCTTTGCCCTTTCCACAGCGCCAGCAGAGGCTGGGGACCGTGCAGCATATAGCTGCCAGACGAGAGGGTGTATAGCACCATTGGAGCATTAATTTGTATGCAGTTTCATGGGAGGCAAGGCTGCGATATGTTTTGACCCTTAGTTTTTTGTTAAATAAGGTGTTGCCAAATTCAAAGGTATTTCCAGACAGAACAATTCTCAGGCACTCCAGTACGAAGGTACGAGGACATGCGATGTTATAGGTTTCAATGAACCATTCAACTGCTTCTAATGCCTGTGTCTGGGGTAAGTTGCTGTATAGAGATGTGATATTTAAGGTTACCAGTATGTTAGTGTTTGAATTGAAGGGTACATTTTCTACTTTATCGATAATATCTCTAGTATCTTTAATGTACGATTTGATCTTGGGGACATGTGGTAGGGCAGATGCCATCATCAACAGCCCTGTCTGATATCCACTGTGATGTAAATGACCCTATTTCAAGCATATCTTAACAGAATTTTGTGAACAAAGACAAAGCCAATTGGGGTTTGGGAATGTCCAGAAACGCTTCAAAGTAGGGTCTATCCTTATAGATCAAAAACTGGGCTGACAGTCTTCCCAAGGTAGAAATTCGGTGAGGACTAGTGATAATGAAATCCCAGAAAGAGGATTTCAGTTGCTTTTTTCGGGTATGAAGTTTAATAGCCTGGAGCCTGGATCTGGCCAAAAATTCCCAAGACCCAACTTTGAGAACCATGAGTGGAAGTGCCTGAACCATGGAAAGGCGATGTTCTTGTCTGAATCCAAGAGTTCGGATCGTGGCCAAGATGGCAGCAGAGTGAGACGTTCTTCTCCGTCTCTCCGGCCCTACCACCCGTATCTGCAGCCATAGCTTCGTATCTCCGCCCTGTTGAAGTCGCCAGTTAACGGCCGTGGTGCGGGGAGTGTGGAGCTGGTCGGAGACCTGTTTAGATGCCAGGATGCCGCTGGCTGTGCTGCGGAGTGGGTGCATTGGAAGCAGCTTGTGGGGAAAGATGCCGGCCCGGACGGTCTGCCTGCTGTGTCGGCCCCGCCCTGCACTAACAGGCAGCCGCAACCTACCAATGCGAGACCAGCTCTGGCTGTGGGCACAATGGAATATCAGCAGAGAGACGGAGACAGACTGCCCAGCACTAGTGGTCACTGGTCGGTAGACTTGGACCACGCCTGCAGGGGAAAAATGATTCAGGCCCAGTGGGGCCTAACACCTGCCTGATGCACCCGGGCGGAGCAAACTGCCAGAGAACACAGTTGTCCTGCAGCAGCGGAGGAGTGGCTGGAGGCCCTCCGGTCCCAAGTGGAGCCCGAGGCGCAAGGCAGGTGAGGCGCGCAACCGGAGAGAAGGCCTGGTGGTGGAGGCCTGACACGGAGACTTGATAAGGGCCACCTGGGCTCCACTGACTGCTCCATGAAGGGCCCACCCCCTGGAGCGGGTGGGTACGGAATCCCGAGCCCGCGTCCTGAGTGGCACCAGGCCTAGTGAACAGCCCCGACCCGGTGGGGCCAAGGGCTGCAGCAGTGAGCTCGAGCCTGCTGGTTGAGCTGGCCGAATTTCCCACTTTGCAGCGGCTCCCGGGGTGAAGTGCAGATCAGCTCTCCATGAGGAAGGCCCCTGAAGCACACTGGGTCGACCCTATCCCTGCTCTGGCATTAACTGGTCATGTCATTCACCTGGCTGGGGCAAACCCCTGGGTGGGGGGGCAAAAATAGAGATCACTGATCCACGGCCTACAGGGAAAGGCACTGAAGGCACCAGAGAGAAGGGGCACCACTTGGGGGACCACCACTGCCTGAAGCACCCGCAGCATTGGAGACCACTGCGCACCACCACACTCGCGGAACCCCTGGTGACCAGTCTGACCGATGATGACTACGACTAGAACCAAGAAGGATCGTAGCATTAAGGATATGCTCTCCAGGCTGGCAGGGGGGACTTCTAGGGATTGCCCTTCTACAGTCACCACCCCCCGATGCAGGCAGAGAACTATGCAGAACAGGTAACATGCTCCTTCCTCGAGTCCTTGTTCACGTCCCTCAGGGAGGACTTACAGGAAGTCAGAGGGACCTCTCTAGTGATATCAGAGAACTCAGGAGAGATATGGACTCCTTGGGAGATCACATAGCTACTCTAGAGGAACACGACAACAGCCATGTGGAAGACGAGGGGATGAGGCCACGAGTTGACCCTCTTATTGTCATCTGTACTTTCAGAACTGTTCCTTCTTCCCGGAACACTCATGTTAAAGTATGTTTGCTTGTTTACTGTTTTCATAGTGTTTTTTGTCCGTTTGGGGGACTCGGTCAAGTTCATGGCTACTATGACGTGGAACAGACACTGAACTGTTGGGCTCATTGGGGCACAACACTGTTTGCCGCACCACGCAGTGGGCGCTAATGGGGATAATTGCTTGCTTTTTCCTGCCAGACTATGGGGGACACTCCTCTCAGGGTTCTTTCCCCCAATGTGAAAGGCCTTAACAGCCAAGTTGTGCATAGGGCTGTCCTGTCCTACTTGGAGGACTCGAAGGCTGACCTTTAGCTCCTTCAGGAGACATATCTCCTCCCACAGGACTATCACAGACTCCGTTCCCGAGCCTTCCCTCACCAGTTTTTCTCATCTGGACGCACTAAAACAGCGGGGTGGCTCTGTTGGTGGCCCGTACCTTTAGGGAGAAAATTGGCCCAAAAGTGGTGGAGGGTCGCCTCCCGGCCTACCAATTCACGCTTAGTGGCTGGTCCTTTGTAGTAGCTCCCATCTATGCCCTAAACGAGGGCCAGGTGGCATTTTTACACACAACTTTACAGGACGTCTTTCACTCTCCCGAGCGGAGGATCCTGGTGAGAGGAGACCATAATTTAGTCCTAGACAACACTCTAGACAGGTCCACAGAGAGACATGGTTGGACTGGGACATTGACTAAAGAAGGACACGGGTGGCTCGGGGACCAATGACTTTTGGATATCTGGTGGACACTTCACCCACACTCCCAAGACTATTCCTAATTCAACCACGTACATAAGACCGACGCTCGGCTAGATCATTTCCTTGGCATGAAGGACATTCTTGCCCTCACCTTTAGGGCAGAGATCCACCTGCTGCATTGTCAGACCATGCAGCTTTTACATTGGAGTTGAAGCTCCCTCCTGCGCATCGCCCACCTCGGTCCTGGCGAATGCGCAACACTCTATTAAAACGCCCTGAGGTCGTACGGCAGGTGCAAAAAGTCATGTCTGACTATCTAGTCCTAAACGACTCCCCTGATATCTTGGTTGCCACGCTCTGGCAGGCGATTAAGGCAGTGGTACGGGGGAACTTATAGCTATTTCAGCCGTGGATAACAAGGCGCGTAAGGAGAAACAAGATCAACTGTCTGAGCGAATAAAAGAATTAGAGGGTATACATCAGTGCACCAGCGCCCCGAGAATTTTGCGGCAGTTGACTACCGCTCGAGCGCAACTGGCTGACATAGACCTTGATAGAGCTGAATATGCAGCTTTCGTTTGCGCCATACCTTTGACATTGGGGGTGACCAGGGTGGCCGCCTGTTGGCCAATTGATTACGCATGCAGCAGCAGAAGATGGGCATCCACTCACTCCTTGACACATCCAGGGCACAAATCTCAGACAATGCCACCATCGCAGAGGTATTTAAAGATTTCTATGTGGACCTCTATGCTGCTCAAAGCTTGAACCATGCAGACGGCGCATTCTATCTCGCGGAGTCACATACGACTCCCCTCTCTCTGACCAAATAACTTCGCTGGATCATGAGATCTGAGTGGAGGAAGTGATTTCAGCGATCTCCCGACAAAAGATTCTGAAGTCGCTGGGTCCTGACAACTTCCCATCCATATTCTATAAAACATTCTGCCAAACCCTCGCCAGAATCCTAACACAGCTGTTTAATTCCCTTTTCAGCCCCTGGAGCTATTTCCCCCTCCATGCTCTCAGCTTTGGTGTCAGTCATCCCTAAGCAGGGTAAGGATCACCAGTGATGCAGTTTATTTACCGACCTCCCTACCAAACGTTGATTTTAAACTGCTCACTGGTATCCTAGCGTCCAGACTAGGTCCCTGCATGCCATCAATTATAGACTTGAACCAGGGGGGTTTCATTCTCCAATGCCAAACCAGCAACAACACTAAGCGAGTGCTGCATCTCATAGAGAAGGCCTCTCGTCCCCTGGGACATTATATGCTTCTAGCTATTGACGCCGAGAAAGCCTTTGACAGGGTTCACTGGCCTTTCTTAGAACAAGTCCTTGCCCACTTCGGCATCACAGGGAGGTTTCAAGCTTGGGTGCTAAACTGCTACTACTTCCCTGTGGCGTCGGTCAGGGTGAATGGCTGTATACTAAGTCACAAAAAGTACCCCACAATTATACAAATAACATTAACTAACCCTGGTTAGGTATGGGAAGGTGTTCTATGAAGCATCCTAGTTGTTACCCACTGGATTGTGGGGAAGGAAATAATTCCTTTTGTTTATATTACCCTCACACACCCTAGTGGTATCATACTTCATCATCGGGTCACCCTGACTCCTAAAGGTCAGGGTGGGCTCAACCGTTTTTCAGGGAGCTCTTGAAAAATATAGCCAGGGGGTCTTAAAGATAAAAAATCCTCAGGCAGTTCCCAGTATCCCTTTATTCTTGGACCTGTCGGGGATATTAAAATATAAAAAGCATATAAAGGGTCAATTGGATGTTTGTGGTCCTATGACCCTAGTGCTGACATGTTTCAGCCCAATAAGTGGCCAAAAAATGGTCCTGGGCTTTCTTCAGGGCAACAAAAAGATATTCCCTCCCTGGAAGGAGCAGAGGGACAGTCCCAAGCTACTCCTATATTTGTGAAGGAAGGGTAGATAGCTGCTCCTTTATATGAGCAGAAGATAAACTTATCTTGTGCTTTATGGTTTCCTTTTTACTCAAACTGTAAAAAAAAAGGATGAAAAGAAAAGAAAAAGAGAACATAACGCAACAACATTATTATGGTGCCAATTGCTTCCCATAGGTGATGTGCTTTCAAAATACACCCATGCTCATCCATCAGGGAGGGTGAGTGCAAGCCATGTCTCATCATATCTGTCTGGTACGCATTTGCCAGGGTTATCTGTAATCACTATTTTTAGTGTTGTATATCGTGAAGTAGCGATATACATCGCATTCTGCTTCTAATCAATTTCAGGTGTTTGTGTAGTCGGTTCGGAAGCACCAGCGTGACACTCACATCAAACCACACAGTTACACAGTCAATCGCCTAAAAATTCATTCATACTATTTACACATCCGTCTCTCCCTTATCCCGTTATGGGAGAGGTAACTCATCTCAGGGAATCGCAGTGAGAGGGGTAGCCCTCTAGTCAACTATGAGCGTCATGTGGAAGATGCCCATTGCAAGTTTCAGCGTGAAACAGGGGGAGACACAACAGAGAAAGAACAGGCACCGATTTGCCTTTAGTAAATCTAACACGATTATCGTTATCCCCGCATACCTGTATGTGGAGTGTCTCGCACAGCGCCTTTCGCTATACTCACTTCATCAAGGTGCCCCGTGTGCTAACCTTCTTGGTTCTGCGTTCCCGGGCTTTCGCCCCATTGATAGTTTGCCACCTGTATTTGAAGCCGGCATTGTCGCGCTGGTCTACGCGGTGGGGGCGTGTCCCTACGTGGAGGTACGCTTCCACAAAAGTGGATGGACGTGCATGCAGCGTGTTCCTATCTTAGAACTCTGGGTATTGTAGTCCCTGAATTACTTGGTGTGATCGTGACACCATTATGAATCTTTCAAGTACTTTCCCACATCTCTATGTATGATTACTATTATAATATGACTTTTGCGGAAAAACGGAGGTGTAAATAGTCACCAGTATGTCCCCTGATAAACCGCAAAAATGCCTCAGTGCACTTTTTATTTCTCAATTGAACTTTATACATAACTTCCATCATGTTTACACTAGTGTGGTCGTGACTCTAATCCGTATGTTTCAAGTATTTCCCTCCATGTCTATGCCCAAATCATAATGTAATTAGGACAATGCGGTAAAAAAAGGGGGGTTGCCACTAATCACCAATGTGCCCAGGATAAAACTATGTATGATGCAAATATCGCAGTGCGCTTCTTATTTTGCTATGTTCCCAGGTAGAATGTAAATACCACCATTTAGACTATATTGCGCCGTGTAGTTGGTACTGGCGCAGCTGTATATGTCAGTTGTTTTTACTGTATGACAAATCTAGATGACCTGTTTGTTTGTCTATTTCGGATTCAATTGATTCCATGGGATGGAATCGCTCAATCCCTTTTTGTGAGTCCTCAGCCGATAGACCCAACGTTGCTCACGTTCGAGCAGTCTCTTAGTCAAATTGCCACCTCCCTTTATCTTCTCAATCACTGTCCACTTTAAGTCTACGTCAATGTAATTTTTTTCTAAGTAGTGAGATGTCAGTTTGGTTGCAGTTACAGACCGCCTTATTGTGCTGCGGTGTTTGCTTATGTGTACCTTCACCTTCCTACTGGTCATGCCAACATACATAAGCTGGCAGGGGCACGTAATCAGGTACACCACATTGTCCGAATTACAATTCGTATGTGATCGTTGTTCCCATGGGTAACCTAAGCCTAGGTTAATGTGTTTCGTGTACTCAGTGAAAGGGCACACGACGCACGTGCCACATGGATAGTGGCCCATGACAGGGGGTTGATTCCACAGTGTCATTTGAGTGGTATTCTTAGGTTTATATGTATCTGTGTGAACCAGGGAATCTCTAAGACTCCTATTTCTCTTGAAGGAGAACATCGGTTTTTCAAATGTTAATTTATTTGATGTTAGAATAGACCATTTCTTATTGATGATCTTCTTGATCTCGTTCGAGGAGGAGTTATATGTAGTGACACATATCAATGAGTCTGTTTCTGGCCTCTGATTTGTCTCTAAGAGTGCTGCTCTAGGCGTGTTTCTTGATCTTTTGCGTGCCCTATCAATGATGTTATTAGCATAGGCTTTCTGTTGCAATTTAATGCTCAATTTCTCTGCCTCTTTTCGGAAGTAATTCAGGTCGGTGAAGTTCCTACCGGCCCTGAGAAACTGTCCAACCTGTAGATTCTCCCTCAGAGCCCGTGGATGTGCACTCTCAAAGTGCAACAGACTGTTCCTGTCTGTAGGTTTTGTGTATAGTGAACTCGCTAGTCTGCCTCCCCTTGCTATGATGTTTATGTCGAGGAAGGATACTTGTTCACTATTAGATGTTTTTGTGAACCGTAAATGTGGGTTGAGTTGATTAATCTAGACTGCAAATTCAGTCATGCTATTCTGGTCCCCTTTCCAGGTGACAAGGATGTCATCTATATACCTGACCCATTTCTGTATCTTGTCTGAGAATGGATTGGCAGACCAGATGTGTTCCTCTTCAAAATGGCTCATGTCCAGACACGCTATACTTGGTGCAAATGTACTGCCCATGGAAGTCCCATGGAATAGGAGGAACATCTGGTCTTCAAATTTAAAGAAATTCTCAGTGAGGGCCAAATGCATCAGTTTTAATGACCCATTCTACTGGTGCCTCCCATTGCCATTCCTCTTTGCGTAGTAGATCTTCAATGACACGCAGGCTCTCCTCTTGAGGAATACTGGTGTATAGAGCCTCTACGTCTAGACACATCATGATGTTCCTCTCAGGGTCATATTCCATGTCCGTCAGGAGATTCAGCAGGTGTTTTGTGTCCTGTACATAAGACTTAATTCTGGTCACCAAAGGTCTCAAGAACCAGTCTGTGTATTTTGATAGGGGCTCTAGGAGGGATCCGTTCCCCGACACAATGGGCCTCCCAGGAGGTGGAGTTTTCCCCTTATGTATTTTTGGTATCGTGTAAAAGAGGGGTATTCTCGGGTCTTCTGAGACCAAGAAGTCGCGTTCTATTTTGGTGATCCAGTTGTCTCCTAATGCATCTTTTGTAAGTGTCTCAATGGTTTTTTCGAGACGTCTGGTGGGGTCCCTGTAAATCCTTTTGTAATGTTTTTCATCGGCCAAAAGAATCAGACACGCTTCTCGGTATGTACTGGTACTTTGTATAACAGTGGCTCCGCCTTTATCGGCCGGTTTTATGATGATGTTACCTCTCATACTCAATGTTTTCAGGGCATCTCGTTCCTTTTTTCTCTGGTTGTTGTAGATATCCCTCTTTGGTTGGAGTTCCTCCACTTCCTTGGTTACTGCTTCTTCAAAAGTAACTACTTCTGATGGCAAAAGTGAGGCTGGGGAGCAGAAAGTAGATTTTAGACGAAGTGTGGTGTGTCCGGTATCTTTCTCCGGTTCCTGTGTCCCTGCAAAGAATGCTTTAATCCTTACTTTGCGGAAGAACTCACTGAGCTCGCACCTCAGTTGGAATTTATCCAAATAGGCCGTGGGGAAAAAACCCAAGCCTTTGTTCAAAACATTTTGTTCATCCGGACTTAGGGTTATACTTGCGAGATTTACCACTAGTCCCTTGTCATGCTCGTGCTGGGTTGTTGGCCCCTGGTCTGGCTCCTGGTGTTCACACTGATCCTGTCTTCTTCCCATTGGACCCTTCTGTTTCCTCTCCAACCGCGTCTGCCTCTCCTCCCTCCTTGGCCTAAAGAATGGTTCTGATTAAAGTTGGGCTGGAAGAAGGGTGGTGCTTGATATTGAGGAGGTCCCTGGAATGGAAGTTGGCCAAATGGGCCAGGCCAGGGATACATCTGCTGTGGTTGGTAACCTTGATTGAAGCCCCCTCTCTGTGGTCGTCTTGGTTTGCCCTTCCAATTTTTTGATGATAAATTATCACTGGACCAATTGTCATATTCTGAGTTTGATGTCCCTGAGTCTCCCTGATAAGAGGATCCACCGTCCGAATCCTGCTGTCCTTTATAATCATCCTTTATGTATGGATAAACTCTCTCATGGGAGAACTTTTTAAGGTCCTTCTGGAGTTTGCTAATTTTGCTCTGCATGAGGTAATACTTATGTTCTCCTATTTCTTTATTGACCTCCTTGAATTTCTTTAAAAAGAGGGTGATCTTAATCTCCGTCATTAGAGCGTCTTCACTGGTTTTGATCTTTACAAAGAATGCCTCTGACAGTCGTTTTGCCATGTTTATTATCAAAATAAGCCAATCGCGTGTACATCGCCAAGCGATCAACGACCACTCCTTTTTAAACAGAGGGTCTTCCAGGAATATCCTGGGGGCATTCGTGACCCACAGGCCTGGGGGTGCCGCGTTGCAGCACAGGTACTCTGTCATTATAGCACCATGCATTAATACCTTCATCTGATTTCATTTTAGTTCCTTTAACTCGTCCCAATTCTGGGCTTGGTTAAGGCTTTGGTTGATGTTAGTATCTGGTAGAAGAGATGGGGCCGCTAGGATGGCTGATGCCATCTCATCCGAGTAGGCAATGCCAAGTGCTTCTGCCATTATTGTTGTTATGTTGATGGGGTTTGTTATGTGTGTTATGTGTTCTTGGCGACGATTGTGCACCGTGCAGTGAGTAAGTGAGACAAGACGTGTTTTCTAACTACAATTTTAATATTTCTTGGACGTTTTCCAATTGGAAAATTATTCCAAAAGCCTTACAGCTGTGTGCTGCTCAAAGTACAAAAAAACTATGACACTAAGAGGAGATGAACTTCTCCCGCGTTGTAAGGGCAGAGAGGAAATCTCTAGTGGGAGTACATCCTCCCGTGGTAAATACTAAGTCACAAAAAGTACCCCACAATTATACAAATAACATTAACTAACCCTGGTTAGGTATGGGAAGGTGTTCTATGAAGCATCCTAGTTGTTACCCACTGGAGTGTGGGGAAGGAAATAATTCCTTTTGTTTATATTACCCTCACACACCCTAGTGGTGTCATGCTTCATCATCAGGTCACCCTGACTCCTAAAGGTCAGGGTGGGCTCAACCGTTTTTCAGGGAGCTCTTGAAAAATATGGCCAGGGGGTCTTAAAGATTAAAAATGCTCAGGCAGTTCCCAGTATCCCTTTAGTCTTGGAACTGTCGGGGATATTAAAATATAACAAGCATTGGCATAGCCAATAGGTCTCGCCTTTGGGACCTTATAAGTATTTAGTTATGCAGCACAATATCCTTGGTGCAGCAACATCAACTGTTGCATGGCTAAACACTTTAAGGTCCCAAAGGTGAGACCTATTGGCTATGTTTTAGCCAAGTCGCTTTTAAACGTGACTTGGTTCTGACCAAGACTCTTTTAGACTTTGTAAACATATGCTTATTGTTGTATTATGTTAAGCTGAGCCTTTTATTTATTTCAATGAAAGATATCACAACCTTTGTGTTTTTTGCTTTCAATGTTATGCTGTCCATTACAAAAATCCTGTCAGACCTTGCAGGTGCGAATCCTACAGCATGGGGCCTGGGCACCTGCCCAGAGGGTGGACTATGAGGCAGAAGCTGTCAAACCGCACAGACCGGCTGGACAGGAAGTGTGACATTCCAGAGAAAGAAAACAATGCGGAGCATCCGGGGAATCTCGGTTAAAGAAAATAAATTAGAGGGGGCGGGGTCAATAAGTGTATGGAATGTGAACCAAGTGGTAACCAGAGATCGAGAGTCTGAAGTAGCCATGTCCTGGGGTTAGGGGGTGCATCTGTAAGGGAGTAGGTTTTAAAGCGAGAGGGCTCGTTAGGCAGTTTGTGAAATGCGGGGGGCGCTATTAACAGGAGAGCTGGTTCTAGAGGCACAAGCCTTGTGTGATAATGGGCCAGTTCAAGCAGAGCGGCACCCACAGATTTGTTTGAAGGATTGTGTTTAAATCACCAAGAAGGTTTGCGGAGTTCAGGTTAACAAGTCAAAGATGGGGGTGGGATTAACATGTTAAAAGGGAATAACTTGCAAGCTCAGATTCATTTAGGGAGATAGGATTCACTGACAGTTTAGTATTCAATGCATTGAAGCCGGGACGTGTATGATGCTGCCTTTTGCTGTCCTGCTTTGCAACTTGCAAGCAGAGTTGAGAATGAAGGAAGATATACAACCGTGTAGTGTATGTCTTTATATTAAAATATTGGCAACAGGCTCAACTCTGCATGGAACCTGCGTGTCAGTGAATTCGCTGGTGAAGGTGTTTGCATACTACGAAGAATCTATGGCGGGAGGAAACAGTGAAATGTAAAAAGTGAAGAGAAGTCACCTTTAAAAAAAAACAAAAGTTACAGGCGTTTAGTGCGAGGAATCTGTCTTCGGAGGGACGGAAGAGCGGACTGCGGACCCAGGTACTGTGGTTAAGTATTTCAGTACTACGTGAGGTCGGAGAGTGTTGCGAGGGATACAAACTGAGGAAGGGTCTCGTGCATAGTGAAAAGGACGTGTAAGCAGTCTAGTGCGGAGAGGTGACGACACACGTCAAGCGTCGAAAGCGGCTATCTTGGATTGGGCAGAAGTTCACTGAAGTGGATGCTTTGAGCTGAGAATATTTGCTTGACCGCATCACGTCAATGCAAGGTTGTAAAACTGCATACATGTTTTTACGGTGATACACACACCGGTGAGTATTGGAGTGCGTTCACATTCGCTGAGGCGCACACCAGTTCAGTTAGTTATAAGTTAATGGAAAAGTAGCGCAGCGGTGATGCGCACACCTTTTATGACATTTTGGAGTGCATATTGTATTGATAGCACGTATTTATTTTGGAAAAGTTATTTGGTTGTGGAGATAAAATGTATCTGAAAGAATTCAGGAAAAAAAAAACTTAAGTAAGATAACAAAAGTATAAATGTAAGGGGTTACAGCGAATACGTGCGCGGGCTTGCCTGAAGCTGATGAGGAGGGAGTGGGAGGGGGGAGGGGATTCACACGCTGTAATCACACGCTGTAACAAGTAGAAGAAATGAACAAGCTGCTGCAAAAATGCTTTACAGATACTCGCTACTTTATTATTTCACAGGCTTCACGCACATTATTTGTTCATACTCACGTTTCTGGGACAGCAGAGAGGGGATCCGGTGAGGCTGCTGCTGGAAGAGCATCAGCGGCTTAGCTCCCAGAATGCCTTGCTTCGGCATTGGCCGCGAAAGTGAAACTGATGAAAGTGGCATGGGGAGTCAGTTCACAAAGGAATTAAACTCAACTAGAGAACGGCGATTTTTAAGATAAGAATTGGCTGCTATGCACAGATTAAAGAGGTATCCGTGAAGGCCAAATGAAAGTAAAGACGGGGCTCACCCTGACCAAATCACAACTATGGCAGCATACAAGGACGCGAGTGGTGCGCGCGCGCGATGGGAAAAGTGAAAGCAGGCTGGCGGGTGGTGTGCGATGTGCGCGCACCATGACGAGAGAGGAAAGCCATATGGCGCCTCTGCTCGTCATTGTGCGCGTAACCGCACGCTGGTGGCCAGAAAAAGCCTCTTTGGTAGCACTTTCAAAAGCCGAGTGGTGTGCGATGTGCACGCACCATGACGAGAGAGGAAAGCCATATGGTGCCTCTGCTCGTCATTGTGCGCGTAACCGCACGCTGGTGGCCGGAAAAAGCCTCTTTGGTAGCACTTTCAAAAGCCCCTTACTAAATGTCTCGCAGAGCAGCGCATGCGCGCTGGCTCAGCGAGACCTAAAAAGCATATAAAGGGTCAATTGGATGTTTGTGGTCCTATGACCCCAGTGCCGACATGTTTCAGCCCAATAAGTGGCCAAAAAATGGTCCTGGGTTTTCTTCAGGGCAACAAAAAGATATTCCCTCCCTGGAAAGAGCAGAGGGACAGTATGAAGTTACTCCTATATTTGTGAAGGAAGGGCAGATAGCTGCTCCTTCATATGAACAGAAGATAAACTTATCTTGTGCTTTATGGTTTCCTTTTTACTCCATCTGTAAAAAAAGGATAAAAAGAAAAGAAAAAGAGAACATAACGCAACAACATTATTATGGTGCCAATTGCTTCCCATAGGTGATGTGCTTTCAGAATACACCCATGCTCATCCATCAGGGAGGGTGAGTGCAAGCCATCTCTCATCATATCTGTCTGGTACGCATTTGCCAGGGTTATCTGTAATCACTATTTTTAGTGTTGTATATTGTGAAGTGACGATATACATCGCATTCTGCTTCTAATCAATTTCAGGTGTTTGTGTAGTCGGTTCGGAAGCACCAGTGTGACACTCACATCAAACCACACAGTTACACAGTCAATCGCCTAAAAAGTCATTCATACTATTTACACATCCTTCTCTCCCTTACCCCCTTATGGGAGAGGTAACTCATCTCAGGGAATCTCAGTGAGGGGGGTAGCCCTCTAGTCAACTCAGAGCGTCATGTGGAAGATGCCGATTGCAAGTTTCAGCGTGAAACAGGGGGAGACATAACAGAGAAAGAACAGGCACCGATTTGCCTTTAGTAAATCTAAAACGATTATCGTTATCTCCGCATACCTGTATGTGGAGTGTCTCGCACAGCGCCTTTCGCTATACTCACTTCGTCAAGGGTCCTAACCCGTGTGCTAACCTACTTGGTTCTGCGTCCCTGGGCTTTCGCCCCGTTGATAGTTTGCCACCTGTATTTGAAGCCGGCATTGTCGCGCTGGTCTATGCGGTGGGGGGCGTGTCCCTACGTGGAGGTACGCTTCCACAAAAGTGGATGGACGTGCATGAGGCTTGTTCCTATCTTAGAACTCTGGGTATTGTAGACCCTGAATTACTTGGTGTGATCGTGACACCATTATGAATCTTTCAAGTACTTTCCCACATGTCTATGTATGATTACTATTATAATACGGCCTTTGCGGGAAAAACTGAGGTGTAAATAGTCACCAGTATGTCCCCTGATAAACCGCAAAAATGCCTCAGTGGACTTTTTATTTCTCAATTGAACTTTATACATAACTTCCATCATGTTTACACTAGTGTGGTCGTGACTCTAATCCGTATGTTTCAAGTATTTTCACTCCATGTCGATTCCAAATCATAATGTAATTAGGACAATGCGGTAAAAAAAAGGGGGGGGTTTGCCACTAATCACCAATGTGCCCAGGATAAAACTATGTATGATGCAAATATCGCAGTGCGCTTCTTATTTTGCTATGTTCCCACGTAGAATGTAAATACCACCATTTAGACTATATCGCGCCGTGTAGTTGGTACTGGCGCAGCTGTATATGTCAGTTGTTTTTACTGTATGACAAATCTAGATGACCTGTTTGTTTGTCTATTTCTGATTCAATTGATTCCATGGGATGGAATTGTTCAATCCCTTTTCGTGAGTCCTCAGCCGATAGACCCAACGTTGCTCATGTTCGAGCAGTCTCTTAGTCAAATTGCCACCTCCCTTTATCTTCTCAATCACTGTCCACTTTAAGTCTACGTCAGTGTGATTTTTTTCTAAGTAGTGAGATGTCAGTTTGGTTGCAGTTACAGACCACCTTATTGTGCTGCGGTGTTCGCTTATGCGTACCTTCACGTTCCTACTGGTCATGCCAAGATACATAAGCTGGCAGGGGCACGTAATCAGGTACCCCACATTGTCCGAATTACAACTCGTATGTGATCGTTGTTCCCAAGGCATAACCTAAGCCTAGGTTAATGTGTTTTGTGTACTCAGTGAAAGGGCACACGACGCACGTGCCACATGGATAGTGGCCCATGACAGGGGGTTGATTCCACAGTGTCATTTGAGTGGTATTTTTAGGTTTATACGTATCTGTGTGAACCAGGGAATCTCTAAGACTCCTATTTCTCTTGAAGGAGAACATCGGTTTTTCAAATGTTAATTTATTTGATGTTAGAATAGACCATTTCTTATTGATGATCTTCTTGATCTCGTTCGAGGAGGAGTTATATGTAGTGACACATATCAATGAGTCTGTTTCTGGCCTCTGATTTGTCTTTAATAGTGCTGCTCTAGGCGTGTTTCTTGATCTTTTGCGTGCCCTATCAATGATGTTATTAGGATAGGCTTTCTGTTGCAATTTAATGCTCAATTTCTCTGCCTCTTTTCGGAAGTCATTCAGGTCGGCTGTATATACACGCCCTTTGCCATCAGCAGGAGGACTCGGCAGGGGTGCTCCTCGTCCCCCCCTGCTGTTTGCCTTATATATGGAGCCCATGGCCTAAAGAGTTTGCGATAATCCCAACATTGTTGGGACCACCTTTGGGGGGAGTCACCTAAGATCAGCCTATACGCTGACGATGTTCTGGCAACCATGGACTGCCCGGCGGTGTCCCTTTCAGCTTTCGCTGACAAATTAGAATCATTTGGTCTTGCCTTGGGATTCTGAGTAAATGTAACCAAGTCCCAGGCTCTGAATTTATAGATGCCCTGTGCACTCGAAACTCGCCTTGCAGCGCAACACCCCATTCAGTGGTCAACATTGATGGTTCACTACTTGGGGATCAAGCTGGCCTCCACCCTCCAAACAACCTCGCTTCTTAACTACCAATCAGTACATAACCACCTTAAATCTGAGTTAGCCCGATGGAGATCACACAAGATTTCATGGCTAGGAAAAGTCGCAGATGTTAAAATGACTATTCTACCCAAGGTCTTGTATCTCTTTCGGATGCTTCCCCTAGCTCCTCCGAAAGGGATGATTCCCAAACTACAATCAGAGTTGCACCACTTTGTCTGGGATGGGAAGCGCCCGACTGAGAAGATAAGTTAGCTACCTGGCCCCAAATGCCGGGGGCCTCGGGATACCAAACCTTCAACTCTACTACCAGGCAACCTAACTGCGGTACCTGGCCGAATGGAACAGGGATGAGTCAGAACGGCACTGGCTCTTCCAGGATCGCGCTGTGGCTGGCACATCCCTGTGGAAGATCCCCTTTTTAAAGAAAGTGCACAGGCCCCGGAACCTGTATCTCTCCCCGATCACCAGGGTAATGATGGAAGCTTGGGACCGGTGTAGCACTAGATATTGCCTATCCTCCTTTCCCTCCCCTTTGACACCCCTACTAGATAATCTGGACTTCCTACCACGCAATAGCCCTGGGGCATTTCCCCAATGGCGTAAGTCTTCCTGCCGCTCTGCAGGACACACGTTCGACGAAGAAGAAGTGATCCCCTTTACGCAATTATATGCTGACTATGCTATCCCTGAGGCAGAGCGACTACACTATTGGCAATTGCGCCACTGGCTCCTACAGCCTGACAATGCAGAGACACCTCACCCTGTACGAAAAATGACTGGTTTCTAAGACCCACGACAAGAGATTGGTCACGGTCCTCTACACCTTTCTCATCCAACCCTCTAGACACATTTATAAATCTAACAAATCTCGCTGGGAGAGGGAGCTGGGGAGATCCTTGACCAGTAAGGAGTGGGAGAATATATATTACCAGGCCCGCCATACCACCTGCAACACAGCCCTCACGGAAACAGTCACCAAAGTGGTCACGTATTGGTATCTAACTCCCAAACGCTTGCACAAGATCGATCCGAACAAAAGCGTGACTTGCTGGAGGGGGTGTGACACCGGGAGGTCATTGGTGCATCAACTATGGCGCTGCCCACACATTCAAGCTTATTGGTCACAAGTACTCAACGACATCGATCTACATTTAGACACACAACTCCCTAGATTTCCTTCCTACACATTGTAAGGTTTACCTAACCCTCTCACCTACCCCCTGAAATCCAGACAGGGGAAGCAAATAGGTCTAGCCCTGGGCACAGCGATTCAAAATATCTTATCAATCTGGGGGACGGCACACCCGGCCAATCACCTGGGCTGGCTTCACTGACTTTGGCTTATCCTAGGGATGGAGAGGATCACCATCTCCCTCACAAATCAAGGGACGTCCTTTGGGAAACTTTGGCACCCATTCATAACCCTCCTCACGCAAGGTTTCAGAGAGCTAACTTGTCCCAAGTACCTCTGAGTCTTACGACTGTCAGAATTGGCCCCCACCACCGGCAGTGACAATGCCTCATGAACACATAGGCAACACCTACACCATCATACAGTTACAGAATCACCATGAGCATTTTAGAGAGTGGGGGGAGGGACTTGGGGGTGTTTTGTTTGATTGCTTGTTACTTCTATACACCAAGACTGTCGATATCTTCTGCTTGTACTATATACAGCACTGTTAGTGCTGTATTTCTTGGTGACAAAGAATAAAAACAACTAAACCATAAATCCAAGAGTTCAATCACAGCCTTCCTATATGGCACACACTCCTCTATGGTATAAATCCTCATCCAGTAAAGCAGAGGCCTTAGCACTGCTATGTGTTCCACTCTTTTAAGTGCTACCTCAAATAACATGGGAACAAGGGGAGTACTTTTTGGGAGATGGAGTGAGCGTACAAAATTCTTCTCACTCTGGGTAAGAGATTCAGTGTTAGCAAAGCCCCAAATTTCAGCTTTTAACTTGTACAAATTGATAGTAGGGAGTATTGCTCTTGATGATGTTGCCTGGTGCTTATTAGAAATAACAATGGCTCGGTGCTGGAGCACTACCCTTGGCTTTTGAATATGGGGGTTCAACAATAATTTATCATTCAACATGATACCCAGATACTCAAATCTTAATCCACATTCAAGTTTCTTCTGCTCCGGCATAAAGCCCCTCTAAATGACTTACGGGCCTGATCACCATAAATTTAGTCTTAACATTAATCACCAGACCCTTATTTTTGCATTTTCCATGGACTTATTTAAGATGGGCTACTGCACAAACTGCTGAATGGAATGACACCACATTTGTCAGGAAGCTAGTTCTTCATTTGAAGATTATGCTTTTTCTAATTTAGTGTAAATCTGTTCAGTAGTTTTTAAGATATTAAGGTTGGCGGGCGCAAGTTTTAGTTAGCTCTACTTACTATAACTGGTGAATTTCTGTGCTTTTTTTCAGATCAAAACGTTAATGTTGTTACTGACATATTCACCTAACTATAACGTTACTGTAACCTTTGTTGTCCCCCGGGACTTATTTTTTTTAAAGGAGAGGGGGGCCACATGGTGCCCCTCCTCAAACCTATTATGACCCTGAGAACCCCATCCCCCCAAGCATAAATATTTTAAAGGGGAGGAGGCTTCATGGCCCCCCCTCTCCAAGCCTTGTTTGGCCATGGACACTGCATCCCTAGGGCCACACATTTACATAAAGGGGAAGGAGACTTGCGGCCCCCCTCCCCAAACCATGTTCGGCCCCCGGGACCCCATCCCCAGGGCCACTCATTTCAAGGGAAAGGGGGGACTCACGGCCCCACTCCATGAGTCTTGTTAGGCCTTGGGGAACTCATCTCCAGGACCATTACTAAAAATAATTGTTGGTGATGGCCACGAGGCCCCCCTCCCTGAGCCTTGTTAGGCCCTGGGGAACCATCCCCCAAAGGCCACTCAGTTACATAAAGAGGAGGAGGGTGCACGCCCCCGAGCCTTGTTAGGCCCTGGGGACCCCATCCCCCAGGGCCATTTTTATAACTTAAGGGGAGGGGGGATGAAGAGGGGGTCTTTCATCCCCCCTCCCTGAGCCGGTTTCAGCCCCAGCGACCCATCCCTCAGGACCCCCATTTTTTAAAGGTGGGTGCCTTGTGACCATCCAGGGCACTCACCATATACTTGTTGAGGGCTGCAAGGAGAGCCCCATGGCCCCGCAGCCCGAGTCAGCTCCTTGCATGCAGTGGGAGCCGGCATTGCTCCCGCCCGCAGGGAGCAGCCACTACTGCTGGTCCCTGTGGGTGGGAGCAATATTTTGATCTGTTTCCCTGCCTGCATCAGAGCAGACATGGAAACAGATTAAAGGCTGCTCCCAGCGGGCGGGAGAATTTTCAAAGCTCAAGCCTGCTGGGAGCAGATTTTGTGTTCGCTCCAGCTTGGAAACAGTTTTGAAAATGCTCTCGCCAAGTGAGAGCATACACAGGATTCCCACCCCGCACTGGTGCAAGTAGAGAAACCGCTTTGTCCCAGCGGTGGGCTCCCCATGACATCGCTTATGAGCCGGACCCAAGGATGGGGTCTCAGGGGCCATTAATGGCTCAGGGAGGGGGGCCACATGGCCCCCTCCCAATTTTAAGTATTCCCAGCCCTAGGGGTTGGCTTCCTGGGGACGTTTGAGGCTAGGGTAGGGGGGCCATGCAGCCCCCACCCCATTTTGTTAATAGTCCCGGGGTGTGCTCCCTGAGGCCTTTGGAGGTTCAGGGAGGGGGGCCGCATGGCCTCTTTACCCATAAAAAGTCAGTTCGGCACCAGGGGTAGGCTCCCCGGGACCCCTGGAGGCTCAGGGAGAGAGGCTGCATGGCCACCTCTCCATAAAAAGGAATTTTGATCCCAGAGTGGCCTCCCCAAGGCCTTCAATGACTCGGAAAGGGGGGCCATGCAGCCCCCCTCCCATTTATAAATACAGCCTCGGGGTGGGATCGCCGGGGCATAAACCTAGTAAATGCAGCCCGGCGGGCATTTTATTTTTTCGATCCAGCTGGAGTCCCGTGGGATTGCAGCATTTTTTGATGTTTTTGGGGGTTTTGGTCCCAGGGGGCTTCCTCTAGCCCCCTCCCCCTCATTGGGCCTAGGGAGTTAGGATATCCTTACCCTGCTTCTTTTCATTTTTTTAAAAACATGTTCAGGGCAAGGGACCAAGTTCCCGAGTACTGTAATGGCTGAAATTTTCTCATGTTGCTGGCAGCGAATCAGAGCTCTCTCTCCCGTGGAAGTCTGACTTCCAGGGAATAAGATGACCCAAGGGAAATAAAGCTCCCAGGGCCAATCAGAATGCTCTATTTTTAAATTGGCGCTCCAGTGAGAGTGTCTCAAGACTCTCGTGGACCCAACCGCCCAGATATACAATTGTTTTAAAACCTTAATTTCTCCAAAAACTATTAAGCAGATTTACACCAAACCACAAAAAGTACAATCTGCGGACCAAGATCTAGCTTCCTACCAAATTTGGCATAATTCCGTTCAACAATTTTTGCTGTAGCCTTGCCTAATGAATTCTAAGGAAAATGCATGGGATATTTGCATTTTGGGAGCCCCCTTTTGTCTAGGCCCCACTTGACAAATCACCCCGTAAATTTTCATGCACAAACTAGTCAAAACATAGCACCTTTTTGGAACGTTTCATGGAGATTCGTCAAATGGTGCCAAAGTTATTAGCAACACAAAAAACACTTTTCCTGTGGAGCAGCTGACATAACTATAACTACCTAATGGTGACCGCCACTATGTAATATATATATTCACCAAAAAAAAACAAAGGTTAAAGTAACGTTATAGTTAGGTGAATTTCTCCATGACAACATTAACGTTTTGAACAAAAAAAAACACAGAAATGCACCAGTTGTAGTTAACCGCACTAACTATAACATGCAATGCTTATGACCTCACATACAACATCACTCATGACATGTTCTATGACATAATTTATGACATCTCAAATGACATAATTGATGGTATCACTGATGACATCATCCAATGAATGTGCTACTTTGTTTAATAGTTGAAATAGTGGTGGGAAGTTGTCATATGACTTTTCTACCTAATTTTGACCACTTGGATTCAGCTAATGCGTGTAAGTATTTACAAAAGGCATGTGCTCCTAATGCACTTTAACTGTGTAGAGGTATTGAACAAGTTATACATTTTTTTTTATTCAAGAGTAACTCTGTGTGCAGGTGACAGTTGACTTGTTTTCAATATGATTCAGACAAGTTTTTGGGTTCTACAGAAAAAGTTTACTACAGGAGAAAGATTCTAGATTGTGGATACTAACTTTTGTAAGCTGCCTTGAGTTATTGGAGAGCATCTTGTCAGCATGATAGTTTTTGCTTAACATAGAAGACCGTGTGTACCAGGAACTACGATATACATGTATGGGTTCACTGACACAATATCGAAACCATAAATATCGTGATACCAAAATATTGTGTCAAAAATATCAATCACAAAAATATAGCTTTTCTATACATATAATGGTAAGTACAAAAATATTGAGAAAAAATATCGTTTTAAACTAATATAAAAAATTATATACAAAAATATCGGCTTTTACTATATATGTAGTTTAAATAAGTAAAACTTAAATATTTTAACACATAACATTAATATAATGTAAATTAAATATGTTTAAATAATATTTAAAAGTAGAAATAAATATTTACTAATTTAAACAAACACGCAGACATATATCCTGTGTATGTTTATATACACATATATAATGTAAAACTATTTTTTTTTAAATAATTTGAACATATATTATCATTTTATAACTGTTTTTTAAATTTAGGGAAAGCATTGGACTGAGGAGGGGTAAAATTTACTATTCCCACTCCAGTCTGTGCAATAGTAGGGAAAACATTGGACGCAGGAGGGGTTACATTTACTATTCCCATTCCAGTCTGTGCAACAGTAGGGAAAGATTTGGACTCAGGAGGGGTACAATTTACTATTCCCACCCCAATATGTGCAACAGTAGGGAAAGCATTGGACTCAGGAGGGGTACAATTTACTATTCCCACGCAAGTGGGAGAAACAGTTGGGAAAGCGTTGGACTCAGGAGAGGTCAAATTTACCATTCCTACTCCAGTCTGTGCAACAGCAGGGAAAGTGTTGTACTCAAGAGGGGTAAAATGTACTATTCCCACTCCAGTCTGTGCAACAGTAAAGAAAATGTAAGAGTAAGGAGGGGTAACATTTACTATTCCCACTTCAGTCGGTGCAACAGTAGAGAGAGAGTAGTTCACTTCAAACAAATAACATATTTTAACAACTCTAATAAGTAACAAAAATATAAATATTTACATTGCTAAATTATATGTCTAAATTTGAATAAAAATTAAACAATTTACATAATTATTACATTGTTTTAATAATGATCAATTAAAACAAATATTAATAATTTCATTAAAATGGCACACAATATTCTCACAATCATAACAGCCATCAATTAAAATGTAATCGAAATTAAAAAGCATAACAATTTATTCGTAAATGAATAAATAATATTACATTTTTATTACTTAACTTCCCACCCTATACCTCTACAAACTAAACAACACACACCTAAAATATAACTTAACAAATATGATGATTTCGCAATTTACACAATTATCAAATTAAGTGCAGAGTCAATGGGCTACCTGCCCCTTCTAATCAGCTGAGTTACCTTAATACTTTACAACTAGTTGAAATACACACCTGGTATGGTGCCACTCATGTCATCAATAGTTTCAGTTGAGGAGACAAGGACATCAAGCTAAGTAGGTTGAAATGTCTCTGAGTAGAGCATTATATGTAGATTTCTCAGTCCATATGAAATTAACAGCAGTTGTAACATGTAATACAAGTGAAAATGGGCAAACTCACAATGGCATCTAGTTTTGAGTTGGAGAAACAGAGCCTCAATGTAGCTGTAGTCATTTCAATCTCGACCTGCCAACACTTGACAAATGGTGAAGTCCATGAGAAGTGGAAGTTCATTGTAACAAGGGAGACAAATGAATATGGGAAAACTCACTATTGCATCTAGTTTTGAGTTAGAGAAACAGGGTCTCATTGTAGCTGTAGTCATTTCAATCTCGACTTTCCAACACTTGACAAATGGAGAAGTCCATGAGAAGTGGGAATCAATTGTAACATGTGAGACAAATGAAAATATGCAAACTCACTATTACATTTAGTTTTGAGTTAGAGAAACAAGGCCTCATGGTAGTTGCAGTGATTTCAATCTCGACTTGCCAACACTTGCAAAATGGTTAGTGTAACTTACCTGTTGGCAAAATGCAGTTGCGCTGGACCGTAAAATTACATATTGACACATATCATGGGTCCTGGGATGATGATATCATAATAATACACTTACAGGCAGTGGCATGTAATGGAGATTGATACATGTGATCTTATACGCTTCTATGCAACAATACACATTTAAACTGACAATCAAACATCCCTGATACTTTGAGTTCTGAATGTCATGAAAGTAGATAGACAACACAACAGCAAAAGCTGAGATGAGAGCAAACAGGACATTGAAGTGCTGTGATAGTTAGTGAGGTGTAACTTACAAGACTCCACTCCCCCAGCTATTCCTGTCAAGCCCTCAGAATGCAGGATGGCTTAGACATTCTCTTTCCAGGTAAAGTGCTGTAATTGGGTGCTGGGAGGACCACCGCCAGCCTTCTGGGACTCCAGGTGTTGCTTAAAAACCAGGTTACGTACCCTCGCCCTACGGTCGTGCCACCTCTTCCTAATGTCCTCCTTTGTGCGCAGGGAGGTACCTACAGCATTTACTTTTTCTACTATCCTGGACCCCATTTCCATTTTCATACTGAGAGGAGTATATTGGACTTGGGCTCCAAACAGTTCTGACTCTACTCTTATGATTTCATCCACCATGACTGACAACTCAGCCTCTGAAAAACGTAGATTGTTTGGACGTAACATAATTCGAAATTAAAGTAAGTGACAATGCCTAACGCAAAAAAAAACAAAGGATATTCGTAAGAAAGGCAAAAAAAAGTGTATGGAGAGTGTTAAATGGGATAGGGAAAAGAAAGGGAAGCCTTACATGACAGAAATTGCTGCTCTAAAGTTGCTGTGCTGCAGTGGAGAGGCAAAGGATCATGATCTTGGATGGGGTGTGTTTTATAGGGCGATGTGCAGGTGAGTCCACTTGGCCAATGGATATCATCTGTATTGTTTTATATATCCATCCAATGGGCACTGGTCTGGTGCTTGGCTGACAGCGTACTGTGTGAGCCTGCCGCCGTCGGGGAACAGCCACTAGGGGGCCGCCAGTACAACTGTGTTATCATAATCTGGTCGGCCGTAAAACGCGGCCCTGACGGTGTCGGAGTACGAATCGCCAACATCGCAGTCCGCCGCGGCCCACGCGGGAACCACTCCAATGACAGCAGGTGGCAGCACAGGCTTCATGTATCATAATGCGGCGGGCATAAGACCACGGATTCAGTGGTCTTTTGGGACCGCTGACACGACTGTTTGGCAGTCAGACCAACAAACTCGTAATTGGGCCCTACAAATTAACAAACTATATTAAAAAACATTAACAATAATTATACAAACAATTTATAACACATACAATTAAAACAGATACAAAATACATACAAAATTATTTTAAAAAGATATAATTAACAACAATATTTTGTAAACTATATTAACAACATAGATATTTTTAACATTGATAGTACTTACCTTAGAAAATTGATATTCTTGTCAATGATATTCCTGCATCACAACAGTTGTGGAACACAATATTAAGAATGTGATATTTGTGCATCTTGATATTTTTTACTCAATATTTCTTTTCTGAATACAACATGTGTGCTTGTTTTGCTAGAATAGATGAACTATCTGTAAAGTTTTCACCACAGTGTCAATGGTGCAGGTAGTATGCTCTTTAGCAACTGTTATTTTTAGCAACTGTTGCATAGAGTATACACAGTTCTTAGTAGACTTTTTTTAATAATCTGTAGTGCATTTCTCATGAGAATTTCACTGTCTGCAAACAGTGTGATACAGATAAACTCTGTCCATAGAGAAAAAGCTGTTTACAGTACATACTTATCAATTTGATTTATCAATCTAGGTTCGGTGAGTGTCAAGGGTTTGATATAGGTAAAAGCTGTCCATAGTAGGGCATTTTGTTTTTGAAATGGGGTTCACTATTTTGGCTTTTTGTCAACAATTGTATCGATATTGTACACTGTGGTCAATGAGAGTTCCTCGTATATCTCTGGTCGATTGTTAATGTGATCTATGCTACCTGTAAACTGTATGCTATTGGCTCAATGTTGCATATAATGCTTGTTTTCAAAATCTAAGTGAGTTGTTTGTGTGGTGGCAGTAGTAATGGGTGAATATTTCCTGAGCTATTTTGTACTTACTGTCAGGCCTCTAATGTCATACTAATTTATAGATCAAAATGTGTGAAAGTGAAGTTTGGATAAAGTCATCAGTGATGTCATCAATGTTGTCATTTGAATGGTCATCAATGATGTCATAAATGATGTCATAGAACATGTCATGAGTGATGTTGTATGAAAGGTCATAAGCCGTGCATGGCAGGGATGCAAGTTATAGTTAGCGCTGCTAACTATATCTGATGAATTTCTAAGGTTTTTTTTTACGAAAACAGATATTTTTATTACACCTAACTATAACGTTACTTTGACCTTTGGATTTTTCAATGAATTTCTCTGTTTTTTTTAACGTGAATTAATACCTAATAAACATACGTAAATGCAACCCCCTCTGCACATGGGGGTGTTGGCTGCAGGGTCTGGCCTGTATGTCTTGGGCAGGGACTGGTTTCTCCTTTCAGACCTCTCTCTCACATGATGGGTGTGTGGATGGACTGGTCTCTCATTTGAGACCTCACTCTCAGATGACTGGTGTGCATAGTAGGGTGTGTGGATTGAGTGGGCTTTCCTTTCACACCTCTCTCTCTCAGATGACAGGTATGTGTAGTAGTGCATGTGGATGGACTGGCCTCTCATATCAGACCTCTCTGTCAGATGACGGGTGTGCATAGTAGGGAGTATCGGCAGCAACAGACCTCTCCTGTCAGATCTCTCTCTCAGATGACGCATGTGGGTAGTAGGGTGTGAGCATGGACTGACCTCTCCTTTCAGACCTCTTTGTCAGACAGATGACAGGTGAGCATAGTAGTGAGTAGAGAGGGACTGGCCTCCCCTGTCAAACCTCTCTCTCAGATAAAGGGTTCGTGTAGTAGGGTGTGTGGATGGACTGGCTTCTCCTTTCTAACCTCTCTCTCAGATGACGAATGTGCATAGTAGTGTATGGGGATGGACTGGCCTCTCCTTTCAGACCTTTCTCTCTCAGATGAGGGATGTGTGTAGTAGGATGTCTGGATGGTCTGGCTTCTCCGTTCAGACCTCTCTGTCAGATGATGGATGTGCATTGTAGTGTGTGGAGATGGACTGACCTCTCCTGTCAGACCTCTCGCTCAGGTGACGAGTGTGCATAGTAGGATGTGTAGATGGACTGGCTTCTCATTTCAGACCTGTCTCTCAGATGATGGGCGTGCATAGTAGTGAGTGGGGAGGGACTGGCCTCTCCTTTCAGACCTCTCTCTTTGTCAGATGGCGGGTGTGCATAGTAGGGCATGTGGATGAACTAGTGCTATCCTTTGAGACCTCTCTTGCAGATGACAGTTGTGCTTAGTAGGGTGTGTGGATGGACTGGCCTCTCCTTTTGGACCCGTCTCTCAGATGACCACTGTGTGTAGGAGGGTGTAGGGAAGGACTAGCCTCTCCTTTCAAACCCCTCTCTAAGATGACAGGTGTGCATCGTAAAATGCGAGGATGGACTGGCCAGTCTGCTCAGACCTCTCTCTTGGATGAAGGGTGTGCATAGTAGTTTGTGAGGAGGAACTAGCCTCTCCTTTCAGACCTCTCTCTCAGGTGACCGGTTTGTGTAGTAGGGTGAGAAGAAGGACCTCACCTTTCAAAACCCTCTCTCAAATGACGGATGTGTGCAGTAGGGTGTATGGATGGACTGGCCTCTCTGCTGAGACCTCTCTCTGTAATGATGGGTGTGGTTAGAAGGGGGTGGAGGGAGACTGGCCTCTCCTTTCAGATCTCTCTCTCAGATGACGGGTGTGCATAGTAAGGTGTGTGGAGGGACTGGCCTCTCTGCTGATACCTATCTCTGTAATGATGGGTGTGCATAGTAGGGTGTGGAGGGACTGGCCTCTCCTGTCATACCTCTCTCTCAGATGATGGGTGTGCGTAGTAGGGTTTGTGGATGAGCCTTTAATTCTACTCATAACACTTCCCAAGTCAATGAGCATAAATAGTAGACTTTGTTAAACACCATCTTCAGTAAGACTCCTTCCTACAGTAACAAGTGTGCATAGCAGAGTATATTCAAACATCACCTACTCCTTCCTACTTTGCACGATCCCCCGAGAGCCTCGTGAAATCATAAAATGTTTGCAAAATAGGAATTAACTATTTGCTCATCACAGTACTGATCTCTTACAGACTTCCTCTCAAAAACTCATCTACTCCTTTTTACTATTCACAATCCTGCATAACTCCGACAAGTTCATAAAAACTGGTTAAAAACAATATACATTTATGATCTTCACAGCAGTTATCATTAGACATCTCCTCTCTAAATCTAGGGAGACAGAATGCATTTCTGCTGCACTCTTATATAGCTTCTTAATTCATTTCCACAGCACCTCCAATTTCTCACAGTAAACAGTTATAGCGGGCATTTCATTTCTAACATTCCAACAGCCAGCCAATCAGAGCGCTCGCTCTCACGATACTTGTGGGAGCCTCTCGTGAGAGCATGAAAGCTCATGGGAAAAACAGGCGTGGCGACCAATCACAGGGCTCAATTTTTGATTTCACTCTCTCACAGGACTCTCGCAAGCCCAACTGCCAAAACATACAATTATTTTTCACCCATAATTTCTCAAAACTACTGAACAGATTTCACAAAAACACAATCTAGCTTCCTGAAGAATTTGGTGTAATTCTGTTCAGCAGTTTTTGCTTAAACCTATCTTGAAGAAGTCTTTGGAAATGCATGCAGATTTTACCTTTTGTGACCCCCCTTTTTCTCATATATGTATGTGTTCTCCATGTTGCCCTCAAATGCAGGAGAAATGTCCTGGTTTCCAGCAACTTATACTGAAAGCATTGCTATCTTTGATCAAACCCTGATAAATTTCAAGGAAGACTAAATGCTTTAGGACAATTATGTGAACTCCCTAATCTAGAAAATCACTATAAATATACATTAAAGTTATTTTCAGTTGTTTGAGGCCTTTCTTTAGGTCTGGCGTTAGCCAAGATCTTTTGATTTTAGTAACATTATATGTCTGGTACAGGTATTACAAGGGGCTTTCAGACAGCTCTTTCCTCCTTTAGTCTGTAGTTGTGTCATTTACAACCCTATGTATCTGTCTATCTACCAGTCTTTCTGTCGGTCTATTTATCTATCTGTCTGTCTAATATCTGTCAAACTGTCTAGCTACCTCTCTGCCTGTCCATCTACCTGTCTGTCTGTCTATCTATCTATCTATTATCCATCTATCTATCAAACATCTCAATTTTTCTTTGCAAGCCTATCTATCTGTTCAACCCTCTCTATCTATTTGAAATCAAGATTTACAAAAACATTACAAAAAAACATTAGCAAAGACAAGAGGCTGGCACCCAATGCAAAACTGATTGACTTTTCTAGCTCTGTTGTTAGCTTGTACCTTTTGATTTTATTAAAATAATGTGTATAACATAGTTACTTCTAAGGGTTTTCAGCCAGACTTCACCTATTAGTCTGTTCTTGTATCATTCACATTTTGCTTCCACCTACTCCAGCATGCATCATTTCAGCCATTGGCTGACTTTATTGGGAGTTATGACATGCTTCCGTTTCACAAAGAAGACATACACACACAAAGTAGTTTTATGTAGTGTCAGGGACTACTATGGTAATGTCTTTTATTAGAGCCAAAAATATTTTTGCTATTAGTTAATTTGTTTGAGATTGATGAGGACCTGGCTCTTTCCCCAACAGCAAGGATTTCCAAAAATACATGACAGAACAAAACAAGACTTGCCAAAGCCAAAAGGCTAGCGACCAACTGCAGACCTATTGGCTTAGCCAATGCTTGTTTGTTGTTTGGTAACATTAGACCAGAAGCTAAAGTGGTGCCCAGACTTGAGAACATTGATGAGAGCAATGATAGGTATGATAGCTCTCAAACACTTTGCTGTGATATAATAGCTGTCAAACACTTTGACATGATGTTTGTTGGTTCTTTACTGGGATCTGTGTTCGACGTTGCTAGAAATCGGGGTTTCTAGTTGGCAAGGGTTTGCACCTTTGTCCAAGTAGGGACCCTTCCTTCTAGTCAGGATAAGGGAGTTACACTTCTAAATAACCCCTGCTCACCCCCTTGGTAGCTTGGCACGAGCAGTCAGGCTTATCTTAGAGGCAGTGTGTAAAGCATTTGCACATAACCAACAGTAATACAGTGAAGACACTACAAAAGTACACCACACCAGTTTAGAAAAATATCCAATATTTTTATATATCCAAAACAAGACCAAAAACGATACAAATCCACCATACAGTTCTCAGAAATCTTCAATAATCAAAATAGACTTGAAATACAGCTCCTTGAAGTCCATTTGGGGCTATAACAGCGTGATGAACAACAAATTCAAACAGTTCTGGCTGACCGCGACATCATGGGCCAGCTACGGTGTCAGGAAGAACTGCAAAACTGTACCTTTTGAAATGTAGAGCGTTGGTAACCTCTCGATGAGCCCCGTAAGGCCAGTGTCCGCAGGCGTGGGTTACGGAGGTCGGTGAAGAAGTTGTCGGGCCCTTGAAGTCACACGCGTTGCAGATCAAACTCCTCACAGTTGAAGTCAGGAGTGCTGGCGTCTGCAGGCATCGGGGCTGCAGTGCGAAGTGCAGCGGTGCGTCGTGCGGTGCCCTCAGGTTGCGGTGCAGGCAGTGGCTCGGTGACGGTCATCCAGTGGTGTCGGTGAGACCAGGGCTGTGGTGCGTAGTGATGTGGTGCTTGTCGCGGGTCTGGCAGGTCATGGTGCAAGCAGCAGCGGCGTAGTTGCTGAAGTGCTGTCGTCCGCTGATGAACTGGAGTCGATGGCGCCGGCGTCAGTGGGCCAAGGCTGCGGTGCGGGATGAAGACAGTGTGTTGTGTAACTTACGAGCGGTGCCCTTGAACCATGGTGCAAGCAGCGGCATTGATGTTGGCGTGGAGCGGCACCGTCGGGGATACCAGGACCGCATCGTGAAGCAAGGCGGTGCGAAGTGCGGTGCCCACAGGTCACGGTGCAGGCAGCGGCTCGGTGGCGGCATCGGGTGGCGGCATCGGGGAGACCAGGGTGGCAGTGCGGCAGTGCCCTCTGCGGTGCCTTCAGGACACAGAGTCGGCAGCAGCGTCGTAGATGACATCGTGTTCCTTTTTCTTCTGTTGCAGCACAAAACACACAGTCCCCAGTGCTGATGGCAGAAGAACTTGAAGTCTTTGCTGTTCCTGAGACTTCTTGAACAGGGGGAAAGCTCTACCTCAAGCCCTTGAAGAAACTCAATAAAGAAGTTGCAGAAAGTTTAGTCCAGTCCTTTCACTGCCCACGACAGAAGCAGCCACTGCAGGCCAACACAGCAAAGCACTCAGCAAAGCGGTAGTTCCTCCTCACAGCTTCTCCAGCTCTTCTTCTTGGCAGTCTTCTTGGTCCAAAAGAGTTCTAAAGTTATGGGGTCTGGGCCCCAATATTTATACTCCAAATTCCTTTGTCCTCTTAGGCAGAAAGTGTCTGTGCTTAGTCCAAACCAGTTTGGTCCTCTCTGGCCCAGCTTCCCAGCAGGAGGCGGAGACAGCATTGTCTGCAGCAGACCAGGACCATTCAGGTGCAAGGAAATCTCCTCCCACTACCCAAAATGCAGCCCAGGTCTATTCAGCCCAGCCCTGACTCATCCAGACTCTCTGGAGCCACTGCACATCCCCAGCCCCTGTCACTCAAATGCCAGACAGTCAATACAAATCCTAGCAGAGGCACACAGGATGGCTAATCAAGAAAATACCTACTTTCTAAAAGTGGTATTTTCAAACACAGAATGTAAAAATCACCTTTACTAAAAGATGCATCTTTAGATTCTGAGTTCAGGCATACTAAACTTTATTTTCCTATCTGGTCCCAATGGGAAGTTATATTTATAAGATGTTATAAGTTAACTCCCATGCTTTCCTATGGTCCAGATAGTCTTTCAATAGTGAAAAACAAAATTGGCAGTATTTCACTATCAGGGCATGCCACACACATCAGGGCATGTCCTACCTTTCACATACACTGCACCCTGCCCACAGGGGTACCTTGGGCCTTCCTTAGGGGTGACTCACATGTAAGAAAATGGAAGGTTAGGGCCTGGCAAGTGGGTGCACTTGCCAAGTCGACATGGCAGTACTAGAATGCACACAGACACTGCAGTGGCAGGTCTGAGTTACCTTTGAAGGGCTGCTTGTGTGGGTGGCACAACCAGTGCTGCAAGCCCACTAGCAGCATTTGATTTACAGGCCCTGGGCACACACAGTGCACTGTACTAGGGACTGACTAGTAAATCAAATAACCAATCATAGAATCACCAATCCATGACACAATTTACACAGAGAGCATATGCACTTTAGCACTGAGTAGCAGTGGTAAAGTGCCCATAGTCCTAAAACCAACAACAGCAGGTCAGGAAAAAATAGGAGGAAGAAGCAAAACGTTTGTGGATAACCCTGCAAAAAGGGCCATTACCTACAGACGTTTAATATATTATTATTGTATCTACTTTGCTCTATGAGACTCCAGTATTAGCAATGAACTTAGTTGTTTCAGTAGCCATGAGCAATGGAAAAATCAACTTGGACTCAGGAAATTGAGGGAGATATATTTTCAAATGGCTCCATCTTTGCTGTATGATATCGTATATATGCAAGGGTATACGCTACTGGATTAAAATTAAGTAGTCTTCCATGGCCAATGGGATTGCCTTGATGGTATTTTACCATAGAGTTGTCTAAATATATGGGGTTTATAAATATGGAACGTTCTGTGTTAGTTGAAAGACCAATGAAAGAGTTCCTCTAAAGATCAATGTAAAAAATGTTAAAAATGGGTGTGGTAAAAATTCAGCTCCATGGTACTTGGACCATTGCACAGAGCCCTCCCACCCCACTTAATTACGTTATGTTCTTTAAAAGAACCAGATTTTATGAGCCTTCAAATAAACCAACTCCCAATATTATTAATCCAAGAGTGGTGGTTGGGAATTCCCTGAGAAGTACATGTACTTTGAAATTACAAGCTTAGTCTTGAAAGTTAGGAGTATATGTTGCTAGTCTTTATTCATGTTTTTGAGGAACAAGTTTGTTATCCCACATCTAGAGGCATCGTGTTTATGTGATTGTACTGAAGGTACTGCATTTTATAAAAATTGATGAAAGAAGCTTATTTTAGATGTTTATTGCTTTTCCAGAAAACAAAGTAAATAATTGTGCAATATATGTATCTAGTAGTTTGAATGGATTATTTTTGTTAAATCAAGCAATAAAGTTGTCTTTGCTATGTCCTGACTTAATGGATTTGCATTCTGGTTACAGCTGATTAGAGACAACCTGATGAAAACTAGAATGGTTAGAGAGCATATGTTTCTGATTATATGCATACAATTCCAAAGAAGTCACTTTGAAAACCGGAAACCAGGGGGCATATTTACAATGAATTGGTGCAGGTCAGCACCGCAAGTCATTTTGCTGCACTGCTCTACACCAATTCAAATGACCAGAAATGCACTGTATGTACAAGAGATGGTACATTCCTGTCCTTTTAGCCAGAGCTTGCACAAAAATTGCAGCCACGCGCCAACGCAGGCAACCTTGCATCACGGTGCAAGGGTGTCTGTGTTGTTGGCATGATTGTTTTTGTGCAGGAATGGGCACCTTCCTGCACAAAAACAATCACGCGAGGCATTTTCCTCATTTTATGTGTGCCGCCTACTCTGGGAAGAAGTACATTTTTGGCGCTGCCCCATATTCACGCTATGTTGTAAATCTGGGGCAGTGTCAAAACCCATGGGTGTTGCATGGGAACACCCACAGCAACACCCATGGCACGCCTCCCTGCCACAATGTTCGGCAATGCAGCGACTTGCGCTGGGTGGCCTTACACCTTATCTACAAGGCCATGAAAAGCCATTCAGGGTGGCTTTGCGTGGCCCTGTAGATATGAGCCTGCACCGTGTCCCACCCGAGCGTCATAAAAAGTGACGCTCCGGTGGCACCAGGGGCTTGTAAATATGTCCCCAGGTTTATTGGATAATAAATCGTAATTTGTCAAAATAAAGTGGATAGTGCATTATTGTTCGTATAGTGCCTTTGATTACTTTGGAAAGGTAATCCTAACTTCTGGATTTATAATAAGTGGTGTTAGACAGCAGAAAATAGAATATCTCCATCAATTAATCAGGGAATTGTACGCGCGCTACTCACCCGTGAGTGTCTCAAGGCGCTGAGGGTGGGGGTCCGCAGATCTGTTTAGCCAAAGAGCCAGGTCTTGAGGGTCTTCCTGAAGGTGTTCAGGGAGGGGGCGTGTCTGATGTCTGCCGGTAGCTCGTTCCAGGTCTTGGCTGCAATGTGAGAGAAGGATCTTCCGCCTGCTCTGGCTCTGTGGATGCGCAGGGTTTCGGCCAGTGCGAGGTTGGAAGATCGGAGGTTTCTTTTGGGTACGTGGAAGTTGATTCTGTCGTTGAGGTATTTGGGACCGTTGTTGTGTAGGCATTTGTAGGCATGAGTGAGGATTTTGAAAGTGACCCTTTTCTCCATGGGGAGCCAGTGGAGACTTCGTAGGTGTTGGCTGATGTGTTCGTGTCGGGGGATGCCGAGGACGAGTCTGACGGCGGTTTTCTGTATTGTCTGGAGTTTGCGGAGTAGGGACTTGTTGATGCCGGCGCAGAGTGCGTTTCCATAGTCCAGTCTGCTGGTGATGAGTGCGTGGGTGACTGTCTTCCTTGACTCAGGGGGGATCCACTTGAAGGTCTTGCGGAGGATGCGGAGGGTGTTGAAGCAGCTGGAGGTGACGGCGTTGACCTGTCGGTTCATGGTGAGTGATGAGTTGAGTACGATGCAGAGGTTCTTGGTGTGGTCTGAGGGGGTAGGTGGGCTTCCGAGGGGGGTCGGCCACCAGGTGTTGTCCCATGCAGAAGGGGTGGTACGAGGACTTCTGTCTTCTCTGCGTTGAGCTTCAGGCAGCTGTTGGTCATCCAGACTGCGACGTCTTGCATTCCTTTCTGGAAGTTGAGTTTGGCAGTGGTGGGGTCTTTGGTGAGGGAGAGGATGAGCTGGGTGTCGTCGGCGTAGGATACGATGTTGAGGCAGTGTTGTCGGACGATGGCTGCGAGGGGGGCCATGTAGATGTTGAAGAGGATGGGGCTCAGTGATGAACCCTGTGGGACTCCGCAGGTGATTTTCGTGGGGTCGGAGAGGAAGGGTGGGAGTCTGATCCTTTGGCTTCTTCCGGTGAGGAATGATCGGATCCAGTCCAGGGCTGTTCCTTGTATGCCTGCGTCGTGTAGTCTGGCGACTAGTGTGCGGTGGGAGACGATGTCGAAGGCCGCTGATAGGTCGAGTAGGATGAGGGCTGCGGAGTGGCCTTGGTCCAGGAGGGTGCGGATGTCGTCTGTGGCGGCGAGTAGGGTGGTCTCTGTGCTGTGGTTGCTTCGGAATCCGGATTGGGACGGGTCGAGGATGGCGTTCTCTTCAATGAATCGTGTCAGTTTCCTGTTGACTGTTTTCTCTGCAACTTTGGCTGCGAAGGGGAGGAGCGAGATGGGCTGATAGTTCTTGAGGTCGGTGGGGTCAGCTGTGGGCTTCTTGAGCAGGGGTCTGACTTCTGCGCGCTTCAAGTCGTCTGGGAAGGTGCCTGTTTTGAAGTTGGTGTTGATGGTGCATTGTAGTTCGGGTGCGATGGCGGCCGCGGCTCTGTGGTAGATGTGAGGGGGGCAGGGGTCGGTGGGGGCCCCTGAGTGGATGCTTTTCATGGTCGAGGCGGTGTCTTCGGCCGTGATCGGTGTCCAGTTGGAGATGGTGGGCTGGCTGGTGTTTCTGGGAGGCAGGGGGCCGTCTGTGGCGCCTGGTGGATAATCGATGAAGTTGTCGTAGGGGTTTTTGATCTTGAGGTGGAAATAGGTTCCAAGCTTGTCGCAGAGGTCTTGGGATGGGGTGATGTCTGTGGCTTCGCTGCGTGGGTTGGTGAATTCTTGAATGACACTGAAAAGTTCCTTGGAGTTGGTGGAGTTGGCCAGGATTTTGTTGTGGATGAAGTTCCTCTTGGTGGCTCTGATCTGGTTGTGGTAGTTTGTCATGGCGTCCTTGTAGGTGGTTTGGTTTTCGGTTGTCTTGGTGTTTCTCCAGTTCTTCTGCAGGCGTCTGCAGGTGCGTCTGGCTTCTTGGAGAGCGGTGGTGAACCAGGCGACTTTCCTGGGGTGTTGTCTGTCGGGGTTGCTTAGCGGGGTCGAGCTCGTCTGCGCAGTTGGAGATCCAGGTGTGGAGTTCTCTGGCTGCGTTGTTTGCGTCATTTGCGTCGAGTGCCCAGGTTTGGTTGTCTCGGGTGAGGGTGGAGTTAAGTTGCTCATCGGTAACCTTGCTCCAGTTCCTTCATGGTGGGCGTGGGGCTGGTTTGGGTGCCTTGGGTTTGTTGATGGCGAAGTGTACGCATTGGTGGTTGGTCCATGGCGGCTGCGTTGTGTGGCTGAATTGGACACTGTTTCCTGCCGCGAAGATGGGGTCGAGGGTGTGTCCTGCTCTGTGGGTCGGTGTGTTGACGAGTTGTTTAAGTCTGATGCTGGCGAGGTTGTCACGAAGGATAGTGGAGTTGGGGTCGCTGGGGTTGTCGAGGTGGAAGTTCAGGTCTCCAATGAGTATGTAGTTTGTTGAGGCGATGGCGTGGGGTGCGATGAAGTCGGTGATGGTGGTGGCGAAAGGTGTTCGGGGGCCGAGGGGTCTGTAGACGAGGGTTCCTCAGAGTGTGGCTTTGGGGGTGGTCTAGATCTGGAAGTGCAGGTGTTCGGCAGAGGGGAAGGTTTCGCTGGAGGTGGTGAGGCGGAGGGTGCTCTTGTGGGCGATGGCGAGGCCCTCTCCTGGGTGGTTGGGGCGGTCTTTCCTCTGGATCTTGTATCCATCTGGGATGGCGGTGCTGATGTTGGGGGCTGAGGATGCGTTGATCCAGGTCTCTGTGAAGAAGGCGATGTCGGGCGAGAGAGAGTCGAGTAGGTTCCAGATTTCCATGGAGTGTTTGTGTACGGAGCGTACGTTGAGGAGGATACATTTTATGGTGTCGCCGGTGCTGGTGTCGGTGGTTTTGGAGGCCGGGGTGGCGGTTAGGGTCTGGCGGCAGTGGAGGCAGTAGAACTGGCCGTGGGTCGTGTTCGGCGAGGCCTGTTGGCATTCTCTAGGTCTTCCAGGGTTGAGTGCGAGGAGGGTGGTGGTGTCGTAGCGATGGATAGTGGGAGGTCCAGGGTTCCTGGCGCTGGCCGCGGTCAGGTCACGGACAGGCGCAGACGGGCTTGCCTTTGGCGCACCCGCTGCGTGCGTCTGCTGCGCGACCGTGCAGCGGCTGCCATTAAGTAGGGGAGGTGGGAGGGAGGAGAGGCTGGGAGGCGGGAGCAGGGGAATTCCGGGGGGGAATTCCGGGGGAGAATTCTGGGGGGAGGGGCCGCAGGGGCAGCAGCGGCGAAAGGCGAAAGGAACAGGCAGGCATGAGAAAATAAAAACAGTGGTGGAATTAGAGCAAGACACAGATGGGCACAATAACAGTGGCACAACAGGGAAACAATTAAGAAAAAAATGGCTGAGAAAGGTTACGGTAGTTGCAGGCAGTCTGGTCCCAGTTGGAGCGGGCAGCAGGCGCAGGAGCGGGCAGCAGCCTCGAACCTCCCAAGGAGGAGGTCGGGGTCTGAAGGCAAGAGACGGCACAGCGGAGCTGCGGGGAGAGAGTGGACCTAGACCTCACTACCTTTGGGTTCTATATGCTTGGGTCAGCGGCTATGTGCCTCGGGGGTCCAGCCCCCATGATTCCATGGGGCAGATCGGAGTCTGATTTACAGAAATATATAGAAACCAACAAACACAAAAGGCTTCTCTAGTCTGACTGACACACACCACTTTCAATCTGGCTACCTGACAAACCAACTAGTTGCTGGACACCAAAACACCAGCAGGGCCAAATGAAGAGAAAAAGCAACACAAGGTGGTAAAGTGCGGGAATGTGCTCAGAAGACAGAGTCCTCACTCTGCTTACTTGTATTCTTATAGCGTAAGTTTCTTGGATAACCCTCTTCCAATCCCTGGTCAAGATATTGAGTCAAAATGATATGTCTGTGGGGGGTGTGGTCTGACCACGAGCAGGAATGGCCACTTGACTCCAGAGCTCCACCGAGGGATGGGCCCCGGATGGCGACAGCAGCATCTACGGCATGGCGGGGGCTCGATAGCCTGTCTCCCCACCTTGTCCACAGCACCCTAGAGCCAGCCCCAGCTTTCTGGCAGCTGTAGTCACAACCAGGCCGTCCTTTTTACACGAGCCCGGAGCGGAGCCACTGGGCCTCGAGGTAAGAGAGAAGCCTCGGCCCCTAGCACTGCACTGTAGCCTCACCTCATCTGCTGGAGCCGCCTGCTGCTGCCGGCCGCTCTTCCTCACCTGAGGCTCTGGCCCACGCCAGAGAAGGTCAGCTTGGCCTAGAGCCTGCCACACCGCCTCGGCCCTCGGGGCCACAACACATTCCCGACCTCCACCGCTGCAGATGGCGGTTGCGTGGCCACTTTGCTCTACCAGTGGGCCCGACATGCTTCGGAGGAGGCCTGCAAGGCCCTGTGCTAGCTGTATCATTATGGCCTGCGGGCCCACAATGCCCCGGTCTTGAATCGCCCTGGAAGGTGGTGGTGACGTTTGCAGCATAGTGGGGGCCTAGCAATCAGCCCCCCATGCCCCACCCACTACAATCCATGCCGGGCCCCGACCTGCGAGGGGCTGACAAAACTAGGGACTGAGAAGGAGCCTGGGCCCACAACGTTGCACCCCCTTGGTGCGAGCTGCCGGGTACTTGTCACACTGGCCGACATCGAGGCCCGTCCAACCCCCTGGGCCCGCCAGCCACACCGTACGCCTATGGGGGCTTGTCAGACCTGCAAGTGACTACGCAGCTCCGGACCGCAGGCTGCAGCGACCCCGACCTGCACCACCCATAGGGGGCGCCTTCACAGTGGCAACATTTGGTACCCACAGTGGTTTATGCTACCCTGACTGATGGAGCGGCCTTCTG
The DNA here is from genome assembly GCA_963921515.1 of Calotriton arnoldi. NCBI lineage: Eukaryota > Metazoa > Chordata > Amphibia > Caudata > Salamandridae > Calotriton > Calotriton arnoldi. The sequence continues at coordinate 278,503 of CAWUFW010006183.1, read as the reverse complement.
GTCTTCTTTCCCTGACCCCTGCTGCTCTTCAGAGTTTCTGCTACCCCCCTTACAGCCTGCTTGCAAGGAAGGAAGTGCATCAGGCCTGGGGGCTTCTGGGACGATTGTACCCTGAGTGCCTCTACCAGGCTTGCTCCCCCTGCATTAAAGGATCGCACGGCCATGCCGGCTTCTGAGACGTCGGCCACGGACAACTGACAGTGAGCAGTCCCATCTCCGGCCCGGCACGCAGGGGTGGGAACGCTGTAGAACAAAGACCTGCCAATGTGGATTCAGCTTGCTCTCCTCAAAGAGTTGGCACAGCCTCGGGCCTTCACTACCGAAGCTGTACCTCCCGCATTCACGGCGGTGGGCACTGACCCGGCCCTTTTGGCTACTCCTGGGCCTACTGAACTGCAACAGGACCTGGGTGACTCACCGTGGCCACGTCTGGCCTGGAGCAGGACCTACCTGTCGTACTCTACCCAACTGCACCACCATCATCTTTGGAGCCGCTGCGCCCTCTCTGGAGTTCCCCTAGGGTTAGTCATGTCCTCCTAGCGACCTGTGAGCCAAACGTACCTGTGCCAACCCAGTCGGCGGACCTTCCTGTGGTACTCTCCCCTCACTCCGCACACACGAATGCCACAGGTCAGAATTCGTTGATCAACTCGTGGCGCCGGCCTGCTGCCCAGTCATGGGCAATGCAGAACAACAGCCACTAGTCCGAAACTTAACCTCTTGCCTCGGCTAGGCCTGACCCACGGAACACTGGGTGGCCCACAGCGGCTGTGAACGAATGCCTCCTGGCAAGACCATGGGCAAACCTGCACGGCAACTCCTCTTCTCTGAAGCTCTTAACCAGTCCTGCACCATGGCCACCCCGAAGGGGCCTCCACCCCCTGAAACTGTCCTGCCTCAGCCTCCAGTGATCACTGTCCAGGACACCACCATGGAGCGTATCATGCATGAAATAAGAGTTGGCTGTAGGCTAGAAGGCATGGATGCGAACATATCTGCCCCAGCAGCAGAGACCAAATCAATCTGGCTAGATATTGCGGGATTTCAGACCTGTGTGGACAGGCTTGATCAGAAGGTCACGGTAATGGAGGGATGTCTAAATGCCCTGCCGGATAGGGAACAGGAACTCCTATTCCTCCACATCAAGCTGCTTGACCTGGAGGATCGCAGCAGGCGGGACAATATCCATTTTTTCGGCTTTACAGAATCAGTGGAGGGCCCTGACGCCAAATTCTTTCTAAGGGACACCCTACCCAAGCTCACGGGTCATGTTTTTGTCCCTCTGCTGGAAATGCAACATGCCCATCATATCGGCCATCCACTCCGAGACTCCTCGGCACATCCTCGGCCCCTCATCGCTTGTTTCTTGTGACATGAGCAAGCTCGACAACTACTTTCTGTACCCCGTACACATGGTTCAGTCACACATGGGGGTCATGAAATAGGAATAGCAGCGGACTTCTCTAGGGAAGCCAATGATCGCCGTAAGGATTTTTCCTCCCTGCGACCCCGCCTTCGTCAACTGGACATAAAGTATGTCCTCTTCGAACCTGCTAGATTTCGGATCACCAAGGATGGCACTTCGAAGGAATTATTTGACCCAGAAGACCTACACCTTTTCCTGGAGAGACTTTACACACAGGACTTCCTCCTCCTCCTCCTCCTCCTCAACTGAGGCAACTCACCCCCCGGAACCCTCCCTCACCACTTCTGTCAGACGCTGGTGAATTGACAGTAGATCCTGCTATCGGGTCAGAGACCCCAACAGGGCGGTGCGCTGCCATGGCGACAGGGTACAGGCTCTTCAAGCAGTGGTAGTCCTCACCCAACAACAGGTCAGGGACAAATCACGATCCCCCCTGCAACCCGCTCCCGCCACAGAGTGACTGCAGTGGGGCGTGTGATGCTGCCTTGCACTCGGTGTAGCTGGACCTGCTGCTGTGGGATCAACGACAGCTGAGTATCACTACGCCTGTCTTTTGTATTTGCATATATGATTGTTTTGACTGTTATTCTGCTTGCTGTTCCTGTTTTATACACGCTTTGTGCTTTGCGATCCACTCATTCTGTCATGACCCTCCCTCGGGTACGCTGCTAACCTCCTTGGCTTGTTCCATCGGGGGGTGGGCAAAAAGGGCACCATTAAGGCACTCTCCCCACCCCCCATCCTTACAACACCCCCGCAGCTTCAACTCATCTGTAACTGGCAGCACTCTGGGCCACTTTGACACCTTGCTGATGCCTACTGTAGGCTGGACCTCCACACTTGACCCTCTGCCTCTGGGCTCACGCGGACATGAGGGGCCAGAGAACTGCTTGCCTCTCCATACCCTAGACCCTTAGCTGCATGTCCCCCATTTAGACGATAACCAGGAGCCCTTCTCTTCTGCTCTTCCCCGCTACGACCTCCGTGGACACCCTATTCCCCAACCATCCATACTTACCCCTACTTGTTCATCATCTACACTGCCCTGCCTCACCAGTTGGGCCCTCTCAGCGTGCCGTCTCCGCAAGTTTAGACCTGTGGTACACAGATCAGTGTTCCCTGCACTGTGCTTCCCAGCAGCAGCGCCTACTGACTCCCTTCCTTTCTGCATTCCCCTTTGACACTCATACTACCTGTGTACTAGGCATCTGCGGCCACCCTTCCTCCCACACCGCCAGGTGAATTGGGTACCCTCCTCTGCATGTCCGGTGAAATCCACAGCCTTTCCCCTCCTCTCCCCTTCTCGCCCACCTTTATCCTTTTTTCTTTTCTTCCCCCTCTGCCTACCTGTGCGGCACCCCATCCTCTCCTCCCCAACCCTCCCTTCCCCGCTACCTGCTGCTACCACCTGCCTTAGTCTGTCCCTCAACCTCTTATCCAGATACAGCCCCCTCCCTGTTCTCGCCCCATTACCTTAGCCCCATTGCCGTTAGTGGCGCCTCACCGCATACTCCACTCTACGCCCCCCGACCGAGCCCTAGCACCGCCTCTCCTTACATCTGGCTACCCTGCCCCCCTGGGACCCCACACGGATATGTGACCCAGGACTGCCCGCGCCTGCCACAGCTATGTGCGTTTCCCATCAACTCCGTTTCCTCTCTTGGAATGTCAATGGCCTCACGCACTTCATCAAATGGAAAAAAGTACTCTCTTATCTTCAGATGAAAAGGGCAGATGTGGCTCTGAGACCCACCTGGATGCCCTGGATTCCGACAAGCTGCGCAGAGATTGGGTGGGCAGGGTGATACACAGCAGCGTAGCGGTAGCGCCGTCCGCTGACAGCAGGTCACCCCACAAATGCAGAGTTGCATCCTTATTTGAAAATTGTTACCCGTCACCATCACAAAGACGTTGTCCGATCCTGATGGCAGGTACGCTTTTGCCAAACTGCGTCTAGTGGACAGTTTCCTTTGCGTGGGATCCATATACGCACCGACTGGGGCGAAGCACTTCTTCCTTCATTTGAACCGTTTTCTTGTAGAGATCAGGACTTCGCAGTAAGTTAGCGGTGGAGACTGGAACCTCACCAGGCACGCGGTTCTGGACAGAATGGGTCCCCTGGTTAAAGGCAACGATGGCGACAGGGCCCTGCTCGGTGACGTGGCTTTGGATCATGGATTTGGTAGATCACTAGCACCTCAGCCACCCATCGGATACAGAGTATACTTTTGTTTCCTCGGTCCATGGCACGCTCTCCAGATTGGACTACTTACTCATCTCCCAGAGAACCGTTGTGCTCGTCAGAGAGTCTCGGATCCTGGAGGCGGCATTATCTGATCACTCCCCAGTCCTCCTGTCCCTTGTTACAGGCTTGGCCTCTCCGGCCGCAAACCATGGCACATGAATATACAACGATACCGCACCCCTCAGGCCAAGTCTCAACTGAAAGCCCATATTTCTACGTACCTATCGGACAACACAAAATCAGTGGACTCTCGTAGAGTACTCTGCTCCACCGTGAAAGCAACTATCAGGAGTCAACTTATAAGTATGCCTGGGCGGTAAGCTCTGCTCCGCTCACTGAGTTTGCGGAATTCAGGCACGCCGAGCTCAGTCGAGGAACGCGGAATTCCTGAATTCCGCCATTTGGACGCGAAGGGCTGGGTTTTTTTTTGTTTGCAAGCTCGAGTTTTCTTTTGGCGCTCAACTGCGAGCACCAAGACTCTCAAGCTGCTTGCGAGCATTCGCAAGACTTCTCACACCCCTAGTGAGCTCCCGCGAGACTTCACGCTCACTCTCACGGCTTCCGGCTGCGAAGGCACAAATAAAGCATTCTTAGTGCCAATCGCAAACGGAGCGGTCATGCAGCTTTTCTGCTTCAGAATGCAGGTGAGAGGCATTTGGAGTGGATTTTCATCTCAAACTGGCCGTTGAAGTTGCATTTTTTGTGCGAGAAGCCATTAATTTTAAAACTTTTTTTTTTCAAACCAGAAGGAAGTGCCCCAGAGACTCCAACTTCCCGTTCCTGTCCAGCAGATTCCTCCCAGTGCTTTGTCCCTCTCCTGGTCACTTTTCATTGGGATTTGGAGCTGGAAGGATCACTCTCCTTGTCTGCTGCATATATACCATTGGATTTAAGGACGTAGGGGCATATTAGCAAGGGCTTTATCGCCGCTTTAGCGGCACTTTTTGCCGCTAAAGCGGCGATTATTTTATCGCCCTATCAGCAAGCTGTCGCTAACAGGCGTTAGCGACAACTTTCTGGCGATAGCGGCCGGTTTTCCCATTGCCTTGCATGTCAGCGATAATTATCGCTAATGACATGCAAGGTAGGCGTTCCCAACTAAAAGCGACTGGAAACAGTCGCTAACACAACTTCCCCCTATTAGCAACGCAGGCGAAGCGATAAAAAAATTCGCGCTAAGCGCGATTTTCGCTAGAATTTAACACCTGCTAAAAACATGACTTACCTGTTTGTTGAATAGGAGGTGGATTGTCAGGCTAAGTCCACCATGGCGTTAATGCGTGAATATCGCTGGATTTCCAGCGATATTCACGCATTTCGCCGCTATCGCTGGATATTTTATCGCATTGGAGATAAACGTTGGTAATAGCATGTTATCTCCGCGATAATATCCAGCAATAGGCGGCGTTAAAAAACAACGCGCTAAGCGCGGTTTGCGATCATTTTCGCCTGTTGTTGCTAATATGCCCCCAAGTTTTTGAGATATCACAAGTAAGTTGAAAAACTGGTGTATAAGGGTGTTGTTTGTTTGACTGAGGAGATGCACCTGGATTTATTTGTACATATATTCGATTTTTTTTAATGTTTTGTGGTGGGTGGCCTGCAGTTTTTTGTTGGGGCCTAGTTATTTTTTGCAAGAAATGTATCTTCTTTTGTAAAGGAAGATGTTGCACAATCCAATACATTTTCTTCTCCATGTTTTTTAATAACTTTGCAATATTGATTGATTTAATTCACTATGTAGCCTAGTCTGCCAATGGGCCTTCCAGTCAGCAGACCCTGTATTATTCATGGGTGCATGAAACAACTGTTTCTGTGTTGTCTGTAGAATTGAATCATCATTTAGGCCATGGATGGCATTGGATTAAAATACAAAATGTGTTTTTTGTGGTATTTCACGTTTTTTTCCCTGCAAACAGTGTTTAGGTGGAATAATGCCTTTGGAGGATGTGTGTTGTTATGAAATTTTTTAGCCCAGTTAATTTTCGTTTTTGGCATTGCTGAATTAATGCTGTGTGCTCTGTGTTTCTATGCCTCTTTTGTCTGGCCAGTGTGCGTGTGTCTTTGTATTTGGCATAGGTCACCATTATGCCATGTGGCCAGGGGCCATTTTGTATAGTCAGTGTCCAACCTAGGCCTGCATGTGTTCTTTGTTTTCCAGGCCTCCTGCTTGTTGTTGTTCTGACCATGTGTAGCCAGCCAGTGTGCTTTCCCCATTGGCCTGCATGTCTTCTCTGTTTGTGGCCATGCCTCCTTGATGGTTGTTGTTCTGACCATGTGGCTGGCGGCCATTTTGTGTAGCCAGCCATTGTGCTTTTGCCAAAGGCCTGCATGCCTTCTTTGTTTGTGGCCATGCCTTCTTGCTGGTTGTAGTTGTCTGATCATGTGGCTGGCGGCCATTTTGTGTAGCCAGCCAGTGTGCTTTCCCCATATGCCTGCATGTCTTCTTTGTTTGTGGCCATGCCTTCTTGCTGGTTGTTGTTGTTGTCTGACCATGTGGCTGGCAGCCATTTTGTGTAGCCAGCCAGTGTGGTTTTGCTATAGGCCTGCATGTCTTCTCTGTTTGTGGCCATGCCTCCTTGATAGTTGTTATTGTTCTGACCATGTGACTGCCGGCCATTTTGTGTAGCCAGCCAGTGTGCTTTTCTCATAGGCCTGCATGACTTCTCTGTTTGTGGCCATGCCTCCTTGCTGGTTGTTGTTGTTCTGACCATGTGGCTGGCGGCCATTTTGTGTAGCCAGCCAGTGTGCTTTTGCCATAGGCCTGCATATCTTCTCTGTTTGTGAGTGACCATGCCTCCTTGCTGGTTGTTGTTTTGACCATGTGTTTGGTGGCCATTTTGTGTAGCCAGCCAGTGTGCTTTTGCCATAGGCCTGCATTTCTTCTCTTTGTTACCCATGCCTCCTTACTTGCTGCTTCACCATGTGGCTGGTGGCCATTTGGCGTAGGCATCCAGTGTGCTTTTGCCATAGGCTTGCATGTGTTGTTCTTCTATCATTATGTGGCAGCTATGCCTTCTTGCTTGCTGGTTCACCATGTGGTCGGTTGGTGGCCATTTTGTGTAGGTAGGTAGCCAGTGTGCTTTTGCAATAGGCCTGCATGTCTCCTCTTTGTTCCCAATGCCTTTTTGCACTGTGTTATTGTTGTTGATGACCATGTGGCAATGGCAGGCAGCCAGTTTGTGTGTCCAGCCAGTGTGGCCATTTGCCATATGCTTGCATGGATGGTTGAGCAATGAGATAGCAGTTTAATAAATTAAAATGATATGCTTGAGAATAATGTAACTTATTTATAATTTTCTTATTTTAATTTTTTAATTTTTTTTTTTATTATTTTTAATATTCTTTATTTTTAGATTATTTTTTTAACCATGTTCATAGCATCTGGCATCAATGAATCAACCCCATGCCTGCTATAGGTGCACAATAGCATTCATTGTGTAAGGATTATTCTATTGTCATTTGTTAGCTGCACCTCCCTGAGTGCCACATCCCACGTGATGCACATAAAGCAAACAGTTACATCTGTATGTTTTGCTGTTGTTGTTGCTCTTTCTTATCCTTCTTGAGTGTACACTATGAAAGTTTATGTTGTTGTAGTTTTCCGTTTTACAAATGGATACACTGTATTGTTAATTATTTATAATAGCTTAAGTAACCACACTAAATGATATTGTTTGTTTGTACTACTACTTGAACTGCAGCAATGCCACATTTCACTGATGTATTGCTTGCTTGTTTGCTTTTAGGTGCACAAGAGAAGAGACATCACCCACTGTACTGCCAGACAGAAGGCCTGTGTACACAATGTGACCCATGACTGACTACACAACATGGTCATCTGTTCAGCTTATTGTGAAGCTAAGTGTCACTGCCAACTGACAGCTTCAAGATGGTCCCAAAGAAAGGTGCTGCCAAAAAAGTGGCTAGTGGGGAGCAGAAGACGCAGATTTCGACCACTGGCGTGCCGACCACAACCTTTTTCAGGAAAGTTGTGCCTGCCGCACCGGTCTCTGGTGAGCAACCTGACAGCAGCACTCCTGTATCAACAGTACCCCCCCCACCCAACCTAAGCCCAGGACCATGTCTGTCAGTGAGGCAGCCAGTGCAATCATGTCATCGCCGACAAGTAGTGACGTTGAATTGGATTTGTCACTTTTTCACAAAGTAGTACACAATCGTTTCAGGAAACACAGCAAAGTGGACAGCGGCCACAGCCAGCAAGCCAGCAATGGTACATTTGTCTGATGTTGGAGCAGAACAGGAGGTTGAGCTTCCGTCAGAGCAAGAAGTTGAACCTCCTCTTGTAGAATCATTGGCTCCCAGATCTCCAGCTAGGAAAAGGAAAGGTACTACAGCACCATCTTCTCCAAGCACCACTTCTGATGATGATGATAGGGACATGGAGTGGACCCTGACAGATACCAGGAGTCAACAGGAGAGGCACGGTAAAAGAAAAGTTCCAGAAAGACTTAGACTTATGGAAGGGGATGAAGAGGAGGATGACGATGACGAAGTAGTCAAGGTGGAAGGTGACACAGAGGAAACTGACATTGCTATTTAACCAGCTCCGAGGGATGTGGCACACGTAGCACCACCACCAGCTCCCATATTTGCAAAGCCCCAACTGAGACCTGCACCAACCCCTGCCTCAGGAGAAGCAGAGAGGCAATTGATGACATGCCCACCTACCCCCAATTCTTCTTCAAGCATTAGCCTGGTAAAAAAGTATTCCTCCCCAGTTTGGGACTTTTTTACAAGTAGCATAGTAGGGGAGGGGGACATTGCAGTATGCACCATTTGCCACACAAATGGTCGTCGAGGTAAGCCTGGTACACATTATAGTACTGGAGGCCAGACAATCCATATGAAAAAACACCACACAATCAAGTGGGAGGAGCACCTTAAAAAGATTACTAAACGTGGTTGTGGTGGTGGGGAAAGCTGGCGAACATGAGCTACAAGTCCAATCACGGGAGAAGGTGATGATGATGAGGAAGAAGGCGGGACATCTTCACACAAAGCAGCCCTGTCCCCAGTAGTGTTCTAGCAGATCCATCCACCTCAGCGACTTCACAATGGCACAAGAAGAGTGAGATGATGGAGTCACCGTGGCATACAGTGACTGCCCCACCAACACAACGTACATTGAGTCTACCACTAGCATCTACTTCTCAAAAAATGCCTGTGTCAGTGCCCCAAAAAAAGAAGAAAATACAGGCTACTATTACGGGCATGTTTAGGCCCTACGAGTGAAACCACCCAACTGCACGTTTGTACAATGGGAAGCTAGCAACAATTGTGGAAGTAACGGGGTTCTTAGAATTTGTGGCAGCCATCTGCCCAAAATGAAAGGTACCAGGTAGGACCTATTTTGCCAGAGTGGCCGTTCCAGCGCGGCATCACGATGTGCTGCAGTTGGCTGGACAAGCTTTGCAGCAAAATGTTGTTCACACCATCCACCTGATGACAGACATGTGGACCAGTTGTCAGGCGATGGATTACATGTGCATCACTGCACACTGGATCTCTTTTGCAGGGGTAAAGCAAGAGCTATCTTCAGGTCTTGGCCCTGAAGAAAGTTTTAAGAGCGTTCAGCGGCATGCAACAGTGGCCATGTTCGTGATGGAGAAATCACATACAGCTGTAAACATCTTGGAGGAATTTAACAGCAAGGTGTATGAATGGCTGTGACCCAGAGGTCTTAGAATTGGATTTGTTGCCACAGACAATAGCAGTAACATAGTCAAGGCAATGTCAGATGGAGGCTATTTCAGTGTCCTTTGCTTGGCCCATTGCTTCAACCTGGTGGTGCAAGACTTCCTCAAAAAAGAAGACATAGTCAGCAACATAGTCACCACTGCAGAAGAATCTGCACCCATTTCAGCCATTCTTTTTAAGCCCGGAAGCAGCTGCGGATTATTCAGTGTAATAATAGAGCACTAATTAAAGCCCTGATACATAAAGTGCCAACCCTTTGTTACTCCACCTTTTACATGCTTCAAAGTCTGATTGAGCAGTACAAACAGATCATTACTATGTCATTTAAAGAGGAGGGGATGCAGTTGGGAAAGCTATGACCACGGATGAGGAAAAATGGGGTCCAGTCAAATGCCTGACACAGATGCTACTCCATTTTGAGGTTTTCACACAGGAAGTTAGCATTGAGAACAGTACGATGGGCCAAGCTATCCCGGTGTTGCATCTCCTACAAGACCAGGTAAAGTAGGCGTGTAAAAGGTTTGTCCCTGCAGGTGTGAATGAAAACACAGACGCACATGCCTTGGTTGAGACCTTAGTCCTGTGCTTGGCTTCTAGTATAAGGCTGCAACATGACATAATTGAGTCCAACAAATACACATGTGCCACTCTACTTGATCCATGGTACAAAAATATTCTGCCCACTTTCACCCCTTTTTTTCAAGGGGATATTTTAAAATACAAGAGGTGGATTGTAGAGCAAGCCAGAGACTTGGAAGAAGAACAGCTGGAACTTTGAGTTCCACCCTACAACTCTGGGATGCCGCCTTCAACTTCCAGAGAGGGCAGCAGCCAACAACACCATCAACCAGAACACCGGTAACAACAGCAAAAGAAGGACTGGACCCAACCGCTGCATTGAATTGATTTAAATTGGCAGGGCTCAAGTCCAGAGCAGAGGCAATGGCAAAACAGGTTGAGCAAGTGGCAGCACCAATGACCATCCACAGGATGTTCCAAGAGTATCTGGATGATCTAAAAGAGGTCTATGTGGATGAAAATCCATTGATGTATTGGTATGGGAAGATGCGGCATTGGCCAGAGCTCAGCAGGCTGGCAATAAAGTATCTGTCTTGTCTTATCACCAGTGCGTCTGCTGAACGTGTGTTCAGTGCAGTTGGTTTGGTTGTCACAGTGAGAAGGACCAGTCTCTTACCTCAACATGTGGGGAGATTGACTATGATCAAAATGAACCAACATTTTATACCACACAATTACACTGTTCCTGAAACAACAGCACAGGAGGAGGAAGAGGGTGATTGTTTCAAAATTGAATTAAATGTGTTAGCTGACCAACTTATGGGTGAACCACAGGAGTTTGAGGACAAACTCTACTTCCCAAACTAAATATGTCAGTGACCCCATAGAACTTTAAAACGTTTTCTCATTGAACTTAGTTCTTTCTTTGCAAAAAAACAGAAAAAAACAGCTAGAGGAACATTATTATTTTTACATCAGATTTATGCTGCCCCACATTTTTTATTAGTCAATTATATATTGCCGGATTGCAGTTGGACCATTGAAGAAGCCTCCACAATTACTTCTTGACGTTGGAGACAATGCCTGTCTCCCTCGCATGCCTATTGCCTAATGCCTATTCCTTTTTGCATCACTTAGCACTAGAAGGGCTATCCCATAAATGTATTTATTACCTACAAGACTGCCTGACAATACCAAATTCCAATGTGTTGCCTGCATCATAGATGATTGAATACCTATCTGAACTACCTGTGCTTAGATTGGATGAGGTAAATACAACTATTGCAACGGTGAGTGACTGATTGCGTGAGTGATGATTTAAGTTGATTGATGATTCATGTGGTGGCAGACACTGAGGGAGTGTGTGTGTTGAACTGTTATATCGGACATATCTTGAAATGGTTCTTAATTTGCATTGTTTGGGGCTTGAGTGATGGACACTCATTTTTTTCCCTGTAGGTGATGTCAAGCCCTTTCACATTTAGCCTGATGTAATCAATTGCAGGATGTTCTCCATTTTTCTGGTTCTTCAGAGACCAGAACAGTCACTTTAATTAACAAACAAAAACCTATGCAAAATACTGCAATTCTGTTTCATTCTCTACTTCTTCTTCAACAGCAGTGCACTGCACTTCATTTCTATCTTGCTCGGGTCATCGTGATTCATGATGATGATGATGACTGGTCTGGGATGGTGTTACTCAGAGTCAGGATTGGAGGAGTATCATGGAAGAACTCAGGGTAGGAGCTACAGGACTACCTCATCACTAGAAGCAAGAAGTTATCAAGTATACTATTGACTTGAGTTCAAAGGTAAACCAAGAGTCTGAGGCCTAGTACTCAGCTGTGTGGAATAGAGAGAGGTGTGTTTGTGAAATGCTGCTCTGTGTGTGTGGGTGTGTGTGTGTGTGTGTGTATTGGACTTGTGGTAAAAGTTATAGTCTGAGTCCCCCTTTTGTTTTTTTTGCGCTGCCTCTGCGTCTTCTTGATACACTCCTCATGAAGCTTACCTTCTTCTGTCCTCCTTGACTCTAAAATACAGTTTGTCTTTTACAGTCTGCAGGCATTCTTCTAGTCTCCTTCACAAACGAAAGGCTAAAGCTAGCTGAGCTCAGCAACACTCCTGCTAACCTACCGGACCAGTGCAGATAGGCTCCAAAGAGTGGACATTCCCGAGGAGAATGCAGACGCACCACCCAATTTTGCAATACAGTATCATTTTTATTTTAACAATCATATTAACTAAGAGACGTTGGTGGGTGTGTTCACTCCCTAACCTAGAAGACAGAACATTTAGATGTATGGTAAATTGGGTCTCAGGGGCAGAAGGACTGTTTGCAATGCATGTATCTGTACTCTACCATACTCATTTCTTTGTTTCCTTCTAACAACAGATTGATAGCGAATGATGTGCTGCTGCTTATTGCCCAGATGAATGTTGGTCTTGTGTTGTAGTGTTTGTCTTTGTCAAACCTTTCCCCAAATCCCATTACCAATCCATTCATCAAACCCCTAACCCTCTTCTCAGGAGCTGTGTGATTTATTGAGGTGTGGCTTAAATTACACCATCAATGGATCACACACTTGGTAGAGCGGATGTGGTGAAAGCAACACCAACTTACTGTTGAATTTTCTAAGCAGTAGCCCACACCAGCCTGTTACCAACCCACGCATTAAAAATGATCCATATTTTGTTAAATATAGAATGAAGAACATCAGTAGTCAGCATCAACATCATTTAGGCCTTGTGTTGCCTAACCGTAAACGCCTAACCTAAGCTTGTCGACTACAGGGGTGTGGCCAAGCCGCCTACCAACATGGCCGCGCGGCGTTGAAGCTCCGCCAGTTGTTTGCAGACCGGCAGCAATATCCCACTAATTAGCGCACAACCGCCGCTACACCCGGCATCAGAGGGCAGCCTAACTTGCGGTGTCCAAGCAGATATGCTCAAAATGTGCTCAGCCTGAAGATATGTGGGGCGCCACCCGACTGAAGAACCGGGAGGAGGAGCGCGCTCACGCCGGAGACGAAGAAGCCCAGTTGAGACCTGCCCGGATCGACGGCGCCCGATTTGGCTGAACCTCGAGCCTACGCAGCGGCGGAGACACCGGGTGAGTCCGCTGGGTGTTGGCGATGATCGGCGCTCTCCCCCCTCCTGGGCCCGCTTACATTCTGCTTCATCGCGGCCCGATCTGCTGCGTAGGCCTGCACCCTCCGCCCTCCCCCGGTAGGCCCCGTGGGGATAGGGCCCGCGGTGGGCCAGAGCAGCGATAACCTCGCCTTTGGAGGGTGCGGGCGGAGCGGCACGGGGGGTTGAGCCGCTGCGCCCACTGCATAGCGGCTCTCCTGCAGAAGAGGATGATCAGCAGGCCTGAGGCCTTGCCATCCCTGAGGCATCCTGGGGCTGCCACCTTCCGCCTGGCGCCGAAATCGAGAGCCGTGGTTGATGCTTGCTCCTCACGCACCGCTTGCTCCTACATTCGGACATCAGTGGGTCTCTGCCGTGCACTGGGTGCGACGCCACTTCTGCAGCGTGCTCCCCTAGCCGGGCGTGCTGCTGCCAGTGCCTTACCTCACCGGCTCACCCGAGGCGGGCCCTGTACCACGGCACTCGGCCTGTCCAGCAACTCGCGACCCCGCAGCATCCGCACAGCTTACCTGCTAGTCCGGCACCTCTACCAGCCTGCCTGCATCTCTCCTTGGCCTGCACGGAGCCATCACGTGAACGGGGTGAGAACCTGCCTCCCCATCACGCTACCACGCAGGGCATATAAGCACCACGACAGCGACTCCTAGCCCTCAGTGCGGGCAAACACCTCTCTCCCACCTTCTGCTCAGCTGGGGGTCATTACCAGTCGACGTTTGGGGTCCGGTCTCCAGCCCATTGGACCTAAAAACCGTCATATAACTTTAGCCTTTCCCCCAGTCCTAACCAACATACGCGGAGCGGCCTAGCCTCGCCGTAGCCCACACAGCTCGACTCTGCAGCGGCATGGGCCGTAAAGACCCTAAACAAAAGACCCTGCCGTTTGATAAAATCGTAGAGCAAGGCCATGACGACGACCCCACCATGGCAGAGAGTACTTTGGGGGCAGACGGCACTGACGCTCTCTCGGCGCAGACATCCACACTGCTCCTGGAAATGAAGGCGGGTTTCCGGGCGCTTGATGGACGCTTTGACACGCTGGATAAACGCCTTGAGGATATGGGGGCTCAAATCCAATCACATGACCGGCGCCTGGACGTTGCGGAGGCACGGATCTCAGACATAGAGGACGGGACGGCGCAATCCCTCAAAAAGCTGGAGCGCATCCTTAAAGATGTGGCCATGAAGAACGAAGACCTCGAGGCGCACAGTCGGCGCAATAACGTCCGCATCTTAGGGGTCCTGGAGACCACATCAACAGGCCGCCTGGACCTCTTCGTCGAGTCCTTACTGACGGACATGTTTGGCAGGGAGTCCTTCACCCCAGGTTTCGTTGTAGAACGCGCTTATCGTTCGCTGGGCCCCAGGCCAAATCCAGGCCTTCCCCCGCGGCCTATCATCGCCTGCATAATGAACTTCTGCGACCGCGATACAGCCCTGCGCCTTGCCAGAGAAAAAGGAGACACTGACTGGCAGGGCTCCAAAATTGCGCTATTTCCAGACTTCACGCTCATGGTGCAGGAAGCCCGCCGCAAGTACAACGGGGTCAAGGCCACACTCAGAAACTTGGGCCTGAAATACGGCATGCTCTACCCTGCGAGACTGCGAGTGGATGTAAATGGGCGATCCCGCATTTTCGACATTCCGACGGAGGCGCAGGAATTCTGCCGCACTTACAAACAGAGCAGCAACCGGCCGGGGGCGGACGGGGTCGGATCCTCGCCCTCGGGTGGTGGCTCCAACGCAAGCATGGAACTGTTTTCCAGTGCGGGCACAGGCTGATCAGTGCACTCTGCAGGCTAATGTTTGAAAACACTCATAAGTGGGGATATTAATGTTCAGTTTTTCAGTATGTTTCTAATGTCTGCTTAACTGGCGTGGTGTTGCCACCCCTCGTGGTGTACGCCTTTGGTTACTTTCTTTGAATTCGAATATACCTTGATGGGATCTCCGTCATTGCAGCACAAAGTTTGTTGGTATATCGAGATACGCCTTTAGTTCTGGGGTATGCCTCTCTCCCTTTTGGAGGAGGTTGGGTGGGGGAGGGGAGGTTCTGCGGATCGGTTGCATTGTAGATCACTGGATTTTAGCTCAGACGTTTCTAGTAAGTTCCGGGTATGTTCACCGTCACACCTTTTTTGTTTTAATTGTTGTATTTACATGACATGTTCGATATGCCCTCCCAATGGCCCAGCCGGATAATATAGATGGTCCGTCAGGTTTGTCCCTTATGTCTTGGAATGTAAGAGGCCTCAACGATAATCGTAAAAGAAGACATGTTATCCATTACCTCCTACGACATAGAGTGGATGTGGCCTTTTTGCAGGAAACACATTTACCAAGCACTGATTCACTCCGCTTTGCTGCCAGTTGGGGGGCTCACTGGTACTTTGCCAATTTCAGTAACTATGCCAGGGGAATGGCCATTCTTATTCACAAGCGTGTCCCCTTTAGCTTAGGCTCTGTTGTCAGGGACAAGGAGGGTAGATCTACATTATGGTTACGGGATCTCTCATGGGACACAGGGTGGCTCTGGTGTGTGTTTACGCCCCGAACACTGATTCACCTGAATTTTATCACTCCTTACACGCCCAGTTATTAAAGTTGGACTCTTGCCTGCTCTTGATGGGGGTGACTTTAATCTCCTCCTCAATCCGATATTAGGCAGCAAAGCCTCAACCCCCGACACTAAACCGCACTCTAGGCATGCGCTCATGGCCCTCTGCGAGCAACTTTCCCTAATAGACATTTGGCGCCAGCGCAATCATACCCGCACTGAATATACACACTATGCTGGCCAACACAACACTTGGACGAGGATTGACTATTGGCTGGTGTCCCCTGCCATTTCTTACTGGTTTCAGGCACTGGAGACGCTCCCGAGAACATACTCGGACCACTCTCCGGCTCAGCTCCGTCTGAAGATCCCTCGTCCAGAGGGGTTTGAACGCCAATGGTGCTTCCCGGGCCGTGCGCTCTATGATGATCTTTTTAAAGAAGAAGTTTGCTTGGCCATAGAAGACTACTTCACTATAAACACTGGGTCGGTGGACACTTGGGCGGTCCTGTGGGAGGGCTTCAAGGCTTACATTAGAGGCGTGTGCATAGCTAAACACTCCGGTGTGCTGAAAAGCCTCCGCACCACAATTTCCCGTATCGATAGCGAACTCGCTGACTTAGATGACGCTGCACTGAGCTCCTCAGTCCATGACACGACAGGTCACCGGTTGGCTCTCCTGATTGAATTCCGTGAAGCCGCAGACCGTGAGATACTATACCTTGGCAAATACCAAACCACTAGGCAGTACGGGGAGGGTGAGAGACGGGCAGGGTCCTGGCACAGATGCTACGGCCCCCTTACAGTAAAGCCTGCATCACTGAGATACACTCCTCTGCAGATCAGACACTCACCTCCACCTCGGAGATTCGTGAGGAATTTTTAGACTACTTCACGGCCTTGTACTCCACCAGGACAGGGGGTGACCCTTTGGCACAGGAAGCTTATTTATCCAAAATTGCTTTGGTATACCTAGAGAAGGACATGCAAGACTTCCTCGCAGAACCGATCTCGGAAACCGAGGTTCTCTGCGCCATAGACACTCTCCGCTGTTCCTCAGCCCCCGGATTGGACGGCTTCACTGGGGACTTTTATAAGACATATAAAGACCTGCTAGCCCCACAGCTGATTGAGGTCTATGCTGAGGCCCTCGAGAAACAAATACTGCCCCCCAGGCTTAGGGAAGCGGTCGTGATCCTTCTCCCCAAACCTGGTAAGGATCCGACATCCTGTGGTTCCTACAGGCCATTATACCTCTTGAACTTAGATTATAAAATATTAGCCAAAATCATCGCCAATCGCCTCTCCCAGCTGATGGAATTCATCATATCTCCGGCCCAATCCGGCTTTGTCCCCCACCGGTCCATCTCTTTAAATCTTAGGACTCTCTTCTCTGTCCTCCATAGAATCAACCCCGCTGTTCCTGCAGCTGCAATCCTGTTGGACACAGAGAAGGCCTTTGATTCTCTAGAATGGCCTTTCTTCCTTTCGATAATGCGCCGCATGAGCATGCCCATGGGCTTCATAGCCACCACTGCCCTACTATACAGGTGCCCCACAGCGCGGCTCCGCATAAACTGAACATTATCCCCTCCCTTCTCGCTCTCCCGAGGCACACGCCAGGGCTGCCCCCTATCACCCTTACTGTTTATTTTAGCCATGGATCCCCTAATTTGCCACTTTCAGGAGCGGCACCTGCAAAGAGGCTTGCAATTCAACACTGGCCCCCTCCTTATTTCCCTATATGCAGATGACACCATCCTTTACGTTAGAGACCCCCGGATTAACTTAGAGCCTCTCATCAGAGAAATACTGCGGTTCTCCGGCCTCGGCATTAACTGGCATAAATCAGTTATCTTCCCGTTAACTCCCAGTACGACCCCCTGGGAGTGCGAATTCCCTCTTGAATGGTGTGCAGATTCCTGCAAATATCTGGGCATTCATATCCATCTTGACGCGGCCCAGATTATCCGCCTCAATTATGGTCAAGCAATTACTGCTCTTGAATCTCAAATTGAGAGATGGCTGCACTTACCCTTGTCCATTGCTGGCCGGGTCACAATTCTTAAGATGATAGTGCTGCCCAAATTTCTGTATCTTTTTAATAATATACCTATCCCCCTCACCAATGTTTTTTTTTTGCAACTGCGCAAGCTCCTCATAAGGCTGGTATGGGGAGGTAAACAGGCACGCATCTGCTGGCAAATTCTTATTCTACCATACGATAGAGGCGGATATGGCGTACTGGATCTCCAACTATATTATTTAGTGGCTCAATGCTGCTACGCATACGCGTGGCTCCACCCAGACGCACGTATCCCCTATCTTCGTCCAAAGACGGACTTTGTCCTTCCTGAACGGTTATCAACCGTACTGCCCCTGGGGGTTCCCAGAGATCCTATGGATATACAGACGGTCTCCACCACCAGTTGGGCCTGGGACAAGCTGCGACGGGTCACAGCTGCCCCCATACTGTACTCCTCTGCCTTGCCTGTCCCGAACGCCCATTGGCTTCCAATCACTGGCGAAAGATTGATCCAGCGCACTTTAACCAAATTCGACATCACTACACTACAGGGCCTCTACCCTGAGGGGCATATTTTCTCCCCGTCGGAAGATACCCGTTTCCAGGCCGCCACCTTCATGGACAGCTTTGTACTGAGCCGTATCCGCTCTGCGCTGCGCGCCACGCTGCCCGGTTTCCCCCTGGAGCCGGAATCATTCCCCCCCCCCTAACACTAATAATCGAAAGCCCTAGCAGGGCACACCTCATCTCTAAGCTATATAAGGCATGCGCATCATTGCGGCCTGCACATGACGACAGGATTCGCGCAGACTGGGAGAAAGACCTGGGCTATCCCATCACGGACGATCAGTGGGCTAAATGCTGCGCAGTGACAAAGGATGTTTCACTAAACAGTAGACACAAACTGCTACATTATAAATTCCTGCATAGAATTTATATCACTCCCGCCAAGGCACACAGACTAGACCCGACCAGACCACACACCTGCCGTAAATGCGCAGCCCCACATGCTGATTTTGCCCACCTCACATGGACCTGCCCCAAACTTCGCACATACTGGGAAGACGTACACAACACACTAGGGACCATGACGAAGCTGACCCTTACCCCCATACCGGAAGTAGCACTAATGGGATACACGGTGAACTTCCCCAAAAAGGTCAGATGTTTCGCAGCCCTAAGTTTACTGTTAGCTAAACGTGAAATTGCGTTATTGTGGGGCCGCAAATCTGTTCCTACTCTGACAGGCTGGCTGTGCAGCCTCGCTTACTGTAATACAAATTGTGAGGTATACGCCGGGCTATTACCAGGCTCTTCCCGTCCTAAAGACATCTGGGGTCCATTCAGACTGTACACAGAAAATCTGCAGCAAGCCTTTAGCTCTCAGCTACACCACGGTATCGTCCCAGAAGGAGTAGGGTGAAGTGGCTGGCATCACACAATTCTGATATTATACACTGTATGTGCTCCTCACAATATGTTCTTTTTTCAGTCTTCACAACTTATTCTGAATGCAGATGTTTAAATGTATCTAGATTTTAGCTGTACACCACGAGCTGTCAAGACATATAGGAGGGGATAGACCTATGGGACGGCCCGCTCCTTTTAAGTACGGCATTATTTTGCTGGGTTTCCATTGCCTATGACATGTCTGTTTTGTGATAATGAAGTGACGCTTTTCCATATGATTTTCTCCTTGGTTATTTCTCATGTTAATGCTATGCTAATGACAGTGAACATGTAAATTTGCTATGTCTTGAATATTACCAAAGTGATAAATAAAGTTTTTTTAAAAAAGCTTGTCGACTACAGACTTTGAGTCCATTTTTTATAACTTGAGGATTTCGCATATAATATTACTGCTAGTTCCACATTAGCCAAAACGTACTTGCTATTTTGCTATTTTAGCACAATCAGACATTCTCATTGTGTCATCACGTAGTACTCAGGTGGTGTCAATTGTTTTTAAATCTTTGATAAATATATAACCTACCCACTCAGTCTTTCTACTTCCATTTAGTTGCCTACGATGGATGCTGTTATTTCTTCTACCTCCTCTTTCAGGACCACCAGCCACCAGTATTCCTGCTGGATACACTCCAGCCTCAGCCACCGCAAACGGGCCGCTCTCTCCTGCTTGTCGGGTGGACCGGCTGGACCAGCAGGAGTAGCTATATTGAGAAAAACAAAAAAGACAAATTGTAAATAATGCTCTGAGCAAACAATTGTTTTAAATAACTGGGTGGCACAGTAGCAGTAAATTGCTGGTCCCCTAGGGCCATTGGAATTTATTTAATGTGATTATGATTAGGAGAGTCTCAAGGCCAAATTTATGTTTTGACTACACATGTTGCCAAACATAAAAAGCACTGACTGTGTGGCAGAAAAGTAACAGGCAGAGAATAACATCACAGGATAAAAAAACTGTGATTTGATTATTATTTTTTTCTTGAAGGTTTTTAAAGTAACTATAAACAGAGTCCGACACTTTGAGTTGAAAAATAAATGACTTCTCATTGATGAGTACGGCATTATGCACTATATGGAGTACAAGTTGTGTGTACTGCTAAAATAATTAAGCCATGCTCATTGTTATCCAGCACCTCTGCTAGTTTGCTACTGTCTGCAGCTGTAGTTGGTGCCACATTTCCAGATGAGACTTTTTCTCCACCGTAGCCCATGGGGAGTTTTCCAGATCATTGCCCAACAGACAGTCTACAGGCATGGCGGATCTCACAGCCTCTTGAAGAGTTCCTGTGACCCCCCCCCCCCACTCAAAGGGAACCTGAGCCACTGCACACTGGCTCTCTGAGTTGTCTGCTGACACTACGGGGCAGAATGCATGAGGGACAACTTGCTCTTTGGACACCAACCGGGAGCTGACAGCAGTCACACTAGCTCCGGTGTCCCTGAGAGCCTCCACCCTATGGCCATTGATGGTCACCCACTGCCGGTACTTCTGAGTGTTGGTCGGCAGTGTGGGATTAGGGACCTTCTCGAAGTCCCCTAGCGAGACAAGGGTTAACTCTACGGGATCCCACCCACCTTGGACCTCCATTTCCTCCCCCCCAGGGATACACTGGCAATCTGGCGGGATGGTGCATGGGGTGGTGCACGAGGGGATGCATTGGGGTCCCTCTGGGGACACTGGGGATCATAATACTGGTGGCCCACTTGACCACACTTGAAACAAGTAAGGGGCCCCCTATGAACAGGCCTACCTGTCGGGGACACTGGCTTCTTCTCAGGGGGAGGCTGGGACACCACTGCTTGGTTACCTTGGGAATTACTTTGGGGCCCTCTCTGGAACTCCCTCTGTTTACCCTTGTCCCCCCCACTTTTCTGCTGGGGACCCTGCCCACCTCTGGCGAAGTCTCCCACAAAACCTTTGCGGACCCGGGTGCTCACCCAGCGGTCCGCCTCCTCAGCACGCTTCCTAGGGTTAGTCAGCTTGCTATCAATCTGGTGCTACCGTAGCTCTGGAAAACAGTTACTGGACAAATGCTCCCACGCAAACAAATCATACAATTGCTCGAAAGTTTCCACTTTGCTACCTTTTACCCAGCGATCCATTGCTCTGCAGAAAAAGGACACATATTCAACCCACGTGGTACCCTCTAACTTCTTACAGGTCCTAAACCTATGCCTGTACATTTCCGGGGTCAAACCATAACGGGTCATCAAAGCTTCTTTCATATGGGCATACACCATCCTGCTCACCTCAGGCAGGTCCAACAGGGTATCCCTACCATCACTCACAAAGCGCCCCCACAATCCCGCTCCCCAATCCTGCTCAGGGACCCGGTGGGACACCATTGCTATTTCTTATGCGGCAAACCATTGCCCAATATCCTCACTCTTGTGAAAATCCTTAATGACATCCTTAGGAATATAAACTCTACTCTCAGGAGTTACTAAAGGTATGCTGCCACCAGAGGGGGAAACCAGGAGACTCCTCACCCTGATCTCTATCTCCCTCAACATTCTCTCATGTTCCATTCTCATTTTCTCAAGTTCAAATGACAATCGATTCTCATTGATTCTCAATGTCTAACTTCTTACTCTCAAGGTCCTTCTGACCTTCCAATTTAGCCATCTCCAAACTATGCCTCCTATCTCTCTCCCTGTCCTCCAGTCTCTTCGGAGGTGTGGGTTCGAATCCCACCGCTGCCACCAATGTTAGAAATGGGGTCTCTAGTTGGCCATGGCTGGCGCCAATGTCCAAATAGGGACCCTTCTTCCTAAGTCAGGGCAGTGGGCTACCCCTTCGATAACCCCTGCTCAACCCTGTGGTAACGTAGCACGAGCAGTTAGGCCTATCTCAGAGGCAGTGTGTGAAGCATTTATGACCATGCACAATAAGGCAGTAACGACACCACAAAAGGACACAACTCAAGTAGGTATAGAAAAAATAGTATCTTTATCTAAGGTTTAGTACGAGACTCTCAAAAGCGTTTTAACCAGTCACAATGCACGTAAATCAGTAGGGACTTAAAAGGCAATAACGTGTTCACCAGAACGTGGCACTGACTGAGTTCAAGGCCTGGGTCTACGCGACCCGTTGCGCACCAGATACCTGCCGTTGGATGGGGACACAGCACGTAGCTTCTCGAAGAAGCGGAGACGGTGACAGGCGGACTCCCAGCGACCACAGTTCTCGATGGCAGTGATTTGATTATTATTTTTTTCTTGAAGGTTTTTAAAGTAACTATAAACAGAGTCCGACACTTTGAGTTGAAAAATAAATGACTTCTCATTGATGAGTACGGCATTATGCACTATATGGAGTACAAGTTGTGTGTACTGCTAAAATAATTAAGCCATGCTCATTGTTAGCCAGCGCCTCTGCTAGTTTGCTACTGTCTGCAGCTGTAGTTGACAATTATCTATTTTTAATTCAAATGGCCCTGCTCTTCGCCAAATGAATTTTCTCTTTCTGCCCAAAGAGGCAGATGAATAATAAATAAGGTACTACCTCAGTCACACACCTCATGTATGAAATGCGAATATTAATATATTATCATGTCTGCCATAAGTAGACGTTTAGGAAAATGAATCTAATGGACTGCACTACAGGTAAAGGAACGGATTATATAGATTTTATTTGGCACATTCGTCCTTGTGTATCCCATATGCCAAACTTGATATCAAACCATGCACTTACTCTCACTTTACTCTGTGGCCTCACCCGCCACCACATATTTCCAACATGTTTCCAAGGAAAGGAAACTTGATTTGCTCTACTGCAGGCAGTAGGGTAGAGGGATTAGACAGGTAGGGTAGAGCTTTTTTTATATATAATAGAGAGGCCACTACACTGATCATCGATTCATTGGCTTATTCGGTCACGGTTCAATTTAAAAGGGAAAAATCTGAACAAGTATAATTTAAATCTGTATGGGTAACCATGACATATGTTCTGGAATTACTTCACATGGGTATCGCATGATTAAATGTGGCACATGCCAAGGATGGATTTTCCAATTTGGTAGGCTGGGACGGAAGAACTTAGGAAATATAAAGGAGTGAAGTTCTAAGATGTGACTGAGTGGGCGAAGGGACAACACACCTTGTGTGTTCGGTTTGCAATGCATTGAAAACATTATAAATGCCGTATTAACTGAAGCAGACACACATTACACAGCCAACACTGCAGTCACAAATTGATTGCCCCATACTGCACTTCGGTCATAGTTGGCAAACATGCCATGGGCGGGAAGGACCTCTCCCACCCACAGCACCGCCTCCTCAACACGGCCCTGGCTACAGCTAAGATATGTATCCTCTGCCAGTGGAGGTCGCCTGTACCCCCAGCCCAGGAAGACTTGACGGTGGCAATGATCCAAAATGCCTCACACGAGCATGTCATCTGTAACTTACAGGACCAGGCTGAGCTATTTACGCAGACGTGGGCTCCTTTTCTCATGGACAAGGCCGCTACCGGGTGCCCTACCCCAGGACCTCTATCGCCTTGAATCGCACAACTGGCCCTCGCTTTATCTCCGGGTGGCTGCTGCCTCTCCCCCTACTCTCACTACCCGTGCAATGAGGACCCCCACCCTGCCCCACCTCACTTCTTTTTCCTCCCCCTGTTCCCCCCACACACCCCCCACCCGCCTATGGCTTCCCTTTCTATCCTTCCTCCTTTCTTCTTTCTCTCTTTCTCCCCCTTCCCACCCCTATCCTTCCTACCCTTTGCGTTCCTTCTGCGTCCCTCCTTAGCTCTCCAGCATCCTTTCCTTCTCCACCATGCCCCAATCCTTAACGTCCCTCTCATTCCCCCCTTATCCACCCTTCTCCCTCCTTCTACCCGGACTCACAGGCTCACAGGTCTGCGAGACACCCTCCCTCCTCGAGAGTAACTGACACTGCCACCCATTCCACCCTTTGTCAGAAGACCCCCACCTCCCCTTAGAAGTGGGCATGGGTATTACTTGAACTGATAACGGGGGACTTTCCTACCCCTAGTTGTGGCCCATACCTTCCTCCAGCCCTGCTGTCTGCAAAACCCAGCCCCTTGAGACGCAATCCTGCGCCGCCACTCCTCTCTTCAGGGAATGCCTTCTTGCACTCCTCACCTCCCGCTCGATGACCCTTGGCCCAATGGCCCCTCAACATATATGCCCCCTGATGGGCATGCCGGCACTAGGGGCGGTGCGTTATTCCTGGATATCAGTTTCACTTGGACTTTGCTTGCCTCCATACCCCTCCCGCCCTCTTTAGTGAACTGTACCGCATCGCATTGCAGTGCATTGTTCAGTACTTCTGCACTTTGGTTTCATACGGTGTTCACGTTGTATGCCCTTGTTTCACTCAATAAAAAATAACAACGCAAAAAAAATGATATATCTGTGTATGTGTACTGTTTGGCCTTGCTGGGTCTACCCACAGACAAGGTAAGCTGCAGCAGAAGGGCAGGCCATTATACCTGCAGCAGGAGCCTCAGACTTGTTCCTTGCTAGGAAGAAGCAGGCAGCCCTGAGCTCCACATTCTGGAAGGAGCAGCAGGAGCAGGGTCAATGCTGGTTGTTAGACCTGGCATCATTGGCGCGGGTCTCCCTTCCTCTTTTCGCTTCTTACCTTTTATGTTGGCTGAATTTAGATGCTCTGGGCGCTGTGCCACTGCCAATCAGTGACACAGCGCGAATGCTCCCTGTGTAAAGATAACTGTATGAATTGGGATAATAATGATTGGCTCGTTTGGTTTACCTGTCAGTCCCTAGTATCAGTGCACTGTGTGTGCCCAGGGCTGGTAGACAAATACTGCTGGTGGGCCGGCAGCGCTGATTTGCGCTACCCACCGAAGCAGCTTTTAAAGTATGTCTGTGTAGCATGTTCTAATAGCGAGTTACCCTCCATTTCACTGTTTACTATTGTGAGGCTATCCGTTCTCATAGGCCAGAATGGGCAGGCTGAGTATTACATGCCCTAATCCTACCTGCCCCCAGGAACCTGATAGGAACGTCGAATTTGATATGTTTAAGCTCAGGACATTGAGATACATCTTTTAGTAAGGATTATTTGCGTAGCCCGTGTTCGAAAATACCTCTGCTAGAAAAGAGGTATTTTCTGGCCCCAGCTTTCCTGTAGGCTTTGCTAGCGTGTGTATTGGCCGTCTGGTTTTGGAGCAGCAGGGCCAGCTAGGTCAGACCTGGCGGGAGAGAGAGATCGGCCTTTAGAGTATGGAGAGGGGTGACTCTTTGATCTGAGCAGGGCCGTGCCTGGCAAGGTGAATGATGGCTCCACCTCCCACTGGGCGTCTGATAGCAGACCCCCAGATTCTCAAAGGGCAGGATGTCGCCTCGTAAACCAAGTGCTCCCCGACCCCACCGAACTGGTTCTGGCTGGATGCAGTGATTTGTGACTGCAGAGAACATAGACTTTTTAGGTATAAAACGCTGCGCTGAAACCTGTTTCAAGTGTGTTCCTTCTGGATGTCAAGACGAAACTCTGTCCGAGCGGACAGAGGAAAGGACTTTGAAACTTTCACCAAGCTTGCTGAAGAAACTACCCAAGGGCCTGAATTGAGAGCGCCTCCTGCTGAAGTCTCAGGGACATTAGAATTCACCCCGTCAGCCGCCCGAATTCCTTTGCTAGGAATTCTACTTGCAGGTGAGGCTTCCGTCGAGTAATCCGGAACCTCTAGTCCTACTGTGAGGAACGCGGACTGGTAACCCTCGTGAACCCCTGTGTGGGCCGCCGCAGCTAGAGAGAGCTGCCGCCGCTGAGTGTCCGCCTTAATTTGAATCTTCAGAACCTTCGCTGAAACTGTGTGGGCCGCCACAGCTAAGAGAGAGCTGCTGCCGCTGAGTGCCCGCCTTAATTTGAATCTTCAGAACCTTCGCTGAAACTGTGTGGGCCGCCGCAGCTAAGAGAGAGCTGCTGCCGCTGAGTGCCCGCCTTATTTTGAATCCTCAGAACCTTCACTGAAACTGTGTGGGCCGCCGCAGCTAAGAGAGAGCTGCCGCCGCTGAGTGCCCGCCTTATTTTGAATCCTCAGAACCTTCGCTGAAACTGTGTGGGCCGCCGCAGCTAAGAGAGAGCTGCCGCCGCTGAGTGCCCGCCTTATTTTGAATCCTCAGAACCTTCGCTGAAACTGTGTGGGCCGCCGCAGCTAAGAGAGAGCTGCCGCCGCTGATCCCCGCCTTATTTTGAATCCGCAGAACCTTCGCTGAAACCCTGTGGGCCGCCACAGCTAAGAGAGCTGCCGCCGCTGGATGCCCACACTTGTGTTAGTTGTGCAACATCGTGGATTGTCCTTTGAGCCGCCGCAGCTAAGAGAGAGCTGCCGCCGCTGAGTGCTCGCACCCTTGCTGACTTTGCATCATCGTGATTTGTCCTGTGAGCTGCCGCAGCTAAGAGAGAGCTGCCGCCGCTGAGTGCTCGCACCCTTGCTAACTTTGCATCATCGTGATTTGTCCTGTGAGCCGCTGCAGCTAAGAGAGAGCTGCCGCCGCTGAGTGCTCGCACCCTTGCTAACTTTGCATCATCGTGATTTGTCCTGTGAGCTGCCGCAGCTGAGAGAGAGCTGCTGCCGCGGAGTGCTCGCACCTTTGCTAACCTTGCATCACCCAGATTTGTCCTGTGAGCCGCCGCAGCCAAGAGAGGGCTGCCGCCGCTGAGTGCTCGCACCTTTGCTAACTTTGCATCATCGTGATTTGCCCCTGTGAGCCGCCGCAGCTAGAGAGAGCTGCTGCCGCGGAGTGCTCGCACCTTTGCTAACTTTGCATCATTGGGATTTGTCCTGTGGGCCGCCGCAGCTAAGAGAGAGCTGCTGCCGCTGAGTGCCCGCGTCTTTGTCAACCTTGCACCATCGTGAATTGTCCCGTGGGCCGCCGCAGCTAGGAGAGCGATGCTGCCGCCGCGAGCCCACCACGGAGCTGCACGACGAGAATCATCGCCACCACCAGCCCGGGCCGCCGCAGCCGCGTGCTGCTGCCGCTGGGAGCCCGCCTGTCCCCAAGGGCCCAAATCATTGTGAGTGCACTTTGCAGACCACTGCCATTGAGAACTGTTGTCGCTGGGAGTCCGCCTGTCACCGTCTCCGCTTCTTCGAGAAGCTACGTGCTGTGTCCCCGTCCAACGGCAGGTATCTGGTGCGCAACGCGTTGCGTAGACCCAGGCCTTGAACTCAGTCAGTGCCACGTTCTGGTGAACACGTTATTGCCTTTTTAAGTCCCTACTGATTTACGTGCATTGTGACTGGTTAAAACGCTTTTGAGAGTCTCGTACTAAACCTTAGATAAAGATACTATTTTTTCTATACCTACTTGAGTTGTGTCCTTTTGTGGTGTCGTTACTGCCTTATTGTGCATGGTCATAAATGCTTCACACACTGCCTCTGAGATAGGCCTAACTGCTCGTGTTACGTTACCACAGGGTTGAGCAGGGGTTATCGAAGGGGTAGCCCACTTGCCCTGACTTAGGAAGAAGGGTCCCTATTTGGACATTGGCGCCAGCCATGGCCAACTAGAGACCCCCATTTCTAACATTGGTGGCAGCGGTGGGATTCGAACCCACACCTCCGAAGAGACTGGAGGACAGGGAGAGAGATAGGAGGCATAGTTTGGAGATGGCTAAATTGGAAGGTCAGAAGGACCTTGAGAGTAAGAAGTTAGACATTGAGAATCAATGAGAATCGATTGTCATTTGAACTTGAGAAAATGAGAATGGAACATGAGAGAATGTTGAGGGAGATAGAGATCAGGGTGAGGAGTCTCCTGGTTTCCCCCTCTGGTGGCAGCATACCTTTAGTAACTCCTGAGAGTAGAGTTTATATTCCTAAGGATGTCATTAAGGATTTTCACAAGAGTGAGGATATTGGGCAATGGTTTGCCGCATAAGAAATAGCAATGGTGTCCCACCGGGTCCCTGAGCAGGATTGGGGAGCGGGATTGTGGGGGCGCTTTGTGAGTGATGGTAGGGATACCCTGTTGGACCTGCCTGAGGTGAGCAGGATGGTGTATGCCCATATGAAAGAAGCTTTGATGACCCGTTATGGTTTGACCCCGGAAATGTACAGGCATAGGTTTTCGAAAATACCTCTGCTAGAAAAGAGGTATTTTCTGGCCCCAGCTTTCCTGTAGGCTTTGCTAGCGTGTGTATTGGCCGTCTGGTTTTGGAGCAGCAGGGCCAGCTAGGTCAGACCTGGCGGGAGAGAGAGATCGGCCTTTAGAGTATGGAGAGGGGTGACTCTTTGATCTGAGCAGGGCCGTGCCTGGCAAGGTGAATGATGGCTCCACCTCCCACTGGGCGTCTGATAGCAGACCCCCAGATTCTCAAAGGGCAGGATGTCGCCCGTAAACCAAGTGCTCCCCGACCCCACCGAACTGGTTCTGGCTGGATGCAGTGATTTGTGACTGCAGAGAACATAGACTTTTAGGTATAAAACGCTGCGCTGAAACCTGTTTCAAGTGTGTTCCTTCTGGATGTCAAGACGAAACTCTGTCCGAGCGGACAGAGGAAAGGACTTTGAAACTTTCACCAAGCTTGCTGAAGAAACTACCCAAGGGCCTGAATTGAGAGCGCCTCCTGCTGAAGTCTCAGGGACATTAGAATTCACCCCGTCAGCCGCCCGAATTCCTTTGCTAGGAATTCTACTTGCAGGTGAGGCTTCCGTCGAGTAATCCGGAACCTCTAGTCCTACTGTGAGGAACGCGGACTGGTAACCCTCGTGAACCCTGTGTGTGGGCCGCCGCAGCTAAGAGAGAGCTGCCGCCGCTGAGTGTCCGCCTTAATTTGAATCTTCAGAACCTTCGCTGAAACTGTGTGGGCCGCCA
This sequence comes from Calotriton arnoldi, assembly GCA_963921515.1. Lineage (NCBI taxonomy): Eukaryota > Metazoa > Chordata > Amphibia > Caudata > Salamandridae > Calotriton > Calotriton arnoldi. The sequence continues at coordinate 249,585 of CAWUFW010006183.1, read as the reverse complement.
CAGCTAAGAGAGAGCTGCTGCCGCTGAGTGCCCGCCTTAATTTGAATCTTCAGAACCTTCGCTGAAACTGTGTGGGCCGCCGCAGCTAAGAGAGAGCTGCTGCCGCTGAGTGCCCGCCTTATTTTGAATCCTCAGAACCTTCACTGAAACTGTGTGGGCCGCCGCAGCTAAGAGAGAGCTGCCGCCGCTGAGTGCCCGCCTTATTTTGAATCCTCAGAACCTTCGCTGAAACTGTGTGGGCCGCCGCAGCTAAGAGAGCTGCCGCCGCTGAGTGCCCGCCTTATTTTGAATCCTCAGAACCTTCGCTGAAACTGTGTGGCCGCCGCAGCTAAGAGAGAGCTGCCGCCGCTGATCCCCGCCTTATTTTGAATCCGCAGAACCTTCGCTGAAACCCTGTGGGCCGCCACAGCTAAGAGAGCTGCCGCCGCTGGATGCCCACACTTGTGTTAGTTGTGCAACATCGTGGATTGTCCTTTGAGCCGCCGCAGCTAAGAGAGAGCTGCCGCCGCTGAGTGCTCGCACCCTTGCTGACTTTGCATCATCGTGATTTGTCCTGTGAGCTGCCGCAGCTAAGAGAGAGCTGCCGCCGCTGAGTGCTCGCACCCTTGCTAACTTTGCATCATCGTGATTTGTCCTGTGAGCCGCTGCAGCTAAGAGAGAGCTGCCGCCGCTGAGTGCTCGCACCCTTGCTAACTTTGCATCATCGTGATTTGTCCTGTGAGCTGCCGCAGCTGAGAGAGAGCTGCTGCCGCGGAGTGCTCGCACCTTTGCTAACCTTGCATCACCCAGATTTGTCCTGTGAGCCGCCGCAGCCAAGAGAGGGCTGCCGCCGCTGAGTGCTCGCACCTTTGCTAACTTTGCATCATCGTGATTTGCCCTGTGAGCCGCCGCAGCTAAGAGAGAGTTGCTGCCGCGGAGTGCTCGCACCTTTGCTAACTTTTGCATCATTGGGATTTGTCCTGTGGGCCGCCGCAGCTAAGAGAGAGCTGCTGCCGCTGAGTGCCCGCGTCTTTGTCAACCTTGCACCATCGTGAATTGTCCCGTGGGCCGCCGCAGCTAGGAGAGCGATGCTGCCGCCGCGAGCCCACCACGGAGCTGCACGACGAGAATCATCGCCACCACCAGCCCGGGCCGCCGCAGCCGCGTGCTGCTGCCGCTGGGAGCCCGCCTGTCCCCGAGTGCCCAAATCACACACTGCCTCTGAGATAGGCCTAACTGCTCGTGCTACGTTACCACAGGGTTGAGCAGGGGTTATCAAAGGGGGTAGCCCACTTGCCCTGACTTAGGAAGAAGGGTCCCTATTTGGACATTGGCGCCAGCCTTGGTCAACTAGAGACCCCCATTTCTAACACTGGTCGAAGTGAAAAAAGTTTCGGGAGGAAACCTCCAGCTAATATGTCCAGTTGATGCCAGGGTAGTTAGGCAACAACTCTTCCACATTGAAAATGTTCAGCCAGTCTGGCTGGTGCACAGTTTCCCTCCTTAGAATTTGCCTTTCACTTTATTCCTTGAACTTTTTTATGCAAACAACTGTAAAAGAATTTATTTCGCTCACTAGACATGACATTGATGTCAATGTTGAAACTGAAAACAATAAGGGGAGTCTAACATCAATTTACCACCTATATCTTGTTCATAATAATACCCAGGTAGCAATAGATTATCTAAGTGCTCACTGTACACGTCAACAGTATGTGAATTCATACATCTGTGGTCAGGTGGCAGGAGCTTTTAACACCTTGGAGATGCAATTGTCAAATTTAGTAAGCCCTTTTCCAACCAAGTCACTCATCCTCTACCTAGTCAGGCTCATGGACATTTGTTTTGCCCTTATCATGGACAAACAATTCATATTCTCATTCAGCACAGTGAGAAACAGAACACAGATCTTTAGATCCCGGACGGTGTCAAGCTCAGCAGAAGACACTTGGGGGAAAACATTCTGATGACTGACGTCACAAATTATGAGGTGCATTGAAAGAACAGCAGTGGCTCTTCTTCCCAATAACATTTTCAGGTAGCACAAGAACTGTTAGTTGCCATAGTATTTATTTGTTTTTCCTTCTGGACTACTGTTTTTCACCTTCTATTTTCACTCTTAGATACCTCTGCTTTCTTTTTCCTTCTCATTGTTAAAGATGTTGCTGCTGTTGGTGGTAGTGTCAGTCTTGTCCTTGCTCTTGCATTATTTTTATTATGAAGGCATACATGTTTTCAGCATATCTATCCTTATAGAAACTTTTTGCAATAGTATTAATGAAACACTATGTTTATGGGTTAAACTAAGTGTGTAGGTAAGCCAGTGATGAAAGACAATCCTCTGTAATTTTAAAAAGCTGGTCTTCTGCCTTATAAAGGTACAATTATGTTTCCTAGAACAATCAACCGAGCTGTTTCCCTCTGTGGTTACTGAGTACACAATGTATGCAGATGTCACACTTTTAATGTTGAAAATAATACAAGATGATGGACGGAGGTGCTCCCTGGACTGGAAACAAGCATCCTGGGACCAGTTTCGGGGTAATACCCCTCATCAGCCAGGCTAACTTGAATCCAGTGGCACAGCGAGCAAGGGACCCACGTCTGGGCAAACCCTTGGCCACTGAGGGCGGACATAGCAAATACAACAAGATGATGGACAGAGTGCTGAAACTTTTCAACCACTCACCCCCTGTCACAGATCTGGGTTTAATCCATTGCTCTTTTGCTCAGTATGCCACCCTGTTTGGACTCAGGCATATGCAAATCATTCTTGACCCTGTTCCTCATGGAAACAGTCCAGCCCGAACTGCCAGGCCAGGTCACTCGATTGAAGCTAGCCTGGCTGATGAGGGATATTACCCTGAAACCTGTCCCAGGATGGTTGTTTCCAGTCCAGGAGAACCAGGCTTGGCAGTTCGGGCTGGACTGTTCCCATGAGGCACAGGGTCAAGACTGATTTGCATATGGCTGGGTCTAAACTGGGGTGGCATGGTGAGCAAAAGAACTATGGATTTAACTTAGATCTAATAGGGGCTGGGGGTGAGTGTCTGAAAAGTTTCAGCGCTTCGTCCATCATCTCCTTGTGTACACTTTTAATGTTGTCATTAAGCCCTTGCGCATTAAAATAGAAGTGATCCTTAGCACCATGCATCTTCTACAAGTGCATTTGTACACCCCATACCACAACAGCCCGATTGCTTCTTCCACCCTTGCTGAGTAATCCTGTAGAATATATTTGGGGAAGTTTTATATTAAATGTTTTACATTTACATTACTTTAACACTTATACACACTAATACTAATGTAGAGAGCAATCATGTTTATTCATGTTTAATTTGTTATAGCTAATGTAGGCCTACATTTCTAAATGAGTTAATGGTGGTTGACAGATTTATTTTGTGACACATGAACAATTTATTTCTAGGCACACTGGAGTTCTAATATTGTTGAGGGAAATGTCATTTTTCCTTCTTTCCCATGTAAAGAAATCTTTTCTTTTCTTTGTATTTATTGTGGAATGCTGTTTTAATGACTAGCACTTTCAAGAGACACCTGCAGTGTATAGACTAGCCTGCGTATCTTATTTTGTTGCAGATAGTGTGAGTTTGAAGGATACAGAGTTAAGCTTGTATTGTGAGAAAGCTTGAGAATCTAATGATTATGTAATTGTATCGTTTCACTTCAATCTGATTGGACAGTCTTATGACAACTGAGTGTAGGTGATTAACAACGCTCTCTCTCTCGAGAGAGAGAGAAGCACTTTAATTGTTCTCAAATTGGCACTAAGAAAAGAGCTAACAAGGCTTGAAGGGAATGCGATGTTTAGAGGTCTCCCCCTCTGGCTTTTTGTGGGGGCGGGGGTGGCTGAAGGACCAGGCTCAGGGTGATTGGTGGGTCCTTGGGGTAGCAGGGTTTTGGTGACAGTTTAGAGCGAGGGATTAGCTACAGTGGTCCTCTTTCCAGGTGCTTATAAAGAAGAGTACCTACAGGGAATGAGTCCCAAAAAAAATATGTTCCCCGCTCCTGTACGCAAGTTGGACGGTTTGTTGTAGAAAAGTGCAAAGTTGCCACTAAGGATTAGCTTGTGTTTTGGAAGTATTACAGACAAATTGATTGGCTGGGTGCCTAGGTCAAACAAAGGCTAAATTGTATTGGTCACAGATGAGCAGTTGCAGCCAATGTTTTGTGGTAGGTTGGTAGGTTTTTAGTTGTATGTTGCAAGCATTGGTTGGTCTTTCTACTGCTCGGGCAGTCCAGCTAGATGGATGGAAAGGGTTGAGGTATTGGGGGGTGTTGTGTTAGATCAAACTTTTTTCAAGCAGAAGGGGGATGGGAGCACACTGCTTCACCTCCCAGCACAGTTCACCCCTTAGCATCATGGTAAATGCAGTTCACTTTAAATACTTACTTGAAATTTTGCTGAAGTGTTTCATCAAAGTTGGTGCAGGTTAGTACTGTGAATCTCTAGACACATGTGTTTCTGGATATTATCCTTCAGGTCTCAGTACCTCTCACTGGCGCACAGGTGCATCTCCAAAAGCTCGTCAGCTCAATGGCTCAAGGGAGCCATTTCAAACAGAAGGGGGATGAGAACACACTGCTTCACCTCCCAGCACATTGAGCTGATGAGCTTTTGGAGATGCACCTGCACGCCAGTGAGAGGTACTGTGACCTGAGAGGATTGTGGCAGCTTTCTCAGCAACCCCAGATGAATTTCGTTTTTTTACTCTACTGATGAAGGATTATATCCAGAAACTCATGTGTCTAGAGATCTACAGCACTAACTTGCACCAACTTTGGTGAAACACTTCAGCTAAAATTTCAAGTAAGCATTTACTGTGAACTGCATTTACTAAGATGCTAAGGGCGAAATGTGCTGGGAGGCAGTGTGCTCCCATCCCCTTCTGTTAGATCTAAGTTTGTTGGGTTGTTTAAGATAGGATTTTGTTTGGTGAGGATTAACTTGTATATATATAGAGGTTGGTAGTTATTCTGTAAGACATTTGCCAGGAACTCTTGTGATATCAATAAATCAATCAATCAGGGATTTGTGAAGCGCACTACTTGAGGGTCTCAAGGGGCTGGGGGGGCTCTTCCTAAATGCTTGCAGTATAGGGGTTCATCTGATGCTGAGGGGGAGCTCGTTCCAGGTCTTGGCTGCGATGTGGGAGAAGGCTCGCCCCCCGCTCTGGCTCTGCGGATGCGTGGGATTTCGGCCAGGGCAAGATCGGCAGAGAGGAGGGTTCTTTGGGGTGTGTAGAAGGAGATTCTTTCATTGAGGTATTGGGGTCCGATGTTGTGGAGGGATTTGTAGGCGTGAGCGAGGAGCTTGAAGGTCACTCTCTTTTTGACAGGGAGCCAGTGGAGTTCTCGTAGGTGCTGAGTGATGTGGTGTTGTCGTGGGATGCTGAGGAGGAGTCTGGCTGTGGCGTTCTGGATGGTCTGGACTTTGCGGAGTAGAGATTTGTTTATTCCTGCATAGAGGGCATTCCCGTAGTCCAGTCTGCTGGTAATGAGTGTGTGGGTGACGATCTTCCTGGTTCTGGGGGGATCCATTTGAAGGTCTTGCGGAGGATGCGGAGGGTGTTGAAGCACGCGGAAGATACAGCGTTGATATGATGGTTCATGGTGAGGGAGGAGTCGAGTATGATGCCGAGGTTGCGGGCGTGGTCTGTGGTTGTGGGAGGGTTACCGAGGGTGGGGGGACACCAGGTGTTGTCCCAAGTGGAGGGGGTGGTTCCGAGGACTTCCGTTTTCTCTGAGTTGAGCTTAAGGCAGCTGCTGCTCATCCAGGTGGCGACGTCTTTCATTCCTTCCTGAAGCTGTGTCTGGTTCTGTCGGGTTCGTTGGTGAGGGAGAGAATGAGCTGTGTGTTGTCGGTATAGGATACTATGCTGAGTCTATGTTTTCTGACGATGGTGGTGAGAGGGGCCATGTATATGTTGAAGAGTGTGGGGCTGAGTGAGGATCCTTGGGGCCATCTGCATCTGATTTATGTGGGTTCCGAGAGGAAGGGCAGGAGCCTGATTCTTTGGGTTCAGCCGGTGAGGAAAGAGTGGATCCAGTCAAGGGTGGTTCACCGTATGCAGGCGTTGTGGAGTCTGGTGATTAGTGTGCGGTGGGAGACGGAGTCGAAGGCTGCTGAGAGGTCTAGTAGGAGGAGGGCAGCACTGTGGCCTTGGTCTAGGAGGGTGTGGATGTCATCTGTCGGCTAGGATGGCAGTCTCAGTGCTGTGGTTGCTGCGGAATCCGGATTGGGATGAGTCAAGGATCGAGTTGGATTCAATGAAGTTTGTGAGTTGGCTGTTGACGATCTTCTCTGTGACTTTGGCAGCGAAGGGGAGGAGAGAGATGGGTATGTAGTTCTTGAGGTCCGTCCGGTCTGCGGTGGGCTTCTTGAGGAGGGGCTTAACTTCTGCGCGTTTTGAGTCGTTGGGGAAAGTGCCTGTTTCAAGGGAGCAGTTGATGGTGCATCGCAGCTCGGGTGCTATAGCGGAAGCGGCTCTGTGAAAAATGTGGGGCGGGCAGGGATCGGTGGGGGCTCCTGAGTGTATGCTTCTCATGGTCTTGGCGGTGTCTTCTGTGGTGACAGGGGTCCAGGCGGTGAGGATAGGCTGGGTTGCATTGCCGGTAGATGGAGTAGAGTCGGTGCCTAGGTTCTGCTCATCGAAGTTGTCGTAGAGAGTCCTGATCTTCAGATGGAAGTAGGAGCCGAGTTTGTTGCAAAGGTCCTGGGAGGGAGGGATGTCAGGGGATTCGCTGGGGGGTTTGGTGAATTCTTGTATGATGCTGCAGAGTTCCTTAGTGTTGCAGGAGTTGGGGAGGATTCTGTTCTGGATGAAACTCTTCTTCGTGATTCGAGTTGGTGGTGTTCTGTCATGGCAGTCTTGTAGGTGGTGCGTGCTTCAGGGGTTTTGCTGTTCCTCCAGGCTTTCTCGAGTGGTCTGCACGTGCGCTTGGATTCCCGGAGGTCAGTGGTGAACCAGGTGGCATTCATGGTGCGGTGTTTGTTGAAGGTCCGGAGGGGGGGCGAGTGTGTCTGCGCAGTCGGTGATCTATCTGTGGAGTGTGTTGGCTGCAGAGTTGGCATCGGTTGTGGTGGGGGGAGGGGTGCAGTTGATGGGGAACTTGAGGCGCTCATCAGTGATTTTGTTCCAGCTCCTGCGTGGGGTGCGAGGAGAAAGCTTGTGCGGTGGGTTTTGAGAAGGAGAAGTGGGGGCAGTGGTGGTCCGTCCAGAGGGGTTGCGTGGTATGGCTGAAGCAAAAGTTGTGTCCTCCAGCGAAGATGGGGTCGAGGGTGTGTCCTGCCTTGTGGGTGGGGGTGGTGATGAGCTGTCTCAAGCCAATGTTGGTGAGGTTGTCCAGGAGGGCAGTGGAGTTGGGGTCGCTGGGGTTGTTGAGGTGGAAATTCAGGTCTCCAAGGAGTACGTAGTCTGTGGATATGAGGGCGTGGGGCGTGATTAGGTCTGCGATGGCAGTGGTGAACGTGGCGCGCGGTCGGGGAGATCTATAGGCGAGGGTGCCACCTATAGTCTTTCTGGGGTTGATCTGTATCTGGAAATGGAGGTGTTCCATGGAGTATGGGGGTCGTTTGTGCAGGATGTGGTGAGTCGGAGGGAGTTTTTGTGTGCAATGGTGAGTCCATCTCCAGGGTGGTTGGGGCGATCCTTCCTCTGGATCTTGTATCCATCGGGGACCGCGTTTGCGATGTCGGGTGCGGAGCTGGCGTTGGTCCAGGTCTCTGTGAAGAAGGCGACGACGGGCAAGAGGGTGTTGAGGAGGTCCCAGATATCTACTGCGTGTCTGTGCAGGGAGCGTACATTGAGGAGGATGAAGCTCAGGGGTTTGAGTGCAGTGCAGTCCAGTGGGTCGGTGGCGGTAGTGGAGCCCCGGAGGTGGGTGAAGGTGCGGCAGCAGTGACGGCAGGAGAACTGGCCTTGGGTGGTGTTCGGTGTCGACAGCTGGCAGTTTTGTTTCTTCCGGGGTTGAGTGTGTGGAGGATTGCTGAGTCATAGCGCTGACAGGTCGAGGTACCGGTATGCAGACAGAATATCGAGTTGGAAATGTCAACTTACACAAATATCGTGTTGGAAATATCGTGACACAGAAATATCGACAGCAAGAATATTGTGATCAAGAATATCGACTTTAACGTAAGAAATATCATTTTTTTAAATATCGAAGTCATTAATATCATTTGCAAAAATATAGATGTTTAAAATATCTATTTTTTAATTAGTGTTATGTATTTTAGTAAGTACTTTAAATGTATGTGATCTATTATTTTTGTATAAGTATTGTTTTAGTTTTTTAATATATGTTTTACATTTTTAGGAGTTATCAATTTTATTTTAATAACTTTTTCTCGTTTTTTAGTTCCGTAGCGGGTTGTGGGTTTATAAGGGAATAGGGTGGGAAGTAATTTAATTATAATAAATTAATGATTCTTTTAAATTTAGTAATATTTATTTAATTTAGATTTTATAGTGTTAATTGTGGGAAGTAATTTATTATTAATTAATTACTAATCGGTTGTTAATTATTATTAATGAATTAATAGATTGGTAATTAATTATGGTAATCGTGTTATTTTTTTAGGAGCGGGTTGTGGGGTTTATAGGGGTAAAGGGTCGGAAGTAATTTAATTATCATAAATTAATGATTTTTTAAATGTATTAATATTAATATAATTTAGATTTTATAGTGCTAATTGTAGGAAGTAATTTATTATTAAGTAATTATTAATTGGTTATTTATTATTAATGAATTAATTGGTAATTAATTATGTTAATTGTGTCATTTTTTAGGAGCGGGTTGTGGGGTTTATAGGGGTAAAGGGTGGGAAGTAACTTATTTTTAATTCATTTATAATTACTTGTTAATTAATTAATTAAAATTTAAATATGACAATTGTGTAATTACTTTTAGATGTGAGTTGTGGGGTTTATAGTCGTAAAGGGTGGGAAGTAATTTATTTTTAATTAATTATTAGGTAGTTGTTAATTGATATTAATTTATTATTTTAAAATTAATTATGGAAATTGGTAATGATTTTTAGGTGTGGGTTGTGGGGTTTATAGGGGTAGAGGGTGGAAAGTAATGTATGTTTAATTTATTTATAATCAGTTGATCATAAATATTCATTCATCAATTGATAATTACTTAGGGTAATTTTTTATTTTTTTTGTATGTGAGTTTTGGTTTTATAGGGGTAACATTTGGGGAGTAAATTAATTTGTATCTGTTTTAATTTGTTTTTTAATCAATAATATTTCTTTAATTGATAGTTAATTATTTTAATTATGGAGGTACATTTTTTTAATTTAGATGTGTGTTGTGAATTGTGCGATGTTATAGGGTAGGAAATAAAAAAGATAAAATGTATGTAATAATGTTTTTGTTTATAAATAATTCCTAATTAAAAATAGTTATTTGTTTGTAAATTATTTTTAAATGTATTTAATATAATATTTCTAGCAATCTGTCATATCTATTTAACATTATAATATGTTTCTATTTTTAGTTTTTTTAAATATTTTTATATATTTTTAATTTTTTTTAAATATTTTGTGTTGGTGATATTTTGTTTGTTTTTAATTTTGAACTGACTGGAGTGGGAATATTAATTTTTACCCCTCCGCTATCCAACACTTTCCCTACTGTTGCACTCACTGGAGTGGAAATAGTAATTTTTACCCCTCCGCTATCCATCACTTTCCCTACTGTTGCACTCACTGGAGTGGGATTAGTAATTTTTACCCCTCCGCTATCCAACACTTTCCCTACTGTTGCACTCACTGGAGTGGGAATAGTAATTTTTATTCCACATATCCAACACTTTCCCTACTGTTGCACTCACTGGAGCGGGACTAGTAATTTTTATCTCTCTGCTATCTAACACTTTCCTTACTGTTGCACTCACTGGAGTGGGAATAGTAATTTTTACCCCTTCGCTATCCAACACTTTCCCTATTGTTGCACTCACTGGAGTGGGAATAGTATTTTTTACCCCTCTGCTATCCAACACATTCCCTACTTTTGCACTTGCTGGAGTGGGAAAAGTTATTTTTACCCCTCCGCTCTCCAACTATTTTTTTCCGATATTTTTGTACTTACCATCTTAATAATGGATGTCGATATTTTTGACATCGATATTTATAACTCGATATTTGTGTATGGGGATATTTTGGGAGTCGATATTCTATCAGTGAACCAGAGGACCAGGGTTCCTGGCACTGGTCGCGGGCGGGTCGCTGGGAGACGGGAGCGGGAGGGGCAACGAGGGCAGCAGCGGCGGGAGGAGAAGAGCGGGAAAAGAGAGGGAGAATGGACAGGAAGGAAACAGGAAAAGGTCAAAATAAGGTGGAAAGGAGAGAGGCCAAAAAGGTCAAGTCAAGAAAATAAAATAGAGAACAATAAAATAAGGGAAACACGAAAACAAGAAAAGGGCAGATCAGGTGACGAAAAGAGAGAGAAAGAATTAAGGAGGAGTCTCAGGGACTCGAACTGCGGAGTCCGGCGGTCGGAGGCAGGGCACTGCCTGGCTGACATGTCTGGGCAGTGACGGAGCTTCGTGCAGGGAGAGTAGAAACCCAAGGGTTTTACTCGATCTCCTGTCTTATTAAAGCGGCTTTCTCCGCATAGAAAATTCAATTGGGGCGTGGCTTGGACGGCGGAAGGCATGGTCGCCTAGCTCCGATGCTCGCCAGACCGGAGGGAAGGTGTGCGTGAAAACGGACCTCCTGGGCACATCAAATTGAGCTCCATCATCGGGCGCCAACGTGGGGAAGTGTCGGGCTCAGAATGTGAGCCTTTTCAAGCCGATTGCACAGCGGGCAACTGATGTTTATCCGAGGGGAAATAGCGGATCGGCGATCGGCGGAAATATCCAAAATGGCGCCGATGAAGTGAACCTTAGCAGCCGTAACTACACAGCGTCACCTTAATAAGGCGGCTGGAGATCATCCCTGCCACCAAAGAATCTGCGTGGGACACCGCCATCTCCCGCATGACCGGTGAGAAGTGCTCTTTTGCCGTGTGTATGCGGTAACGCGCGAAGACTTGCTGCGTGGTGCCTGACCCCAAAATGGCCGCCAAAATGCCAGAACACTCGTGCAGCACTTCAGAGCCTTAGACCTCTTCTCATCTATTGCGCAGCCCTTTTTATGCCAACAACAGCAATGAACAGCGACCCAACCTCTTTTGCCAGCATTGGGTGAGTGGAACCTACTGTATACACCTATGTGACCTGTCTCCCTCTACAAGATGGCATGTCCACTTGCAATTTAGTGCCAACCCAATGCCAATCCGGTGCCTTTCACCTTGGTGATGCTGTGAACATTTCCACAGTGAGCTCTAGTTTATACCCGACCGTCAACTCGGCAGCGCGCAGCACACACCAGTCCATTGCCTATCCTTTCTGCTGACTACTGCGCACAGGGTTTGTGAGAGGTGATTTAAAACACAGGTACCCTGAAATCTAAGCGCCCACCAACAACGTCAGGAATAGCAACATTAGTGCGCAGCGGAGCACAAGCACACATAGCACACGTAGCCCAGAACTCCTGACCGGGTTCCAACGCCGCAAACAAACCATCACGCCAGGCATACTAGCCTCAAATATCAGCCTAGACACCAGTCCGAACAAAAACTCCCACCAATCAAGGAACAATAAAGAACAATAAGCTTGAATACGGGGTACCTTACACAAAGTGGAATGGCGGACGAGAAGAACAGGAACGCCAAGAAAGTGCGACCAGAACCGGTCATCTCAGACTCTCCTATAAAAGCTAAACCAGATATCCATGGGACAATGGAAATGATCCTAAAAAGCTAGCGGAAGTCCATGACTTAGCAAAGTCCACGAAAAGTAATACCGACACCATGCAATTGGAACTCACGGCGATAAGAGCTGATATGAACGCGACGAATGGGAGATTAGGTGATGCGGAACAAAGACTAGGTGTCGTGGAAGATGTAACCACTCAAGCATGCAAAGAAGTGGTGCACCTGCATAGGGTCACAGATGAGCTACGGAAACAGAACGCGGAATTAGAAGACAGAAACAAAAGAGGGAACATAAGAATTTTTGGTATCCCCGAAAAAGCGGAGGATGATGCAGGGTCGTGCGTGGCCTTTTGGGAGACCTGGATCCCCATGATAACCGGCCTGAAGTTCAACCCGGGCCTGGAGTTAGACAGGGCCCACAGAATACCTACCTTCACCAACCCACATAGAACTGGTACAAGGCCTATGATCTGTAAACCACTCCGCTTCCAACACACAGAAGCTATTCTCACCTTTGCCAGGAAATCTCAACAAATCACTTGGGAAGGCAGGAGGATCATATTCACACAAGATTACTCCAAAGAGACAGTGGATATACGAAAGGGATTCCTCCGACTCCGTGAGAAGCTAAGAGAAAAAAAGATCCTCTTCTCATTTAATGGTCCTTCAAGATTCAGGATAGTGGAGAATGGAAGAGCCATGGTCTTCACATCCCCTCATGATCTGGCGAAACATTTGGAGGGTACTCCCTCTCAGGAAATGGATTCTGAGGCGGGTCCTTCCAACAAAAGGAAACCCATGTCCGCTTTATTTTCACATGAGTGATTGTTTTTCCTAAATATGCTTCCAATAGATTTTAGCAATGTTACGAGACAAATATAATTCGTGGTTAGTACTTTAATGTTTGCCACCAATTTCAGTACTCCACATAGTATTTGCTAAGATACGTAGTCAAGCATATGGAGCTAGCTCGTAATTGATTGTACCTCTGTATACACAGCCTCAGCAATACCTCTTCTTGGAGATAACTTGCTGTAATATCCTAGCTTAGTACATTGTAGACGCAACCTTCTATGTGCTATGCAAGCTCTGATTGTTATTGATGGTTGGTTAATGTTTGGAGTCATAGAGGGGACTGGCGCTATCACACTGCTTATTGTCTTTATCTTTCTACACGCTCAGGTTCAGGTTCAGCAGTATGTTTTGTCACCTGAGTATAATAACCCGGCATAATGCAGTTTAGAAGCAATGTTGCACGAGTTACGTAAACCCTATCGGGCGATTTTTTTAGCTAACGATGTGGGATAAAGTTGCTACCTAAGTTAATACATTTATATATTGATGTGTTTCTTGCCTATGATCCAGGCTCGTTGTTATGCCCTGTTACATCAGGTGCTGAGTTAGTTCGAGGGTAAACTACCTTTGAAAATAACCACACTAAAAGTGCTCTCCCCGGGAGCTATGTGGCTAATGTACGGTCCTCCTTTTCGGTCTGTTGACGGTCGGTTCTGTCGTCGCAGCCTCTTTACACGATTTATTTGGGGGGTGGGAGGGGAAGAGAGGGAGGTGGGGGGAGGGTAGAAGGGGAAATGCTGAAAATGGTTGTTCTAGATTTATTCGCTGTTTTTTTCTATTTTATGGTTTACATGGTTTATTTGATTTATTTTTCTTACTATGTCATCCCTATCACACGCCTGAGAATAGGGCTACGTACAAACACACCAATATCACATGCTAATGCATGGAGCTATTTTCCGATTACAGAAAATCCATTCCTCTCAAAAGGTCAATCTTACACTGTCACGATTTATAAACTCATACGATGACCCAGAATAATACACTTACAGATGACCTTACCGTCATTTCACTAAACGTCAAAAGCCTGAACCATCCAGTGAAACGTAGAAAAGTGTTTGACTATCTTGCCAAAACTAAAGGAGACATTATCCTTCTCCAAGAAACAAAACTATCGGAAGAAGATACAAGCTTCATCAAACATGCTTGGATCTCTACCCTGTCTTGCTCTCCAGCAGACCACAAAAAAAGGAGTTATTACCCTCATTGCGAAAAAATCCAATATCTCCTTCCTTTCTCATACACATGATGACGAAGGTAGACTACTAATTACACATTTGCAAAAAGGAGATGACCTCATACATGTGGTTAACATATATGGTCCTAACTCAGACAAACCATCATTCTGGGAAAAAATATCAAACGCTATTGAGGGACTACCCCAAGACGACCTTATCGTGGTAGGAGGGGACTTTAACATGCCACTTGACCCTATCCTAGATAGACAATCAAAATGTAAATACCATCAGTCCCGGTCACATGATATCATCAAGAAAATCTGCACCAAATATGACTTAAAAGATGCTTGGGGCCTCCAACACCCTGACACGAGAGATTACACTTTCTATTCATCCCCACATAACTCCTACTCTAGAATAGACTATATCCTAATATCTGCTAACTTCACCCACCGAATAGACCAGACTAATATAGCCCCTATTCTGATTTCAGATCACGCTTGTATATCTACCAAACTTGCTGGTTCTCACCCTACCTCACCTCCAAAGAGATGGCGATTTAACGATGATATCCTATTGGATCAAACTAATAAATTGAAAATATCCAAGGCAATTGAGGACTATATAGCCAGGAATGACCTTCCCGAAATTTCAACAGGTATCTTTTGGGACGCTCTAAAAGCCACTATACGCGGTGTCATTATCGGAATCAAGGCCCAGATTAATAAAAACTTAAACCAGGAACTTATATCTCTAGAAAACGAAATTAAAAATCTGGAACTAAAACACTCAGACAGGTTAGATGATCAGGAACTACTTACTAGCCTAATTAACAAGAAATACGAATACAATACCATTGTAAGTAAAAAAGCTGGCGTTTGGATCAATAAATTCAAAGCACTTAAGCTGTGCGAAGGAAACAAAGCTGGGAAACTTCTCGCCTCATATCTTAAACACAAACACAAACAATTAACCATCACCTCTATCAAAGACGCACACACTATCACGCATACCAAGCATGACAAAATCCTAGATGCCTTCCACATATTTTACAAGGACCTATACAGCAACAAATTATTATTTAATGCAGAGAATTGTGAGCAGTATTTAAAATCAATCAACCTTCCCAAACTGTCAAACACAGATAAGACACAACTGGGGGCTCCCATCTCAGATCAGGAAATTTCCATGGCTATTAAAACACTCAAGACTAACAAGGCTCCTGGGCCGGATGGCTTTTCAGGCTCCTTTTACAAAGCATTTATCACCCCTCTTCAACCGTCCCCTACGCAGACTATTCAACTCTATGGCCAGGAACGGGGATGTCACAGACTCGATGAGGGAAGCCACAATTATTGTTATCCCCAAAGAAGGCAAAGACCCATTACTACCTAAGAATTATAGGCCAATCTCCTTAATATACGTGGATTGCAAGATTTACGCCAAAATTTTAGCCAGTCGATTAAACAAAATTTTACCCAACCTAATTAGTAATTCACAGGTGGGATTTCTTAAGAACCGCTTATCCCACGATAACACTAGACTACTCTGCCATGTCCTGGAAAAAGCAAAACGACAACTACCCCTTAGTCGCCATCACATTAGACGCAGAAAAAGCGTTTGACAGGGTTTCTTGGCAATTTCTAGAACATTGTATGCAAAAGTTCAAACTTGGTGAGACATTTATCGCCATGGTTATGGCCCTTTACTCTAACCCATCTGCCCGGATAGCCATTAATGATTCTGTATCGGAGTCCTTTCGATTAGAACAAGGCACCAGGCAGGGTTGCCCCCTCTCGCCGGCCCTTTTTCTTTTAGCCCTGGAGCCACTAATTCAAGATATAAAACATAACGAGAAGATTAGCGGTGTACTCTTTGGTGAAACACGGGTGAAATTGGCCGCATATGCGGATGATATTTTGATAATAACAGAAGAACCGGAGACCTCTATTAAAGCCCTGATAGACTCTATAGATACATATGCTAGCCACTCAGCCTATAAACTTAACCGTGATAAATCGGAAGTTAAACCTCTCAATATTTATAGCACAAAGGATATCCTAGGCAGCTCGGGCCTAATGTGGCAACCCAACCAGATTAAATATCTGGGAATCGAGTTCTGTGCCACGACTCTGGAGACTCTGCAACATAACGAAAACAAAACGCTTGAGCGGATCAAAACTCAACTAAATTCTTGGTCACCCAGATTCATAACCTGGTGGGGAAGAATTGAAACAATAAAAATGATGGTATCCCCTCTGGTGAACTACTTAATTACAATGCTGCCGCTTGCTTTATCAGATGATTTCCATCATAAACTGAGAGTCATTCTCACGACCTTCTTATGGAAGGGGAAGAAGGCAAGAATTAGTATGAGAAAACTCCAACTTCCCAAATCTCTTGGAGGTGTCAATCTACCAGACTTTAAACGATATCAGGTGGCTTTTTCAGCGAAACAGGGGTCACACTGGCTTACACCATTGTCAGAGTATACCCCAGTATGGCTAGAAATGGAGAAATCTCTCCTCCTCAACATCCACCCCCTTACCCTCCTCACCACCAACCTCGCCCCGATTAACGTGTTCTGGTGCTATTATTTTCAAACAGACTAAATCCTCCCTGCTAAAGATAGACAGATTACTTGAGGTCAGGGTAAGGAACTCCAGTTTAGAATCTATATGGGACAATCGCAATTTGATGTACAGAGGTCGCACCTTATACAACGACAACTGGATCAAGAAAGGAATTTTCTTTCTCCACCAGTTAAATACAGACACACACCCGCTGACCTTTAAGGAACTACAAAATACATACCACCTTGAACCTATAGAATTCTACTACTTCCTGAAAGTAAAAGCTGCCATATCCAAAACAAAAATTTCAACCTCACCGCCTTCCCTGCCAAAATATTTCTTAAAACTAAATTCCCTAGGCCACCAAGTTTCTTGGATATATCGTCTACTAGGCCCCAAACATTCTACACTCAACGCGAAAACTATTTCCTTTTGGAATTCACACTGTACCACCCCGGTCTCTGATTCTGACTGGACCTGGACGTGGAATTCGATATTTAAGAATAAAATTAGCCCGGTACTGTCCCAAACTAAGTTCTGGCTCCTCCACAGACTATTCTGGACGCCCTCCCGCCTACACAAACATAGACTTCGAGATGATGATGTCTGTTGGAATTGTAAGAATGCAGTAGGTGACCTGGAGCACCTGCTACTGCTCTGCCCCTGCGTAACATCCTACTGGGACAGGGTCTTCAAATTCATATCTAACCTCTTTCCCTTTGATGCTTGTAATGACCTGTCGTCACTTCTGTTCGCTCCCACAAGAACAGGCTCCTTGAGTGAAAACGACAAAGCACTCCTTGACATCCTTATAATAGCGGCTGTCAAAATCATCCTTACCAACTGGAAGGATACTAGTAAAGCGTCCTTTAACTGTTGGCAAAACTGGATCACCAACCTTCGAGGGGCAGACAATATTGTGCTTCATAACTCTCCATGGAAAAACCCAGTCAGACACCTTTGGCTTTCTCTTGATATTTTCTTCAAATCACATAAACCACCGTGAGCCCCCGGCTACTACCATTAAACAACCACTCACAGCGACTACCAGGGGATGGTGGATTGCTCTACTTGCACTAAGCACTGTAATTATAATTGTAATTATAATTGTAGTTGTAACTGTAACTGTAACCCTAACAGTGTAACCCTAACATTATCTCCTTTAAGACCCCTAACCAATACATGAGCCCAGTAATGTAAAAATGTACGCAAGGGAAAAATAGAAATGCGAAACCGACTTTGGGATATATATACTTGATCTAGACGATACCTTTCTCATTATACTTTGGTTTTATAAAAATTGTTTGCTTTGTATTGTACCGCGTTGAACAAAGTATCTTTATTGTACATTATTATCCTGTGCTTTGTATTTATCTTATTTTTGTTCATTATATATATGTCCTTTTATATTTTTGCTTTTGTCAATGTATATTTGAACAACCAATAAAAAGTTATTGAACTGAAAAAAAAAAAAAGAAAATTCAATTAGTTCTTCATGTAGCGCCATCACGCCCAATACAGGGTTATCATTCCTTCCAGAAATTTCTCTCCATCTAGCAATCAGTGGCGGCTCGCAGAGGGAGTGCTGCGGGGCGGTGAGGCGGGGGAGGCGCAGGGTGGGGGGTAGTGGAGTTGGACATACGACGGCCAGGAGTAAAGTAAGTAAATAAATAAATAAAACTATTTACCTTGTGCTTGCTGCATTGCCAACTCGGTGATGCAGCGAGCGCAAGGTAAATAGTTGTATTTATTTATTTACTTACATAAATCCTGGCCGTCATATGTCCGACTCCACTACCCCCCCACCCTGCCCACCTCACCGCCTCGCAGCACTCCCTCTGCGAGCCGCCACTGCCAATGTCTATCTAATTTCATCTGAAGATGTCCGAAGCCGTTGCAGAGCGCTTTTCTTAGGTAGTTGCTTATGTTCTCTTAATTAAGGCATTCACGTGAGAAGAAAGGCAAGTTATTGCTTTCTTTGTTTAAGTGAGGGGTAAGGTGACTAACTGAGCAACCGCCTATAGGTATTGAAGGAGTGTGACACGGCTTCGCTTCAGCTCATCTTTGTCGGTTAGCTTGTTACTGTGTGGGTGAGAGAAAAATTAAGCTGCTCAATTATACAGAACGAGGTCAGGAATTAACTTGCCAAACGCAATCAAAGATTGAATTTATATGTGCTCTTCTCTGTTGTTCACTGTAACTGTTTCTGAGAAATGCATTTCTAGGAAGCCTCCATCTCGCTCTAGCTCCTCCACGTTCAATTGTTGACTGGTTTCCGGTATTTTATCTTATTTTCATTCTTAATACGGTATTATGGAAGCTTCAGTTCTGATGCATCACCAGCCGTGACCTATCTTTAAAGAGCACCACACGAGTAGCGCGAGAGTGTGTTGTTTCTCGAAATAAATGTCGTCGCTGGGTTTAAGGAAATAGTGATTTTGTAAAGGCATTTCCAAAATGGAATAACGCCACACCAGCCATAAACCACTAGAATGGTAAACAGCGAATACTTCTCTCTGCGACAATTTTTGCCAAAGAAAAAATGACAATCCAGCAAATAAATGGCTGAGGTAATCGACTCACCGTCACCGGCCTGCCCAGTAGTGGCCTTTACTTTTAGAGAAGAAACTTCAGTGCTCTCCATTCTTTGCAGGACATTGCTCTGTGCATAGCGCAGCCAGAGCGGGACTTTCAGTAAATGTAGAATACTGGAAGCAAGATGAAAAGCTAAAGTTGAAACGGGGTAGTCTCCGTTTCCATTACCTGCAAGCTATTTCTTTTCTCCCTTTTAAAATTGTTTTTAATCCTTGGAGGCCTGTTTTTTCCCTACTTTTGGCACCTGTCTGTGTTCCTCATGGATGAGCATTTTTGTTGCTTGACAGGTGATTTATTCTTTGTTGCAGCTAAGAGATGGGATCTGGTAGTGTGAATTTCGTACATTTGTGGAAAGATGGCATAATAGGAGGCTCCATCACAAAACTGATGCATCGTGGTACAGCATGTATAACCGGTATCAGAGACTAAGGCCACGCAGGGGAAGAATGCGCTTAGCTGTGTGGGCCCAGCCATTTGTTCACTTCCACTGAAATTAATGTTCCATATTCCCCCAAAGGCCATTTACTGCCACGGGCAGAGACTGTGTGGTGCACAAACTTGGAAGCCTCAGTGGTGAGTGATATCCACCACAGCAAAAGCAGTAGCAGGAGAGGTAGCTGTAACCCATTTGTAAAAGTGAATGCCTTTTAAAACTGGGGGCAGCCATATTGAGAGTCGGCAAGTGTAAAATATGACAGAGAGATAGATACCGGTGGGGCTAGTGACTAAAAAGGATAATCGCAGGATTGAAAGCAAATCTTTGTGTGGGTGCATTTAATTTGATGTGACCCTGAGCTGCAATTGACCGACCATTAAGACATAAATCTAAATGCAGTCATGTCTCCTCTGACATGGGATGAGCCTCTTCCTCAACACCAGAAAGATTTATAAGGATAATTGAGTAGGCATTAGAAGAGGCTTTTTAGGGGCCAGAGTAAGAGGCACCTTCACCATTTGTGGAATCTGCAGTGGACTATCAGAAGCTGTCCTGTAAGGTCAGTAGTGTTGGACAATTGGTGTTAGATGGGCACCGCTACTTCCTGGTTGTCTCAACACCCATTCAACACAAAGGACAATACCTTAAATGCCTTAATGTGGTATATCTGTAGGAGAGCCCGGGGAGTAATTAGAGGTCAGGTGGTCTGCCCATTTAATCCTTAGTCTAATGATTCCAGACACTTTTCAGCTCTTTTGGAAATTTATGAGGCAGCATAACAGGACAGAGAGGACAAACATAATCAAGGGCAGATGGTAAAAGACACACTTGGTGACCATATTTACAACTTAATAGGAAGATAAGAATTTTGTCAAAGAGAACACCTAAATTCCAAACCATCTCAACTGATGGAGGATGACCGATGTGTCAAAGCCATGAAACAGGGAGAGGAGAAGGTTCGAATGGGCACACAATTAGGACTTCTGACTTTGGATTGTTTTGGCAGAACCAGTTTTGTTGCATAGAGTTTACAAATTGCTTCAGCCAGTTAACGGGTAATAAATGGGCCAGCAATGTTCCATAGATCCCACCTGCAGTTTAAGATAGATCTCTATGTCATTGGTGTACATGCGTTTTTTATCTAGTGGGCATCCAGTATGTGTGCAAATTGGGCCAAGTAAGCAGTTAAGAGGGGAGCCAAGAGTGCAGAGCTGTACAACTCCAAAAGCAATGATGGATGAAGCTGATAATCAAGGAGCCATGGTGACTTGGTCATACTAGAGCAGAATCCTTTGTGCCATATATGTAACCAAACGGTCAAGAACGATTCTATGAGCAATTACATCAAACACAGGCTAGAGGTCCAGAACTATCAAGGTGCACGAGAAGCTCTTTGTTATGTTTGGTGAGTCCCCCCTCCCTGATTTTCAAAATACTGTTTTCCTGGCCAACGAAGGACTCTAACTTGGGAGAGCTCAGCAGAATTTTGATCTCTAATTGAGTAGATAGCTGTGAAGTTATTACAGATTCTAGTGCCTGTCTGATACAAAAAGGCCTGATACTGGTATGTGCCTAGACAAAATACATGGATTAGCATATATTCTTTAGATGTGTGGTGTGATGATGGCATGTTTTTCCAGGATTATGCCGATAGAAGCTGAGATATTGATGACCCAAAAATAGCTAGAGCCAAAACCCGTAAGGTCCAGTTTGCGACTTTGAGTGTGCGTGGTAAATATTTCCTGAAGGAGAATTAGATTTTACAGCTCTCTAAGTCATTGGCACAAGGAATTTCATTGGAAGGTGGTGAGCTCTTCAAACTCAAAGAGCTCTGGGTGTCTGGTGCAGCGGATGATGGAATATTTTTCTCCAAGTGACAATTTTATTTTTAAAGGATAACATGAGATTTTTAAAGATGTTTTGAGGGAAAGAGATCCATTTGTGTACTATTTGGGATCCTCAGTTCTTTGCAGACTAGCATCAGTTCTTTGGAGGAGTTCTCTGCATCTTTGATGCTGAAATGGATATGAACTCCTATTCAGGCATTGTTGTATTAATGAGAGGGAATCATACAATTGATGTAGTCAGACAGTAAATTTGCTCAAGAGCTCGGTGCCACACATTTCTCTTAATAGATTGTCATTGAACCAATTATATTTTGTTTGACTTTTGAGGGGAGCTAGTTGGTCATAGATCTGACAATTTCAAATTCCAAGTATTAAAGAATGGGAGATGATGACTTTAACAGAGGAATGAAAAGCCTTAAAGTAACCTGTACAAAGGTATCAGGGTGTAGATACTCACAATTCATACAAGATACAGGTTAGGCAACATACTCTATATCAAATGTTTCTGGAATTGAGATTGTCGATGACAGAGACGAAGACACTAATGTGGTCCATGAAGCAATGATGCGGTTTAGTAATCATTGAGGAAATCCAAAGCATAGTTATGTAATGGGTTGGGTGACCAGAAAGCAGTCACAAAGTCTGAGTTATTCATGTCCTCAATAAATCCTTGAGTGTAAGAGTAGGTAAGGCCTTCTGCCTGATGTTTAAGACCCTTGCTTTTTGGCAATGGTCTTTGATCAGTTACATTGCTTTAGGAGATGACAGAGACATTGGAGCTGAGATAGTGACTATATTTCAATCTTCCCAGCGATTGAGGATCAAAAATTTAAAATATGCTTTCTTTTAGATAAACTTAAGAAAGTGAGGTACTCACTACTGTTCCCGGCCTGTCTCAAAATCATATACAAAGAGTTCAAAATCTTCTTCACAGACCCGAAAGAAGCCATAAACTGGGCGGAACTACATCTGCAAGTCAACCCGAGCATGGGCGACACTCGGAAGCATCAAGCACACACGCCTCGGAACCAACGCTGGATAGGAAAGAACACTCAACACCACTCAGGGACACAACTACACGGCGTCATCATGAAATCCCCAGACCTAGAACAAATAATCACAGAAAGACAGAAAGCCCTCCAGGCAGCAGCAGATCTGGGAGCGGGCCCGATGGCCTCAGACGAGGACAATGGCCCACACATCTTTGCGCCCGAAGAAGACCCCATTGACTCGAGCACCTCAGGTGTGTACTCAGTGACCTCACCCCTGGTGACCCAACAAACGGCAGACACACTTATTTGAACAAAGTGGATAAAGGTCCACACATTGTATCCTACTCTCTCGCCCACTATGGCACCCCCACAAACATAGCCCAACCCATGCGCAAAACCAATACATCTAACACACCCGCAATCGGAGCCCACATTGATCATCTAAGTGGCCCTAACGGGTCGTGTTTCACAAGAGCCCCGGAGTTTCGAGCAAGCCGCTTCCCCGCAATACACTAGAGCGTTCATGTTAGAACATGTTTGGATGTGCTGCCTGCTGCAGCAGATCCCCAGAATTGGGTCTCAACCCAGTTGCAGTTCTTATTATACCCCACGCCCCGTCCCAACCCAATACCTATTCCCAAATAATGGGCACTTATTAATGACTACCTCTGTTGGCCACTCGCGTGGCGCAGACAACTCTTATATGGGGGGCCCCCAGTCTCGCTCCCCCCTGCCACACTGTAAACAACCCACCATGACATTCATAACAGATATTAAATTCCTCACTCTAAATACCTGAGAAATACACACAGCGCAGAAACGCTATTCCATTCATGCGTATCTCATGCGCCAACAGGCGCAGATCATACTACTGCAGGAAACACATCTCACCATGGGGGATCTAGACAAACTCAAGAGACGCTGGCGGGGCACCTTCTGTGCCACTACATACTCAGCGTTCGCACGAGGGACACTGATATGGCTCAAGCCGGGAACTCCCTTTCAAGAGACTCATAGGGTAGTGGACACAGAGGGACGATATGCGCTCCTAGAAGGACTACTAGATGGACAGTTGGTACTAATAGGAAGTATATACGCTCCCAACACTGAACAGAAAAAATTCTGGGAGACCTTATCGAGTGTCCTTGCCCAATTCACAACCTCACCATGGATCCTAGGAGGAGATTACAATTGCACACTGGACCTCTCCCTGGACAGATCCCACCCCCCCATTCCTACCTCCCCAGCACACACGCAAATGGCTCGCTTTCACGCATGGACGAACCAATGGTCACTATTAGACGCCTGGAGACATACACACACGACGACCAAACTCTATTCCTTCCACTTCATCCCTCACAATTATGGGTACGACTGGACCGCTTTCTGTGTACATCAACACTCATCCCCATGATGTAATAGACAGATTTTGTAGGCCGGGTGCTCTCAGACCATGACACACATTAAGTTAACTCTTAGATGGCGCCCACCCCTGCCACCAATTCCCACGTGGCAATTACCCCAAGACTGCCTCGAAGACCCAGTGTTTAGGCATGAACAGAGGGACAGCATTCTAAACTATTTCATGGAAAATGCACACACAACCTCATCTAGGATACTAGAGTGGGACGCCTTCAACATTGTCAAAAGAGGAGCATGTATTAGGCAAATTACAGGAGTACAAGTGACACTGGAACAGACCATACAAGCGACTGAGCAGCAACTAGCGACTCTGACGAAAGCAGCGAACACAGGAACGGTGTCCCTAACACAGCTGGCGGAAGCCAAGACCACATATGTGGAAGCATGCGTGGACCTACGCAGATACAATTTTTAAGCTTATAATGCAAGAACACATAGAGAGGGAGATCGAGCCGGAGCACTATTAGCCTGGTTAATCCGACAAGACTCAAACACACAACCAATCACAAAAATAATTGACTCCACAGGAACCACTACCTACATCAAACAGAGATCTTACAGGCCTTTTACGAATACTATGCGGAAATATACAAAGCCCCGACATTAGACAGTTCAGAATCTATTGACAAATTCCTAAATTTGCTCACCATACCACAGCTCGCCCCCTCCGACAGGACTTCCCTAGACGAGCAGATTACATCAACAGACATTAAGAATGCACTCCAAACTATGGCACGAAATAAAGCCCCAGGCCATGATGGTCTACCGCTAGAATACTATAGCACATTCTCCTCAACTGGCTCTGAGACTGGAAACAGTATTCAAAGCGGCCTTAAAAGCCTGGGAACTCCCCAGTTCCATGCATGATTCCATACTAGTAACATTCCCAAAACCAGACAGTGATCCCCTACTGCGAACTTTATACCGACCAATTACACTATTATCAACTGACTGTAAGATTCTCGGCAAGATCCTAGCGGACCGCTACACTAGGATACTCCCCAATCTGATACACTCCAATCAATGCGGGTTCGTACCGGGAAGAAACATCTCCCAAATTATTTGTAGACTCTTCCACGTCCAAGACGGAGCACAGAACTGATTCTCTAATGCTGCATGCCTGATCCTAGACCTAGAAAAGGCATTCAACACCCTGACATGGCCGTATTAATCCGCAGTCCTCCAATGGGAGGGTATAGGTCCCAAACTCATGGCATACACCAGACTGTTATATACAAAACTTACATCTCGAGTCCGTATCGGCCGCCACGTATCAGCTCCCTTCAAGGTGGCCCGTGGAACATGCCAGGGGGGCCCACTATCCCCCTCCTCTTTGCCCTCGCAATAGAGCCACTAGCAATCCGGCTTCGTGAGGGAGGTGAGTATTGGGGTATTCCACTAGCAGGCATCACTCACAGCATGTCTCTATATGCTGACGACTTACTGATATACATACGGGATATCACAATGAATCTAACACCCCTATGGGCAACTCTAGACGACTTTGCACAAGCAGCTAGGCTAAAAGTCAACTGGGCAAAATCCACCATATACCCCCTCCGTTCGGACATTCCCCCACAAGAGATCCACATTGGATCGGTCAGACTGGCCTGGAGTGGAGAAGCACCAAGATACTTAGGAATCAGACTCTATCACTCCCCTAGGGACCTATACGAAGGCAAACACCGTAGAACACTGAGGGGCATACGCACCCAAATCAACTTCTTGGCGGACTTTACCCCTGGCCCTGATAGGAAGAATAGCCTTAGCAAAAATGGTGGTGGTGCCAGCCTCCTCTACCATTTTGCAAATGTGCCGGTAATCACCCCACACTCCTTTTTTCGGGAACTCAATTCCCTGTTGGTTCTCCTGAAATGGGGAACAGGGCGTCGACAAGTAGCCCTAACAACACTACAGGTTCAAGTGGACCGTGGGGATTGGGAACCCCATCTTTCAAAGCATACTTCCTCGCAGCACAAGTCCAGTGGCTATCACGCTGGACAGCGGGACGCCACCTGGAGTAGACTGGTACAGACTCAGGGCCCCTAGCAATTCCCGCGATACACCGCCTACTCCTACCGGGCACCTGACCAGACCCGACCCACCCCATTCAAGTGACGGTAACCAGATCCTGCATGCAACAAATTCACCACCTATCCTGTGACACACCACAATACACCCCACTGCTGCCGCTGGTGGGCTTCCTCCGAGGCTGCAGTCAGTACACTACCCGAGACCTACGAGTGTGGACAGAACACTCACTTAAAGAGGTGGAGTCTCTATTTGCGGACGGACAACTCATTCCGTTTGACCGCCTAGGAGAGGTGAGCGGGCTCCCACCCGGACAATTTCTCTCACATAGACAACTCCTCTCGGACTGTAAACAGACCTGGGATCTGTCTGGGGGGAACCCGACACTCCACGCCATTCTAACCATGGGCACGGGGCGCCACCTCACCAAATGGATCTACAGGGCTATCCGAGAACTCACGGCCGTACCACTCACCCAACTTAGGCAGAAATGGGAGGAGGAATTCGGACGTGCACTGACTGACAAGGAATGGCAAATCGCAATAGAGCATCCCAAGAAAGTGTCACGAAACCCGCACTTCAAAAACATA
Organism: Calotriton arnoldi; assembly: GCA_963921515.1. Classification (NCBI taxonomy): domain Eukaryota; kingdom Metazoa; phylum Chordata; class Amphibia; order Caudata; family Salamandridae; genus Calotriton; species Calotriton arnoldi. The sequence goes on along the minus strand of CAWUFW010006183.1, from coordinate 223,297 downwards.
CAATTTAATATATTACACCAAGCATATTTAACTCCGGCGAAACTCCAACACTTTTATCCTACGACACAATTTCTCTGCCCATGATGCCACCTCCCCAATGCCACCTTTCAACATATGTTCTGGAACTGCCCCACCTTACAACCCTACTGGACGGGAATACACAGCACGCTACAAGAAACTACAGGACTCACCGGCATTGACACATGAGAGGCAAGCGCATTAGGGATATCCCGACGTAGGAAAGACAGCAAGGTGGAAAGACGGTCCGTATCGCTGACCCTCCTCCAAGCAAAGCGATGCATCACAATGCACTGGCGGACGCCCGCAGGGCCTCCGCTGGAGGCCTGGAGTGGTGCAGTAATTAAATGGGGCACGGCAGAAGAAGATGCGATTAGATTCGAGGAGGCGTGTGGGATATGGCGCTGCCACATCTCCATGGAGTGGGCAACACTCCTTCAAAACCTTCGATGACAGGAAACACCCGCCCATTCACCCACAAAATCACCCCCCACGATGGGGTTACCGAACTCAGTCCCTTTGACCACAAACACAAAGGAGCCTCCCCACCCGCCTCCCCCCTAGCCTCACCAACACGGATACATGACTGGACTCCTCGTGGAGATACGCACTCATTCAATACCATAATAATAAACCCACGTCCCGCATAGGAGGCCAACATAGAGAAAGACACACAAATGCCCGCCCCACACCCTTCCCCTAACCACCCATCCCCAGTTCAATCCTGAGTTTGCTGATCATACCCATTCTTCCTACGCACTGAAGACGAGACCAATAATCAAGCCTCCGAACCAAAGGCAATACAAACAGACCCAATACATATCCATCCTGACTACACAACAGTTAACCCACCCGAACACACACACAATCATAAATGGTCACACTTCATAGTCGTAACGTAATCCACCCTCTGTAACTCGAATATGATGTTGATGTTGAACATAATTTGTAAAATGGAAAACTCAATAAAATGGTTAAAAAAAACTTAACAAAGTGAGGCAACAAAGTGAATGTTTTTATGGATGGGTCATCCTCAACACAAGACCAAATTTGTTAAACCTGTGTAATTGGATTCTGTGGTTATAGGCCGGGTCAGTGCAATAGGAGAAGGATCAAGGTGTCTGCAGATGGCTGCACCACTGCAGCCTTTCCCCTGCCCTCTGTGTATGGTCAACTGGTTAAACTGTTGAGAGATACCAGTACCCCTTATCAATAAGAGGCAAGGAGGCAGAGATAGTCTCTGACATTTATTAGTAAAAGAAGGAGAGTTGTGTCAGAAGCCACATATTCTTAGTTTCAATAGTTTTTATGGTGTTTTTCACAAAAGAACAAACATTCAAAACTGCAGGTGGGCGCAGCCACCTGTAAAAGTTCCCAAAAACCCTGTCTGTATCCACCCCTCCCACTGGGTCACCCCCAAGCGCTAGGAAAGAGTTGTACGTCATCAGTCTTCCAAGGCCATAGAGGAGTCGAATCACAAGATCAGTGAAGAGTCAGTTAGCACCTCGTCATGCAAAGTTTGGGAGCAGGACAAGTCTCTATGGTCTTTGTTGAGGTACAAGATAACCGAGTTCCAGAGTTTAAGAAAGAGGCTTGAATTATCAGCTAGTTTATAGGCTAGTGTCTTGTGCCCCAGTAGGCACCAATGTTTGCGGCGCCATTGTTCATATGTTGGGGTTATGGTTTTCCCTCAGAGAGAAAGGATGGTGTGTTTTTCAGCCAACAGGAGGCGAGATATTCACTTTCCGGCAATCCAGTGAAGCTTTCCGACGGTTTGTCCAATAGGTTCAGCTTGTGGAGTTTATCAATATCATAGACCTGTATTTGAGAGATGACAAGGAAGATTTTGTCAGAGAAGTCCCTTAAAAGGGGGCAGGACCATAGGATGTGTAGGAAAGAGTCTGTTTCCCCAAAGCCTCACCAGCAAGTGTTGGGGCGGGTGGTTGGCAATGGCATGGAGTCGAGAGGGAGTGAGTTTCCATCAGAATAACAGTTTATATAGAATCTCTCTACCCTGGGCATGGCAGGCAAAATTGTTAGGGTAGAGGAAGATCTTGTGCCATTGTTTGGAGTCAAGTGTAATGTTTAAGTCACATTCCTATTGTGTTTGGGTAGATGCTTTGACTGTGGGAATCCAAGATGGTGTAGATCTGAGAAGCAATTGTTTAGCTGAAGTGAGACCTTAGAAGATTTTTTTTGAAAGGCGTAAGGGCACTAATGGCACCAGCTTTACTGGTGGGGTGTGAGATCCAATGTATAATTTGGACAGAGGTGGCTCCTCCGTTATGGTGGAGCAGCATCGCCGCACTATTGAGTGGCAGCAGATTTAAACAAATAAAAAATAAAATGATAATAACATTTTTTATTATCATTTTATTTTTCATCTGACCTGCAGGCTGCCGGTAAGACTAAACATAGGATGAGCGGGGCCATCTAATCTGACGACAACAGCTTGCAGTAGGGAGGAGGAGTGATGGGCACAGCTAAGTGCACTTGTTGGTTTGGCCGGCTGTCTTAGGACGGCCAAACTGACAAGAACACTTAGAATTTCTCCAACCCAAACTGTGCTGCACAGCCGGGTGGAGAACAGTCCCAGGCTCCCATACATTGTCTAAGTGGCAAACCAGGCTGCTCAGACCAATCCCAGCACTTCTCTCATGCTGGGTAATTTCCAGCATGAGAGCAGCGTCAGGATTGGCATCTGGGAGCCTGCACAGTGTGCACCAGCCCTGGGCTGCCGGGGTTGAGGATTGAGAGAGGAGCCAAGCGGCGGCTTCAGCAGCAGGTAAGTACTGTATTATATTTTTTTATTTATTTTTTGTATATAGGTTTTGTTAGGTTTTGGTCGATGTAACACCACTGTTTGTCCATTTCTCCTCATAGCCAATCAATCATGTGTCAGAGCTACGAAGCTTGGTAGTAAACTACGGGGTTCGGGACTTCCAACCCACCCTCCATGGGGTACCTCATGACAGTCTTCATGGCAAGTCTAGAGTGATCTCCCACCCATATAGAATGCATGCAAATTGTTGTAGCAATGGGATGTCATTTTTCTGAATAGGGAGAGGCATAACTTGGAACAGGTATAAGATGTGGGGTAACAGAAATTTGAGCGCAGCGATACATCCCACCCAGGAGAGATTGTTTCTGCCATGCCACTAGGGAGGCTTTAGCTTTGCAAAGGAGGGACTCAAAGCTGAGTCTCGCACAAGTTTGGAGGCTGGGTATAAGCTGGAAGCCCATGTATCCGACGGTGTCTGTGGAGCAACAGAATGGCGTAGTAGTGTTCAGCGAGTCAACCAAGATGTTGCCCCTGACGAGGACCAACCCCTTCAGATTTAGTCATGTTAATCTTGAGGCCCACTACTTTCTGAAATTTCTCAAGTAGAGGGATGAGTGCCGGAAGCAAATGTCATGGTTCGGTGAGGGTAAGAAGAAGGTCATCTCCGAAGGCAGACACCTTCAAGGTGTTGCTACAGAATGTTACACCATGGATCTGTGCGTGGTCCCTGATTTTCTGAAGAACGGGTTCTAAGAAGAGCTCAAAGGGGAGGGAAGAAAGTGGGCAGTCCTGACTTGTGCCCTGAGTGATAGATAGGAGGCTCAAAGCCTGACCATTTGCTCTGCCCCTAGCTGTGGGAGAGGGATAAAGTGCAGAAGTCCACCCTCAAAAGCGATCGCCCAGGCCAACCATCCATAAAACATCAAACAGCATGACCCAGCATGCCCTAATCTACTCTATCGAATGTTTTCTCTGCATCCAAAGAGAGGAGGACCAACACCTTGCCTTTCTTCCTGTCTCTGTCACTGAGATGTAGGACATATTTTTGGTCTTGTCTCCAGTGGCGCGATTAAGGACAAAGCCACTCTGGTCGGAATGGATGAGATCGGGGAGGAGCTTGTCGAGTTGGTTGGCTAAAATTTTGGCAACAAACTTGAGATCGAGATTGAGCAAATAGATCGGCCGGTAGGATGGGCAGAGTGATCAATCCTTGACTGGCTTGGGGATTAGGACTATGGAGGCCTCAGTCAGACTATTGGATGCAGATTTGTCTACATTTATCTCTTTTAACAGGGCCATTAGGATAGGAATTAGCTATGGGCAAAAGCGTTTGTAAAATAAAGTGGTGAACCGATCGGGCCCAAGAGCCTTGGAAAGCTTAAGTTGGCTGATGGATTTGAGGAAGGATCCCTGCAGCTGTTATGGGCCTGCCCAAGTCCATCGTGGACGTGAAGTAAAGGTGGGGGAGTTTGACGGATTCCAGGTATGGATGTCTTGAGTCTTGGGATGCAAGTGGTGCCATGTACAGTGATTGGTAAAATAAGTGGAATGTTTGGAGTTTGTCTGCAGTGGTGTTGTGCCTGGAGCATCATTGTCCCTGATCTCTCCGAGGAATACATTGGTCTGGTTGGCCCACAGTTTGTTGACCAATAGAGTACATGATTTGTTATCCCTTTGTGAAATCAGCCGCCAGTCTGGTTAGCATGTAATTGGCTTGTCTGGTTCAAGTGTGCAGAGTTGACCCCTGAATGCTAGGACCCTTCACCAAAGCTTCTTAGAAAGGTTGTTTTTATGTTGCTGTTCATTGGTCTGCATTTATGTGTGGACCCTGGCAATATCTCTCAGATGCTTGAGTCCTCCTTCAGTGCATTCCAATCCACCTGTCTATCCATGTCTCCATCAGTGTTCAGGGTCAGGTACTCCGAGAGACTGCACCACATCATGTCCATGATCATTAGTTCCCAGAGGAGGGACGCGTTCAGGCAACAGGAATTCCCAGAGCACTGGAGGGAGGGTCAATCCCATCATAGGACATTGATCTGAGAGAGTCTGAGAAAGGCGGTCCGCCACCAAATGGCAGAGCTCAAACCTTTTGTCAATAAAGACAAGGTTGATCCTGCCATAGGTGTGGTGTGCTGCCCAGTAGTGGGAGTAATCAATCATAAGGGGGTGTCAGGTGGCCAATCGTCAAGTTGGCCTAAGTCTGCCAACCATATGTGACCCTCCAGGTATAAGGCTTGGATCCCCCATAGCACTGCTGCAATTTATCCTGGGATTCACTAAGGACTAGCTGGGGCCCCACTATAGTACTGCTGCGATTTATCCTGGGATTCACTAAGCATCATGTTGAAATTGTCCCCTGTGATCAGGGGGCTTCTGCGTATACCATAATTATTTGAAGAGTGTCCCTCAGGAAAGATTCCTGGCTGAAATTGGGAGTATAAACCGAGGCTATGCAGAGTGAGTGGCCTTCCCAGGAGCTGTTTACCACCTACCATCTGCCCCCTTTGTCTGGCTTGTGGCTGTTTTAATTGAAACACGCGGGTTGAGTAATAAAGATTGCTACATCCACCTTTTTAGCGCTAGGGGAGGCATGGTATTGGAGCAGGAACATGCAGGAGCTGAGCCTATGGGTGTCAGCTTTCAGGAGATGGGTGTCCTGAAGCAGGAAGATGGAGGCTCCCGTCGTGTTGAGTTCTCTGAATATGGCAAGTCTTATGAAGGGATTATTAAGGCTCCTGAGCAGGAGCATGCAGCTGTTGAGTCTCCAGGTGTCAGCTTTCAGAAAATGGGTCTCCTGAAGCAGGCAGGTGGCGGCGCCTGTTTGTAGTGTTCGCCCAATATGGCGCCCGTTGTGTTGCATTCTCCCAATATGGCGAGTCTTTTGGTGGAATTATTAAGGCCCCTGACGTTGTAAGTGACAACTTTTAGTGTTCGGGCGTTAGTGATGGCTGTGTGTTGGTAACGTCTTGCGTTGCGGTGTTCACAACACAAGTGTAATAGGTGGGGAGACCCGATGTATACCCACCCTATCCCTCCTCAGCCCCAAAACAAGAAGAGGGTCAGTAATGGAAATGACCTCTGCTCAATCGCTGGTCGGTGAAGGGTCATCAGTGGAGCTACGTAAGTATTCTAAAAGCTGGGATTTGCTTGTTTCAATTTCAGTGTTGCCCAATCCATCGGAAGACCATCTGGACACTGTGCTTGGGTCTCTCTCCCAGTCATCAGGGACCCCAGAACCCACTGTCTTCACCGGGATGCCCAGAATGTGTTGTGCCTCCATGAGCTTGAGTGAGGCCGTGGAGTCACATTGGCCATTCCTGGAGAAGAGGATTCTGAAAGGGTGTGCCCAATGGTATTTGGTGTTGTGAGCAAGAAGGAAGTCCCTAATCAGTTTGAAGGTGCACCTTTTAGCCAGTGTGGCCACAGAGAGGTCTAAAAAGAGATAGAGTTTTGCACCATTGAATGGGGATAGGACCCCCCTGTCACACTTTGGCCATTGTCTGTTCTTTGTCTGTAAAGTGGTGGGTACAGGTGAGGACATCTGGAGTGTGATTGCCAGCTTTATGGAGAGAAACCAGCCTGTGAGCTCTTTCCATGAGGTTGGAGATGCCTCTGCTTGGCTCGAGGATGGCATCAAAGAGATCTGAGAGGTATTTGGGGAAGTCGGTATCCGCCACCGTCAGAACCCCTCAGGCTCGGATTTTGTTGCGGCGAGACCAGTTTTCAAGATCTTTACATTTCTCCTACAGGAAGATATGTTGGTCTTCGAGCCGGAGGATACACTGATGGTGGGCCTCACCTTCTATGTTAAGCTTGTCGATGGAAATTTCAGTCTGGGTCACCCTCTATCCTATTTAATTAAAATCACATCGCAGGGCGTAGAAGTCCTGTTGGAGATCTACCTTGACCCCCTTGGTGTCATCTCGGAGAACCTGGAAGAATTGGAGGAGGAGGTCCTTGGTGACAGGTTGTGGTTGGCTATCCTGCAGGTCGTTGGGCTCTGCTGATCTGGTCAGAGGTGCCTCATCCTCTCTCATGTAGCATTGGGAGGACTGTTGAAGGAACGTTTCTAACATATTCTTAATGCTTCACGAAAATCCTCACGTTGTTCTCCATTTGTTTTGTTATGTTTAGCAATATTTGACTACTCTTTTACCATTATTATACTTACAAATCATCTCTTGTGCAAATTCAGGACCTGTCTGTGCTGCAGAACTGCAGCAGAAAGACCTTGGTTGTTGCAATAGAATAGGAAAACTAGAAAATTAACTGAAAACTTTGTATTCATACCTGTAGGAATAAATCATTACATCAACTGTATTCACTCTACAGAGCTTCAAAGGAGAGAAGTTGCTCAGGGGGGACATAATGGGAGGGTGGTGAATACAGGAATGAATGTTCGAAGCAGCAGCCATTTTTATGCTGGATGGAGTTTTCGCACAAATGCGGCACAACTAAATTGTATTAATTGGCGCACTTCCATACATCATATTAAATTTGTTTCAACTGTAGTCTTGTGAACCTATCATTTGCATATTAGATCCAACATAAAAATCATTTTTATTCATTATTATTTATTGCACAAAAATATAGGCTTGGAAAAAACTCTTCCACTGTTCCTCCTCTTATTATTCGATAATCTCTAAAACCCATTATTAACTTTATAAATCAGGAAATCATTCAGTCTGCATCCCTTTCTGCTTCTTTATGGAATTTTCCTCTGCCATCTTCATCTGGTTGTAGACATTAGCCTTAATATACTACATCTTGTGCTCCTCTGATCTTTTCCTTCTAAGATTAGGCTTCTTACTTCTGATTCCACACTTTTTAAACATACACCAAGAAGATTTCAGAAAAAGAAATGGGACAATTGCACAAATCATTGTAGTTATTACATGTGTTAGTATGAGCCTTAATGTACTTCTACCCAAATTATTTAACCATTCACCAACCTTACTAAAACCCTTTTCTAACCCACTGAACCAGGAACCTTTAGCTTCCCATAAGCCATCCTCTTCAAAAGATTGGACCTGAGATATTAGTAATATAAGAATTAATAACCCAACTCTTATCCGCATTATATGTGCTACATCTCTTGACCTTTATCTCCTTGCAAACTCTGCCTTCCTTTGCCAGCAGAATATCTCATGCTAAGCGAAGCTACATTGCCATAGCCCTAATAGTCATCATCTCTGGATTTACCTATTTCAATGTTCCTGCTGAAGCGACTGCAAGCTTATCCACTAAAGTAGATAGATGTCTAATTTTTACATCATTCATTGCCACACCTACAGAATGAATCATAGCACCTAATATATCTAAAACCACCTGCCCAAAACTCAGTTTCACTATTTTCGTCCCAATTTCGCCATCCATTGCACTCATATGGTAAACCCTAGGAAACACTAAAACAACATAAGATCCAAACCAATTATGCAGGAAATTGAAATAGGCAGTCTTTCCATAAAACATGGTAAATCCCTCTCAGGACTGACTCTCCACACAACAAATATGTCCCACTCACTTCATATATTTTTTACACACTTTTTCCAACATATTCATCCTTACTACCTTTTAAAGAACTATGTTGCACAAGCACAATTGCCCCCTTTGTTCTAGCCCCTCAATCTAGGATGCACATTCAACATTTTGCATTCCTCCTCTCCCCCTTCCTTTATCTGTTCCACTATAGCCTTTTCATCTTCCTAATCACTCACAATCTTGACTCCTCTTGCATTATGTTCTCTAACAAAAGAATGTTCTTCACTACTCAAAACACATACAGAACCCTGTTTAGTTTTCAGTTGCATGCGTATTTTGTGCAATTATCCTAAATAAATTATCATATTTAACAGCACTATTATCTTCCTTTTTTGGTGAAATCTGTTAGCTAAGGAGAAAGAAATTCATCATTATTAATTTTAGGACCATGCACATTACATGACAACGCATAGGAAATTGGAAATTGATTGTACAGTGATCACTCACAAGCAGAAGTAGGCAAAAAGCACACATAAAACACCCTCTAATCCTCATAAGATTGATGTATTCATGAATCATTTTAGTATTGATATTATAACAGTACTTAATCCAATGTTCACAGAGACTTGTCCCACCAGAGTCATCACAACAACAAACCAACTAAGACTAATAACATAACACGTGTATTTGTAAAGCGCACGTTCACCCATAGGTATCTTGGCGCCAAATAACAGATGTTTATTGTTACCCAACGGTACTCATTTTATCGACCTCAGACGGATGAAAGGGTGAGTGGACCCGCTGGGATTTGAACCTGTGACCATGAGGTCAAATACAGGCCCCTCAGTGGACGCATTAGTCCACTGAGCCACCAGACCCGACTAATAATATTGTCAATATTATGCCTATCTCTATAATTGTGCAGCATGTGCTGTTCTCTGTTTTCTATTTCAGACATAAAAATATCATGAGGTTAAAAAATTTAAAGGAAACAAAAATGTTCTTTAAAACAATAACAGATTTTTTCTGTCCTTATTTCTTTAAAACCATAATCAAAACAACAATTTTAAATAATCTTCTTTTCCGCTACTTTTCTCAAAAGCTCAGTTCATTTCAGTCTATATTGTAAGTATATTTTAAACAACTGTTTCTCGATCTAACTTTGTCTCAACAGTCTCTTTGATATTTTCAAAGTGGTTCTTCTTCTGTCTCTGTTCACTCTCAGATTCACTCTCAAATTTGTACTGGCATTGATTGTAACTTTCTAACTCTGATTCTCCTTCTTCTTCTGACACTGTCACTAGAAACATCCACTCAGGTGAAGCATATTTTCTATTTATATCTCTCCTTCTTGTTGACCTTTTGGCAACAGGTGAGTCAATCCTACTGGTTTCAGAGTCTAATTGTCTTCCAAGCTTTTCTGGTTCACAATGCTTTATTTTCCACTGACTATCTTCCTCAACTTTTCTTTGTTTACCAACAGTCTTTGTTAAGTTCTCTTTACTCTCTGAAGAACCTAGACTTGAGCTTGAACTTGTGCTTGAGTCTTTATCAGCATTGAAGAAATAGTGGCAGCTAGGTGGAATTATTCACTGTACCACCCAATATAGTCACAAAAAATATATCCGTCCACACCAATATTGCCCACCTGAAATGGCCAGCTGCCAGGTGGTCATACATCAAATATAATAGAACACAAGAGATGAGAGGCAACATATAATCAAGACAGATCTGTTCAACATTTGATCAACTTTCAGTAAGTTCGGCAAATGTATCCATAGACTCCAGTTTTGCTTGAATGTTCTTTTTTCTTTTTCTTTTTTTACTTTTCAAACTTGAAGTTTAGTACAAACAGACACAACCAACGCGTTTCGCCCCAGACAAAGGATACTTTAGGGCTGTTAACACATATAAAACAACAAATATATATACACAGACTAAGACAAAGTTCCATAAAAAAGACATAACAGCATAAATACAATTTGATATAATACTTAGTCCAGAAAGAATAGTCGAAGAAACAAGCTAGAATAGAGCCAGCAGTGCATAAACACCCACAATGAACCCAACAGTGACACAATTAACCCAGCAGTAACATCCGGATTCAACTCTTATGAATACACAACTTGTCTTGACATACACGTGTTTTGTACACCATTTTTAAAAAGGCACCCAATTGTAACTAACAGCACTTATCCATTATTTGTGATCCCCTTCATTTGAAAGTATAACAGCATAGAAACAGAGCAAGATAGCTCGAAAAGGGATAGGAAAAGACCAGCAAGTAAAGGCAACTTAGATGACACTAGGAACATGGACTCAATATCTCATGCCCTCAACGACATGACTTTGTAAATGAGTAGTATTCTACCTATCGATTCACATCACCTTTTCATTGGATACACCTGCACATTCCAGGAAGCAAAAATGCACTACAAAGGTCATATAAAAGTGCTTACCACAACAAATCTTGTGCAAGCGATGATAAAGGCAAAGGGCAGCAAAAGTTCTACCAGAGTCTCTAGTTCTTTGCTGCCTGCGTCAATGTAACGTCCAGCAACTAGCAACCCAAAAATTCCAGATCAAAACTCACCTTCAACTATGTATAACATCAATTCCACTCATCCAGTACATAGAAAGGGAGATACCATGCAGTATACAGAGCCCATCTACTCCTTAATCAATTAACAATGTGTAAGTGGTTTATGCAAAAGCTAATCACCTCGAAGAGTATCCCGTGACATTATGAGATAGTGGTGCACATATAGTATTATGAAATTTACAATCCATGGGTAGAGATAACTCCAACTAGAGTGAGTCCCAAGGTAAGTGCCAGTCTTAACCCATGTCCGTGCATCAGAGCAGGAGAGCAAACGTGAAGTACCTGTAGGTGATCAACTCAAAAGGTTTCAGCAATCTTGTGTCGTTGGCCAAGTCATGTGTTTTTTGGTACAAACACAGGTACATATGGAAAACTGTAGTCCCAATAAGAGGAGTACGTCAAAGGGCAAAAGAAAGACAGAAACCGTAAACAGATTTAAAACTTTTCAGGCAATCAAAGAGCAGCAATGTACAGAACTGACATGTACTTGGGCTCTGCGTGACTTCTTATACCGAGCAAACTAGGTAGGACAGTATGAATGAATGAATCTCTGCTTCTCCCTCCCTCTTTTGTTCAAACGGATAACTAATCAGCGAACAGCTGTGGGAGCCTCAGAAAAAATTCTAGTACCCTTATGAAAAGAGAAAATATCTCTACATCGGGTACTACACACCCAGACATTCTGGAATTTGTCTCAGCTGGACTATAGTAATCACAACATTCCATATATTTCAGAACACCTTTTTGCTGGAATACAGTCACCATATCAACAATCAAGGACACATTTCCCTGCGCACGTTTATAAACACAAAACGGCACTAAAAATTCGGCTATCAGCATGGCAGATAATCAAGGACTTAGCTTTATGGACAAAGAGATCCACCCAATTCTCTCAGGCCCATCTCTATTACAAGAAACCAAACTCACCCAGACTCTAGCTAAAACTAATGAATGGGAAGATCTCACAGAGAGTAAGAAAGAACAAATCAAATCCGGTATTCATGGCCTTATTATGATGGAGTACCTTCGAGCTAATGCAGCTCCAAAAGGCCTGGGTGTTCACAATGCCCCCAGGATCTTTCTACAAGATATCATATTTAGAAAAGACTGGGCAGCCATATCCTGGAAGTGCACAAGAGACTATCTGGTACTAATCATAAAAACTTCAACCAGATTATCAGAAACACCGACCATTAAAATACAAGTCAGTGAAGCCGAATTAAAGACAACAGTATACATCTCAGTCTTCAAAAAAAGACTGCACAAAATCAACAAAGAAATGAACTAAATGAAGGACTACATTACTCAAAGTAAGATACAAAAACTAGGGAAAGACCTAAAACGATTCTCTCAAGAGAAAATGCATCCTTACATAAAGGAGGATTACATTGTATCAGAGGTACCTAGCGATCGGTGGCTGTACAGGGGTATTCATTCTCATGCAGCAACCTCCCTGGCAGTGCTTAGAGAAAAATGGAATGCTAATACCGGGAGAGAACTGTCAGACAAGGAATGGGACTCCCTACTTGAGTACCCCAAGAAGGTATCCCGCAACGCTAAATTTAAATTCATCCAATACATGGTGCTGCACAGGGCCTACCTCACACTGCACCGATTAAGTCAAATGTATCTGGAGGCGAAAGACCACTGCCCACGATGTCTTGCACATGCAGCCGACCTGATGCATATGTTGTGGGCCTGCCCGCGTCTGGCTGTCTTCTGGGCTACCGTTATTAGGGTCCTAGAGTCTGTAACGGGTGTGATGGAGGTGACACGGCAGAATACTGCATATTGGGGCTGCAACTGGACCAAAAGAAACAGAAAGTCCAAACCTGATTTGCTAATTTATCCTTGATACTAGCAAAATGATCAATTACCATGAGGTGGAAGTCAGCGGAACCCCCCACAGCGCTCAACTGGCATGGGGAGGCGGTCAGAAGGGGGAGGGCTGAAAGCATGGTGATAAAGAGGGAGGGGAGTAGGGGCCTGCGGAAGACGCCAATCTCTCTGGAATGGGATGCAATGCTGGAACTATTCATATCTTCAGAACCCCCACCAACATGATACGCTATAGGGTATAATTATATAGATCATACCAAAGTTGGATGTACAGAGACAGTGCCACCCAAGAAACACCACCGCAGGAACATGGACAGCTGCATGACTTGCAAATATATCAGAACTGCACACCATACTGTCCTGCGAGAGAATAGGAGTGAGTCAGGGGGGGAGGGAAGGGAGGGAGTATGATTGGTTTGACTATGGGGGAGGGGTGGGAAATGTTAATTTGACATGCAGGCCATAACTATACCCACCCTGTAAGTACTGTTACTGTGATAGCTATACCGGTAACCAAGGACCACATTGCTGTTTACACCCATTGCAGTAAATACAAGATGTTGTGGATGGCTATCCGGCCAGGGCCACTGGTATGTACTCTGCAATTCCATATGTTGCGACATGTCAAGATGTTATGCATAAAAATCAATAAAGTATGTTTAAAAAAAAAAAATCAGAGGTACCTAGCGATATCGGATCCTCAGGTGGATATTCCTCAGACAACACAGACTGGAGCAGCGATGACGAACAATACCAATGCCGCAATAGAGGACGAAACAGACGCTCTACATGAAGATGGCAGACGAACTGGAGAACACCACATTTTGGAGAACATCAGCCACCAATGTTCCAGCCATACGCACCACTATTTACGGGAAGGATGAACCCATATATACAAGGACCACCACCTTCCCCCACTTTTCAGACAACAAGACCGCCTTTTTAAGAAGAGGTCCAAACCAACACTGGGGAAGAAGGAAAGGAGCGAGCTGGAACCAACCAGACCGATGAGTTCTAACACGGAGTATGTCGAAAGATCAGGAGAGACCAGGACCCAGCACAACAATTCGTTAATAATAAATCTCGCGAATCATACACTCACCTACGACCAACAGAGAGTTCTTAATAAAGGACTAGGATTTGTACCCACTCCATCATTTGACCAATTTAAACTCCACTGCGAACTAGCAGAGTTCTGCCGCAAAATCAAACTAAAGGCTTATTTCAAAGACAAAGACACCCACACAACAGATGGAGACACAGACCTAAGAAAGAAATCCACATTTTGCCCTCCGAACAACTTGATACTGGTACAAATACTGGCCTTTGAACAGGCCCTATTTAAAGAAGTAGAATCTCTGAAAGAAAGAACCAAAAAAACATACATGAACATGACTAAAAATGAAAAACAAGCCCTTGATGAACTAAGGAAACAAGACGGCTTAATAATAAAACCAGCGGTCAAAGGAGGAGGAATTGTCCTACTGACAACGGAAAACTACCACACACAATGCACAAACCTCCTATCTGACAAAAGGTACTACAAAATTCTCACTCAAGACGAAACAAACTATAGAGATAATGGTAGAGGAAGACGAAACAAATTTCTGGATATCATAAAACGAAGCGGACTTCTTAAGGACAAAATCCCCAAGAACACCATATTTCTACTCGCTACCAAAAATTCACAAGAATAAGATACCACCTCTAGGACGCCCCACTGTCTCTGGAATAGGCTCCATACTGGAACCACTATCCCAGTTCGTTGACCATTATCTGAGATCATTGGTTCAAAACACCCCTACGTATCTAAAAGATACTCGAGATCTTCTGAACCAGCTAAAGGATCGAACATACCAAAGAGGTAATACATGCATGGGAGGACTTGACATAGAGCGTCTCCACACAAGCCTACCCCAGTAAGCTACCTCACAAACCATCGAAGACGTCCTTTTCAAACAACAATGGACACACAACACCTCGAGACATTTCATCCTGGAATACTGCCGTCTAGCCCTAACAGAGAATTTCTTCGAATATAAATACAATATATTTCCAAACCCATCGAACATCGATGGGAAGCACGTTCCCCCCCCCTCCCCCCCGAGTCTAGCGGGCCTCTACGTTAGCACCTTCGTGGAAAAACACATCCTAAACGGCATCAATCCAGTCAGAACCAACATCCTATTCTGGAAACGTTATATAAACGACGTACTGATGATTTGGAAAGGCACACCAGAACACTACCAGAATTTCATGAATGGATAAACACACAAAATGAATTTCTGAAGTTCACCTATACAGCACACAAGAAGAAACTGTATTTTCTCGACATCACCATCTACATAGAGAACGACAACATCCATACCAAAACGTTCTATAAACGAACAGCCAAAAACAGTCTTTTATCATTCAATATTTTTCACCCCCACCCTCTGAGAGAAAACATCCCATATAGCCAATTTCTACACATAAGACGCAATTTCAACAACATACATGGCTACAAAGAACAAGCCAAAGACCTGAGCAACAAGTTAAAAGAAAGAGATTACCATGACAAAATCATCTGGAAATGCCAAAAAAGAGCAAGGAACCAAAACCGGGATATCCTCTTGGAAACCAATAGTAGAGAGAAGAACACAGACGTCCTTACCTGCGTAACAACCTACAGCTCAGCCACCAACATAGTGAAAAAGACCATCAACAAACATTGGCATATCTTGACATCCGGAACCCGCAAATGGCCAAAACCCAGATTTGCCAATAAAAGAACCAAAAATGTTTGTGATCTACTAGTTCACACTAGACCACCAACTAAAAGGGCCCAAAGAGAGACTGTATTAAACACGTGAAGCATGACACCCATCACTGGAGATTATCCATGCGGATCCTGCTCTGTATGTAAACTCACGAAAGCCACCAAGATCCTACAACTAACTGGAAATTTGAAAGGACTCTATGACAACACACAAATTGTAACACTACCCATGTCATTTACATGATCACTTGTCGGTGCAGTTTAAAAAACAGGAATGACCTGCCGTAAAGCTAAACAAAGAATCTGCGAACACCGCAGTAACATCAAGTGTGGGAAATCCCCCACCCGAATGTGTAACCACTTTTTGAATTTGAAACACACTACTGATGACATCACCTGGGTCATCTTAGAAATCTTAAAGGTGAAAGGCAACAATGCAGAGCATGTCTTTTTTGAGAAGGAACAACTGTGGGTGTATCGTTTGAAGACATAAGACCAAGGACTGGACGACAAAGTACCTTTGCTCTCCATCATGCACTGAACATTCTGTAATCCAGAATCAATAAACAAACAATGCAGTCCTAGATCAGGTGTGAAAACAGGGATTCTATCTGCCGACTGGAAAACAACACAGTGGGAAGATGCTGAACTCAAGAATTCCGAACTGCATCAAATTGAAGAGCGTATATTGAGAGTAATCCTACAATATACACAACAACCAAACCCTCCTCAAAATCAACTCAGCTACTGGTCAACAAAAATAGACAACATGGAGAACACAAAGAGAATTCTTTTGATTTTCACTGATTTTTGTTTTCCTATCTCCTCAATTTAATTTAACAGTTTTTTTCAATTCAGTTGATTTAATAAATTTTTTTTTTTTTTTTTAATGTTTCCATTTTAGAAAGAAAGTCTTTGTTCTATGTTAATAACGCTGTGTGACGGGGTCTCCTTGGAGGACGACCCCGTATTCCCCGGGGGCACCGAGCGGAACCATCTTCAGCCACCTCCAGTGATGTCAGATGGGCGGAGTCCCGAAGCGGCCAAAAACAAGCCAGAGGAGAGAGAGGAAGGCGGAGGCAGTGGGATTGAAGAAAGAAGTGGAGCAGTGCGGGAGACGAAGGAGATAGAGACGGAAGACGGTGATGTGGCGGGCGAGAAGAAGGACGAGATGGACGACACGAGAGGCCCAGAGGAAGAGGGTGCGAGCAACCAACAACGGGAGGAGGCGTCACCAGAGGAAGGCTCCAAGGACGAGGCGGCGGTGACCCTGTCAATGGGTCACAGCTACAGGCAACTGCTGCGAGGGACAGGACGGATGGTGGGAGGCTGGCTGTGGACACAGGTGGTGTTAACAGGGATGTAAGGAGGGATGGGGAGCACTACGGGAAGGGAGCTGTATTCCCTCTGTCACATCCGGGCACTGAAGGGTTCATTCTGGAGTTGGGGCACTAGTGAGTCCGAGCTGGCTGAAGGCTCGACCCCAGCTTAAAGACCACAAAGAAGGAGGGGGGGGGTCACCTGAGGTTAAGGTTCCCCTTTATGGTTGCACACTCCGACGGTGTGGAGTAACACGGGGTTCGCTCTGGGCCAGAAAAAGGCACACAAGAAACGAGGGGAGGGCTTAACCTGCACTCTACAATAAATGAAGGCAGAGTTCATATTTCTGACAGCCTCTCCTTAATCTCTTTTCCCGAGGGGACGAGTGAAGCAAAAGGGGGCCAAGAGTGGACGCCGACGCAGCGCAAGAGAAGAACATAGCCCAGGACGGCGAAGAACGCTGAGAGACATAGATCGGAGACTATCCCTCACGTGTGCTACATAACCCGACCTAAATAGTTGCAATAAAACCTTATTTCAAGCACTCCAGTCATCTGTGCTACTTGCGTTGGTGACAAGTTGTGTCAGAAGTGGGATCTCTTCAGCAACCCAGCCCGGACCAAGGATGACACAGTCTATCAGCCTGGACGACATGTTGAAACAGCTGGCTGAGGGCCAACGACACCTCCAGTTGGTGGTGGAGGGACAGACCAAAGAGGCCCAGAAAGACCGGGAACACCTACAGGAGGCCTTGCAGGCCCAGGCAGGCCCCATAGCACAAAACCAGGTGGAGCAAGACTCAGCTATCCAGTGCCTGACCGACACCATAGCAAGCAGCAGAGTTCACCCCAACGTACCGAGCTCGGTACTGCAAAAGTATCAGACAGGGGAAGACCCGGACTTTTTCTTTACAAACTTTGAACGTGTGGCCAGCATGACTCAATGGCCAGTGGAGCGATGGGGACAGTACATCGCCCCTCTGTTATCAGGGGAGCTCCAGACCGCCTATCAGGCGGCCAATCCGGCAGGCACTACACCCTATGGGGCCATTAAGAAAACGATGCTAGAACGATTGGGATACGACCAGGAACACTATCGGGCCAAGTTCCACAAGGAGTAGTGGCTACCCCAGGACAATCCCGTGCCTTTTTCTATCGGATCCAGGATCTGGGAAACCGCTGGCTCCAACCCCACACCTCTACTAAGGAGGAGGTAATGGATCAGATACTGCTGGAACAGTTTTTGAAGGGCTTCCAACCGCCACCCGGGCCTGGGTCAAACAGCACCCAAACGTCACGGTCACCAGCGCCATAGAACTGGCCTGTGCCCACCAGAGGGTACCAGAGATACCAGCTATCACCCCACGGATACCAACCTCGCTGGTCCAGAGATGACGGTTTTCTGCACCGGGTCCCTCGAATCCACCACACCGTCCTCTCATTGACCCCCGATTTCTTCCCTGTCCGGTGGTCAGGGAGAGCGGACAAGGGCCTCAATGCTACCAGTGCGCTGAGTGGGGTCACATTACACGCAACTGCCCCCAGAAAACCAACCCTTCTGAGCCAATGGAGGTGGGGTATGCAAGGGGTAGGGTTCTCTGGCAAGGAGAGGGGAAAGAGGCGTATCATTTGCATCTGCCGGTAAACGGTACTGAAACCAAGATTCTCATTGACTCCGGTTGTCGCCATTCTGTCCTCAGCCAAGAATGCATACTCAAAAACCAATGGCAGACAGGGGAGAGGGAGGCCATCACATGTGTGCATGGGGACCAGAAAACATACCCGTGGCTGTAGTAAACCTGGGAGAAAAACCCAACGAGAGGCCCATCCGGGTGGGTGGTATACCTCATTTAGTGGAGGAAATGATCATTGGCACTGACTGTACCGAATTCCCCAAACTCCTCTCCAGGGCTATCGAGGAAAGGGGAAAGCAGACATGGCTGAGGGAGGTTCCCTTGTCCATGGAAGACATAGAAGGGGGGTAGGTATAAGGTCAAGAAGACCCGTAGAGAAAAGAGAGAACAAAGGAAAGCGATGGTGTTAAACGGATTGACTAACACCCCTTCTACCTCCACAGTTGCAGACGGTGAACAGGGAACACCGCGTAGTTTCAGGGCAGCCCAGGAGGATCCCACCCTGGGGAACGCCTGGGCCCACACGGTGACCAAGGAGGATGATCAGGTATGCCCTTGTTTTCTGATATCGAAGGGTTTGTTGTACAGGAGGGTAAGAAAACCCACCGGGACTATAAGACAACTCCTTGTTCCTCTTCCCTTCTGTAATCAGGTCCTTGTCCTCGCACATAACCAGGCGGGCGGGGGTCACTATGGATGTGAGAAAACAGAGGAATACCTCCTGAGGCAATTTTATTGGCCGGGAGTCTTCTCTGATATCAGGAAGTATTGTGTGGCCTGTCCTAGGTGTCAGCTCCTCAACCCTTCGCATGTGCCTAAAGCACCCCTATGTCCCCTCCCGATAATCGAAGTCCCTTTCACTAGAGTGGGGATGGACTTATTGGGCCCTCTGGTTGCCTTGACAAGGGGGTACCAGTATATCCTGGTGTTGGTCGATTACGCGACAAGATATCCTGAAGCAATTCCTCTTACTAGTATGACTACTAGCAGCGTGGCACAGGCAATGATAGGGTTCTTCAGCAGGGTAGGGTTCCCTCGAGAGCTGCTAACAGATCAAGGTACACCCTTCGTGTCGCGGCATACGGCCCAGATCTGCAAACTCTTAGGGGTACAACAGATATGTACCTCTGTTTATCACCCCCAGACGGACAGGCTGGTTGAAAGGTACAACCACACCATCAAGAACATCCTCAGGAAAACGTGTTAGATACAGGGAGGGACTGGGACAGACAGCTACCTCTAACCCTGTTTGCGATCCGAACACATACGCAGTCCTCCACTGGTTACAGCCCGTTCAAACTGGTGTTCGGGAGGAAACCCTGTACCCTGCTGGATATGGCAGCAGAAAGGTGGGAGGACGAGGAAGACAAAGGGAGGGCCCTGCTTGACTACGCAGCCCTTCTCAAGGACAGACTTACCACCCTGTGGGAAGAGGTCCGGCATAACCTGGACTCAGCCCAACAAAAACAAAAGAGGGGGTATGACCACCAAACAACCCTGAGGCACTTTACTGTTGGAGATCAGGTCCTTCTCCTTCTCCCCTCCTCTGACAACAAACTCCTGGCCAGATGGCAAGGCCCCTTTGTGGTACTGGCCCAGGTTACGCCTGTCACCTATAGGGTGGCGGTCCCACACACAGGGAGGGCGGGACAGATATATCATGTCAACCTACTAAAAAAAATGGGTCGACGTGCCAGAGGTGACGGTCAAACCCGTCACCACCAACCTACTGATATCCAACAGCCAACCCCTAACCATTCCTTTCCCACAGGAAGATGCTGTCCCTGACCTCAATACAATCCCCAGGGGCTCCCAGTTGCTCTCCGAGCAGACAAAAACGCTTCTGTCGGTGGTGGATAGCTTTCGGGATGTGTTCTCACCCAAACCCGGAAGGACCCCCCTTGTACAACACGACATCAAAATTGATGGGGCTAGACCGGTTAGACAGAGACCTTATAGAATACCAGAAGCCAGAAGGAGGGTGGTGGAAAAAGAGGTAAAGGAAATGCTACACAGTGACATCATAGAGCCCTCTCACAGCCTATGGTGCTCCCCAACAGTATTAGTACCCAAACCTAATGGTTCAGTGAGATTCTGTGTGGACTACAGAAAACTGAACGAGCTCTCCAGCTTTGATTCCTATCCAATGCCACGGGTGGACGAGATGCTAGAAAGACTAGGCACAGCCCGGTACCTGACGACGCTCGATCTGACGAAGGGATACTGGCAGATAGCACTGACAGCCTCTGCCCATGAGAAAACAGCTTTTGCCACCCCTTCGGGCTTGTACCACTTTAAGGTCTTACCCTTTGGCCTACACTGGGCCCCAGCCACTTTCAAGCAGCTCATGGATGTGGTATTAAGACCACACCAGGCCTACACAGCCGCTTACTTGGACGATATTGTGGTATACAGCCGTACTTGGGACCAACACATCACACATTTAAAAGCCATACTGTACAGCCTTCGTCGAGCAGGACTAACAGCCAATCCCGAGAAATGCATGCTGGCCACAAACGCCATACGATACTTGGGGTACCACATTCAAGAGGGCCTGATACGTCCGCAGGTGGACAAAGTAGATGCCATCAGGACATTAACAACCCCTACCACAAAGAAGGGCATCCGGGCCTTCCTGGGTCTGGTCGGTTACTACCGGCGTTTTATACCTAGGTTCTCGGAAGAAGCCGCCCCTCTGACTGACATGTTAAAGAAATCGTGTCCTAACACCATCAGAGAATGGTCTCCCACACAGCTGCGGAGCTTTCACCATCTCAAAGATTTGTTATGCTGAGATCCTGTACTTGTCTGTCCGGACTTTGAGAAAAGCTTTACCCTACAGACCGATGCTACTGACAGGGGTCTTGGTGCAGTCTTGTCCCAGGATGCAGGAACAGGTGGCCTGCACCCTGTGGTCTATCTTAGCCGCTAGCTGCTGCCCAGGGAGACCCGGTATTCCACCATCGAAAAGGAGTGCTTGGCGATCAAGTGGGCCGTCCAGGCCATACAGTACTATTTGTTGGGTCGTCCTTTCCTTCTCTTAACTGACCATGCTCCCCTGGTTTGGCTGGCACGGCATAAGGATTCTAATGCCCGGGTTCTTCGCTGGTTTTTGGCCTTACAACCCCTTTCGTTTCAGGTGGCCCATCGTCCTGGTTCCCTCAAGGCCAACGTGGATTTTCTCTCCAGGTCTGCGTCTCTCACATGGCCCGATTGGCCATGCCTGGTGGGGAGGCTCTGTGACGGAGCCTCCTCGGAGGATGACCCCGTATTCCCCGGGGGCACAGAGGGGAACCATCTTCAGCCACCTCCAGTGACGTCAGATGGGCAGAGTCCTGAAGCGGCCAAAAACCCGGAAGAGGAACCGAGCGAGGTGAAGCCAGAGGAGAGAGAGGAAGGCAGAGGCAGCGGGATTGAAGAAAGAAGCGGAGCAGTGCGGGAGACGAAGGAGACAGAGACGGAAGACGGTGACGTGGCGGGCGAGAAGAAGGACGACACGAGAGGCCCAGAGGAAGAGGGTGCAAGCAACCAACAACGGGAGGAGGCGTCCCCAGAGGAAGGCTCCAAGGACAAGGCGGCCGCGACCCTGTCAACGGGTCACGGCTACAGGCAAATGCTGCCAGGGGCAGGACGGATGGTGGAAGGCTGGCTGTGGACACAGGTGGTGTTAGAAGGGATGTAAGGAGGGACAGGGAGCAATACGGGAAGGGAGCTGTATTCCCTCTGTCACATCCGGGCACTGAAGGGTTCGTTCTGGAGTTGGGGCACTAGTGAGTCCGAGCCGGCTGAAGGCTCGACCCCAGCTTAAAGACCACAAAGAAGGAGGGGAGGTCACCTGAGTTTAAGGTCCCCTTTTATGGTTGCACACTCCGACAGTGTGGAGTAATACCGGGATTGTCTCTGGGCCAGAAAACGGCACACAAGAACCGAGGGGAGGGCTTAATCTGCACTCTACAGTAAATGAAGGCAGAGTTCATATTACTGACAGCCTTTCCTTAATCTCTTTTCCCGAGGGGACGAGTGAAGCAAAAGGGGCCAAGATTGGACGCCGATGCAGCGCAAGAGAAGAACACAGCCCAGGACGGCGAAGAACGCTGAGAGACATAGATTGGAGACTATCTCTCACGTGTGCTACATAACCCGACCTAAATAGTTGCAATAAAACCTTATTTCAAGCACTCCAGTTGTCTGTGCTACTTGGGTCGGTGACACGCTCGTTTGATTAGTGAGCTTAAAATTCA
Organism: Calotriton arnoldi; assembly: GCA_963921515.1. Taxonomy (NCBI): domain Eukaryota; kingdom Metazoa; phylum Chordata; class Amphibia; order Caudata; family Salamandridae; genus Calotriton; species Calotriton arnoldi. The sequence goes on along the minus strand of CAWUFW010006183.1, from coordinate 200,620 downwards.
TCCACTTCCTGCTCACCTGTTCTGTTTCCGGGGCACGAAGGACAGAGTCCGCACAAGCGTGGACGAGACATCACAAACATGAGAGTCAAGTTCATGAGCTCTGCTCTGAAACCAAACCCATTATCAGGCAGCCAAACTCACATATCATGTATTACCTCTACAGAGCGAGTCCCCCCTTGTACCCCTGAAGGAGCTACATTTGTCTCCTTGAAAAAGGTAACAACAATACCAAAATTTAAACCAATAAGGTAATCACGATCGTTCATGGGACAGACTATCCCGCCTACACCCTCCATTCAAAAAACAATGTTACAGCCATTCTATTAAGTTAAGACGACCGCACTTATTGGTATCATAGCCGCATAATTCAAAAGGTAATTATAAGCGTAAAGTATCTATTACTCTTCACCAACCTTTCCCATTTTTACCTTAGATTTGGAATCAACGATGTCATCGTGACCAGACACGAAACTGTCAGTCAGCACTTCGCCCATAACTAGCGTAAAGTAACCATTATGCTTCACCAACCATTCCTGATTTTTACCTAAGAAATTGAATCAATGATATCATCATGACCAGATACTAAACTGTCGGTCAGCATTCCGCCCTTACTCATTTGTCCCTAATTTTAACAAGACGACCTAAGTCCTTTTATTTATTCAAATCTGCCACATCAAGATTTTGAACTCTGTCGAATAGCATGCTAGCCACAGGACTTATAATACTCCCTATAAAAGATAACACCAGATCCCTCGTATCGCTAGACTTTGTAATGAATTTACACATGAAGACATGTACAGTCACGTCTCCGTTGACACTTATAGAGACAAGTGTTAACAGCACAAAAGTCCACACCTATAGACCCAGCAGCACCCAGATAAATGAAGACTACATGAACAGCATCACATTGAGTGTGAATTAATGTATGAATACAAACAATGAAATGTATTCATCTGTTGTTTTGTCCACACTGTTTCTTATTCCATCTCTCCCAGTTATAGGCAAAAGGTGTACGTATTACATACATAAGAAGCTGAGGGATTGAGCTCACTGATGAAGAGGGGTAAGTGATTCACTTACTCATTACAAGCGACCTAAAAGGTATCCAGCTTCACTTTGGTCCTGAAGAAGGCCCACAGACCCGTCAGGGCAACGGAGGGCCCTGACCACGACCTAACACCAGGTGCGATGGATCATTAACACTTCCACCGTAGCAACACCCACACGTTTTTAATATTGCCCCTTCCTTGGTAAATAAAAGACTGAACAAAGGAATGGAGGTAGTTTTAATTTGATTTTTTGCTCACTACTTTTTCACTCTAGAATCACAACTGTCTAAAAACCAGTTCCAGGTGGAGGAACACAGATCACTTGGAGAACTGAACACTCAAGTGATAAAAGACCCAATGATGATGCTATTCACCTAACTGATAGAGCGGAGAATCAACATATACTGCACCCTGAGTTAAATGTGACTGAGGGTCTCCATAACACGAAATATTAAGACCCTGTCAAAAACAGGACATGTGATTCATTCTCCTCTGATTCTGATTGTAACTAATGAAAGCCGAATAAATCTCTGCTTCTCCCTCCCTCTTTTGATCAAACTGAGTTTTCATTCATGTCAGCAAAATCACAACTGAGTGATGGACATATACATTTAAGGTATGACCTATCACTATTTCCTCACTTTGTTCAATGGCAACAAAAACACCTGCAACCTATTTCAAACATCCTGGAAGACATACAGCTACTCAATACAATACTGCTGAAAGATATGCCTCTGGTCACATTATCTCATTATGCTTTTGTACAAGGATTGAAAATGCACGTCCAACTTTCTATGACAAAACAGAAAGAAAGTAAAATTATAGGTTGGAATTCCTAGTGCTGGTGCATGACTCAGACTCTCTCTCAGTTCTTTGAATTCTTAAGAGCATTTTTGTCAAATGCTACTGGATCTTGTATATCACTGTGTGTCAGCCTTACTAGAGGCTTTGCAATCAAGGAAAAGTTTGGAATCCACTGAGGATAGTAGCCAACAATTTCCAGTAACATCTGTGCCTCTCTCTGGGTGGTTTGTGGGTCCATTTTCAGAATTGCAGAAACACGTTCTTTTGAGACTTTTCTCCCATCTTTTTCTATATGGTGTCTAAGATATATTACATCTCTTTTACTGTAATGCTTTTTTGTTGGGTAGACCTTATGTCCGCTGTCAGCTAGATGATTTGATAGGGTAATAATATCAAGTTTACAGTCCTCTTTTGTTTTGGATGCAACCAGCAAATCATCTATACTGAATTAAAAAGCAACTTCAAATTTTCCACATCTTTCTTCAGGATTTGACTAAAGTTTGAAGGATGTTCTGTATGTCCTTGTGGAATTCTGCACCACACTAGAACTTTTTTTTTTAAATTGGAATTTACTCTCTTCGTGTAAAGGGATTGAGAAGCACGCTTGGCATAAGTCAACGACTGTCTACCATTCTGCATGGGAAGGAATTTGGAACAAAATTATTGCCAGATTTGGTACCACTGAACATACAGGATGACAATTTTGTTATCTTTCTCAGGTCCTAAACAATTCTTCACTTTCTACTCAGTTTCTTTATCCCCATCACAAGATAATTACAAAGACTACCAAGTACCTGCCGGAGGATTTCCTGCTCAATGATTTTTTAATCAGCAGCTTCATTCCTTCTTCTGCTTTCTTCAAAAATATATACTGCTTATTTCTAGGGAAAATTGCATGTGGTCTCACTTTTATTTTAACTACTTCAGCACTTTTCATTAATTCAATCTCTTTTCCAGAAAATCCAATACCTTATCCTTGATAGTATGTCCTAAATCCAGATGCATATTAAAACCGGGAACAACTTATGATTTCATTTTGAACACTGAATCCTCATCCTGTGTTTCAATCGCAACACCCACAATAAATCACGTAATTCATCCTGCAAAGCAAGTCTCTGTCCAACGTTTCACAGCATTTGAATCACACAAGATGAACTGGTGTTTATTCTCCATCTGACTACTTTTAACTGGGATATCTGCTGTTACCTGATCAACAATGTGTTTGTTACTAATCCCTACAACTTGAACTTCTCTTCCTGAGAGGGATGGGTTTGGAACTTCCATAGAATGAATCGTAGAATTGGTAGCCCCCGTATCAATCCAAAATGAAGTGGGATGGGCATTGACTTCTCCGTCAACATATGGGCCACTTTAGTCTACCTCCGGGACTGCTCCTAATAAACAATCATCCTCCCCTCTCAGGCACCATCATTGTGAATTGCTCCCTGCTGAATCATCATTCAGAATAAATGGGTACCCTACACTATATGACATTTTCTTTCTCATATTTTGCTGCATCACTGGTGCTGAAAGCATCAACATTCGACATGATTTTGAATTCTGTACACCCTCATTCAGAATTTGACACAGTTGAGACCATCATATTTTCATCTGAGGTACAGCTTCACATCAAATTCTATTTGGATTCAGGTGACAATTACGTTTTCAGTGCTGCTTTTTACACAGAAGTAACAAGCATTGTTTCTTTTCATCACTTCAACATTCACATTCATCACATCATTATTTTTCATACCTCTTCTACCACATTGCATTTGCATCACTTCTCTTTGTGCACCTTGCATTTGATTCATCCAATTCATTCCAAACTGAGCATAAGTTTTAGTCAATATATTCTTTATTCGATATTAAAAATTACAATTATAAAAGTAAAGTACAGTATGATACATTTTATAAATATCAACATCGGATAAATTACAGTCAGATAAGTTTTAAAACAGCAGAAAGATAATAGGATAAAAAATAGCACACTGTGGTAGTGGTTAAAAACTGAAGGAACAATAATGCACGTCTCACTTGGTTAAAATTCATGGGCTTCAGGAGTGGGCGTATATATTTAAAACACAGATAACTATATTTCGGGCAGATCATGACTATGTGCAGGTTATCATTAATGGAAACATTATCACAATCACAGAGGGGCAACCTTGAGTCCTTAAAGCAACTATGATTAGAGGGCAGTAGCCACTCACAGTTTTCACTAAAATCACATGGCCTGCTAGAAAGCTTATTCAGTGCTAATGCCTCTCGATCTCCTGCCATGCTTCTTTGACCCATCTTTTGTCAGTTTGGACAATACCACTTGGTTCGAAATAGAGTTTAGGTCTCCCTAAACTTTTCATGGTGGAGGAGACATAGGTGAGCCAAGGAATCAGAAAAGAGTTGTCCAGGTTTATACAGTCTTGCATGATAAATCTATTGAGGCCTAGCTCCTCCTTTGTCCAAACAGAGAGCCAGAGCAACAGGGGGCAGAGCCGGATATAGTCAATCACGTAGCCCATGCCCTGCTCTTCGTGAACAACCTCAGAAGGTGTACTTTGTGGGACCTCTAAGAGAACCCTGAGGAAATTGTTTTCCGCTATTTCAATCGGAGTAACAGGTCCATCCCCAAATATTGCACCCATAGCTAGCCATTAGAATGCACTTAGCCTTGAATATGTCCAAAACTGTGTTTATGTGGGTGCGCCCCAGCCGCCGGGAGAAGTCTTCTATGCTAAACATTGCCCTCTTGAAAGCCGCCACGGTATGATTTATTAAAGAGTGCCAATTAAGACCAGAGTCTAGTTGGACACCCAGATAACGAAACTTATCAACCTGGCCAATTTGGTGTCCTTCTACTATGAATTTCATGGTTTTTGTCTTGAGTGGGCCAAACTTCATCATGTGTGATTTGGAAAAATTAGTGGACAAGTCAAGACCATTCATAAAATCAATACATAGATCTAAACATTTCTGTAGCATCCTGGCAGTCAGAGCAATTAATATTGTGTCTTATGCATAAAGCAGAGCAGGGATTGGATGGCCTCCAGCCCTGGGGACGTCCAAGTTAGAATCTGTAAGAACTGATTCGAGTTGATTGATGTAAAAAATAAATAAAAATGGAGCTAATATGCAACCCTGGCTAACCCCACACTTCAATTTGAAGCAATTTAAATTTAACGCAAAAAATAAACTAAGGCGGGCTCTATACCCATCTGAGCCATCATGGACCACAGATAGGAGTTGTTAACTCTATCGAAAGCTGAACTGAGGTCCATTAAGGGCAGATGGATAGCCCCCCTTTGGCCTTAGTATACAGATCAGCAAATTATAGTCAAACCCATTTGGTTCCGGGATCCTCTTTCAAACTGCTTTGTCCGAGCAATTATCAGCTTTTCTTAGATTTTTTTCTGCTTTGCATCAAAGTAATCACTAATGTACTTCGCCAGCTTCAGGATTTTGTCTATGCTTTTTGTCTACCAGTACAATTTACTCTGTTTATATGATTAATAAGCTCTGATCGCAAACCCTTAATGAAAGCAGAAATGAAACCACTGACACCATCTTTCTCGGGTTCATCAGCTCCACTGTGTTTCTTGAAAATCTGCATGAATATCTCATAAAAAGCATGCACTGACTCCTTCAGTTCCTTTGAAGTTTACAAAATATTTACCTAATTTATATCCTTTTCTGACACCCGTTTCTTCAAATGCTCAGTTACCTGTCTGTGCCTAATAGCTACTTCCTCAGAAGGAGCATTATTAGGATCAACCCTAGCTGTTTTTTCAGTTGGCTGTGCAACCACTGCCTTACACTCTGCCCACAAATCACTAGGATCTACAATCTGGAGTACTGAATTGAAATCAGTCGACAAAACCTGTGATAGGTTTGGCAACTGGTGCACTTCTTTGTATCGTTTTTCCAGTTCCTCTTGTAATTTCAGGAAATTTGTAGTGAAAGCTTAAAGATCAGCCCTTGTCCATGGCACATGCAAAAGATTCCCTTCATGCACTTCCCTTAAAGGAAATTCTAAAACCGTTCCTGTGCCAGCTTCAACCCAAATCACTTGCTGTACCCTTTGCTCTACCTTCAGTCCCCCTCAGTCCACTTCACTCTTTTTTGTTAGCCGTCCCTTTCTTCTACCTTTACTTGTATTTCTTCAGGTCACTCTATTCTACAGTTTTTTCAGTTAAATCTTTAGTATTAATCAGAGTGTTTAAGCCCATTTCATTCATTTTATCACTAGTCAAATCCATCTTATAACTTTGCTTTACGTGTTTCATTTTACTGATATCCACCTCACACTTATCTCTAGTTTGCTGTGTGCTTCATCTGCACCCTGGATGCTTCTTTAATCAATTATCTATTTTCATCAGCTTTATAGGTCACTAGCCTGTTTAAATCAGTGTTTCCATGTAACATTTCACCAACTTTGATTTTGAAAATGCCAATAATAATAATTTTAGGAGGCTCTTACACCACTACTGTTGTATCAGGTGGATCATTTCCGCCACTACTGTTCTATTGTTCTATACTGTTGGATCACTTAAACCTGAGCCATTGATTAGTACTGAGCAATGCTGTTATCGCTGTATCAGTTGGTGCACTTGGTACCACAATTGTATGTGCTTGCACTGTAGTGCCATCTCCTCCCGCTCCCATGCCACATCCAGTACATAAACCATTTGTTCCCCCTACTCTTGCTGTATACGTAGGACGTTTGGAATTCAAAAGATCATTAAGGAAATCATCTTTCTCATCAGAATAATTGTTCTGCTTCTCTCCTTCATTTGCCTATTTTTATCATTTGTTTTGTTTGACTTTGGCAGGATAAGCTCATACCACTTCTATCATAGCCTCCCTCCAGAATGTTTCTTATTGATCCAAGTTACTCTCCTCCATATGTCTCAAGAACTCTTAACTTGCTTTGTCCTTTTCTGTTTCTCCTTCATGTAGCCATTTGATCCCATTTATTCAGTGCCTCATACTATGTAGGTCTGGGCATCGGGCTTCATAGCCTTTATGGCTTGTCATAAGGAAATCAAACTTTCTAATGTTATAGGTACCCTCTATAGGGAAACTGTAAGACTTTATCAGATGCAGTATATTCATGCCATTCAGAAATACAGGTACAAATATATAACCCAATATTAGTCATCCTTTCATATTCATGCATTCCTTTGGCAGGTATTTTCTGACCCTCTGTAGCAGGCATAACAGAAATCATAGACTATTTCAGTACATTCACTATTATTCTCACTTAAAATCACAACAAACAAACTAGCAAGCAACTACTAATCACAGCACGGCTCTGTCGAAGGTCAATCTATCACAGCATGTCTTGTAGGCACCCAACCTATGACAGAGCGGCTTTGTGGTGATGGCTCCTTAGCTGACTAAACAATCACAGGGCGATTTCTATGTGAATGAGGAAAACAATTGCAAAACCTTTCTAAATCAATTTAAACCAAGCCCTTGTCTGCTCAACCTAAATAAGGCGAAAGTCAATAAGCTAACAAATACAAGTCAAATTTTCACAATTAACAGCAAAAAGAGTAGCAAAACAGCACCCTTTAAAGTACCATTTAAAATCACAATTCACACTAGGTAGACCCCATCCAGTGGTATTCTACATTAATTAATGCTGTCACACAAGTGCATTCAAGAGTAAGGCTACTCCAACCTTGATTAGACTCACAATCCTGAAAAAGGAACAACTCATTAGTTAGAACCACTATCTGCATGCATATGGACCTCACACTACACACTACCTTATGCAGACACGTAAAACCACAATATCTGAAGATGTTGGATTTCGACAAATCCGATAGCCAAACCAACCAATATTAAGCAAAATTAGTTCACAAATATGAACAGTACATCAACAATACAGTGAGCTATCCACCAGATGAACCGAAAATCAACATTGCATATCTAAAAATCTCACAAAAATTACAATTAGTCATCCTTACACTCCAAATCGTTTTGGAATGCACTTCAAGTCAGACCTCCTGGGTAACTTTGGTATCAGGAACCACCACTATTCTCTCGGAATGAGCATTTGGGATTAAGAAAACCATTTGGGGACCCCTTACAGAGAGACAAAGGGGCATATTAGCAAGACATCTAACCTGGGCTTCTATTGGAATTCTATAACGCATATTAGCAAGCCCATTATCGCCGTTTTAGCGGCAGTTTCCTGCCGCTAAAACGGCGATAATGTTATCGCCGGTCTTGCTAATATGCCCCAATGTTCTTTAATACACAACCATCCTCTGCTACCAACTTTGTGGGAGCAAAACAGTATCCCAATATTTAAGAGACCATCAAACTGTTCTCCCACTGAAGATATTTGTGCAAATAGGGACCGTCCCCGACATCAATTTTGCAGAGTAAGTAAATCAAGTAAATGGGACCACTCAATAATCGAGTTCTGGATCAAGGGAAACGTTAAAGGTTTTTAATACAGAAATCTCAGTATAAAGTGATACAGAATAAATGCCCCTAAGGGGCGACACAGAACAGTCAAAAATCAGAAATCATCCTAATTCCCAAATGAGCAGCAACATTAGAAAAAGTCAGATAGCATCCCTAATAGAATAGAAAAATCTTCAAAAATCTTCTGACTCACCCCCAAAATCCAGGTGTTCTCATATACAATTTTTGCTTAATTAAAACAGCAAATTCATCATGGCATAATCGTAAGTAACAATTCTTTAACAAATCAGAAACATGAATGCGATTACCTTAACACCTAAGCACTATCCCATTTTAAGAAAGCATCTAGCACACTCCATGCTTCTTCCATCCGGGCTTTTCTGAACAAAATTATGAAACATTTCAAAAATATAATTTCACACAAATGAAAAGGGCCTGACTATGCTGCGAAACTACAGTAGAAAGACCTTGGATGTTGCGACACACCAGGTACACAAGAAAATTAATTGGAAACTTTGTATTCATAACTGTAGGAATAACTCATTACATCAGCTGTCTTCTCTCTGTGGAGTCTGTGAGGAGAGAAGTTGCGCAGGAGGAGGAGACAAGATGAGAGGGTATAAATGTGGATGACAGAAACAGCATCGATTTTATCCAAGATAGAGTATTCACACAAATGTGGCACAACAAAATTATTTTAATAAGCACACTTCCATGCATCATATTAAACTCATTTCAACTGTAATCATGTTAACTCATCATTTGTGTACTGGATCCAACAGACAAATCATTTCAATTGATTATTATTAATTGCACAAAAATATAGGCTTGGATAAAACGCTACCAAGATAGTGCACAATATGTAACAATTTTCTTTGATGGACATAGTTATAATAATTTTCTCTAGACTTTCTGAAATACGCTTGTATTCATGTACAGGCCAATATTATTACGTGTCGGTAGTACGTAATGGCATATTTTCAAATTTAGCATCATTAATACTGTGTATCTAACAGGCCAAAGCCAAACGGTGGTAGTATCTAATATGGGCTTTGGTTTGAGAAATTCATTTGTTGGCTTTGCAATTGGTTGAGGTGCCAGTGTAATGCTTCAGGGATAGATGTTCCTTCTTCCTTGTATTCTTTTAAGATTTTCAGTTATTATTGGTCTGGCGCTGGTGGAAGAGAATTCTGGACCGTGATGTACAAAAGACCTTGCATTTGCAAAGTCAATGCTGCTGGCTTTATGAATACAGAGTCTAAATTTGTCATGCACAAAAATGATTTACAACTCATGGTTACAATTACATTGTGACCTCTGGGAACAGGGTGGGAAGGGGGATATACATTGCCCCATTCCCCCATGCCTTACAATTCACAAAAGTATGCAGAAATGCTTTGTGAGCCTTTTAGCAGATAATGGGGCAATCAAGGAAAAACTACGCTTTGCACTGGGAACCTACCTCACCCCACAACGTAACTGCCCATGATGAACATTCACCTTTATTTCTGATGTGCTGCAGCTAACGCTGGGTCACGCGAGCAGAACAAAAATAGATGTGGGGTGATCTGGCTTTGGGGTACCTGGAAAATTAAGCTCTCATATGCGAGGACAAGATGCAGGCCCCTCCGCTGCCATGGAAATCAGCTGTGGCATTGCCCACGCGTCATGTGACATTACAAAGACCGGAGTTATCAAGCACACAGCTCTGCATCTCGGGCCGGCACTTTGCATATCTTTTGCATAACTGACTGGCTACAGGTGCCATTACAGTGCGGGAAGCGAGTCCACGGTGTGGAGACCAACCGACAAAGGAAGATGTTGCGTTATGGTGGGCGCTACAAGGGAAGGTACGTAACACTAGAAGGTTATCCTGTGGTGGTCTATTTTGAAATGTGGAGTGCAGCATGGCTGTCAGGGCCATAAACACACAAGAGACTCCTTGTTTTGTGTTAAACTGCTTATCAGTAGGGGGTGTGCATTTTTAGCAGGGAGCGGAAACAAACCACATAATATTTCCATATTTTAGGAGGTTCTTTCTGCAAGCTTTCATCGAGATGCCACAGGGAAGCATTGGAACACAATGACTTCTGGGATGGTACAAACAGATTGGTTGTTCTAGAAGGGACTTTCAGATTCTGGCAACCTCGCATGCGCAGCTGTATCAAAGCACATATCTGCAGTTAATGTATAAAAGAGTGAGGCAAATGTAGGAGCAAAAAATTGCAAGGAGGCAGACAGCGCGAGTCAGAGAATAGCAGCTTGTGCCCCACACATTATAGGGGTGAGTTGAACTCTGATGAATTCAGCTGAGTTTTTATGTCACTCCGCGGAATTCTGCTGGGGAAAACTCCGTTCCGTCAATCCCTAGATTATATGGCATGTTCTTGAGAGAACTGCATTCGGTTTTATTGTGATATGGACTGGTTCTACACCTTTGATTAGTCTGATGTCTTTCCCTGTAAAATCCTACTCTTCTGACTTTACAGTATCTCGTCACTCGGGAGGTAGATCCTCTACTGTTCTTTCAGGACATAATCTTTCAGCTGTTCCTTGTTGAGCCAGACGTAGTGCGAGCGAGTGTGAGGACGCCGCTCCGCTCCTCGCTGCTTCTTCGGCGCTTCATCGCATTCATCGCGCTCACCACGCTCTGCCCTGCCGAACCCTTCGAGAAGCTGCTGAGCTGCTCCACCGGCCCCCGTTGCCCTCGCTGCTCCGCGGCACCCGCGACCCCTGCAGCCTGCCGGCTCTTGAACACTGCTCTGGCTTACGGCTTTTGGGCTCCGGGTCTGCCTGTGAAGCCTGGAGCAGCCTGTTACCTGGACAGGTGGAGCTGGTGCACGGCGCTGGGGACGGACCGAGAGCGGGAAGAGCGGGACTAGCCAGGAGCCAGGAGGTGCCAGGAGGGGAGCTGAGGAGGAGAGGTGGAGGAGGAGCTGAGGGGGCTGAGGCTGAGGAGCTGTGTGTTTAAGGTGAGGGGAGGGGCCGTACTAACCCCCCTGCAACTGCCCCAACACCGCTCTACCTGATAGCCCGACAGTCTTGACTCCTGCTTCCCCGACTACCGATGCACTTCCGGACGTGCCGTTGCAGGCCAGGCGCCCGAGCAGAAAAGGCTCTGGCAGATGCAGCGCAGCTGCCCTTAGCACGGCGGTCGTAGTGAGAGTGGCCCCTGGCAGGATCACGGAGGTGGCCTGATTAGCCCAGGTGCAGCCTGTGATCCGGCCACGAGAGCCCCGCTTGCTCCACCGCTCTACTGCTACCTTATCCTCCTTCCTGTCACCTGCATCTTCCCTTGATCAGACCAGCTCACCATCCTGGGGCAACTGGATCCTTTGGAGCAACAGTAGGGGGCTCGAACAATTTCCTTGCAGCCCCACTTTCCACTACCACTGTTCCTCCACGGGATTTTTCAGCATCTGCATCTCTTGAACCCCAGCAGACCCGGCAGCCTTCATCTGGAAAGCCAAAGAGGGCCCAGCTAGGCACAACCAGCCAGGTACAACAGTGCCGTTACAGCCTCTGGTCCACAGCCTCATACAGCCTCATACAGTCCACACAGGCAAACTAACAGACGAGTCGGACATCGGGACTAGCAGCTATGAGATCAGGCAGAGTAAGAAAAGCCCCAACGAAGCCAAAACCGCAATCACAATCCAAAGGAACCAAACGGAAGAATGAGGGCAGGAGAGGCCCTAGGGACACCAGCCCCTTGGATCTTGACCTTGATAGTCATAAGACAAAACGTGAAAAGTTTGATGATACGCAGAACAACTCGACGGCCAATACAACACATAGCCCTTGGAGCAGCCTCCATCCTAGCGTCGCCAACAACAACGTCTTATTACCCCTGGAAGGCAGTAAAGCGGCAGCAGGGAACAGCAAAATCATCACGCGGTTGGGTCTGGAAGAACAGGATCTAACCTGTGCAGTAGGCACATCACCAAGGAGGAACCCTTGTTTATTCCAGCCTAAAATATACACAAAGTTCCCCTTCCTGAAAGACCCCGGAACAGCAATATTCTCAGAAAGTGCCACCATAGAAGGGCTGCAATCTCCTCTTTTACCCCTAGCACCACACAGCCATGTTAAAAAATCACACCCACTGGCAGCGAAGGAAACCGTTGCACAAATTCATCCTAAAGGCAGACTTCAAGTAAGCCCTCAATCCAAAACCAAAACCTAGGGGAACTACGACGCAAGGCAAGCAGTCGAAGAATTAAGCACACCATGCACAAATAAGGAGTATGATTGTGATCAATTGGAATACCAACTCGCTCACCAGACGGACATCAATAAGGAGCATCCCACCTCCTTACAAAATAAACTACCGGATAGCTTATGCAACGCTCAAAATACCACCTTGCACTCTCAGCTACTCATGCCAGCATCCGAGGACCTATTAGAGTTAGCAACTTTAACACCTGCCCAGCAAGGGGGATCAGCATCAGGTTCAGATACTCAGAATCCTCAACCTTCCCCTTATGCAGCCGAGTCTACTCTAGGTGAGGGTGTTTACACTTCACTTCAGCAAACAAGGTCTGACACGGGACCTGCCCTAAAGCTTCATCAATACCTCACACTGGCAGTGGACCAGTTGGAGGAGCATAAATCAAGGAAACCGGAAACACAACTAAACAACTCTCTCCTACAACCCCTATCACCTACCAGTTCGGATGAAATACTGCCTGTGGCAGGCTCGCTGGTAACTGTAACTGGCAAACCCTATGAAACATCACATTCAGCGCAAGATCAGCCGCTCCCAAATGAAGACCAGTCTGCTTCCAATGGCGACATGTCCTTCCTAGCCTCCCAAGAGTGGGAGGAGCTAGTCGCCTCTTACAGTCATGACTCCAGTAACCTTCCAAAAATTGCGCCGACAGGAAGAAGTAATATTAGTCACAATAATAAAACTCTAATTTGGGAATCATTATTAAGCACCATGCAATATTCAACTGCAGCTTTGCAATATCAATCTCATAAACTGGATCTTCAGCTCATAGTTTTACAAACTCTAGCCGACTTCACTTCAGGGATCGACAAGAAGCTAGGCGACTTGAATGGCCTAATAAAGAGAGGGCAGGAAGCGGCCTCTAAAACACAACCCGTGCAACAGGAATGCTCTTGCGCCCCAATTGTGGACAAATTACAAATACTCCCAACAATACTGGGTGACTTGCTGACCACCCTGAAATCAACAACCACAAACCAGAACACTGACAGTAACGATAACTTGATGGCTGATGAGAGTGCATTGGGCCCACAACCAACAGGGCCGACTTCATTAACCAGCGAACTTTTATTAGAAGGATGCAGTCCGTCGCAAGGCATAAAAACCGAACCATTAAACATAAATGACTTACCAAAAAAACCCGGACGTAAGCAAAAAAGGAAAGGCAGGAACAAGAAACCAACAGTCCAAGTCCAACATTCGGCCATCTATCTCCAGCATGGCCCAGCCACAATTGAATCAACAAGCGATGAAACATCAAACACAGCAGTGCCAGTACAGGCAAAACGCACGAGGGCCTTGATCACAACACCCAATCCCTCAAAGCCGCAGCAAAGGTGTTCTTGCCCCCCAGACAGTGTTAGCAAAAAACGAGAGGACGAGATTGAATTATCAGGGAAACCATCTGGCAGTTTCTCTAGCTTAAGTCCCTCTACTCAGAAGAAGACTCTGGCAAGCACTAACCCAAGGCAAGAGCCACCTACAACTATCTCGGATAGAAAGGTGCCTACTGAAGGAACACAAGTAATAACACCAAAATTAGGCTTAGACTCGTGGGACGCACAGAAAGAGCATCCACTACTCTCTACTCAAAACCAAGAGCAAGACGCAAGAGCGCATGACACGGCTCGGTTTACATCTGACCAACTGATATTTCCACATAACAACCACAACCCAGAAATAACCAAAGCGCACTTTCCTCACCAAGGGCCTTTTGTCTACACCGCAAATAACAGCATAGGTTCACCGTACCAAAATGGGATTTCACTTCCCCACACAGCAATTAGCATTGATAGCACACAGCCTCAAGATCAGGACTCAATTGAAGCAGAAGAGGCCGACACTATAATATTCCATCCTCATTATAAATCACGAGGTCGCGTGGATATATTGAATAGAGGGAATATTTTACGGCTCTTACAATCCATCAAATCCCTAGCCAACATCGAAAGTTTTGACTTACTGTCAATAGAATTCTCGCCATCTAACACTAGCCAGAGCCCTGAAGAGACCAGAACAAGATGGCGAACCTCGGAGGTTGCAGGCAGGATCTTACGGGAAAGAAACAGATTTCAAAATTGGGGGATAATCCTGAAATCAATCCCGAAGCCATTATATCCAACTCCCTTTCTTAGCACAGATGCAAATAACCCAAGTCGGACGACCTTTTCAGTTTTGAAAGGAGCAAGGAGCAAGTCACCAGGTACAACAACTGAGGCCAACCTGAGAATCGCCCTGTTACCAACTCAAGGTCTCCCCGACACATTGCATTCCTCAATAAGTAACAACTGGACAGACACACATCGGCTAATAACATCTGCACGTCCAAACTGACAGGCGACGGTCGCAGCACAGCCACTGCAAACAGAGCGAGCCGGAACCTCCATATGTGTCTGGAACATCAATGGCTTAGCCTCTAAAATGTACGATTAGGAGATCCTAAACTATCTGAAAACTTTTGACATAATTCTCCTTCAGGAGACCTGGGAAGACAATCCCTTTGATCTGCAAGGTTACACCTCCCACTCACTTCCGGCGACCAAGGGATCCGTCTTTGGTCGCCGTTCGGGAGGCTTACTATTCCTGGCCTCAATAACTGAAATAGGAGAGTTTCTTCCTGCAACAATACACTTAACACCACCAAGCTGCATCCAGGCTGCAAAAGTAACGCTCATGCTCAATCAGCTCAAACAGGAAATAATAATAATAAATGTTTATATGCACCCTAAACAAAAATCAAAAGCAGTGAAGGAGCTGCTAACGGAACTACATAGAGTAATGGAAGAGGAGGCAACTGACCTCATCATCCTGGCTGGAAATTTTAACATGCATCTCCTAGGGTTTACTCAGGACGATGATCCAACGCAGGAGCTCTCAGGCGCATGGGGTATCCCAACGCAAGGCCTAATAGAGCCCATTAAGCCTTCAAGGATTGCGATGAACCTGCTCCGGGAATTGGAGCACTTAAATATGAGAGCTCTAAACGGTCGGCTTAAAGACGACAACCCTCCAGTAGCCACGTACCACTCGACTACAGCATCATCTCATTTAGATTACACCTTTACGACACTGACTCTGTTTAACAACATTGCTACCTTCAAGATTGGCAACAATGAATTTAGCGATCACTTGCCACAAGAGTTGTGTCTTCAAACAAGACCTTGCCAAATACCAGAAACTAGCAACTCTATTGTGCTGGTTGAAACCAGTAATCTTAAAAGAATAAGGTGCAATTCTAACAATATATAGGAAATAACATCAACTGCTAAAGCTCTATACAGCCAAGGAAGAGTTAATCTAGCCCAGCCCTTGGAAAGCTGGGAAATGTTCGTTACATCCCTAGGAGAAAAAGTCTCAAATAGCCAAGGCCTGACAAAAAGGAAAGTAATTCCCACAATAACCAACGCAGCAAAGAGCCCAGTATCAAAAAAATTAAAGCGAACCATAAACCGAACTTTAAAGCAACAACGTAAATCTCCAAATAACCAGACTCTGCAAGGAACCCTCCGCGAACTAAAGACATCATTAAAACGGAGGAGATGGGTAAATAAAAGAGCAAAGGAAAATGAATTATGGGCAAAACTTCTCCACAATGCAAACCAGAAAAACAGTGCCAAATTCTGGCAATCAGTTAACAAACTGCAGCGCCCTAATCACTCTGGCATAGACTCTAATATCACTGAAGCTACCTGGGTTGACTATCTCTTCAATCACTTTAATGATCAGGAACCAGAAACAGCCACTCCCCCAGTCTATTCGGGCAACGTCTATCAGCACCGCCCAAGCGATGTCGACAGTGGACAACTTAAACCGACAAAACTAGAGACGGCACTACCATCAAGCCCACCCTGCCAACTAAGTGCAGCAGATGAGCATAATGGACCCATAGCTACAGCAATAAGGAAACAAATATCCAGAGGTAGACGGGCGGGAGCACCCGGCCCAAACGGCATACCACCAATGCTGTACAAACAGGATCCTGAATTTTGGTGCAACGCACTAGCTCCTGTGATAGGTCATGCCCTAAGAACCACAGCATTACCAGAGTCATGGAGAGGTTCAATAATTAGCCCTATACATAAGCAAGGAGCGAGGTCTGCCCCAAACAACTACCGCCTGATAGCCCTTATAGATACTGAGGCCAAATACTATGCGGGGATTGTATTAAATGATCTGATTAGCTGGTCTTCCACGAATCTCATTATACCAATAACTCAAACAGGTTTCCGTCAAGGCATGGAACTACAACTAATATTATGGCCTTAACAATGCTTATGGATGCTGCGAAGCAGGGCAAATACCCCTTATACCTCTGCTTCATCGACTACTCAGCAGCCTTCGACCACGTTGACCGCGCCAGGCTCTGGCACAAGCTGAACAGATGGGGGATACCATCAACCCTCCTAGACCAACTCATATAACTCCATACTAACACCTGGATCAGAATCAAACTAGGTGCAGGGAAGCATCTTTCAAGTAGAATCACCACAACAAAAGGGCTAAAGCAAGGATGCGTTTTAGCCCCCTTGTTATTCAGCCTTTTTCTGGCGGACTTACCGGCAGAACTGGACAGCTGCTCTTCACATGCCCCGAAGCTAGGTGGCATGACATTGACTAACCTGCTATATGCTGACGACCTAGTCCTGATTAGTCGAACTCCTAATGGACTACAGCGCCTCCTAGATGCAACCTGCAAATTCTCGCAACAGAATGCTCTAAAAATAAATTTTAAAAAATCCCAAATTATGGCAGTACACCATCACAAGAAGGCGAACCCTAGCTGGTATTTGGCTGGTAAACGTCTAGACCAAGTAACAAACTATAAATATCTGGGCGTGCTCTTAGATCAAAACAACTCCTTTAAGCCGCAGTTGGAATCTCTACGAAGGAAGGGAGCTATGACTTATTTAGCACTAAGACCTTTAAAGAAGTTGCTACCCGACTTAACACTAGACCCCTTCCTAAAAGTCCTGCGAGCCGAGTTGCAGCCTACGATCACCTATGGGAGCGAATCTCCAAAATCAGGCGATAGAAAGAAAGGGAGCCTTTGTAAAAAGCTGGCACAAAATTAGAGCTGCTGACTTAGGGTCCTTGAACAATCATCTCTGGGTTGAGCTGACCCGCACTGGAAAACTGCCAGTTAACGTGTACCTTCAGGAATAAATTTACACTCTAGGTCTCACAGACGCCTGGAACACCTCAATGGGCCATCCGGTTTTTAAAAAACTAGTAACAAAGTCAACAAGACTCTTATCAGCCATAGAGGACAAGAAAGCATTATCTAAACGAGCTCATGGCTGGGTTGTCCTCAATAACTATGATGTCCTCAAACCCCAACCCTATCTCAAGGCCGGAACTAAGATTGCGACTAAGGAAAAATTCTTAAGGCTCCGCTTGGGAGTCGGCTCAATCAGTCCGTTTTTACCGCCTTGGGAAAGAAGAGGAGGAGACCAGCCTGGTCGTCTGTGTGCTTGCGACACGGAGAACCTGACTCACATTATATGTATTTGCAATAAGCTAATGGACATACGGAAAACCTTGTTAAAACCATTTTTTAACCAGCACGGAGTAAGGTCCTGCTGGCAGGCGGTGATGCTGTGCTTTAACCCCATTTTAGTACAGCTCAACTGCCACCTCACAAATTTCTTTGACTTAACAGCATTATGACTAAAAAAATCTACGCTCAGCAGTTAAGATCAAACCCCGGCTTGGGCATTATCCAAGCAAGCCCCGCAATGCTAAAAAATGGCACTGTATATTGGCATTAGGATGTTACAACCAGGGGCAACAGGGTGCCGTTATTTGCTGTACGGGAACATCTTGTCAATTTAAACAGACAGCTCTTATCAAACAGACTTTTTAACAGACTGAGCCTTAACTGTGTCAATGTAGCTATGTACTTCCGAGAGCAATTTTAACTTTTATGCACAAAACAAAGCAACTTATTTTAAATTTTGTAATTCTTATACTAGTGCAATGTTCTTTGATTTTATCATTAATGTACAGTATGCAATGGTTTTAACTAATCACGCATAATAAAATTTACTTACTTACTTACTTGTTGGGCCATTTTAAATCAACATCTTCATCATGCTTTTGAAATTCAACACCAGTGCAGTAAATAGTGCAATTAATTTTCCATAAAAGATCCCTTCTTAGCAGATTTACAGGACTTGAATCACATACCACAAATTGAAGGTCCTCCTCAAATAGACCTAATTTTACTGGAACGTTCTTTGAAATGGGATTAGTTATATGTTTATTTGTAACACCTACAACTTGGATCTTCTTTCCCGAGAGGGGAATGTCTGGTACTCCTACCGTTCTAACAGTGGAACAGGTAGCTCCCGTGTTGATGAGAAATGACACTTGGTGGCCATTAACCTCTCCTTCTACAAATGGTCAACCTTGGTCTACCTCTAAGACTGCGCCAAGTACACAATCTTTCTCTCTCCTCAGGCACCATCATTGAGAATTGTCAGAATTGAAAACTCTCGTTCTCCAAAATGGGGAAATGTGGAAACGGGTTCTGATTTTGGAATGGATTTGAATTTGCTTTGGGTACTTGATTCATATTGAATCTGGAATTACCCATATTCTGAGGGGCCATGGGAGCTTGTGGGACCTGCATCATAGGAATCTGTGATTGCACTGGCATCTTCATTCATTGGACTGGAACCTGAACTGGAACATTTGGCATTTGCATTTGATTTACGCCTTGCATTTGTCCATCACCACTTACTCGATTTGGATTCTGTCTACCCTCTCTCTTCCAATGCCCGACCCTGTTACAATAATGACAAGGGATTGATTTCTTCAGTGTTGCAATATCTACTACACAATTCGTATCAATGAGAACACTTTGATTTCTACCCTGTGGAATACCAACACTACCTTGCACAATTTGACCTCCAACCTGAAAATCAACCCCTTGCATTCCACCAACATTTCCTCCATTTGATTGATTCTGAGATCCTTTTTGAGACAGCTTAATCTGTGCCAGCATAAACTTCTCTTTACGTCTCTTCTCCTTGATTTCATGTTCATCACTACAGTAGTTTGCATTCCTCAGGATCTCATCTAAAAGTTTTGTCTGCCAACAAATCACATTCTGTCGTATGTGCATACTGATCTCTGGTCGAAACCCAAGAAGGAACTGCCACACAAAATGTCCCATATCTTCCTTTTCAGGATTTTCATGTCCACTATGCTGTTTAAACACCTGCAACAATCGTTGAATGAATGAATGATGTGACTTATAAAGCGCACAAATGCCTGGAGGTGTCTTGGCGCTACAATGACCAGAGTAGAGCTGATGAAAAGTAATTGAAAGAAATCACTGATTAAAAAGCCAAGTTTTGAGATTCCTCCTAAAAGCAGCGAGAGAGGATGCTGCTTTCAACTCCAAAGGGAGACGATTCCAATTAAGGGCAGTGACTCTAAAGAAACTTCTCTCCGCCCCCCCCTCCCCCAGGTAGCTAGTTTCAATGGCAACCTTCAAAAGACCCCTGACCTTGACTGGTAGGTCGCTCCCCCACCACACAGCTCCGTCTGTGTGCCCTGCTGCTGCCCCTGATTGTGCTCTGTTTTTCCTTTCTGTGCCCCCTGCTGCCCCTGATTGTGCTCTGTTTTTCCTTTCTGTGCCCCTTGCTGCCCCTGATTGTGCCTCGTTTTTTCCTTTCTGTGCCCCCCTTGCTGCCCCTGATTGTGCTCGTTTTTCCTTTCTGTGCCCCCTTGCTGCCCCTCATTGTGCTAGTTTTTTCCTTTCTGTGCCCCCTTGCTGCCCCTGATTGTGCTCGGTTTTTTTCCCTTTCTGTGCCCCCTTGCTGCCCCTGATTGTGCTCGTTTTTTCCTTTCTGTGCCCCCCTTGCTGCCCCTGATTGTGCTCGTTTTTCCTTTCTGTGCCCCCTTGCTGCCCCTCATTGTGCTAGTTTTTTCCTTTCTATGCCCCCTTGCTGCCCCTGATTGTGCTCGTTTTTTTGTTTTTTTCTCCTTTCTGTGCCCCCTTGCTGCCCCTGATTGTGCTCTGCTTTTTCCTTTCTGTGCCCCCTTGCTGCCCCTGATTGTGCTCGTTTTTCCTTTCTGTGCCCCCTTGCTGCCCCTCATTGTGCTAGTTTTTTCCTTTCTGTGCCCCCTTGCTGCCCCTGATTGTGCTCGTTTTTTTCCTTTCTGTGCCCCCTTGATGCCCTGATTGTGCTCTGTTTTCCCTTCTGTGCCTGTTTCCCGCCGCTGCGCCCTGCGGCCCTGCCCCCTCACTGCCCATTCGCTGCCCCATTCCCTGCTCCTCCCTCCCACCTCCCCATTTATGATGGCCGCTGCGTGGTGAAGAGAGCGACCCCTGACCTTGACTGGTAGGTCGCTCCCCCACCACACAGCTCCGTCTGTGTGCCCTGCTGCTGCCCCTGATTGTGCTCGTTTTTCCTTTCTGTGCCCCCTTGCTGCCCCTGATTGTGCTCGTTTTTCCTTTCTGTGCCCCCTTGCTGCCCCTGATTGTGCTCTGTTTTTTCCTTTCTGTGCCCCCTTGCTGCCCCTGATTGTGCTCGTTTTTCCTTTCTGTGCCCCCTTGCTGCCCCTCATTGTGCTAGTTTTTTTCCTTTCTGTGCCCCCTTGCTGCCCCTGATTGTGCTCGTTTTTTTTTCCTTTCTGTGCCCCCTTGCTGCCCCTGATTGTGCTCGTTTTTTCCTTTCTGTGCCCCCTTGCTGCCCCTGATTGTGCTCGTTTTTCCTTTCTGTGCCCCCTTGCTGCCCCTCATTGTGCTAGTTTTTTCCTTTCTGAGCCCCCTTGCTGCCCCTGATTGTGCTCGTTTTTTTCTCCCTTTCTGTGCCCCCTTGCTGCCCCTGATTGTGCTCGTTTTTTCCTTTCTGTGCCCCCCTTGCTGCCCCTGATTGTGCTCGTTTTTCCTTTCTGTGCCCCCTTGCTGCCCCCTCATTGTGCTAGTTTTTTCCTTTCTGTGCCCCCTTGCTGCCCCTCATTGTGCTAGTTTTTTCCTTTCTGTGCCCCTTGCTGCCCCTGATTGTGCTCGTTTTTTTTCCTTTCTGTGCCCCCTTGATGCCCTGATTGTGCTCGCTTTTCCCTTCTGTGCCTGTTTCCCGCCGCTGCGCCCTGCGGCCCCGCCCTCACTGCCCATTCGCTGCCCCATTCCCTGCTCCTCCCTCCCACCTCCCCATTTATGGCGGCCGCTGTGCGGCCGCGCAGCGGACGTGTGCAGCGGGCGCGCGCGCTGGCGCGCCAAAGGCGCGCCTAAGGCAAGCCCGTCTGCGCCCGTCCGCGCCGTGACCGCGCCCAGCGCCAGACCCCTGGTCCGGGCATCCCCGCGCCCGCCACATCAACAGACGCCGATACGACGCCAGCACCCTCCACGCACTCAACCCCGGAAAAGATCACGCCTGCTACCAGGCCACCCCGAAGCGCACCCAAGGGCCCTTCACCTGCCGGAACTGCAGCTTCGCCAGCACCCGCCCCGCCAAACCACCGCCCAGGAAAGAACCCAACTACCTCAGATGCATCCTCCTCAACACCCGCTCCGCCCGCAAACACGCCATCGAACTCTGGGACCTTCTCGACTCAACCTCCCCAGACGTCGCATTCCTGACGGAGACCTGGCTGAATCCCGCTTCAGCCCCCGACATCGCCATTGCCATCCCGGACGGATACAAGATCACCCGCAGGGACCGCACCAACGGAGTCGGAGGAGGCATCGCCATCGTCCACAGGAACACCCTCAGAGTCTCAACCAACACCGACGACACCCTCAGCACCGCCGAACACATGCACTTCCAGATCCACACCGATCCCAACACCACCCTCAGAGGAACCCTCATCTACAGACCCCCGGACCCCGACCCACAGTTCAGCGATTCCATCGCTGACTTCGCCAGCACACACGCCATCGCTCCACGGACTACATCCTCCTCGGGGACCTGAACTTCCACCTCGAGAACAACAAGGACACCAACTCCACCACCCTGATCGACAACCTCGCCACCCTCGGACTCAGACAGCTCGTGACTACACCCACCCACGCCGCCGGCCACACGCTCGACTCCATCTTTTCCGCAAGCCCACACGTCTCCTTCAACCACACCTCCGAACCCCACTGGACTGACCACCACTGCATCCACTTCACCTACAGGAAGCCCACCACGCACCACCGCACCGAACAAATGCCTCGCCGCTGCTGGAGCAGAGTCACGGAAGACCAGCTAACCACAACCCTCGCCCTGAGCCCACCCGCCGAACCCTCCGACCCCGACACCGCCGCCCGCAACCTCAGACAGTGGATCGACGACTGCGCCAACACCCTCGCCCCGCTCAAGAATCCGCCCAACAGCCACACCAGCAAGAAAGCCACCTGGTTCACCGAAGACCTCCAGGCCTCCAAACGAACATGCCGAAAACTGGAGAAGATCTGGCTCCACGAACGGACAGCGGACAGCTACGCCGCCCACAAGAGCGCCACCCGCAGTCACCATCACCTCATCAGATCCGCCAAAAGGGCCTCACTCAAAGACCGCCTAGACAACAACGCACACAACAGCAAAGAGCTCTTCAACATCGTGAAGGAACTCTCCAACCCCAGCTCCAACACCAACGACATCCAGCCGTCGCGAGACCTGTGCGACTCACTGGCCACCTTCTTCCACCGCAAAATCGCCGACATCCACGACAGCTTCAACACCACGACCGCCCGGCAACCACCGAGACCACTGCCCCCACAACCACCAACCGCCTGCTCTCCTGGACCAACATCAACGACGAGGACACCAGCGAGATCATGAACACCATCCACTCCGGTTCACCGCTAGACCCGTGCCCTCACCACATCTTCAACAAAGCCAGTACAGCCATCGCGCCCCATCTCCGGAAAATAATCAACATCTCCTTCGAGACAGCAACCTTCCCGGAAAGCTGGAAGCACGCCGAGATCACCGCCTTACTCAAGAAACCCAAGGCAGACCCCAAGGACCTCAAGAACTTCCGACCCATCTCTCTGCTCCCGTTCCCCGCGAAGGTCACCGAGAAAATCGTCAACAAACAACTGACCCGCTACCTCGAGGAGAACAACATCCTGGACCCTTCCCAGTCCGGCTTCCGCAGCAACCACAGCACCGAAACCGCCCTCATCGCCGCCACCGATGACATCAGGACCCTGCTAGACAACGGAGAAACAGCAGCCCTCATCCTCCTGGACCTATCAGCCGCCTTCGACACGGTCTGCCACCACACACTACGAACACGCCTTCACGATGCCGGGATCCAAGAGAAGGCCCTGGACTGGACCACATCCTTCCTTTCCGGCAGAACACAAAGCGTCCGCCTCGCCCCTTCCGATCCAAGGCCACCAAGATCATCTGCGGCGTACCCCAAGGCTCCTCCCTCAGCCCAACGCTGTTCAACATCTACATGGCACCCTCGCCCACGTCGCCCGACAGCACAACCTCAACATCATCTCCTACGCCGACGACACCCAGCTGATCCTCTCCCTCACCAAAGACCCTCACACCGCCAAAGCCCACCTCCATGAAGGAATGAAGGCCGTCACCGAATGGATGAGGACCAGCCACCTGAAGCTGAACTCGGACAAGACGGAGGTCCTCATCCTTGGTTCCAACCCTTCAGCCTGGGACGACTCCTGGTGGCCAACATCACTGGGAACAGCCCCGCCACCCACCGACCACGTACGCAACCTAGGGGTCATCCTCGACCCCACCCTCTCCATGACTAAGCAGGTCAACGCCGTTTCCTCATCCTGCTTCAACATCCTCCGAATGCTCCGCAGGATCTTCAAGTGGATCCCCACCGAAACAAGAAAAACAGTCACCCAGGCCCTCGTCACCAGCAGGCTGGACTACGGAAACGCCCTCTACGCAGGAACGACGGCTAAGCTCCTGAGACGGCTGCAACGCATCCAGAACGCCTCTGCACGTCTTATCCTCGACATCCCCCGACGCAGCCACATCACACCCCACCTGAGAGACCTGCACTGGCTCCCTGTCAACAAGAGGATAACCTTCAAGCTCCTCACCCACGCACACAAAGCACTCCACAACTCCGGACCAGCCTACCTCAACAGACGACTCAGCTTCTACACCCCTCCCGCCAGCTCCGCTCGACCAGCCTCGCCCTCGCCACAGTCCCCGCATCCGGAAAACGACCGCCGCCGGCAGATCCTTCTCCCACCTCGCCGCCAAGACCTGGAACACCCTCCCCACCAACCTCCGACAGACCCAAGACCTACTGGCCTTCAGAAGACTCCTCAAGACCTGGCTCTTCGATCAGTAGCAGCACCACTCCCTCTTCCCCCAGCGCCTTGAGACCCTCGCGGGTATGTAGTGCGCTTTATAAGTGACATGATTGATTGATTGATTGAGCAGGAACGTAGTGTTCTACATGGTAAGTACCACACAAAATTTTCCTTAAAATAGGCAGGGCCTTTCCCATAGAGTGATTTATAAGCTAGGCAGAGAGCCTTAAAGGTACTACGATGTTTAACTGACAGCCAATGCAGTTGTCTAATACTTGCCCTAACTGATTGAGACTTAGGAATTTTTTTAAAGAAACCATGCAGCCGCATTTTGAGTGGTCTGCAGCTTTTTAAGCGGGTCATTCGAAAGCCCCACATAAAGACTATTAGAATCGGCTAGTCGAGACAAGACCAGTGCAATAACTACTGCCTTCAGTAGGTTGGCCGGAATAAATTTTTGATTTCTTTTTACAATTCTAAGCCAGTGAAAGGCGGAGGATGTAACCGCATTGACTTCATCTTTATATTTCAGCTCCCTATCCAGTAGGAACCCCAGGTTTTTTACTTTGGACGTGGATGTTGGTGTAGTGCCCAAATCTAAGGGCCGCCAGCTGGGTGACCAGGCGATAGCCCTCATAATAAGCATGCACTGATTCTTTAGCTTCTTGAGAAGTTCTGTTGATCTTTAGCCAATCGATAACCATAGCTGGAACTTTTCCTTTTAAAAAGGTAATCACCCCACCATACTTGGTCATCACCACAGGTAAAGGCGCACAAGTACGTGCATCTCTTGAATGCTCAGTGTGTTGGCCATTGCACAGCTGTCCTACATACATCACTTGGTACCACAATATCAAAGAAAGTTTTCAAGTCTGTCCAAAAATCTTTTGAAAGTTTTACAAATCTGTGAACCTGTGTATACCACTGAGCGGGATTCACTCTTAATTTTGGATAGTTGTCCATAAATGTTGCAAGATCCCCTCTACTCCATGGTACATGAACATACCCTCCAGCTGGTATTTCCCTCATTGGAAATGTTAAAGCCTCTTCTTCATCTGGGGGGTACTGGTGGTGGCTTAACATTTGCTTCTGTAACAACTGATTTTTTTCTTTTTCTTTCCCTGTTTCCTTACCCACTTGGTCTCACATGATGCATGGGCAATGCCACAGCTGGTTTCCATGGCAGCGGAGGGGTCTGTCAAAATTGCTCCATTTGCGGATGCACTTTACCTATTCTGCAAATCAGGATTTATAAAGCACAGCAAATCACCCGTGAGGGTCTCAATCTCATCCCTGAGGATTGCATTGTCACAATAGCTTCATCATCTAACTGTGCCCTGAAGATTTTCTGTACAGGAACACTCTTAGAGAGATCTACCTTGAATTTTCCTGCCAAATCAGTTAGTCTGTCATGTGTGGCCCTTGCACGTCTTGTGATTTCTTTACTCAAATATATATGTTTGTATTCCTTGTATTATTTTCCAATGTGAAATGTCTAGACATCCTCTAATAATTTCTTCTAATTCCACCTTCAGTTCTGGTACATCTAAGGGCATCACTCTTTCCTGACTAGTAGATGGTCTCTCTGTCTCTCCCACCCTTTTATTTTATGATTTTTCTTCAAACCCTGGGGGAAAAATCCCATCATCAAATGGTCCTGTCTCTCCCTGGACAGTTGGTGTCATAAAGACAATCCTTCTCCCTTCTCTTAATGATTGAACATTTTATGGTAGGGTCCAGGCAAAAGATTTTGAATTTTGCTACGTCTGAATGAGCTCTGTCGCATCTACTCCTCCTACAGCACCTAGAACAGTAGGATTTGGTTTAATATTTATTGGTGCAGTTGCTGCAGGCATCACTAAGGATTGAGCTGATACAACTTGTATCATGGCTGCTGGAACAAGCTCCATAGAAGCAGTAACACCTGGAGCTATGACTGTAGGGGCTCCTTCAGCAGGTACAGTTGTAATCGGAAGTATTGGAAATGGTCTTTCAATCTGAGTTGTATTCGGGTCAACAGGGGCTGTAGCCAATGTAGCACTAGTGGTTGTAGCACCATCTATACTGGGGTTGTCCCCCTAATCACTACCAGAGTCTGTTTTTCTTGCAGCTTACCCTTCACCATTTTCCCGTTTCTGATTCTTTTTAGACTTTTCAGTAGTTATAGCTGGGTTCATTCTGGCTTCTTCGACTATACATTTCCTCCGCCTCTGCTGTCCTTCATCCCAATGAGCATCTGCGTAAATTTGCACTGCTCCCTTTGCTCTATTCTGGTACTTTTCTTTCTGTTTGGCTTGAACTGCTCCCAAGCATTTATTGCTTATACCGTGTAGGTCTAGGAGGTGGCTTAATTTCATATTATTTTTTCTCTCAAGTTTTCAATAATCTTTAAATCAAAAGAGAACCATATTGTGGAAATTTGAATGGTCCTTCATTTTCAGTGATCTTGCACCACTTACGAAGCCACAAACATGCATGAAGCCCTACATTTGTCACCATATAATGAGCTGGCATACCTTCTGGTAAAGCCTCTTCACCCTCCCGAACTAGGACTCCGTACATCACCCCTCATCAAATCTCTAAGAGCCTTAAAACATTTCATGAGCACAAAATTCAACAATAAATGAACAGTAATCAAATTCTGAAAACTTCAATGTTTTGTACAATTTACAATTCTGTAAGCAGCAATCTCTTCCTCCAATCCGGTCACATTTTTCTCTTCACAAGCCTATTGCACCTTAATACTTGATGACTTGATGACTCGCCAACCAAACTCACCACTACACTTTACACCGACTGGTCTATCCCAGCATGGCACACTTTGACGTAATTCTTCACTCCTTGTAGCAGTTCATCCTCTTTTACAATTTCCGCATACACAAAATCTGCAACTCTAAGCAAGCACAATAAACAAATAACCTTGGTCTGCTCCGCTAAAGAAATCAAAGTAGTTCATTCATACAAGAAAAGAAACAATTGGTAATAAGGTTTTAACACCCTCCGACTCCCCCCACCCACACACACACGAATGAAACCTCGACCAGCGAGAAATCACTCTAAATTATATAGTTTCCCCTTTGTGCAAAAGGTCTCACTAACAGCAATCAATATTAGTACAATCACAAAAAATCATTAGATTACCCATCTCAATTGGGCAGTCGATGGTATCTCATGATTCTACACCACAAAACCTTACTAGACAAATAGCACCACAACTTGGTGTCTCTTGACAATATCCATCAACTTATCCCGGGATCTTGGATTTGTCAGAATCTGAGAATAACTTTAACTGCTTAACATCTAAGCATAAACGTGACTATTCTATCGAC
Organism: Calotriton arnoldi; assembly: GCA_963921515.1. Classification (NCBI taxonomy): domain Eukaryota; kingdom Metazoa; phylum Chordata; class Amphibia; order Caudata; family Salamandridae; genus Calotriton; species Calotriton arnoldi. The sequence continues at coordinate 172,528 of CAWUFW010006183.1, read as the reverse complement.
TTTACCAAGACATAGAACACATAGCTTCAACACAATAACATACTCTCAATTTAGACAATTGTGATGCATAACCCTATTAATATTCACACCTCCACCATTGCAACATCCTTCATAACCACAAACTCCTTCAGTCTTTAAGTTTGAGCTTTGGACATGGCCAATTCTTAACTTGGGCAAATTATTTCAGCTCCTTACTCCTGTGACAAAAAATGTCCTCTCGCTACCACTTGAGGGAGCAGGGTTTTCTATACCTTAATCTTCAGGGGTAATCATTAAATAACTCCACCACCGGTCAAAGGACCTTTGATCATTTACAAGGAGTAAGGAGCAATCATCTACATCAGTCCAATAACATGTTACATTTTAAATGATTTTCAGAGCAGTCAATAAAGAGAGTATTGTATGAGTTAAAAGAGTTGTATTTTTCAATGTCTCAGGTTTCTTTATTTTATTCAGCAAGAATTAGTCTTTTGAGCATCATCATTAGAAATAATCATATTCCAATAATTGATATTAAGCAAAATATAAGGCAAAATAATACATTAGTCAAAATAATAGCATTTGCTATAATGCAGCAAGCATGTTCCATAAAAGAAATTCCCTAATTTAAATATATATTAGAAAATGGGTACTCATAAACATTTTCCCAGGGGCCGCACAAAGCTGTCTAGGATGTGCTTGAGGCTGCATCAATGCTAGGCCATTCCCAGGGAGACAGGGAGGGGTGGGAGATTATCAGGATAGTTAAAAAAAGAACACCTTTTCATAACTGGAAAATTTTGAAAAAAATACAGGGGAATGTATTTTTTCAATTGGCTTATATTTAAACCAAGGCAATTTAAGGTGGAAGACACCTAATATAAAGCTATCTTGGCTTCAAAAATCTGGAGCCAATAGGAAAAACGCCCAGAACCAGGAAACAAAGAAGCTTGGTTACTAAAAATGACAGGAAAAAACTAAACTCCGGCAACTTTTATTTCTCTGCTGCTCATTCCTAGAGGAATGTCTGCAGGCTGCAAGGAGAGAAATGTCGGGCCCCAGAGACCCGTACTTTGAGTACCACTGTATTAGATGCAAATAAGGTGTCCGTTCGGATACTCGATAAAGAGTCCTGATGAGAGAAATCAAGTCGCAAGTATAAAACCTTAGCATAATAAGCCGGAATGTATTCTCAGCTCTAAATCAGCACACTATCAATCTAAAATAACTATGGCAATCTCTCATGAAGAAAAATATCAGAAACTCAAATATGAGTCTACGGTCAGAGAGTTGGGGAAGGAATCCGGCTGCTACTCTAGGAGCACCTGCTAATATAAACTCTCAATATTCTATGTTGCAACATTATTTTCTTTCATCTTCTACGTCCTCCAATTGAAGTTCAGCAATCTCCTGGAAATAGGCAATCTTCCCATTTTCTCAGACTGGTACAAAAGACTTTAGACATTAGACCTTGAAAAGTTACATAGTTCGCATTCTGGGGTCCAGACTGTTCTTCTCATGACTCATTCTTCCTGTTGCCGCCTCTCCTCCCGGTGAGAATCAGTTATCTAACACAAAACAAGTGCCTATTCACTAGCTAATAGAAGGCTTCTGGAAAGTTACAACATTTATGGGAAAGAGAGAAAAACACCTTGTGCAAACAACAATTCAGCATGAAAACAGGCCTTTGAATGTTAATGCATTATTTTAAGTTAACATGGCATCGACAGTTAGGCTAACTTTAGTATGATTGCCTACTACATTTTTTGTTCTTGTTTAGTATATGTGCAATTTAAACATAGGCTATGCACATTATTAATAAAAACATTTTTGTTTGCAAATAAACTTAGCTCTGGCACCTGTGTGTATACACTATACAAAAAAAAACTATTGGATTTGTCAATGCCTGTTTTATTTGTCTACGTGCATTTGTTTGGTTTGTAACGTCTATCATATTTACAGTATCTTAGATATAGTCTATTTTCCCTTGAAGAGATGCATAATGGCATTAACTTCCACCACAATGAACTCAGTATTGGACAAGAAATGCTTAGTGATTAACAGTTTCAAAAATTGCAGCAACACATATTACAAATATGGCCCTTAACCTAGTTGAATCATATACCTTTTCTTGTTACCTAGATGAAGAGGAACTGTGCCCATTCGTGCAGAGGAAAAAGAAAACCTCTTTTCCGTTTCTCACGGTAAGCCATTTCCATTTTTAGAAGATCAAGGCTTCTATGTATCAACGCATTTCTCCATAGACACAGAATGGGGAAAACCCTTTTGTACATCGGTCCCTAACTTCCTAAATTTAGCACGCTTCAAAAACATTCTCTCATATGCAGATATTTATATTGATTCCAACATTTTCTCTCACATTTACTTTGAAAATATATCAACATTTACAAATAAGAATCGATAGTATGTTGCTTCAAATCAGTTTTAGAGGGTAGAGAACGGTCAGGCTCCACAACTGGGTCCCGTGCGCCCTCTTGTGCTTCATTTGTGAAATCACACTTGGATTTTAGAAAGACTATCGGCGAAGCTTCTTTTAATAACCCTGAACGAAAGGAAAATCCGTACTTTGGTATCAATAGGGGCAGTCAAAGTTTGCAGACAAACGTGTGAAAAACCTGCAGGATTTAACATTTCTGTAGCGAAAAATCTGGCAAAATCGGTGGAATCAGCCATGGAAAATCAAATCTGTTTCTTGGGCCAAAGACAAAAATAATGACAAAAGTACATCAAAGCGCATCAATTACATTTATTTTCAGTACCCATGAATATTCAGAACACATGCTTATTACATATATTGAAAAATGACGCGTTTCTGCCACTCTCGTGCGCATCTCCTCACAGCTGCCGTTTGCGAATCTTGAATGATGCCTAGTACCTGCCTCCCTCACACACACGGCAGGACTGGCCATTTGTCTCATCGGGTATTGCCACGTGCCCCTGGAGACATTGGAGGCCGGGCTCTGAAGGGTCGTTGCTTCCACTGACATCTTTCCCACGTCCTCCAGCTCCCTTGGGTCTACTGCCTGAAAGGACAGCAGGCATAAGAAAGAAGAGGAAAGAAAGAGAGCTGCAGGTGATGGAAAGAGAGAGGATGGCAAGAGAGAGTTCAGAGAGAAAGCTGGGGAAGAGAGCGAGGCGAGGGAAGAGGACACTAAGAGGATGGAGGGGAAGGGAGCAAGAGAGTGCGACATAGAGGAGAGAGAGCGAGAGGATGGAAGGAGAGGGAGTGAGAAAGAGGATGGAGAGAAAGAGTCTGTGTGCTGTGGGAGCTTCTGAATGGGCTTTGGTTGCAGGGCTACCTGTTTGTCTGTGTGAGTAAAGAACACACAGTAAAAGGGATATCAGCCACTGAAAATTCACATTCACTATCATGAAAATCGTGACAGCCACTAGTAAGTCAGCGCACATGCGCAGAGCACTGGTAATGCTGTGGATCATCGCTATCGCTGAGTGAACGAGCACCAGTTGAACACAATAGGGCACACTTACTAATAAGTCGCACAAAGTAGCCCAGCAACTAAAGTTGCTGTGAGAGAGCGCAGGACAATTTCATATATTTAATTACGCTATCTTGCACCACGCACATTGCTTTGCACCAAAATAGAAAAGGGTGTGTGTGTGATCTCCAGTATAGGCTTGTATTTGAATAGTACCCTTCCAGTACAAAATACTATGCTCAGACCTACTTTTTTTTTTAAAAAATCCACTTTGTATGTGTGCTGTATAGTGCAGCACACATGCAAAGTTTAAAAAGTTTGGGGAAAAACTTTTCTTCTGCTCTGCACTCTGCCTCCAGGAGATATATTCTTTAGCGCAAAACCCTGCCTACAAATGTTAGCAGGTAGGGCTTTGCATCAAAAACCAAGGGGCGTTTGTATGAAATATCAGTATCGCGATTACCTAATTGAGAATTGTTTGTGTCTCGCAGATAGGAAATCACTATTTTGAATGTAAGAAAATATTCGAGGTTGAATTAGTTATTCAGTATTCATTCGGACCGCTATTTAGGGAATTGCAAATATCGATTAACTAAACAGCGAATCTGTTCACAAATAGTGAATGCTTCATATCCCCTACTTTGATGACATCACATCCATGAAATAGTTCATCAGTGAAAATTGGAGAGGAGTGCTGTGGAAGGGAGTTTGATAATCCATTCTCAATGTCCCTGAGGGTTTGCCGTCCACCCCTAACTTACGTGTAAATGTCATGAATTGACTCAGACAAGGAGGCTGGGGCCAGAAAAAGAAAACTAAAGTTTTCTGAAAATGAACTTGAGTTACTGACAGAGAAGTGTGTGTCTCACCACGATTAATTGTTCAGAAAAACTTCCCTTCCTAAAACAAAGGGGCAGATTTACAATAAACTAACGCAGCATGGTGCAGCAAGTCATTTTGCTGCGCCGCGTTAGTTTGGAAGCACAGGGATTCAACATATTTACAACAATATGTCGTATCTCTGTGCTTCCCCCTGCGTTGGCGCACAAACTGCTGCCATGCGCCGACGCAGGCACCCTTGCACCATGGTGCGAGGATGCCTGCGTCACATGGATGATTGTTTATGTGCAGGAAGGGTTCCCTTCCTGCACATAAACAATCAGAAATGGCGTTTTCCAAATTCTATGTGTGCTGCATTAGCACACATAGAACTTGTAAAACGTCATTTATTTAATGGATTGTTTATGTGCAGGAAGGGACACCTTCCTGTACATAAACAATCATTAGAGGTTATTTCTGCAGCACACATAGAACGAGGAAAACAATGAGGAGAAATAAATACATTTCTCCTCATTGCGCCGCCCTACACCTTCCCTGGGGAGGCGTAGCATTCAGACGCATTTCCAGATTTATGATTTCTTGTAAATCTGGAAATGTGTCTGGTTCCATGGGTAATGTATGGGAACACCCACAGCAACTCCCATGGAACGCCCCTTTCACGCAAAGTGCTGCGTGTAAAGGGGCCGTATTTACAAGGACAGGAAAAGCCATGCAGGGTGGCTTTACCTGTCCTTGTAAATATGGGGCAGAAAAATGCGCTGCCAGTGCGTCACAAAAAGTGATGCACTGGCAGGCAAGGGGTTGTAAATCTACCCCAAAATATGGAAGGCAATGCTGCAGACAATAAAAGGAGTGGGAGTCACACAGAGATCCATCAAGGAGATTTGGAAAACATGGTATGACCTCAGATCCAGGACGAAGGAAAAGGTAGCAATCTGGCTAACTGAGACCGGAGCAACTGGAGGAGGTCCCCCAACTGTTTCCCCCTGCACTTGAGGAACTCGTGGAAACAACATTGGAACCAGAGTCAGTGGAAAGCTTTGGTACAATTGACACATCTGAGATTCCAAGTGCCTCCCAAGGTAGGTGTACTACAGGTTCTAATAAACACAACCAATACATATTAATTATTGCATAAACACATGCCATGTAGCAACTAATTGTGTAAATGTGTGTATATGAAACACCACAATCATACCAGATATGGGTCGCACAGGAATGCCAGTGCGAGTAAATTAACCTTGCACATGAACAGTGCATTATGGGAGATGCAGTACATTCACAATAGGCTGCTTTGAATTTTCAAAAGTGTATTATTTCAACACAATAAAATGAAACCCATATTACACAGCCATAGTATAGCCAATATTAATGATTACATTTTCAAACAGATACCCATGCCCATGGGAGTCATGCTTCTGAAGGCGAGGGCCTTGAGGAGATCCGAATGCAACAGGATGAGCCACTTGTTGATTGGAGTCAAGACACAACTCCCCAATTGCCACCAATGAACCTACAGTGCAAGTAAAGCTACAATCATTCAATGTATTGGGTGCAGGAAGCACTCAGAGTATGAACCAGGAACCAGTAGTCCGGCCCAGAGAACCGTGGCACAGACATAGACCTGCACTCGCCATGCATCCAATAATCAATTCTCTGCAAACATTGAGAGTGGTGACCTCTCACAAAATGTGCAAGTGTTTGGTGGCTTGAAGGCAACGATGCTCAAAGTTCAGCACCTACAACAGAGGGAAATACAGCTGATTAATAATAAACTTACCAAGATTGAAGAAAAGTATGACAACAGGGTTAGACCACATTGCAACAACCCAAGCTGATAATCAACAGCACATGAATGCAAAGATTGATAATCTTACACAAGCTGTAAAGACCCTATATGTAGATATCAATGCTGACCATGTACTACAGAGACAAACGGAACCTTAACAGTCTGGCCACATTGATGGATTGACAAGAGCAATAAACAGACTTGCACTGCTGGAGATGTAAATCTTGGTGCCAGCACTTCTAGTCCTACCAAATGCAAGTCATAGCCTGACATCCGCATGCTTATGTTGATTTTCCTGTTTGTACACATATATCAAACTGTGTTTCAAGACTACTTGTCACATGACGTAATGCCATTTTATATGTCTACATTCCTAGCAAAACATAGAAATAAAGGTTGATTTATGTTTACCTGTACAAAATGCCTTTGAGTTTCATTCAGTAATATTTTGTCAATACTCCACTCACCCAGATAAATAATTCTCAGTTATGGTAGCACAGCTCCTTCGGAGTGAATTTAAATGTGAATTGTGGCAACAAAGGCTTATAATGCGGGAGGAAGGTTGGAAGATATTATGAAGGCAGCAGATTGGTCGAATGAAGAGGTTTTTAGGAACTTTTATTTTAAGCCAATTGAGCAAGTTGCAGGCTTGACTTTGAGCAGCTTTGAACATGTATTATGCCAACCTCCTGTCTTGACATAAAATGGCGATTCTCAGAGGTTTCACTGTCTAAAGAATCGTGATTTTATTAAAGACAAGAAGGCTAGTATTATCCCTCCTGCCCAAGGATGTGAGGTCTGATTAAGGAATTATAATTAAAGTCTGGATAAGGAATTGTAATTAAAGTAAGAAGATCAAGTTAAGTAACTTGTGTAACTGTGCAGATTGAATTGTGAATACAAACTGGTATTTTCAGAGAGACATAACCTTTCTTTCAAAAGTTTTGAGCCAATAATAATAAGAAGAACACAGATAATTGTAGGACAAGAGGAGTAAAGAACATTTTGGTTGAGATAGGGGAAACAAAAGACGAGGAGAATGGAGTACAAGGGACTTATAAAAAGGAATAAAATTCTATCTGATTATGAGTTCATTCTGTGCTCTAACTTGGAGCTTTTAAAGTTGCTGCTCAGAAGTGTTGAATAAAAAGTTGATGCATAATGCTAGCCTCCCTGTCTTTAATAAAATCATGATTCTCTATACAGTGAATTCTCTAAGAATCGCCATTTTTACACATCACAGTTACAATTGTTGTGCTTGTTAGAGTGTATTCAAAAGACAACAGAGGATTATTACACAAAATGTGTGAATTATCAAACGCTCCACTTTGAGCCTTGAATGGATGCCACTGCACAGTGGGAGGACGAGACGGAAATCTCCACAAAAATCTGTTTTCGCCAGTGTGAAGTTGTGAATGATCTGGGAAGCCCCAAATGACTGCAGCATATAAAACAATTGGGACAGGTCTAGCTTTGTAGATTGTCACTGCCACATTCACTGGCATAGACCCTAACTTGGAGGCAAATTTAAACAGAAAGACTGTGGCTGCTTCAAATTGCATTGATCTAACCACCCTCAAATGCTTCCATGTGGGCCTCTTGTCAAAAGGGACCCCCAAGTATTTAAAAGCAGGGACGCGCCCAAGACCATAGTGTAAGATTTAGATGTATTTGTGCGGAGTCCTAGTTCGGACATGAAAGAAACAAAGGCATCTAGCAGTTTCCGAAAGTCCCGACCTGTTCTAGCCATAAGGACACAGTCATCCACATACATCAACACGGGCAGCGGGAGAGTCCCTACCTTTGGAGGATCAGCTGAGGCAGCGATAAGTTTCTCGTCAAAGTCATTGATGTAAAAACTGAATAGAAAAGAGGACAATTCACAGACCTGCCTGACACCCTTTCTGATCTTAAACAGGGACGTACATTCCCCACCAGGGCAAAGCGAACACTGCCCTGTACGTCCTGGTGCAGCAGGGCAAGAATAATTTGGGGATTAGCACCCTTAGCTGAAAGCATGTTCCACAGCTTAGTCCTAACTATGTTTTCGAAGGCTGCGCTAAGATCCATAAATATCTAAAAGAGACAGCCTGTTTTTTACAAGGACGTATTTGGACATAATTAAATAGAGGTTCAAGCACTGGTTGACAGTACCCAGACCAGATCTAAAGCTGTATTGAACTGCGGTTAAGATGTTATTCTCGAGCGCAGCATTCAAGCTTGTCCAGCAGTACCCTACAGAGTTTTGACTGTGGCATCTATTAAAGATATGGGTCGGTAGCAATACAGATCGCACCTGTCCCCCTTCTTGAAGATCGGAATGATAATCGCCCTAGACCAGGATTTAGGAGGGCCAACCAGGGACACACAGATGGATGAGCCTGTCAATAAAAGAGCCCAAAATGTCAGATTACCCTTAAACATGTCGGCGGGGACGCCGTCGTGCCCAGGCGCCTTGTCACATTGACACCTGTATATTGCTAAGGTAACTTCCTTGACAGTAAAGGTTACATACTCACTACCACCCATGTCACTTGTTGCAGCCTCATTGAGTCAAAAAGAACAGTTGTATCATGTGAGTCACATAGCGCAGTGAAGTAACCCAAACATGTTCAGTGATGTTTGTGTCAATGAACTGGGATGGGTTTGCGGAGAAAAACAGGGGCATTGACTATCGTCCAGAAAAGAATAGGAGATGCATTGAAGGAGTGGGAGGTCATTTCAGTTATTTACTGCACAATCCCACCAGGGAAGACAATGCACTCTTGCACTGATGGAGACAGAACCAGGCAACAACGGGTGGGAGGGTAAAGGTGGGATGAACCAAACAAGAATGAGAGGGGGTGGACTGGTTGGTATTGGGCAAGCAACAACATGATGTGGAGGAGACAGGTGGAGGCTAAAAATAGGCAAGCAAGGATGGGACAATGAACAATAGGGGAGGGGGCAGCAAGACAACAGAGGGTGAGAACGGGGCAGAGCAAACAACATCACTGAGAGAGGAGACGGACTGCAAACATGTGCATTCGTATAGAGTGCTAGCAACAAAGTAAAAAAAAAAAAAAAAGCGCCTCCAAAAAATGCCCGGCCAGTGGAAGGTGCTGTAGCGCCACTGGGCCAATTTACTTTACTCAATTCATCTTTTTACACTACACCTCAGAATCATCTACTTGGTCTGCTGATGGATCTTTTAACCATGCCAAGAGGGGTCGGATATAGGGGATCCAAATCCAGTTATCCAATGAGGACCTGAAATTGGGTAACTGACCTACAAACTGGTAATTAAATTCATTTATATGACTCTCAAGACTAGGCTATATAAATACAGAATTATCACAGCTAGACCAAATCTCGTGAAGAAATTCAGTCGGACTAGAATCACGCAAACCAATAGTTCAGTTCAAGCTATGCAAAATAGTAACATTAGTATCTGTTGTCCAGAGATCTCTCTCCATTTGAATTCTCATCCCTCATTAAGGCTCAGATTGGAACGCACAATCAATAATTGGAGACAAGTCAAAGAGAGACAGAAACAGGATTTACGGGTGGTTAGATTTTGTCAGTAAATCAAAAGGTAAGTATATTTAAATTAATTTAGGAGTGTAGAATAATCTAATTAAGCTCTTTCGGCCCATCAATTACCAAAGTTTAGATGAAAAGTTCAGGAAAGGACATGAATCATTTCAGTTCAAAGGCTATCGCTCTCCCAAGAGGGAAAGAAGTCAGGGAATAGTGCACACAGCGTATGCTTTTGCCAGGAGTGTCTGCAAGTCCGCAAAGGAGAAAAGTCTTCTGTGGCAAAATGGCATCAATGGCGAAAGTGGCGAAAGTAGTGAAAGGTGGTGAAAAAGTGTCCCAGTTCTCATCATTCCAAGGTATGAAATAAGTTTTCAAGTTCCAGGGTGACACCTTCCTGGGTCACCTCATCTAGTCAGACCACTCAGTCCATTGGTCAGTTTGTATAGGATGATCGTCATGCGGCATAAAGAAGACACATTACATGAGAAATCGGTGGTGATCATCACGTAAGCTGTCAAACCATTAAAAAATGCAAAATGCAAACAATAGTTCTTTAGCAACAGCTCATGAGGGAGTTCAAGATAACAGTTTCTCACTGCAGATGTTCCTAATGTAACAATTTAATATCAAGTAGTCCTATCATGAGCATGGAAACTCGTTGTGACACATAGTGTCACCTCACATTTCAAGTCAGCGAAATCTTTCCATGAGAACGGAATCAAGCTTTGGAAAGAAAATGCAGGCCTAATTTGAATTTTGTCCAGGAAATACACAATATAAAATAATGGAAATATGCATTTCATGTAGGGTCTTTAAATCATTCACATATTGTTTTCCTGTTCATTGCACTCCTGTAGCATATCAGATTCTTTGCAATTTTCATGTGTAACTATGACACGTTACTACATTACCAAAGTACCAATATGTAAAATTATTTTAAAATCTAAAGAAACAAAATAGTTTCTAGTAACCTTCATTAGAACATGTAGCAAGATTATTCTGCATAAGTTTCAAAGAATTTGGAATTATATAACCGTGCAGCACACTACTTGCTGCACAATTTCATATCTACTAAACGTGGAGTTCAAATATGAGACTCCTAAAATACACATATAATATCATCTAAATTAGTTTAATAAATTCTTCATACATGTCATTATTTAAAGGAGGATGGTTAAGGTGAGTCACCACATTCACATTTCTATTCCACATTAAAGAATACACCATCGTAATTTAGTAAACATGAACCTAGGTTATTCAACATGTAATTTTGTCTACTCTACGCTCTTCTGCATGCTTTTACGATGCAGTAACTAAATATTTCTCATCCAAAATGCATAGGGAGCACAAATTGTGTACGTTTGTCATTTTTCTGTCAAAAAGGTGTCAAAATCGGTTTTATGTGTCAACTAGGGATTGAGCAGTTTATCTGCTTTATCAATCCCCCATTTGATGGCGAATGAAGCCATTAAAAAAAATTATTTTTTTGATGTCACACACTACAACTTTGTAGTCTTCATTATCTTTAATCTAGAGTTTTCTAAAGCATTCATCTCATTGTAGTACCCACATTGTCTATCTTCTAATTCTATTTCAGCTCTTTTCCTTTTTAATTCCTCTAGTTTCTTTCTTTGTTTTCAAACGTCTGTAGACCTTAAAGATGACAACCAAGGTTAATACACATAGGGGCATATTCACAAGGAGCTATCGCCGAATTGACGGCACTTTATCGCAGCCAAAGTCGTGATAAATATACCTCCCCATTCACAAGCTGGTGTAAACAGCCAACAGCACCAGTTTAACCGCGATAGCAGCCGCAAAAAACATCGCCACAGAGGACCCGCGCAACTATCGCTAATGAGATGCAGAGTAGGCGTTCCCGTGCCAAAAGGCACGACAACATCACACCTCAACATTCACAACGACCAGCCACATCGGCGATAAAAACACAAAACAGGCGATAAGGCGCGTTAGTACCAGGAAATCTACACCTGCTCTGACCTGGTGTAAAGTCGGACGGCAGCCTGCAAACCAAAAGGGAGCACAGCCCAGGGCTACATTGGAAGGGCAACAGATGCCATGGAGCCACCCATCATGCGGCCCGGACACCCAAGAGGGCCACAACACCCACCGCCACCACCCCCAGGACCACCCGTCCCTGGCACCCCCGACCAAAGACATGCCACATCAGCCACACCTAAACATGTACAAAATATTCCACTTGATGTCGCACAATCACAACTGGTGACATGCATGTGTCGTCACAGAAATGAGCAGCACACATTCACTTTCGAAGCAACAAATGAAACTTTATTAAAATGAACACCGAAATGAAATGAAGACACATGGCCGCTCCCCTCGGGACAATACGTAGGTCACAGCCTGAAGACAAAAAACATGATGAGAAGGTGTGTCCTGCGCACATCAGAGGACAGAGAGAGAGCGAAGGAGAGAGAGAGAGGAAGAGAGGGAGGGAGAGAGGGAGAGAGAGAGAGAGGAAGAGAGGAAGAGAGAGAGAGAGTGCCGCCCCTGCGCACCCAGGCCACACTGCTCACCTGCTGCCACCGGTGTGTCTCCAACCACGTGCCTGTATGTATAGCAGGACACCAGGTCACACATCTGAGTCAGAGCCGTCAGCTGAAACAGAGTCCAGATACATGACTGGCACATTACACACACTTGCACAAGACAACATTGCCTGCCCACACATGCACAACCAGGCAGAGGCACCGCAACCCCTCCCGACGCCCATCGGAGCATGCCCGCCCATGCACACCCAGGCCTCAATGCTCACCTTCCGCCACCGGCGGGTAGACAGGAGGTCCCACCACGTGCCGCTGCAAGCCACAAGTCCGGGGCCCGCTGACATGGCACCCTCCACATCATGCAGCCCCGCTCCGCAGGCCACCAGGTCTCACGTTTGGTGCTGGGTCTTGATTACTCCATGGCATAGGACATACCAGTGCACCCGGCACCATCGCAGGCTGCACACCCGCTCAGCCCAATGGGTGCCACCAACTCTGGGATCCCGGAAGCGACGCCACGTGGCGGTAGGCCCGCGCTGCCCGCTGGCTCTGGCCTACACTGCGGTCCAGCAGGGCACACAAAACCTGAGCTGTCCGGACCGCCGGGATGGGGCATCATCGCAGGCTGCACACCCGCTCAGCAGCTTAAGGTGCCACTGACTCAGTGCACCCAAAGTCACCGTCCCGTGGCGGGGTGCCTGTGCTGTCCGCAAGGCCCCGTGTGCCACTAACCCTGTGCAACCCCAGTCTGTGCCACGTGGTGGTAGGCCCGTGCCGTCCACAAGGCCTCGTGTGCCACTAACCCTGTGCAACCTCAGTCTGCGCCATGTGGTGGTAGGCCCGTGCCGTTCACAAGGCCTCGTGTGCCACTAACCCTGTGCGCAAAAAGTCATGGGCCCTTAATGATTGAGAACCGTGGAGCGACCGTCATCCAGTCACCACCGGCAGAGGGGAATGTGACGTTGTCGGCCCCTTATGTTGGCGGAGTCACATGGCCTGTGACGCCTGTGCCGGATGGGTGTGGTGTGCGTGCAAACCTGCCCTCAGGGAGTGGCTGTGACATGCTGACAACTAGACCAGTGACCTGCACACCACCAGCGAGTATGCCTGCGACGGGTAGCAATGAGGGCCCCCCCCTCGGAGCATTAGCGGAGTGGTCTGGCCTGCCGTACGCCGGACCAGCGCAGGGCTTGCAACAATGACTCATGGGCTCTGGGCGTGGTTCAGTCCATGTCCGGACAAGGAAGTGACTGATGCGTGTGTCCCTGTTGTAGTGTTCACGGGACCCGGTACACAAAATGCAATGTAGCACCCTCTGACTGGCATCCCACAGGATGAACATCATTGACGCAAGGAAGTCACTGTCCCTACATTCATCCACACATTCACACATGAATGATGAAAGACATGACACAGCAGTGCGTCACTGGATGTTTATTGCACATCCAGTGCAGTTATGCAGCTGGAGCGGTACAGGGCAATGCCGAGCACACTACACAATATGGGCATGTGGAGGGCCAGCCAGAGTCCATCCGGGGATGACATGTACTGCGGAAGAGGAAGGGTACAGTCCGCAGTCTGGTCGCCGTGTCATTGGTCGTCAAACAGGATGTGGCAGTCCATGTCGCTGTCCTAGGTGAGTGCATTGGAGTGTATCGGGGGTCAGTGGAAGGTCATGAGGCCATGTGCGGGACCAAGCAGAAACAGGCCAGGTGGCGGAAATGTATGCTAGTGCCTCCTTCTGAGAGCCAACCCATCCACGTCCTCGTCCTCGGATGTGTGCTCTGCCCCACCTGTGGGTGTTGCAGTACCGGCTGCGGCACTGTGTGCCACGGACACATCAGGGGCCTGAGTGGATACGCCTGCCACACTGGGAGGCACTGACACACCAGGGGGCAGAGATGTGGATTGTGTGGGGGCAGCCGCATTCATCAGCGACACGCCTTCTGGCAGCAATGCCATGATGAAGTACTGCAGGGCATGGTAGATCCCTGCTACATTTCAATGGTGTGCAGCGGTGGCTGCCATCCTTTCCGCCTCCATCCGCACCATGTCCTCCATGAGCCTCCGCATGTGTGCCAGCTCACGGCTGGCATCGCTGGAGCCACTCTGAGCAGACAGGTGTTCTTCTCTCCGCGTCATGACTCCAGCGATGTCAGTCAGGGCTGGTTGGAGACCATGGGGCGGACGTAGACACCCATGGATGGCGTCCAGTTTGGTAGGCCTGAGTTCGAACCCCACCCGCACCTGCTCAGCCGTCTCCCTCTGGCCCTCCAGCACACGGCGTTGGAAGGCCATGTGTTGTTCCTGGGGGTCTTGGGAGAGTGCCGGGGCTGTGGGTGCCTCCTGCTGGGTGGTTTGGGTGGTGGGTGGGGTCTCATCGATGTGGCTGGGCTGCCCTGATCCTGGAGGTGAGTGGCAGATGAGGTCAATGATGTCTTGGGTGGTTCGGGTGTCGATGCTGGTGTTGTCCTCCTCGTCATCAGTGAAGAGTGGCTGGGACTGCTATGCAGGAGGTGTTGACGATGCCCCTGCGATGTGAAGGGGAGATGGTGTATTACAATGTGTCCACATGTATGTAGCCGCATGGTACAGGTTGACATTCAGACAGCATGGCATTGTACATTGTGACAGTCTGTGGGTCTGGGCGAGGACCCAGGGTCATTGTGGGTGTGCGCTGTGCCCTGCTTGCTTGTGCATGTGTGCCATTATGGCCATCTCAACCCGTCCCCCCAGTACCTGGTGGTCACTCACCCTGTTGCGGTTGTGTTGTGTCATGTCGAGCAGTGTCCGGCCCCCCGACTCCAGCCACAGTCTCCACACTATTGACTGTCGACACCAGCTCCTCCATGTCATCCAGCTCCAGCTGTGGCGCTGGGCCCCCACCTCCGGTCTGCGTTGCTGCCTTCTGGTTGGCGGTGAGTTTCTCCTTGGTCTTCCGCTTGATGTCATTCCATCGCCTCTTGACCTCGTCCATTGTCCGATTGTGCCCTCCGACGGCATTCACCTTGTCGACGATGTCCCGCCATATTCCAGTTTTGGTGCCCAATGACACGTTGGAGGTGACGAAGAGTTGTTGATGGTGTTCCATCACCTCCGTGACTATGATCCTGTTCGCCTGCGGACTGAACTTGGCCTTCCTCGTCTTCTTGTCCTTGCCCTTTCTTGTCCCCGAGGTCCCAGGCTGGTCGTCCGGGGTGCTTGTGGGGTTGCGCTCGTCCTCTGCGCCTGCTCCGGCTGCCTCCATGGTGCTTGGGTGTTGGTCAGTTTGTGTGTGGGTGTTTTTTCTACTTTTATGGTGATTTTTGACACCTGCCAGGTGTGTGTTGCAGGCCTGGCGCTGCTTGTCGCTGATTTCCTCATCGCGCTTTGGCCCATCACGTGTTTTTTGGTGTTGTGGTTTGTGTTTTTATCTCCATCGTGGTGGTTGTATCGCGGACATTGTCCGCGGTTTCGGCAGACAATCGCTTGCTACCGCCTTGTTGTGAATTCCACGTTGACACGGGGTTATTTTCCCGCGATAGGCTGCTATATTGAAAGTTGTGTTACGCTACTCTTGCGGTAGTTATCGCACGTTCTTGTGAATATACCCCATAGTGCAATGGTCAAGATGGGCTTCAAAATGTTCCCAAACAATCCACTTCCCAGATTAGCAAACCATCTATCCATAGAAGAAAATCCTTTACTGGTTGAAGCTGAAAGCACCATCAGCTCTTAAATCTTTCAAACCTTTTCCAAGGTGTGTGATGTTCTGAATATAACCTTTCAAGTCTTTACTTTCGTCTGGACTATACATGCAACAATGTTGCACATTCAGCATTCGACAGGCTCTACCTTCTTTTGCAAGACGAACATCTAAAGCAAGACTATTTTGAAGAAGCATAGATCTCATGGAAATCATTTTGGTATCTATTGCTAAGACTTCTCCAGAAGTATCAGTAGACAACTTATCTACCACAGTAAACAGTTTTCGTATTTTGTGAGAATTCAATATCACCCCAACAGATGGTATCAGGGCTCCAAAGAAAGCTCCCATTATCTCTCCTGCACTTGTACGTCTCTTAAGTCTCCTATGAGAACTTCCATTGGTTCCATCAGATTGACCCACATGGTAAATTTTGGGAAAAACTATCCCCATGTAACAGGATCCATACCGTTTTTTAGGCAGCCTATAATAGGCATTCTTCCCACAAATGTAATAAACCCCAGAGAATACAGGATCAGCACCTCCCAAAAACAGTCCCCAATTTTTCAAAACTTGAAATGTGTGGTCACATTTGCTGGAACCAACAAAATTAGTATCAGCTTCAGTTCTACGTTTTAATATACATAGCTTTCCTTTATGTTGCCAGTCTAAGGCAATAGCAACTTGGTTTCCTGTGGCTTTGAGATCTGGTTCTCTAAGTGCTCAAGACGGTACCCTAGAATGATTTGCAGCTTTAGCCATGATCTCCCTTCTTCTACCTGCTTTTTTTAAAGATATTTTTATTAGCATTTTATAATGTTACATATCCTCTCGCTGGTTCACAAGACATAGTACAGAAGGGAATTTTCGTCTTGCGGTCCGTACATTTACATTTATCAATATGCTTGCATAAAATGTTTTAGTTGCCATATACAGTAAATGTACATATTTGAATCTCATAAATATTTGTACTTACTTTTACCTGGGCAATATACACAGAGTATTGGTTCTTGCTCTAGGTAATTACACAAGGTTTGCGGGGCTACCACTGTGCATATAATATCTTCACTAATAATCTAATGTTAACAAAACTTATAAACAAAAAGAATCAAACTGTAAAAGTAACCGGTTGGGCTTTTTGTATATGTATCTGCCATTTAACGTTTCCTCTCCTCTGTTTTAGTGTCTGTGGTCGAGTGCTTCTATATGATTAGGGCAATGTCTCTTAACTGGGATTTGATAGTTGTGTGACCTCTCCATCGGCTCTGGGGGTGTATAACGTCTTTTAGGTGTCAGCTATTACGTGTTTTGTGTTATCTTGGTACCTCTTGAACTCCCTATTTCCAGTCTAGTGTCTGTGAGGGAGGTCCTTGTTCAGGGGCCTATACTTTCCCCATTAATTCTATGTTCCCTCCTCCGTCTGTCCTCTAACTGTAGTGGCTTGTTCATCGTCTGCCCACTGACACTGTCGGCGGAATCCCCCTCCCCACCTATTTCCGGGTGGATCCATGTTATTAGCACATCTGTCCATATGTCTGCAATGGGCCTGATCCAGACCCCTCTAACTTCCTCTCTGGCCTGAATTGCTTTCCTCAGCTTTCGCCCATCTTGTAACATCTTCTCTCCAAATCTGCATTCCTGGGCCCTTGGCCGATTTCCAGGCCATAGCTATCCGCATCTTTGCTAAAACCACGGCAAGATCTATGAACCTTGTACCAACTTTGCGAGAAGTCAGTCTAGGGAACAACCCCAAAATACACCCCTCCAATGTACCGGAGAGGGGCTGGCCTAGAGCCTTCTTCAGGGCTTCAACTTCCCCTTCCCAGTAAGGTCTCAGGATAGGACAGTACCATATTATATGTATGAAGTCTACATCTAGTTGGCCACATCTAGGGCACGGGCGTGGCTCGCCACCATACACCACTTGGAGTCTATGCGGGGTCATGTATGCCATTTGTAGATAATTAAATTGAATATATTTGAATCTGGTGTTTCGGGAGATCTTTCGTGTGGAAATCAGGATTCTCTTCCATTCTAAATCAGTCAGTTCGCGTTCCAGGACCTTATCACACTTGGCCCTTATGGCCAGCAAGGGAGGGCATACCATTGTCGCAAGGGATTTATATATCCATGTTACTGGATGTCTTGTCAGTCCTAATGTAATCAATAGCTGCAGAACCTCATGTGTGGCAGGTTCCTCTCTGATGCTCGCCCACAGACCTCTGAAAGTTCGAAGCAGTGCCATATATATGAGGAATTCCTCTGACGGCAGTCCATATTGTTCCGTTAGGTCTTCTATTGACACTAGAGCACCTTGTTGGTAGCAGTCACCTACCGTAGTAATCCCTACATCTGTCCATGCCCTCAATTGCCCACCGTAAAATGTGTAATGGGTTCCCCATGGGGTAAGCCTACCAAAGGAAGTCCAGGTGCATATAGACTAGTTCCCATTGTGTTGAAGATGCATCTGCATCAGCATTTCAATGCTATGGAGAGTAGCACTCCCAGGTTTTAGGGAGGCCATCTGAGGAACAAGTAATCCGGCTATCAGAGTCTCTGCTCTTATCTTTTGTCCAACCTCTTCCAGTCCTCCTCATCTGCTCCTCCGATCTATCACGTGAGCCATTGGCCCTGCAAGGCTAGAAAGTATAACTCAAAATCCAGAACTCCTAGCCCTCCCTCCTCCAGGGGACGTCTAAGTGTAGCTAACAACACTTTTTTGTGGCCGCCAGTGAGCGAAGAGTCTTTCCCAAATTAGCCTCCCGGAGGTCCTCCAGACGATGGAAGATCTGTATCCCTAGATATTTGAAGGAGTTGGGTGACCACGTCAATCCTGAATGGAAATCTGATGGTCTTACCCCTCTGTGATGTATGGGAAAGACATAAGTTTTAGACTTGTTAACGCGTAGGCCTGACACTGTTCCAAAGGCCTCCAAGCACGTCATGGCCTGCTTAATGCCCCCTGTCCCAGCTTGTGTATAAATAGGTATATCATCTGCGTAGAGGGATATAATATGCTCGTGCCCACCCACTGTTAAACCGTTGCCTCTGCATTCTTGTCTAATCAACTCTGCCAGGGGTTCTATAGCCAGTGCGAATAGTAATGGAGAGAGTGGGCATTCCTGTCTCGTGCCTCTGCAGACCGCATAATGTGGGAAAAGCTTGCTAGCTGTTTTGACCTGAGCTGTCGGAGCTGTATATAACAGCCTGACCCAGTCCCGTCCCAGCCCCATCGCTGACATGACATCCAAAAGGTAATCCCATCGGACTGTGTCGAAAGCCTTCTCAAGGTCGACCGACATCAGCAACATGTTCTTGTTCTCTAGAGCCTCGGGATGGTGCATTACATGATAGAGTCGCCTAAGGTTCTGAGAGGTGTTACGTGTGGGGATAAAGCCACTCTGGTCCACATGTATGAGGTACTGGGTATGAGGTACTGCATATGCGGAAGCAGGCGAGGTGCCAGGACCTTACTTAAGATTTTAAAGTCTGTGTTCAGCATTGAGAGAGGGTGGAACTCAGTGACCTTCGCTGCTTGTGTCTTGACCTTGGGGAGAGGGATAACCACAGCGTCTTTGGTGGATTACGGAAGTCGGCCCAGTTCCCATCCTTCCACATACATTTTCACTAATTGCGGGGTTAAAGTCCCAGCATAAAACTCCGCTGGGTGGCCGACCGGGCCTGGCGTCCTACCCCTGGCCATATCCTTAATTGCCTCCCTCACTTCCTATTGTTAGTGGTTTCCCCAGACCTTTGCAATCATGTTCTGGGAGAGTGGTCAGCCCCAAACTGGCCAAAAAAGTCAGTTGTGTATCATGTTGAAGTACTATGGGGCAGCATATAGCTGCGTGTAATAATCGAAGAACTCTTTATTGATAGCCATCAGGGAGTATAGTGACCTACCACCTTCCTGTGTCATGTGCGTGATAGGGGCTCCCCGTGTATCTGGCCTAAGGCGCCATGCCAGTAGCCGTCCTGCCTTGCCCTCCCCTTCATGTGTTTTTGCAATATACTGTTTATAATCATGACTACGTAGTCCTTCCAATATGGATTTGTACCTTTCCCTTGTCTCTCGGATCTCCTCAACTGTGCTCTCCCGGGTGGCCTGGGTCTTGTCTAGTGTTTGTAATTTGTTCTCAATAGTTCGAAGTTCCCTGCGCAGTTCTCTCCGAGCACCTACCGTCATTACGATGCACCGACCCCTTGTCACCACCTTGAAGGCCTCCCACTCCACCAGCCCCATGGTAGCTGTACCCCGATTCTGTGTGAAATAATCAGAAATCGTTTCTGCCAGAGTATTACGATAGTATGCATCTTCTAGGGAGGTGGGATTGAGCCGCCAAGTCGGGGCAGGCGGGCATTCCCCCATCAGCCTGAACCCCATAAGCACAGGACTGTGGTCAGACAGGGTACGTCCTAGGTATTCTGAATGCGTGATATATTGAGTAAACCTCTGGGAGCACACAAATCTGGCTATTCGGGTATGCATACTGTGAATGTGTGAGTAACACAAGAACACTTGTTCTTCTGCGTGTTGGGCCCTCCAAACATCTGCAATGTTCCCAGTGTTCAAGCCACTCCCTCAATCCTTAAGCTAGTTTGTTTGCTCCTGTACCCAATAGTGGGGGTGTGGAGCGATCTAATGTCACATCTAGGACACAGTTAAAATCATCCCCAATCAGCAGGCTGTCAATCGGCACGTTGACCAAATATGTGGAAAGGGAACTAAAGAATGAAGTTTGATCTTGGTTTGGTGCGCATAGGCATCCCAGCACGATCTCCCTTCCAGCTAGTCATCCCTCCACCAGGACAAATCTACCTTCTTTTTCTATGATTGAGCATGCATGTTCAAATGGGACTCCCACCCTCACCCATATCAAGGCCCCTCTGGCATATGCCAAGTATGAAGTGGCATAAAGTTGGCCCTTCCACCTACGTTTCAACCTTTCTATCTCGACTCCCACTAAGTGTGTTTCTTGAAGCATAGCAATTTGTACTCCACGTCTGCAAAGGTATCTTTGCACATTATGCTACTTAGTGGCAGAGCCCATTCCCATGATGTTCCAAGACATAAAAGTCAATGCTTCCCAGTGATTAGCCATAGTCTGTTCCAACGAATCAGTGTGTCCCATGTTGGCCCAGGACCCACCCCCGTGCCTCCCACTTACACAACATCTCACCCAGTCCACCCAGCAACACATTTACCAACAAGGAGAGAAAGTCATTGACAGATATAATAACAAAAGGCAAGTAATTGCAGCCTCCAACCCCAAACTCCCCACCCCAAGGGCAGTATGACAACAGCCAGCCGTCCAAACTTAACATTGAACTAATTCCCAAGTAAGTGTGTTTTCAGATAGCCTGTAAGAGCTGCTCTGCGGGGTGTAGGCCAATTGCAACTAATGAGCCCCTTGTGCTGTCGGCCCAGCTTATGGTATTCAAGACAGTGTCTGTCTAGTGATGGTTAAGGCCTATAGCGAGTGAGTCGTGGGTGACTAATCTACTGCACACCCAAAGTGTATACATATATAGTATGCCTCACCCCCCTCCCAACTCCCCCCACGTAGACCAATCCCCCAAGTCTACGTGTTAAAGGATATCACAAGAGGTCATCTGCCGTCTTTAGTGTGATATCAGGGAGTCCTGCGTCTTCTCCCTGCGACAACATGGAATCCAAGTGTGTCAACCTCCTCTCAGAAGCTGTGTCCATCTCAGGCGACCGTCTGTTGTCTTGCCCAATGTCGGCAACCGCTTGCAAGGCAGCTGCCTGTCCGATTTCCGTTTGTGATGGGGATGACTAGTCGTATCGGCCTCTTTCAATGGCCGTTTCTGGTTTCCGGCTCCGTCCTCCGATAGCATCCTCCTCTCCCCCAGGAAACAGGCCCTGCCGCGGCAGGCAAGCAGCACAGGGCTTTCCCCCGGCTCTGTGATGGCCTCCCAGCCCGCCTTCTGCCATTCGGGCTCCTGTCTCTTCATCAGCACTAATAAAAGGAGACACCGCGAGGGACAGCTGCCTCGCCTCTCCTGTCGGCCCACCTACCACACTTCCGGGCCGATGCCGTCTCTTACGCCGCCTCCTCGGGAGCGCCTCCCTAGGCCTTATGGAAAACGCCCCGTCACAGTTGTCCGGCACCTATGATCTTACCGCCTCCAACCTCAGCCAGGAGGTTTGCCACGCCACGAGCAACGCAATGCTCTTCCGTGGCACAGGAGCCACTGCGGAGGGACCTCTCAGCTCTCCCCCACCTTAGGGATCTGCTCGCCTCGGGTCTGCCGACACCACTCGGGAGAGTTCGTTTCGGTCACCGGTATGCACTGCAGCCCGCCGTGGCGGTTTTTACGGCCATCTAACCCCACACATAAGTACCTCAGGGGAGGACAGCACCGGACAACATCTGTATTATGACACTCTCATCTGATGTATGCATCCGATGCGATCGCCATCTTGGCCATGCCCCCTCCCTTCTTCTACCTTCAATTGATTCTACAACTTCCTTTTCTACATTATGCAAAAGGCATGTTAGATTGTGTCGGTGCGCATAAGCTGTATCCAAACTTTGTGTAGGCTTAACGAATTCTCCCAGCTGTTTTAGTATCAGGCACAGGATTTAAATGTTTTCTCACAGGCACTTCAGAAAAGATTTGATCATAATTAATGTCCTCATGCAATGGAATGGAAAAGAAGGCTTAACACAAATCAATGACCGAAAACCATTCAGCTTCACAACGGATCTGAAATAATATCACTGTGAGATTTGGTGCCACAGGGTAACATAGGAAAACAATCTGATTAACCGGAGTGGGGGGGGGGTGTTGCCAAAAGCCGATCAAGATGGCCGCATCTTGACAGGGCTCCAGCTGATCGGCGTGATACTCCCTACACATCCGTACAATAATCTGTGTACCGCACAAGATAACTGCTGAGGGGAGGTGTTCAATATCTTGGTGCAGCCGGCGGAGCCTTTCTTCATCCATTTTTGACCCCTACAGCGAGGTCGACCACTGGGGCCTAATCGACGGAGCACGTACTCGGATTGCCATGAATCCACAGCGGGGAGGAGACAGCATCAGTAATAGGCGGCCTTGCAGCGTGCCACCAGGAGTGTGCGGACGTCGCACACGACTAGATCTTTGGAGATGCCGGCAGCGGAGCTTGAGCATTGTGTGGAGAATGGAGAGGCTAATTGTATGCCTGCTCGGGCCGGCTGTTGAGAAAAGACCAGGCCGGCGGCTGCCAACGTGCGGGGATTGGCCTATCAATCAGGAGGGCTGAGTGGGCCCCGGCCATGTCGGGGGCAGACTGGTGAGTGAGCCGCAGAGGTGGGTGCTGGCTGGCTTCGTGGCATGGAAGCGACGGGACCCCGTGAAGGTTGTCTAGCCCCACGCGGCATGCCGCTCAGTCCAAAACAGCACCTTTAAGGAGGGAGGCCTTGCCGGCTTTTGGCTTTTCTAGCGGATGAACTCATCTTGTTTGGCCTTATCATTGGAATGCAGAGAAGCAGTGAGGGGGCTCCTTGATCCTGGATGGGACACAGGTTCTCTCCACCATCTGAAACACTACACAGCCCTGCCCCGCCTGTAATAGACTGCTCACACAATAGAAAGGGGGAGACATCTTGAATCCAATGCATGAGACTACCGTTGGGGCCCAGTGAGTGAGGTGGCAGTTACCACTTATTGGAGGAGGGTCAGATGGAAACCCGACAGGCCATGGAGGAGTCACTACTGCCCTCTGGTAGGTGGTCGTGAGCCTGGAGCCAGCCAGGGGATCTGAGATGGTGTGGAGGAGACTGATGTCTGGGGATAAGAGGTCTCATATGACCCTTAAAAACCAAGATGGAAAAATACGTGCAAACTAAACCTGATACACCGGCCCAGATGAAAGAGGTGCAACAGCAGCTGCCATCTGCAGTTAAGGGGATACCTAACATTGCAAGATATTATGGCAGCGATTCAAGGCGTTCCAACAGCCCTGGAGGGTAAGATAGACACAGTAACTTCCGAAGTCACCTTGATGCATGCCGATCTGCGAAACCTGGGCTCACACGTCAAGGTTACCAAAGACTCAATAACCAAAATGCAGACTAAAAAAAAAACGCTCAAGCCTCAGATTAAAGAACTACAAACCAGTACAAATATTCTTGAGGCCAGAGTGAAAGAATTTGAGGGGCGGTCACGCTGAAATAACGTCTGTATTCTTGGAGTGCATGAGTGGGCGGAAGGCCGGACAATAGGCTTATTTGTGGAAGACCATGTCGTAAAACACCTGCAACATCGTGGTCTTTTCAACGATTTCTCGGCGGAAATAGCGCACAGTGTCCCTAGTGGTCTGCCGAAGCCAGGTGTACCCCCACGCCCTATTGTGGCACGAATCTTCAACTACAGAGACAGAGATATCATACTGCAGACGGCACGTAGTGCACCACTGCTTAAACTGGAAAATGCTCCCATCACATTCTTTCCGGACTTCACCTTCCAAGTGCAGAAGTTGTGCCGCTCTTTCCTCGAAGCTAAAAAAGCCTTGCTAGAATGAGAACTGAAATATGCGATGATGTTCCCGGCTAAACTCCGAGTGGCAGCGGAAGGTAAGACCTGGTTTTTTGAAACCCCGGAGGAAGCTTGGAACTGGTTTGGCAGCTGGCGAACGGTCAAAGACAAGAGATCCCGCACCCGGCGAACCAAGAATTGAAGGGATCATGGACTTCAGGGTCAACAATGGAACCTGGCTGACGAAGATACCACTGGAGAAAAGTCTGAAAATGCGACACTTTAGAAACCTCTCCTAAAAGACAAGCATGACTAAAGCGCTGCAGGAAAGACTAACTGGATCTCTTCATGGCCATGGAGCACACCGAGAGAGTGGGGCGAGAGGGCTGCTCCCTCCCAGACGGCCAGCTGTGGGTCAACTCTCCTGCACGAACACTAAAGAACTCTACTACAGGATTGAACTATAACAGAGCCGTAACAGATTATATTTGTTATGTAGGGAGGGAGCGGTGAGAAGGCACTCCGGTGGGCCCATGTTACCCCACAATAGGTTTCAATGGTTGGGGTAAAAGGCACTCTGCAAAGTTGGGGGGTGGGCAGTTTTTGGTACGCTGTGCAGGGAGGCAGAGAGGGGAGGATGTAGCTTTGGTTTATTGGATTTGTATGTTTTTGATGTGTGTGTTGGTAGCAGCAACGGCAGTCTCTTGAGGGCGCAGGGTCCATTTGGGCCTCGTAGGTAGGTCCAGACCTCCTTAGAAATAGACGCAGACCCACAGTCTTCCCCCGCCAGTTCTTGTGGTTGGAGAACTGCAGAGATTCCACATGGCTTGGGCCCCTGCCCCTGTTGAAAAGTACCCATTGATTAACCCTGATGGACACTAAAGTATCGCCATATGTAATTTAAAAATTCTCTCTTGGAATGTAAACGGCCTAGGGGACAAAAGTAAAAGAGGGATAGTCCTGCAGTATTTGAAACAGCACTCTCCTGATGTAGTCCTCCTACAGGAAACGCACCTTCAGGGGACAATCTACTGTGCACTAAACAGATGGGGCTACAAGATGGTGGTACATGCGGGCTATACGCGAGGCTCCAGGGGAGTGGGCATCCTTCTCCATTACTCTTTCCCATTCACTGTGCAGAATAGTACCCAAGACACCCTCGGACTCTTTGTAGTACTCACGGGACACTGGGAGGTCCACCTGCTCAATATTATTTCACTCTATATACCCCCGAGACTTCACACATCGGCGCTCGCTGATCTCGTCTCCCTTATCCTCCGTCTCCCAGAGGGAGAACTGCTACTTGGGGGTGATTGCAACGCAGCCCTCTGCAAGGGTATAGATCGTTGGCCCCCGCATCAGGGAGAGACCTCCAGTAAAGCTCTGACTTATTTTCTATCAGCAATAGGCCTGGTAGACGTGTGGCGAGTCTTTAACCCCACCGCCCATCAATATACCTATCATTCGGGTGCACACTGGAGCTTATCCCGCATAGATTACATATTCGTTCTGGCCTGTCAACTTCCAGCTTTCAGTGAGATACAGCACTTGCTGCAAGGTATATCCAATCACTCCCCAGTTTGCACAATGCATGGACGAAGGTCTCTGGATTGAGGACGCATGACCACACTCCACCCCTGGTATCTCTTAATGTGCCGCAAACACGGATCGGCCTCCAAGTGGCCACTGATCATTACTTTAAAGAGAATGAAGGAACAGTAGATTCAACAAGGGGATTGTGGGAGGCTTTTTTTTTAAACCTTTCTTTTTCTTTTTTCCAATCAATAAAACCACCATAGGTGTATAATGTGAAACATTGCGTTCAGGTGAGATACACGACAAAGTGCAAAAATGTATAATGATCACTGTTAGCTTTACCAGTTATCTAACAACAATAAGCTTGTCATGTGAACTTCAGAGATATCAACACACATCCTCTTCAGTTGAACATACACCAGCATGCTGATCATTTAGGTTCGCCTCAGGGTTTAAGAACACGTGACTTAACTCCCTCCAAGTCCTTAGATCCTCTTCTAATTTCTCATCCCTCCTGCTAGTCTTCATGTGGGCCTCCTCCACCAGAGACCACTCATGCACATCCCTCATCCATTTGTCTAGAGTGGGGGGACGCTTCCCCATACAAGTTATTGCCACCCTGTGCTTTGCTTGAACCAGGAGGAGTTGCAAGAGTTTATACTCCATCGTGCGCTTCTTGGGTTTCGCAACATGTCTGAGTAAACAGTGCAGCGGGGTTGTCTATACCCGAAACCCTTTGCCCCTTTTCACCGATTCCACCACCTGGGTCCAGAATCGGTGCACCTCAGGGCACTCCCATGCCAGATGCAGAAAATCTGCCCCCACAGCACCGCACCCTGGGCACGAATCAGAGCGGTCCGGATCAATGTGGCACAGTCTCATCGGGGTCATATATGTGCGGTGTAAGTAGTTGAAATATATCAACTTGAAGCGTGCATTGCAAGACACTGTACGCGTGAGTGCGCTTATTGCTTTCCACTTATTCTCAGTGAGGGGGTCCGTCAAGTCCCCATCCTACGTGGTCTGGGCCCTGGGTGGAGGACCCACCGTGTCAGCCCTCATGGCACTGTAAAGGAGAGAAGTAAGCCGACAACTGGAGCCACTGGTAAGCATTATGTCCAGCGTTTGTGTTGTTGGCGGGACATTTGGATATGTGAGCCATGTCGCCCTAGCCAGGTCCAACAGTACGGCATATTGGAGAAATTGGCCCTGACCCAGCCCAAAACAGTCGCAAGCATGTTCATAAGAGATGAAGGTTTCGTTTGGGAACAAGTCCGCTAATACCTGACAACCCCCCTCCCTCCATGCCTGGAATGACATCATGTCCAACATTTTCCAATGGGAGGCGTTTAAGGCGGTGATAAGGGGCCAGGGTATTCCCTTGATCACAGGTCACAAATAAGAAAAGAAAGCAAAGTTAGTATTCCTTGAGCGGGAGATTCAGAGGTTGGAGGCTGACTTGATGTCGGATGACCACATGGAGGTGCGACACCACTTGGCAATTAAACGTAAGGAATACAATGATATTGTGGAAGAGGCAACCAGGGCCAGACACTGGGGAGCCCAAAAATTACCTGTATGAGGTGGGGGACAGAGTGGGCAAACTCCTGGCGTGGCTGGACAAGAGAGAGGCGATGTCGAAATAGGTGTTTGAGGTCCTCAATGAATGGGGGGCTCAGGTAAGGGATAGGCAGGTTATAGCGGATGCTTTTGCAGCCTTTTACACAAATCTATATTTCCCTTCCTCAACTACCACTGTAGACGAGGCACAGGAATTGTTTTCGGACCTTCGTCTGCCACACCTTGCACCGGCTGTCAGAGACCTCCTCGACCAGGATCTCACTGATAGTGAGGTCTCACAGGCCATCCAGGTATTAAATGCCGGAAAAGCGGTAAGCTCGAATCGCCTTCCTATTGAATTATACAGGCTCACCGCAGCCAAAATTGCCCCCTTCCTACCGAGTATGTTCCGAGAAAGTCGCGAAGTCGGGAAATTACCTGCAGATCAAAGACTGGATAAGCTTGTAGTTATCCATAATGCCGGTAAACCGCCTGATCTCTGTACATCCTATAGATAGACTCGAATAGATTTCATTATTGAATGCAGCGGTCAAGATTTTAGCCAAACTATTAGCAACTCGGCTAGTCCAGCTAATAGGTACACTGATCCTTCCAGACCAATCTGGCTTTATGCCAGGTAAAAACACTGCACTTAATTTGAGGCGCCTACATGGGGTACTGGGCCGAGCTGCTTATATCCAACAGGAAGCTGTGGTGGTATCATAAGATGCACGGATGGCTTTCGATACGATAGAATGGCCCTTTATGTATGCGGTTTTGGAGAAGCAAGGGTTCGGACCGAAGTTTTGATCTTGGATTTGTCTTTTGTACGCAAACCCTCTAGCACAGGTGACGGTGAATGGAGGTACGTCAGCGACCTTCCAGCTACAGTGTGGCATAAGACAGGGCTGCCCCCTTTCCCCATTGATTTTTGCCCTTGTGCTGGAACTGTTGGCAGTGTGTATAAGGGGAGACCCGCTATCTAAGGAATGGGAAGACAGAATCTCCCTCTATGCGGAAGACATCCTGCTCTATGTAGCAAGTCTGTATACTACGCTACATAGAATATTCCACATATTTGATCTTTACCATAAATACTCAGGTACACTATAAACTGGGATAAATCTCTAATTTATGTACTCCACGGAGATGACCCATGCCTCCCCAGGAATTGTACAGCCCAGGTGGTAATGGAGGGGTTCCGATATCTGGGAATTTTCATCACTAGAGATCCGGATGTCTTCTATGAACGCAATTTAGAGCCACCATTGCAGCGTCTGAAAGGGGTTGTCCAACAATGGAGAGCTCTACCCCTGTCCCTGTAAGGGAAAGCGTCACTGTTTAAAATGATGGCCCTGCTTCATTTTCTTTACATCCTCCGGAATACACTGTATCTGGTTCCCACCCATATTTCCGGGCCGGTTAATCACGCTGTTGTCCGGACGCTCCTCTGGGATGGAGAAGCCCTTAGGATATCTTTACCAAAATTAACAAGAGGCTGGTATGATGGAGGAATAGCGCTTCCAGCCCTCCAACAATACTACTGGGCAGCCCAACTTACAACGGTGAATCTATGGGTCCACCTCCTTCATGATGAACCTGCGTACTCGATGTGTCGGTCGAAATATGCAATTGGTGGGTTACCTTAGAGCTATCTATGAGGGGAAGCACAATAAATTATTGCCCACCCCGATCTCAGAGACAATTAAGGCACTGGGATGGCGGGGTAGAATCACTCGGGCTACACCGCTGTGGGACAAAGCACAGTTGGGTCTACTGGCCGTGCCCCAGGGTTTCAATAAATGGGATCTAATAGGCCTTTTTTCACATGTAGGGGATTTATGGTCAAATGGGGAGGTGAAGTCCTTTGATGACTTACAAAGGGAATACCAATTGGCACACTCAGAGACATACCATTACCTCCAGATTAGACATGCGTTGTGGGGGCGATACCTAGAGGGGAGGAGCTCCCTGAGTCCTCTCCGTTGGAAAATAGGCTGCTTGCAGAACACATGTATAAAAAGGCAATTTCCTTAACCTATCACAAAATACTAAATAATTCCCCTGAACTCTCGGTACGGCTCCATGTGAGGTTGGCGGAGGGCCTGGGACAGTTGGAGGATGATGAGTGGCAAGATGCAATGGTGTCCCCCGGAGAAGTAGCTATCCATTCCCATTTTAGATTACTGCAATTTAAGATTCAACACAGGACCTACTATGCCTGTACAACATTGGTCAATATGGGCAGGCCTGCGTCACCATTGTGCTCCAGCAGGTGTGGTCGGGAGGGCACATTTTTCCACATGATGTGGTACTGCCAGTACTCCGGGCCTACTCAGCTGCAGTGACATCCTTTAACATGACAATCTGCATGACGGCCTCAGCAAAGTTGTGCCTATTGAATGTATGGGAGGCAACAGAACTGACAGCTGCAGATCGGCTCTGGGTACACTAGGCTTCAAGGCCCCCAAACGCATTATAGCCAAGATGTGGAGGGCGGCGTCTGCCCCAAGGGTGGGGGAAGGGAAAGCAGATATGGACTGGCGTATGCAGGCAGAAGGGGTGGTTTATGAGGGCAGAGGATGTTCACACAAATGGACGAAGGTCTGAGAGAGGTTGAATGAAAGCAGGGTAATGTTGTGCGCACCCGTTAATAGAGTCAAACCGATGGAACTGGATTGAAGGCTGCTGCATGAAGGGACTTGCCACTGCGGCACTGTTGAAGAGGCCTGGCAAACTGAAATGTATAAGAAATATATTGAGCTCATCCACTGTTATAATGTATCTCAATATTTTGCATGTTAAGAGGTGCTGTCAATGCTGTGTTATGCTTATTCACTGCAATAAAAAAAGAGTTTAGAAACAATCTGATAAACCTTTCTCAAATCCTGAACAATACAGTATATAGTTGTGGTTTTGAAACCCATGCTAGGAGAGTTACACGGACTCCCCAATATTTCCTTCAGGATTCTTTGCTCAATCATTGAATCAGTTAAAGGAGTTATTCCTGCAATGGTTTCTGGGCTCAAATTGTATTGCGGGATTCGTGGAAATTCAGCATTATTCTTCACACTAATTTGTACTGGAGCCACACCTATCATCAGACCAATGTCTTCCTGTGAAATCCCAAACCTCTGGGAATACGTTCTTGTTAGAAATGGAATTTCTGGTTGGCCAAGGCTTGCGCCAAAGCCAGGCAGAAACCACCACTCTAGTCAGGGCAAGGGAGTTACACGCTGAAGATAACCCCTGCTCACCCCCTTGGTAGCTTGGCACGAGCAGTCAGGCTTATCCCAGAGGCAATGTGTAAAGCGTTTGCGCAACACACACACACACAGCAGCAACCTACTAGGCACACCACAAAAGGAACTCCACACAAGGTTATATAAAAAATAGCCTTTGTATTATCATAAACACATTAGAAACATAATCACATATTTACAATGTGCCAACTGGCACTAGGCAATATTTACAGGGGATTGTATATACCTGACAGGGCCAATCGGGCCACTGTCAGAACCATCACAAATGCACAAGTAGAAAATGTAAAACACTACCAGTAATTGCTGGTAAAATAATGCCTCAGCATCATATCCTGCAACATAAATCACATTATGCAATCAGCATCACATTAGGCGTAAAACACATTATGCGCCAACCTCATAAGCATAAACACATTATGCAATAAACCTCATAAGCATAAACACATTATGCAATAAACCTCATAAGCATAAACACATTATGCAATAAACCTCATAAGCATAAACACATTATGCAATAAACCTCATAAGCATGAACACTACGCATTAGGCCTCACCAGCATACACACAGTATGCAATAACCTCATAACCATAAACATCATTAGAGGCATAAATCAGGGTGCATGACTCACATTTCATGCGCACCACATAAATCACATTAGGGCCTGGAGCCCTATCCACCTCACACAGTCCCCCTGGCCAACTGGCCTTCTCAGAGGGCTCAAATGCCCTATGTCCATAATGTCAGGGCGTGCTGCCAATGCAGCAGAATCCACAAGTGCGCAATTGCGCAGGCCTAAACGTTGCAGCTGCCACTAATTGCTGTGCAGCTGTGAATAAGCCAAGGGCCTGGCACCACGGTGCCTCCCCTGTCCCACTCAGGGACTTCTAAACAAACAAGCCCATTGTTGCAGCTGCCCTCTGTCAGGCGGGGCAGCTATGGAACCAAAGGGGGCACTGGCACTCTGGGGCCCCGCTCTGGGGCTCTCTAAATGAAAAGGCCCCCAACGTTGGAGCGGCCTGCTCTCCTGCGTGACCGCTCAGGCACCGGCAATGTGCCTCGACTGGCACCAACCCGGTGCAACTTTGAGCCCCCAAACGTTGCAGCTGCCCACTGTCATGCGGGGCAGCTGTGACAATACCCAAAGAGGCACGGGCACCACTGTGCCCTCTGGACCCCCACAGGGGCCCTAACAACAATGTGCCCCACGTTGCAGCGGCCCGATCTACTGCGGGGCCGCTGAAGGACACAGGCACTGCAACTACGGTGCCTCGCGGGCACCGAAAATGCACCCGTTCTGCCCCCCACTCACCGGGGCTGCTGGCAGACTCCTCCGGGTTTTCTCCGGTCTTCCTGCGGGGGCTTCTCTTTGCTCCGGAATCTGGCCCCGCTCACAGGACCGCTCTCTCGCTGGCAGGGAGAGCTCCCACGATCGGGCTGGGAGCCTGCGAGGCTCCGATCGAGCCCCTCCTCACGGCGCCAATCTCCCGGCCGGAAACTTCCTTCTGCGCACGTCCCAGCGCCGGGTGGGCTCCCGCCTGGGTCTTCTGGTTCGGCGCTTCTCTTCCGGACCCGCTTCTCCTCACTTTGCCCGGTCCCCCTTCTTGGGACCGGGTCTTCGACGTGGAGCCCGCAAGGCTCCGGATGTCCCCAGAGGCTGCAGGCCCCGCCCACAACCACCGGACTTCCTCTCTTGGGCCGGCCCGCCCACAACCAGGCGGCTTGCCTGGCTTCTGGGCCGCGGCGGTTCTTCTCGGCGGTGCAATGCGGGGTGGGCACCCGCTTTATAAATCAACACATAAGCGGGGTGGGCACCCGCCAACAATTCCAAACGCGGGGTGGGCACCCGCTATCAATGAAAAGCACAATGCGGGGGAATCCCCACATCGGGATTCCCTCTAAAAGGGCTGCAGCTCCGCGCTCCGAAGCCCACGCTCTGCTTTTGGGGCAAATTAAAATATAGCGCTCATGAGGCGCTAGAAGCACGAGTCGTTCAGGGTCCATGGGGCATAGCTGGGTCCAGAGAGGCCAGCACACAGGGCCCTCCAGCAGGGAGGCAAGCCCCCATGGCGGTTCCTCCTGGGCCCCAGCAGCAGCAAGCCCCAGCAAGTCAGGAACAGCACAAATTCATGGGGTCACAGCCCCTATACTTATACCCAGATTCTCTTTGTCTGCAGCACAGGGCTTGGGGGAACCAGATGCAACTGGTTCAGGGGGGAATTGGAGCACTCTGTGTACCAGGCTCCTCTTCCCCTTTGTCAGGTGGGGGCTCAGTGATCAGACACACCACAGGGGGCGGAGCCAGCATTGTACAGGCTAGGCACAGATCTATTCAGGGTCAGGGGATTACTCCTCCCACTACTCCCAATGCAGATGTCCCATTCAGCCTAGTGCTGACTCACCCTGCCCCTCCTGGAGCCACACACACCTCCCAGCCCCTGTCACTTCAAAAGCCAGACATGCAATTCATATCAGGCAGGCAGACACATAGCACACAGAAATGCCAACTTCTAAAAGTGGCATCTCTAAAATAGTTATAATAAATCTGCGCACACCATTGCGCAGCATTTATTATTACAATTCCAACTATACTAAACTCGACCATGCTGCTCCTCTCATATCAGGGATTACCACTGAAACACTTATCAGGGAATCCCCAATGCATTCCTATGGGAGGGCAGGCCAATCTCACCATATATAACACAGAGAGCGCACGCACTTTACACTGGACAGCAGTGCTAAAGTGCCCAGAGGCCTAAAACCACCAGCACCATGTCAGAGAAAAGGCTAGGGGAAAGGCAAAAAGTTTAGGGATGACCCTGCAAAAAGGGCCAAGTTCAACACAACCCCCTTCCAGCCAAAACGCAGGGTAGACCAATCACTACCTTGATGGGCTTCCCTGCTTTGGGCGATAGAAAACGGATGCGGGCCCGCCACTGCAGGGACACCTTCCGGTTCTATACCACTCTGAACCCATGTGGTTCCCTCTGTAAAAGCTCTCAGGACCAACTAGGCTACCCCACTGGTACTCCCTAGTTGTCCTCGGCCAGGACCAGGCCCTAGACCATCCAGACACCTCCGGTCCTTGCCAATCCACAGAGTGGGGGGCAGTAACCCCTGGCACATAGTAACCATTCTCCACTCTTCCTCTCAGTGTAGTTCCAAACTGCCACTGATCCTCCAACCTGGGGTTCCGCACTCTCCTCCTATGAGAGGCAACCTCAGAACACAATTCACCCACCAGTTCAGGACCTCTCTCCAGCAACTGGTCTCCCAACCTGGGATCTAAACCCTCAGGTTGCACCGGGGTCAGAGGCGAGGACTCCCTCCTCTGCACCCCTTCCAGAGCACTGTACCCTCCCAACTGGAGTGGTACCCTGGAAGCTACATCGGTCAGGACACTGATTACAGTTGTCCTTCCCTCCAGGTCAGGCATACCCTGAACCTGGCCTCCCAACCCAGGGACGGAACCCTGAGGCTGAGCACCCGCCTGGCACACCAGGACTTCCTTGGGAGCACGCATGCCCCCCCTGAGGGTGACACATAACTCATGTGTCGTGTGACAGTCTGCCTGGCACAGATCTCCCGACCCCTGTCCATCTGACAGTGCGTGAAGATCCCCCAGGACAGAAGTGGTGTCACCATGGTCACTCATTGGTGACTCAGCCCTTCTGGCTGGCCCCTGACCCACTGGTTCTTCCACTGGGGACTCTTTCCCCCTCTCACCCCTCAATCTGGACTTCTGCACCCTCCACTGAGGAGTGGCACTGCCAGACACCAGAACCACTGGAGCTCCGTTTACAGATGCTCCAGGTTTTCTAGACACTAGGAGATCCCCCTCAAATGGCTTACCAGTACAGCCTAGGCCCCCAACCTGGTGTTCCCTTAAGGAACCCTCCAGGCCCTGAGACTGGGTTTATACACGCAGTCCCTCACTCACTCCTTCTCCGCAAGGACAGAACGTGAGCCCCTACACCCCTCCCACTACACCGGGACCTAGCTGGGCTACTCTGAACCTCTTCCGCCACGCAGGTCCGGAAGATACCTGAGCCACTCCTTTTAGGATCACTCCCAAATGCCTCTTCAGATCCTCTAACACGCTGCCAGAGGTCTGCCTCCCGTGCAAGTTCCCTGGGATCAGAGAACTCTCACCCAATCGTCCAGTGCATCACAACACTCATCCACAAACTCCCCCCAAGACTGGTGAGACAGTTTCTTACTGCCCCTGAATCTCAACCTGTACCCCTCTAACTGGGAACTAGGTACCATCATCTGGATGCTCTGGGAATGGGACTTCCTGCACTGGACTCCACATTGCTGCCACCACTGGATCCCACCCTTACTGGTGAATCCAGAAAACCAATACTGCACTTAGGGGATAATCTACCCTCCCGAGCTAGTTTCTCCTTGCCAATTAAGTCACCACTGCAGGCCAACCCCAACAACACGCAGCATAGGGGTAGTCTCCTCCTTCAGATTCTATGGTTTCAGTCCTTGGCAAGATACACAACTCATAGTGCAACAAGAGAACACATTTAGAAAAAAGGACACTTTTAAGAAGAAAACAAAATCAGAAACAATAATCCCCAAACTTGTGATTATCTAAATGCAGAGCTTGTAGTGCAACCAGTTGTCGCTGTGGTAGTGCGCAAACGCAAGTCCTATCCTTACCGCTGACAACCAATGTTAGAAATGGAATTTCTGGTTGGCTAAGGCTTGCGCCAAAGCCAGGCAGAAACCACCACTCTAGTCAGGGCAAGGGAGTTACACGCTGAAGATAACCCCTGCTCACCCCCTTGGTAGCTTGGCACAAGCAGTCAGGTTTATCCCAGAGGCAATGTGTAAAGCGTTTGCGCAACAAACATACACAGCAGCAACCCACTAGGCACACCTCAAAAGGAACCCCACACAAGGTTATATAAAAAATAGCCTTTGTATTATCATAAACACATTAGAAACATAATCACATATTTACACTGTGCCAACTGGCACTAGGCAATATTTACAGGGGATTATATACACCTGACAGGGCCAATCGGGCCACTGTCAGAACCATCACAAATGCACAAGTAGAAAATGTAAAACACTACCAGTAACTGCTGGTAAAATAATGCCTCAGCATCATATCCTGCAACATAAATCACATTATGCAACAGGCATCACATTATTCGTAAAACACGTTATGTGCCAACCTCATAAGCATAAACACATTATGCAATAAACCTCATAAGCATAAACACATTATGCAATAAACCTCATAAGCATAAACACATTATGCAATAAACCTCATAAGCATAAACACATTACGCAATAAACCTAATGAGAATAAACACATTATGCAATAAACCTCATAAGCATAAACACATTACGCATTAGGCCTCACCAGCATACACACAGTATGCAATAACTTCATAACCATAAACATCATTAGAGGCATAAATCAGGGTGCATGACTCACATTTCATGCGCACCACATAAATCATATTAGGGCCTGGCGCCCTATCCACCTCACACAGTCCCCCTGGCCAACTGGCCTTCTCAGAGGGCTCAAATGCCCTATGTCCATAATGTCAGGGCGCACTGCCAATGCAGCAGAATCCACAAGTGCGCAATTGCGCAGGCCTAAACGTTGCAGCTGCCACTAATTGCTGTGCAGCTGTGAATAAGCCAAGTGCCTGGCACCACGGTGCCTCCCCTGTCCCACTCAGGGACTTCTAAACAAACATGCCCATCGTTGCAGCTGCCCTCTGTCAGGCGGGGGAGCTGTGGAACCAAAGGGGGCACTGGCACTCTGGGGCCCCGCTCTGGGGCTCTCTAAACGAAATGGCTCCCAATGTTGGAGCGGCCCGCTCTCCTGCGGGACTGCTCAGGCACCGGCAATGTGCCTCGACTGGCACCAACCAGGTGCAACCTCGAGCCCCCAAACGTTGCAGCTGCCCACTGTCAGGCGGGGCAGCTGTGACAATACCCAAAGAGGCACGGGCACCACTGTGCCCTCTGGACCCCCACGGGGGCCCTAACAACAATGTGCCCCACGTTGCAGCGGCCCGCTCTCCTGCAGGGCCGCTCAAGGACACAGGCACTGCCACCACGGTGCCTCGCGGGCACCGAAAATGCACCCGTTCTGCCCCCCACTCACCGGGGCTGCTGGCAGACTCCTCCGGGTTTTCTCCGGTCTTCCTGCGGGGGCTTCTCTTTGCTCCAGAATCTGGCCCCGCTCACAGGACCGCTCTCTTGCTGGCAGGGAGAGCTCCCACGATCGGGCTGGAAGCCTGCGAGGCTCCGATCGAGCCCCTCCTCACGGCGCCAATCTCCTGGCCGGGAACTTCCTTCTGCGCACGTCCCAGCGCGGGGTGGGCTCCCCCCGTCGGTCTTCTGGTTCGGCGCTTCTCTTCCGGCCCCACTTCTCCTCACTTTGCCCGGTCCCCCTTCTTGGGACCGGGACTTCGACGTGGAGCCCGCGAGGCTCCAGACGTCCCCAGAGGCTGCAGGCCCCGCCCACAACCACCGGACTTCCTCTCTTGGGCCGGCCCGCCCACAACCAGGCGGCTTGCCTGGCTTCCGGGCCACGGCGGTTCTTCTCGGCGGTGCAATGTGGGGTGGACACCCGCTTTATAAACACATAAGCGGGGTGGGCAGCCGCCAACAATTCCAAATGCGGGGTGGGCACCCGCTATCAATGAAAAGCACAATGCGGGGTAATCCCCACGTCGGGGTTCCCTCTAAAAGGGCTGCAGCTCCGCGCTGCGAAGCCCACGCTCTGCTTTTGGGGCAAATTAAAATATAGCGCTCACGAGGCGCTAGAAGCACGAGTCCTTCAGGGTCCATGGGGCATAACTGGGCCCAGGGAGGCCAGCACACAGGGCCCTCCAGCAGGGAGGCAAGCCACCATGGCGGTTCCTCCTGGGCCCCAGCAGCAGCAAGCCCCAGCAAGTCAGGAACAGCACAAATTCATGGGGTCACAGCCCCTATACTTATACCCAGATTCTCTTTGTCTGCAGCACAGGGCTTGGGGGAACCAGATGCAACTGGTTCAGGGGGGAATTGGAGCACTCTGTGTACCAGGCTCTTCTTCCCCTTTGTCAGGTGGGGGCTCAGTGATCAGAAGAAGCAATTTCGTCTGGGGCAGTGTTGTTTATTTATAAAAACCAATGCACCAGCGGCCCGAAATGCATTGGGTTTTATAAATAAACAACACTGCCCCAGACGAAATTGCTTCTTTCGTGTTTTGTGCAAGAGGTTCGGATGGCCCAGCTTAAACATGAGAAAACTTGAAAATTGGCAAATCCATTCCGCGTGTGGAGAGAAAATGTTGAAAAAAAGTTGTATCAAAGGGTTTACAATTTTGGATTACAATGGAATACTTGAATGAACTAGGTATAATTGGATAACAGCCTAACAGGCGACCCTAGCTGTGCGTTTGGTTGGGGCAACAATTTGCCCCGGTTGTGAAAATGTGTCTTACCCAGGTGCTGGTCGGGCATGGCACCAAGCCAAACTGCACGCACTCGGATTAAGCATTGGACAATTTTGGTAAATAAGTACAATATGGTGTGCATCCCTACTCTTGAAAATTCATGTCGAAATTTATGCCCTACATTGGGATAGCACCCACGAGAAAAAGTTAAAGCGCAAAGATGAATAATGAACATTGTGTGATCCCACACGGCAGGCGAGACACCGTGGTTCGTCTTTAAAGACAGTGTTGGAGTTATATGAACTGGATAACCTTCATGAGTATAGAATGACAAATGTATTTTGTTTACATTGATTATGACCATTTGGAGCACTAGAAAGCCATGTGATCAGAACATTTGGATGAAGTTCCCACAACTGTATTGGGTTGTGGGAAACGAAGTTCACTGAATGGAAAAGCACTTTTACGTAGCTTCACTGGCGGGAAATGAGAACACAGCAGACCAATGAGGAAGGAGACAATGTGTTTAAATAAGGGGTGGGAAGAGGGAGGGTATTACCATCTGTTAATTAAGAAATGAAGACGGTTGTTCAGTAACGGCAGTGGCAGGTATGGAACGTAGCGTAAGCACAAGAGTAATGTTGACGGTTTAGCCGGGTGTGAATGGATGTAAGAGTAGGAAAAGAATATGAGTAGATGGGTATGATGGCGTTGTGGAGGAGTGGTTGGTGAGATTGGAGAGTGAATGCGTTTATTGTTGGAGGAGAGCGCGGTTGTTACGATTGGGTTTAAGAATGGGGGAGAATGATTTGAAAGTGAGATTATGTATGTTAGAAGGGGTGAAACTAAAAAGGAGTGTTGCTTGGAGGTGTGAGATTGGGTGAGAGGCGCGAATGGTGATGGGTTTTTATTGAAAGTGATTCAGACGAGAGTTAACAGGAACGGGAATGTATGGAGATATTCAAATGTAGGGTTGGCGGAGTTGTTGTTTAAGGGTTGGGGTGAGTGTGAATAAAGCGGTGAGTGGAAAAGGTGATTGAAAGGGAGGGAGGAGTAAGGACAGAAGTGGGAGTGTCTGGTAGTTGGCAGTTTAAAAGTGGGGTAGTCTTTTGTGAGTGTGTGTGAGGATGGTGGGAGATGCTGATTAAAGAGATGTGAGTTAGGCAGGTTAAGCAGCGCGAATACGCACCACGAATTTATTAAAAGTCCAATGAGGGAATGATCACAGCAGTTACTGGGTGCTAGACAGATGATCTGTTAAGGGAGTAATGTGGGTGGGAGAGATAAAAGTTGGGGAATGTCTGAGAATTCCGCCAGTCTAATGATGTATATTGGCTATGTAGGAATTATTGAAAAGTATGTTAATTCTCATGGAACTTTAAATTCGATTATATATTAATGTATTAGGATTGATGTGGCTAGATGTGTTAAATGGTAATATTGGTTATTTTATTTGTCATTTTAGTAACCCCTGAAGAAGAGCACCAGCGGCCCGAAATGCATTGGGTTTTATAAATAAACAACACTGCCCCAGACGAAATTGCTTCTTTCGTGTTTTGTGCAAGAGGTTCGGATGGCCCAGCTTAAACATGAGAAAACTTGAAAATTGGCAAATCCATTCCGCGTGTGGAGAGAAAATGTTGAAAAAAGTTGTATCAAAGGGTTTACAATTTTGGATTACAATGGAATACTTGGATGAACTAGGTATAATTGGATAACAGCCTAACAGGCGACCCTAGCTGTGCGTTTGGTTGGGGCAACAATTTGCCCCGGTTGTGAAAATGTGTCTTACCCAGGTGCTGGTCGGGCATGGCACCAAGCCAAACTGCACGCACTCGGATTAAGTATTGTACAATTTTGGTAAATAAGTACAATATGGTGTGCATCCCTACTCTTGAAAATCCCATTCACCTTGCCATCCACATTGAGACCATTCTGGTCTACCTCCAAGGATGCGCCAAGTACACATTCCTCCTCCACTCTGGTCACCGTCATTGTGACAGATCTGAGTCCGTGTCATCTAATTGGATCAAAGGATATTGCTAGGACACATTCTGATTTGCATTAGATCCTGCATCTGTATGAAATCCTTTATTTGAATTGAATTTCTAAACCCGACCATTCATTTGAGACATCAGGGCTTGGGGTACATTTTGAATTTGATTTCTTTGTCTGTGACCAAGCTGATTCTGTGCCATGCCGTCTTCCTATGATTGTGCATTACCAACATTCTGAGTTTGACCCCTATTTCCTTGATTAATTGGATTAAACGGACATTCACACTTCCAATGCCCCAACTTGCCACAAATATGACACAGATTTGTCCTTTTTAACACATCAATTGGAACACCACGACCTCTACCTTGAGACTGCACACCCTGCTGTTGTCCTCCGGTCACCCCCTGTATCCTCGGGGGTTGTTGATAACCTCCCTGTACAATGAACATGGAATCAACACCTGTTCCGCCCTGATCCTTCTGAACCGCTTTCATCTGAGCGATTATCAGTTTCCTCTTGAGCTCCTTATGTTTCGAGTCAATCTCATCTCCACAATACTTCGCATAACGAAGTATTTCATCTATGGGTTTACTTTGCCAACAGATTAAATGCTGCTGAATCATGCTGCTACTCTCAGGTCTCAATCAGTATACAAACCGATAAACAAAATTTCCCATATCCTTTTCAGACACATTTTCCATCACACTGTACTATTTGAATGCCTGCAAAAGTCTTTCATAATAGGCATGGACTGTCTCTTTCAGCTCCTGTATCGTCGTGTCAAATTTTACCCAATCAATCTCTTTAGGAGAAATTTTCCCTTTCAAATAAGTGATGGTTAGGTTATATTTCTTCATCACCTCAGGAGATGGTGCACCTGTGTGAGCATTCTTTGCTGTTTCTGTTTCTGGCCATTCAACAGCGCTCAGCCCTCCACAGGGCTTGGTCGCCCCACTCACTGCTGCCGCTCCTGCCTGCCTTGCCGCCTCCTGCCTGGAGATTCCTTCGCTCGCTGCCCGCTGCTCCTGGGACTTTCCCGCTGCCCGCTGCTCCTGGGACTTTCCCGCTGCTCCTGGGACTTTCCCGCTGCCCGCTGCTCCTGGGACTTTCCCGCTGCTCCTGGGACTTTCCCGCTGCCCGCTGCTCCTGGGACTTCCCGCCACTGCCTCCCTGCGGCCCCGCCCCCCGTGATTCCATTCGCCGCCCCGCTCCCGCCACCCAGCTGCTCCTCCCTCCAGGCTCCTTACTTATGACGCCCCCTGAGCGACCGCGCAGCGGCCGCGCGCAGCGGGAGCACCGACGGAGCGCCGAAGGTGCGCCAAAGGTAAGCCCGTCTGCGCCCGTCCGCGCCTGGCCCGCGCCCAGCGCCAGGACCCCTGGATCCCACCGATGCAACACTACTCGACGGACCTACGACGCCGCCACCCTCACCGCACTCAATGCCGGCCGGAACCCTGCCTGCTACCGAGCCTCACCGAGACGCACCCACGGACCCTTCACCTGCCAAGCCTGCCGATTCACCTGCCCCCGGACGTGCACCACCTCCGCCAAGTCGAGCACCAGCAGCAACCACCTGAAATGCATCCTGTTGAACACCCGCTCCGTCCACAGGCACGCCGTGGAACTCTGGGACCTGCTCGACGCAACAGCACCGGACGTCGCCTTCCTCACCGAAACCTGGATGAACGCCTCCTCAGCGCCCGACATCGCCATAGCCATCCCGGACGGATACAAGATCACCCGGAAGGACCGCGTCAACCAGACGGGAGGAGGCATCGCCATCGTACACAAGAACACCATCCGCATCTCGACTAACTCCGACGAGACCTTCACCGCCGCCGAACACCTACACTTCCAGATACACACTGACCCCAAGACCACCCTCCGAGGCACCCTCATCTACAGACCCCCGGGACCATGCACACTATTCAGCAAAGACATCGCAGACTTCATCAGCCCGCACGCCATGCCCTCCGCCGACTACATCCTCCTAGGGGACCTCAACTTCCACCTGGAGAACAACAACAACAGAAACACCACCGCCCTGCTGGACAACCTCGCCAACCTCGGACTCAAGCAACTGGTGAACACGCCCACCCACTACGCCGCGATACAAAAGGGGATGATGGACGGAACGTTTGAGCCAATCAAACACTCACCCCCAGTCACCGCCTCCCTCAGCCAGAACACACCCACCAACACAACGGACCCAAACGAAGCAGCCAGCAACCTCGCCAAGTGGCTGACCGCCTGCGCCGACGACCTCGCACCACTAAAAAACCCTCCCAGCAGACCCGGAAGCAAGAAAACCCCTTGGTTCACCAACGAACTCAAGGAATCCAAGAAGAACTGCCGCACTCTCGAGAAAGCCTGGCGACTCGACCAGACCACAGACAACAGGACCGCCCTCAAGCACGCCACCCGCAAACACCACCAGCTGATCCGTGCCACCAAGAAGTCGGCACTCAAAGAACGACTGGACAACAACGCCCACGACAGCAAGGAACTTTTCAGCATCGTCAAAGAGTTCTCCAACCCCAGCGCCGGAAACAACGACATCACCCCCTCGCAAGACCTCTGCAACTCACTCGCCGCGTTCTTCCACCGCAAGATCACCGACATACATAACAGCTTCGACGCACAGACCACGCACCCTACCGCCGAACCAACGCCCGCCACCACCACCCTCTGCAACTGGACCCCGATCAGCACCGAAGACACCACCCGCACGATGAACTCCATCCACTCCGGATCACCAACCGACCCCTGCCCACACCACGTCTTCAACAAAGCCGACGCCACCATCGCACCCCATCTCCGGGACATCATCAACTCCTCCTTCCACACCGCCACCTTCCCGGAGAGCTGGAAGCACGCCGAGCTTACCGCCCTCCTGAAGAAACCAACGGCGGACCCCACCGACCTC
The DNA here is from genome assembly GCA_963921515.1 of Calotriton arnoldi. Taxonomy (NCBI): domain Eukaryota; kingdom Metazoa; phylum Chordata; class Amphibia; order Caudata; family Salamandridae; genus Calotriton; species Calotriton arnoldi. The sequence goes on along the minus strand of CAWUFW010006183.1, from coordinate 129,548 downwards.
AAGAACTACCGTCCCATCTCGCTCCTTCCGTTTCCGGCCAAAGTCATCGAGAAGACCGTCAACAGACAGCTTGCCGCCTTCCTCGAGACGAATGGATCCCTCGACCCCTCGCAGTCCGGGTTTCGGGCCAACCACAGCACCGAGACCGCCCTTATCGCAGCCACCGACGACATCAGAACCCTAACCGACAACGGGGAAACAGCAGCCCTCATCCTCTTGGACCTCTCCGCGGCGTTCGACACCGTCTGCCACCGCACCCTAGTGAAGCGCCTCAGCAACATCGGAATCCGAGAGAAAGCACTGGAATGGATCATCTCGTTCCTCGCCGGAAGAACCCAGAGAGTCCGCCTCCCCCGTTCAGATCCGAGGCCACCGAAGTCATCTGCGGCGTTCCACAAGGATCTTCACTCAGTCCAACCCTCTTCAACGTCTACATGAGCCCCCTCGCAGCCATCGCACGCCAACACAACCTCAACATCATCTCCTACGCCGACGACACCCAGCTGATCCTCTCCCTCACCAACGACCCCACCACCGCCAGAGCCAACCTACACGACGGGATGAGAGACGTCGCCGACTGGATGAGGAACAGCCACCTTAAACTGAACTCAGACAAGACGGAAGTCCTCATCCTGGGCTCATCACCCTCCGCCTGGGACGACTCTTGGTGGCCCCGGCCCTGGGCACCGCGCCCAAGCCAACGGACCACGCACGCAACCTGGGCTTCATCCTGGACTCCTCCCTGTCGATGACCAGACAAGTCAACGCCCGTCTCATCTTCGTGCTTCAACACCCTGCGCATGCTCCGCAAGATCTTCAGATGGATCCCCACTGAAACCAGGAAGACCGTCACCCAGGCACTCGTCACCAGCCGACTGGACTATGGGAACACCCTCTACGCCGGAACCACAGCCAAACTTCAAAAGACTCCAGCGCATCCAGAACGCCTCCGCACGACTCATCCTGGACATCCCCCGACACAGCCACATCACCGGACACCTGAAAGACCTGCACTGGCTCCCCGTCAGCAAGAGAATCACGTTCAGACTCCTCACCCACGCACACAAGGCCCTCCACGACCTGGGCCCCAAGTACCTCAACGACCGCATGACCTTCTACACGCCCACCCGCCAGCTACGATCAACCAGCCACGCCCTCGCCACCGTACCACGCATCCGCAGAGCCACCGCCGGAGGAAGATCCTTCTCCTACCTGGCAGCCAAGACCTGGAACTCCCTCCCCACTCACCTTCGGCGAACCCAGGACCATCTCTCCTTCAGGAAGCAGCTCAAGACCTGGCTGTTCGAGCAGTAACTTACCCCCTCCCCCAGCGCCTTGAGACCCTCCCGGGTGAGTAGCGCGCTCTATAAATGCCGTGATTGATTGATTGAATTTAACATTTTGCCCACAAATCACTCGGGACCACAATGTCAAACAAGGTATCTAAATTCTTCAACAAAACCTTTGAAACTTTCACAAACTGATCAACTTGTTTGTACCATTCAACAGGATTTTCTCTCAATTTTGGGAAATCATTTGTAAAGAACAACATGTCTGGTCTGGTCCAAGGAACATGCACATATCCCCCTCCAGGCACCTCTCTCATTGGAAGCATCCTCACTCCCTTGCTCCCATCATCCTCGATAACCGGGAACATTTCATAGTGACCCTCTTTGGTTTCTTCTTTTTGCCCCACTGACCTTACCAATTTTCTAGCTCTCCCCATTTCCTGAGGATAGCCAGTAACTCTTTAACTTGTAACCTCATTCCTGTAGGTCATGTGTTTGATGTCCTTGTTGCTAAAATCTATTCTGTATGATTTTTGCAATGTTTTTGACCGTTGTACATCCAGCCCAAATTTTTGTGCCAACTCAGATAACTTTATATGTGTATTTCGAGCGCATCTGGTAATGTCTTTACAGACAAATTGTAATTCATCATCCTGATATGCGACTATCCTAGCAGGACTCATGGTCCCTATTATCATTTCTTCCAATTCCACCTTGAGCCTTGCAACATCAAAGGGCCTGTCCATTTTCGTCCCTGAAACAGTCATTCCTTTAGCTCCTGCACCAGTGTCATTAACAGAAGTAGCTATGCTTTTAAGGCAATAATCAATTTCTTTTGAAGTAGGACCTGTCTGTCCTACTGCAGTATTCCCTAGCAAGTCCTCATCCTGACCTTCTGCCCTAGCAATAGGTGTGAGTGCAGAAGGGACACGTCAGAATCAGGCATTCCTGTCTGGAGAAAGTCTCCTGAAACATTCTGTTTTACCCTTGGTGGAGTTACCATTTTTTTTTTTAAACAAACTTTATTGGGTTTTTGTTTTTTACATATTAGAAAATACAGTATAGCATATATGGAACAGGGAATAGACATCATCTTCACGCGAATTCTGTTATTCAAAGCATTAGGACCATCGATGTGAACAATCAAAGAAAATGTGTCACGTCATATCATACTTTCCATGTGCCATTATGTGAACCGTGTGAATATACAATAATCCTGGACTATGACCCATTAACTACCCCCCTCCCTCCCCTCCTCCCACGACTCTGGCTGCAAAATTCAATAACTTGAGTACTCGTCTCTCTCCTAGCACAGTTACTTTCATTACAAAGATCTGCATCTCTGTCCTGCCCATATCTATTATTGAATGACTATGTACAATTTCGACACGACATCTACTATTATGTATGCGGAGCATCAGGGATATCATCCGGGTTGGTACTTTTATGGGCTTCTAACATTGCGTCCCATTCCATGGAGATTGGGTTTTTCCGGAGACCACGGGCCTCCTCCCTGCCAGGGCTGCGCTTTCGGAGCCCCGCCCATCTGGTCAGTTCGATGTGCCACATGCTTAGTGCAGGAGATTTAGCTGACTTCCAGCGCATGGTAATAGATCTCTTAGCCACTATAAGAGCTAAGTCCAGAAAACGCAGGTGTACCTTGTGTGCCTTCCTATGCCTAAGGGTGCCTAATAAGCACTCCAATGCTGCGCCCTCCATGGAGAGGTGTGTAGTTTCCTCTGTTAGTCGCCTGACCCCTCCCCAAAACTCACCAAGGCACAGGCACGCCCATAGCATATGGAGTAGATCTGCTTCCAACAGTTTGCACCAGGGGCATTGATGGACAGTGGTCGGGTACATCTTCTGTAACCTATGTGGGGTCAGGTAAGCTCTGTGTAGAATCATACATTGAATAAACTTGTATTTTGCGTTTCGGGGTATCCTCCGTGGGTTTTCCAGGATGTCTGTCCACTCCCTATCCGTGAAGTCTCATCCCATATCCGTTACCCATTGCGCTCAAAAAGTATCTAGGGGAAGTGTTACATGTGCTCGGGTACTAATGTATAACCACTTTATGAGATGGCTATCGTGTCCCATGTAGTAAAGAGACTTGACTACCTCATTCGTTTGGGGTACTTCCCGGTTTGGAGACCACTGTTTTTTAATATATTGTAATAATGCTGCGTGAGTCATGTATAGTGTGTTAGGCGCCCCTGTTTCTCGTACAAAGCTATCATGATCCATAAGCATCTCTCCACCGAAGAGTGCACCGACCGTTTCCACTCCCACATCCAACCATGGCCCGAGTGCCTGTTTTGTCGGCCTGCCACTCGCCAGTGGTATCCCCATTAGCGGGATATTGCCTGCATAAGGACCACAGCCAGAGGTATATTTAAGAGCCCTCTTCCAACACAATAACGCAGTTTGTAATAGAGGTGGTAGTGCCGGGGGAAGCTTACTGTGTGGTAAGAGTAGGGTATGGAGCAATCCCTGCTCGATGTGTCTAATAGTGTAGCCAATCTCTTGTAAATTACGTCCTGCCGTCCAGTAGGACAGCCAGTGCAACTGGCAAGCATAGTAATAGGCTCTAAAATCCGGTGCCCCCAGGCCGCCTCCCCTTGTGTGAATTTGGAGTTTTTTAAGACTTATTCTACGACGCCCCGTGCCCCAGATAAGATCTAGTAAAATAGTATCCAGCGTGTTAAAAATAATCGGAGGAACCAGCAACGGCAGGTTCGTAAAATAATATAAAAGACATGGGAGCACAACCATTTTAGATAGTGCCACACAGCCGATAGCCGATAGGGGAAGCGTAGTCCAAAAAGCCACCTGAGAGTGTATACCCCTAATAGCCTTGCTGAGATTACCCTCCAGCATTTCTGCTTGAGAGCGATAGATGTGAATGCCCAGATATTTAAAGGTGTGTGGGGCCGTTGGTAATGTGAGCCTCCCAAACTGAACACTGTCCGGGTGTGGTTGGTCTTGGAAAAAGAAGGCATTTGATTTGGACTCGTTGATTGCTAAGCCCGATATCATTTCGAAGTCGGCAAAAATACGTGGGATTGGGTCCAGCCCTTCCAGCATGTCCATCGCGTATATAATTAGATCATCTGCGTAGGCTGACACCAGATGGGTTGAAGTCCCTAGGAGTATACCGCATCGGGTAGCCTCTAGTCGCAGACGAAGTGCCAATGGCTCCAATGCCAAGACAAACAGTATTGGAGATAAGGGACAGCCCTGACGTGTGCCTCTGTGAATACAGCATTCCTTTGATATGAGTTTCCCAGATCTGACTCTTGCAGTTGGGGCTGCGTATAATAACCGCACCCATTTAATATATTCGGGGGGTAAACCAAAACGTGCATTGGCTTTGAACATATATTCCCACAACAGTGTGTCAAATGCCTGTCTCATGTCTAACGATATGCAGCCGGCTTGCTGGTGGTGTGTAAGATCCGTCGACAGAATCTGGTGTAATCTGCGTATGTTGAGTCACGTGCTCCTAGCCGGTATAAATCCACATTGATCAATGTGGATCAATTTATTGAGGTATTGCTGAATTCTATTTGCCAGAATTTTGCTTAAAATTTTGTATTCAGTAGATAGCAGTGACAGGGGGCGGTAACCTGACATGTCCGCTAGGTCCCTTCCTGGCTTGTGCAATGATACCACCAGTGCTTGGACAGTGGTGCGGGGGAGGTATCCCATGTCGAGCGATTTATTATAGACCTCCTCCAACTGTGGCACTAATACTTCTGAGTATGTGTCAAAAAATTCTACCGGCAGTCCGTCTGAGCCCGGTGCTTTATTGCGTGAGAGTCCACCGATGGCTGCCTTAATTTCTGCCCTAGTGATGGGTCCTGCCAAAGTGTCCTGCATGCCCTCTGGGGCTTGTGGGTATGGTAGATTTGCAAGGAATTCGTCAATGTGGGACCCGTCTAAGTGCGGCGGTTTACTATATAACATTTCGTAATATGTGCTAAAAGCTTCATTAATGTCATATTGCGTATGCGCAGTGCCTCCCCCAGGTAGATTAATCTGGCTAATGACGGTGGTAGGTGGGTCATTCCTTATTAATTTTGCTAAGAGAGTGCCCAATTTGTCCGCGTCAGAGTGTCTCAGCTGAGTATAGGAGCTGTAGTCTATCAGTCTAAGAGTTTCTAGCAACTCTGCATGCCGAATGCATGCTTCCTGTAGCGGTGTCTGCTGTGTGGGGTCGTGTACAGCCTCTTGCTCAAGCTTTGACATAGTGTCCTCGATTGCTTTCAGATTCCTATGTGTCTCCTGCCTGGCACCCACCGTGGCGCTGATTGCTGTCCCCCTTACAACTGTCTTCAGCGCGTCCCACTCAACTAATATTGTGGAGGCAGTGTGTTTGTTTTCTGTAAAATAATTCTGGAGTGTTGTGGAGAGCGTGCTACGGAATACTGTGTCTTCGAGTAGTTGGGGCCACAACTTCCACGTGGGGACCGGAGTGGGTACTCTGCCCCAAGTAAAGACAGTCTCTAATGGATTATGATCAGAAAACGTCTTTGCCAGGTAAGTGGTGCTTGTGACTTGGTCTGCTATGGAATTGGAGCATAAAAGCCTATCTATCCTGGTATATAATTGATGAACCGGGGAGAAGAAGGAATATTTTTTATTCAGTGGGTTCTTAAGCCTCCACGTATCGCATAAGGACCAGCCCTCTGCCCAGGTAAGTAGCGCTTCCGCTTGTTTGCTGGCCACTGTGCCTCTCAGGGGGGGATGCGATCGGTCAAGAGTGATATCCATAAACGCATTACAGTCTCCCCCTATTATCCATGGGTAAGCCTCCCATCCCACCAGAATCGAGTTCAGACCCATAAAGTATTTGTGCTGGTCGAAATTTGGTGCATATATGGTCCCCAGAATGACGGGTACTCCATCCAATGTGCCACGCAGAAAGATAAACCTGCCCTGTGTGTCCACCCTTTTGTCCAATATTACAAACGGACCCGCCCCCCCCCCTTATCCAGATCATCACCCCCCTGGCGAAAGCCGAATAATTTGTGGAGATTACCTGCCCTCTCCATTTCTTCCGCATCTTTGCGGCTTCGGCCTCCGTCAGGTGCGATTCCTGGAGAAAGACCACTTGTGCCCCGCGTCGCAGCAGGTGCGCATGTACCCTATGTCTTTTGTACACTGAGCCCAACCCACGGACGTTCCATGTAACGAAATTATACGTGTCTAGCTTGTGCATTATCAGGTAAGGGTGTCGGAATTATTCTGGATAAAGGACCATGCATCTTTATGAGACATAGTAATTGCATCGTGCCAGAGCCCTTGAACCCCCAAACTAAACTTAATACTAGGTCTCGCCTACAAACTAAACAGGGCCAAACCAAACAAAACACACAGTGAACTGTTACATAATAAACTGTAGCATTCGCAAATTGGGGATCGGTAGCCATAGCCACCTTCTAAAAGAGCATACGATCATGAGCTCCTCTGAGCCCGAGCAGATAATGTACAACATTGTATATGCCATGTTAATCTGTAAAGGATCAGAGCAAAAAGGAATGTGTATTCTGGGGTATGCGTGCCATCAATGTCCCCCTCCGCAGCACTTTCTGGCACTGAAGAGAGTATGATTTGTCTACAATCCCAGTAGATCATCAGCTGTTTGAGGCATCACAGTAGGGAAGAGTGTTAAACTGTGCTCTGATTCTGAGCGCACAGTGCTGTGTTCAGAGGACTCCGAGTCTCGGCGGGAGGATTTGTCTCTGAAAGTGTTCGCAGCCGTCAGGGCCAACTCCCTGCCTTTCTGTACCTGCTCCTGTGTGGGGCCGGGAAATGTCACCGCACCTATGGTTGCAGCTTCACGCTGCGAGCGACGGCCTCGTGCACCCCCAGGATTGCGCGGTGGTTTCTGAAGAGGCCGACGAGAGAACTGCGTCGGGTGCATGACTTCGATCCACTCCTCGATGTCTTCCGGGCTTTCGAAAAAGTATGTCTTTTGATCATAAATTATCTTCAAGCGTGCAGGGAAGAGCAGTGCATATTTGAGATTCATAGTGCGCAACTTCTTCTTGACCACCTGATAGGAGGATCTACGACGCTGCACCATTAATGTGTAGTCAGGATACAATGATACCTGACAATTCTCAATTTGGATCTGTGGCTGTTCACGTGCTTTCTGGAGCAGCACATCATGGTCTCTGTAATTAAAGATTCTTACTATCAGGGGTCTCGGCGGTGCACCCACCCTCGGTTTTCCTGAGGGTATGCGGTGCGCTCCCTCAACGCAAAAGAAGTCCGAGAGACCCTCGGGGGCCACATGTGTGCGGAACCATTGTTCCATGAAGGTTGCCGCCTCCGACCCTTTGCTTCGTTCCGGAAGACCAATGACGCAGATATTATTGCGTCATGCCCTGCCCTCTGCGTCCTCCACTCTGTCCATCAGTCCTGTGACTTGCTTTTGGAGTGCCTGGAGCTGTTTCGTGTGTTCTCTGTGTTGTGGCACTATGTCGTCTAGAGTAGAGCTATGATCCTTCACCATAGTGGCTAATTTGTCATGGTCCGCCTTAAGTAGGGTAAAACCAGTGGTGAGACTGCCTATTTGCTGCTCTATGGCTTTCCTGGATTCCCGGACCTCATTGAGTATCAAATCCAACTTGTCTTGGGTTCCCGTTTCATTCGTGGATGGAACAGTATTGAGTGATTGCATACTAGTATTGGGGTCCCTATCATCCATGTCCTGAGAGTTAGTGGCAGCTACCTCCTGCGGCTTCCCCTTTGGGCGACCCATAGCCCTCTGTGAATATTTCGCAGTATATACCTTCCAGTGTCTCCAGATTGCACCCGTGGATGGTATGGAGGGAGAGTAAAGGGCCTCCCCAAAGTTCAAGCCCTGTATCGTACAGCCTCCAACTGATTACGTGGTACCTCCCGCAGAGTTAACCTGCCAGGGGGCAAGGGTACAACCACCACCGCTGCTGGCAGTGAGTTAAGCAACGGGCATTGCCGATCTTGAGGGCCCAGCCGCGTCTCAGGGTCCCAGCCGCTGCGAAATTACAGTTGAGATGCCCCCAACTACGTCTTCAAGAGGGGGGGAGGGTGAAAGTGCAAAATATGAACCTCCCAGAACCGGATCGCTGCGTCTCGCATAGCCGATACTGAGCGCGAGGCTACACGCTGCCCCCACACAGTGACAAGACCATTGTGACCAGTCAATGTATGCCCTTCACTGTCGCCGCTATGGCTCGCGCCGTGCCTCAGGGGGGAAACCAGCAGAAGCGCACTCCCCATATGCAGGGCGGGGCCAAGGAAATGCACCAATCACTCCAAGTTCGTCCGGGCCGCACCGCCAGCTCCGGCTCACTCACAACAATCAGGGCAGCCGGAGGCTCCGGCAGTCAAATTTCACCCGTTGCACTGGGCCAAAGTCAGCCGGGTTGTCCAGAAATGAAGGGGGGCCCCCAAAGCAGACCCCCAATCCTCACACATGAAAGGGGGGCCCCGGCACTCACCCGTCGCATCCACTCTATTCGGCAATGTGGCCCAGATCAGGCCTACCTCCGATCGGCACCACACTCCGGCTACGCAGATCCAGCCACGCCCGGATTCGATTGTAGCCGCTCAGAGTCCGCACCAGTCCCGGGCCCCCAGCTGCAATATGGTCACCACGCCGCACACAGCTTCTAGCAGCGAGTCTGTTCTGGCCGCGGAGCTGGCGATCCTTATCAGTTGGGTGCCACCACGGAGCACCGCTCTGGGAGTACCGTCGCTAGTGTCGTCAGTCGGCCTCTTCTTTAGCTAGCAGCCGCCTCGTAGGCCGTAGCCCCAGTTTCTCGCCATACAGCAGGAAGGGTGCAGTTCCGGCACCAGGATGGCGCCTGCCCTGTGCCCGCTGCCACCTAGTGCAGTTGCAGAGGTACTGCGCTCGGGGTCCGGAGCTCGTTCAGTTCACGTCCGCCATGATCGGCGGCTAGCCACGCCCCCCTGGTGGAGTTACCATACCATTCTCATGTATATAAAAGGTTTGGGTCTGTCCTGTCATTCCACTGGAAGAGTTTAATCGAGTGGAATGTATACTTGAACCAATGATGGCTCTATATGGTACATCAGCTGGAGTTGGGATTAAAGGTTTCTGAGTAACCTGTTTTGGACTCACATCTGCAGAGGTAAAACATGATCCATTTATCCCAGTAGAGATTGCTAATGTGTGTGCACTTTTCCCTCTATTCCCAGACTAATATAGAGTAACAACTGGACCTATAGTCACTGGAACAGTCAATGCGTCTGGTGCATTTAAAACCGTCTGGTTGTTCACATCAAGTATCTCTGCATTGCCACCCACTGATGTAAAACAAGTGTGTGGAACTGGATCTTTGGGCACAGCAGGTGCATCAGGAAATACCCCCCGAACAAGAGTTTGTTAAACTCTGGGATTGGTCTTCATTGTAAGGTGGTGGACGATTCAATAGCAATTCATTCAGAAATTCCTCATCAAATTCATGATCACTACATTCAGCCGAATCTAGTGATTTCGACTCTTCAAGATGCTTTTTCTTTTTTTTACACTTTACTCCATCTTCCTTTTTTGCCACTATTACAGAATACATTCAAGTTCCCTCTGCTATATCTGCTCTCCAAGCTCTCTGTTGAGCATCCCATCAAGCCTCAACACATCGATTTAAAGTATTATTGTACCTTCCCTAGCATTTTTGTTTTCCCTTCTGAAAAGCTTCATGTTCTCATTCACTAAGTGCCTCCAATTGCATGGGTCTAGGAGGCGGTTTAATCTCGTATTATTGACTCCTCATATTTTCAAGAATTCTGATATTAAATGATCCATATTGAGGGAAAGCTAATGGCCCATCATTTTCAGTGTACTTCATCCAATTTTCAAGCCATATGCATGTGTGATATCCTTTCTCTTGGGACATATGCAATGCTGGTGTAAACTCAGGTTGTATAGGCACCCCTCCCCGAATGGGTATAGGTGTATCCTCCTGCATCAAATTCTTCAAATGTCTCAGAATTTTCATTTTTTCTCAAAATTTAAAAGGTTGCCCTTCACAAATAATTCTCCTTTGATCGAATTCTCCTGCATTTCCTTGTTTATTCCCTGTACAGCTAATACCAGTGTGGCACACAGTGACGTAGTCACCCTATCACAGCACGATTTTACACCAACCGACCAATACCAGCGCGGTACTCTATGACATCAATCTCACTCCTTGCAGCGGCTACCCTTCCTTTATAATCCTTCAAGCGCATTGTCTCTAGTCAAAATTCACACAATGCAAGCTTATTTTAAAAATAAAAAAACCTCTGTCTGCTCCACAAAGGAAATAATAGATCCTTTTGCAATAACAAATCTTAACCAACTACAATGATCCAATCTACCTTCACATACACATCAAATGAGACCTCGACCAGCGCGAGCTCACTCAGGCTGATGCAAAATGTTCCCTGTGCACTGAAAACAATTGTAACAACCATAACCCTCACTCACACAAAGAAATGTCCCTTCTTTAAGTGGTACTGCTGATGAAGTTCGCGAACAGCACCTTCGAAACACAGCAGACAACTTACTCAGCATATTCCACACTGAGACCACCCATAGGTGTGTATCCCAGGATCTTAGGTCACGACGGACCCGATAACAACTTAAACTTTTCTTCTGAAAGCGCATCACTCAAACATGAACTCCAACTATTTTGCATAACCTCACACAGCCATTTCACAACACTGCAATCTAAGTTTTAAGCATTTACAACGTGCACCGCTATTTATACTTACACCACTGCTTTGAACCGTCTTCGTCACACTCCTCTGTTGGTACCAGCACTCGATCTCCTTCAATTGGGCATGAGCTTTGAACTTGAGGTGGACAATCTTTGGACAGGGAATTTTGATAGGGATCTCAGTAGGGACCCCCCTATATCCTAACTTCACTAGACGGATAAACCCTCCGACACGCTACCAGATTTAACTGCAGTAGCGCCACAAGGCCCATTTACTTTACTCACTGGATCTCTTTACACTACACCTTAGAGTCATCTACTTGGTCCTCCGATGGATCTTTTAACCATGCCGAGAGGGGTCGGATATAGGGGATCCAAATTCAATGAGGACCAAAAATTGAGTAACTGACCTACAAACTGGTAATTAAATTAATGTATCTGACTCTCAAGACTAGGCTATGCAAATATAGAATTATCACAGCTAGACCAAATCTGCTGGAAAAATTCGGACTAGAATCATGCAAACCAATAGTTCAGTTAAAAGTATGCAAAATAGTAACATTAGTATCTGTTGTCCAGAGATCTCCCTATTCGAATTCCCATCTCTCATTAATGCTCAGATTGGAACGCACAATAAATAACTGGAGAAAAGTCATAGAGAGACAGAAACAGGATTTACAGATGGTTAGATTTTATCAGTAAATCAAAAGGTAAGTACATTAATACCAGGCATTTAAATTTAGGAGTGCAGAATAATCAAGTTAGCCTCTTTCGGCCCATTAATTACCAAAGTTTAGAGGAAAAGTTCAGAAAAGGACATCAATCATTTCAGCTCAAAGGCTCTCTCTCTCTCCCAAGAGGGAAAGAACTCCGGGAATAACGCACACAGCGTATGCGTTAGCCAGGAGTGTCCGCAATGGAACAAAGTCTTCCGTGGCAAAATGGCTTCAATGGCAAAAGTGGTAAAAGTGGTGAAAGGTGGCAAAAAAGTGGCCCAGTTCTCATCATTCCAAGGTATGAAAAAAGTTTTCAAGTTCCAGGGTGACACCTCCCTGGGTCACCTCATCTAGTCAGACCACTCAGTCCATTGGTCAGTTCGTATAGGTTGATCGTCATGCGGCATAAAGAAGACACATTTCATGAGAAATAGGTGGTGATCATCACGTAAGCTGTCAAACCATTCAAAAATGCAAAATGCAAACAATAGTCCTTTAGCAACAGCTCATGAGGAAGTTCAAGAGAACAGTTTCTCACGACAGATGTTCTTAATATAACAATTTATTATCAAGTAGTCATAGCATGAGCATGGAAACGCTCTTTGTGACACATAGTTTCACCTCACATTTCAAGTCAGCGGAATTTTTCCATGAGAACGGAAATAAGCAATAGAAAGAAAATGGAGGCCTAAATTGAATTTTGTTCAGGAATACACAATATAAAATAATGTAAATATGCACTTCATCTAGGGTATTTAAATAATTTAAATAAGGTTTTCCAATTAATTGCATTCCTGTAGCATCTTAGATTCTTTGCAATTAACATGTGTATCTATGACACATTACTACATTACCAAAGTAGAAACATGTAAAATTATTTTAAAATCTAAAGAAACAAAATAGTTTTTAGTAACTTTCATTAGTACATGTATCAAGATTATTCTGCAAACGTTTCTAAGAATTTGGAATTATATAACCATGCAGCTTCCTTCTCTCCTTCACCACTTGGTGCACAATTTCATGTCGACTAAACATGGAGTTCAAATATGAGACTCCTAAAATACACACATAATGTCATCTTAATTACATTAGTTTCATAAATTCTTCACACGTCATTATTTGAAGGAGATTGGTTAACGTGAGTCATCACATTCACATTTCTATTCCACGTTAAAGAATACACCATTGTACTTTAGTAAACATGAATCTAGGTTATTCAAAGTGTAATTTTGTCTACTCTGTTCTCTTCTGCATGGTTTTACGATGCAGTAACTAAATCTTTTCATGATCTAATTCTCATTTTTTCACAATGCATAGGGAACACAAATTGTGCACATTTGTCATTTTTCTCTCAAAAAGGTGTCAAAATCGGTTTTGTGTGTCAACTGGAGAATCAGCTGTTTATCTGCTTTATCAAAGGACATTGGCTGAAGATTGGAAGCAGTACTTGGTCCATGCTCTACAGCATGGACCGACACACAATAGAAAGTGAAACAGAGAGGTGCCTGTGTGACACTGACCAATAAAAGGCAAGGAAATGAGAAGGATACTGCAGGCAACAAATGGTTAATAATGAGCGGGCTGTAAGCCCCTTTGAATTTTTTTTTTAATTTACAAGACATTCTGCAAGCAGTGTGCAGGCGAAACCTAAAAAGGGGTAATCCAATATCCCTTAACACCTGGTGCTATTGGTTCCTAGTGCATCCTTGCACATGTATCTCTTCTACACACACTCTATAGCTTTATGGGAAGCTATCCACACTATCAAGCACCTTTCATCAGACGTCTCTTTACATATTTGTATACCTAAGATAACACTTGTGTTTGTTGCATTCAGTTACAGTGGATAACAGTTGCTGGCCTGAATGTCTAGACCTGGGTGGCTTCTCTGCAGACTTGTAGCTGTTCAGAAGTGCTGTTCTTATTAGTGTAGCCAGAGAGACGGCACAAGGGATGTTTTTTTATGACCCACATACCCAATTTATGTTACAAAACCAGTAAGGGCGGGGAAGTCCTTGCTTGTATTAGAGCCCACTGCACCCTTGCTAGGCAACTTCAGGTGCCCACTACTCAGCATAGCCTCCAGCTCAGCAGAGCTGCATTTAAAATTAATGAGAACCTCACTCAATGTCTGCAAAGATGCTAGTCTCTGGTAATAGCTGACTCTGTGGCTTCACCCCCTTGACCCAATTTACTCCTCTTTTCTTTCTGTTATCTTAACACATTTTCTGTCAATCTGGAAATTCAAGCAGCGAGAGAAAATCTACAGGTAATTTCTAAAATGGTTAAACTCTGAAATAAATTTTTAATCTTTGGAGAACTAAGAAATTGTTGAGAAATAAGAATCTGCATCTTCCACAGAACAATCTGCACTACAGTATGGACCTGTCCCTATACTTTCGCTATAGAAATCTGGGATGGCTTATGCAATTCTTTGAATTAGACTATAGCAGAATTCAGTAGTTGATGTGTGCTATGCTGACGTGGAAGGGGTTCATAAGACCTTGCTGATGCGGCTCTGGAAGTGGAAATTACCCAACCTCCTTTACACGGGCATTCAAATAATTGAGAGATGGCACAAAAGATAACATATTAAAAAGAACTGTTTTACTGACCCACGATGTATGGAAATGCTGCCAAATAGTATTGTCCCCTTGGATGGAGAGGTGCCCATGCCACAATTAAAATAAAAAAACAACAGGATCAACCTGAGACCCAGAGTCTATGGATCAGTACAAAGCACATTGAATGAAATGGTATGTATGCAAAATAAGTAAAAGAAACTGTGTTTAGGGGGCTTTTTCATTCAAACTAAAATTTCTAAATAGTTGCTTAGAATATAGCATACTAACCTTTTAAATCTTAGAGAAAAAAATTAAAAAGGGGCTAGCCAGCAAAAATATAGATTGTAAGTGTGTGATTATTGTGAAGCAACAGCTTTATTGTACAATTAGATGAGGAGTACAAACAGTGATTTTTGTCAAATAATGCAGATAAAATATACATAGCATCCTGATATGAAAATGAGAGACTAGTTAAAATATAGAGCCATCACATATTCATTGCTTTATTTGTGGAGTGCACTTGCACCGGAGGGTTCGTGGCACAACACAATTATGATTTTAGTGGCTTTCTACCACGGAAATGATTTTCAATCGCACATTAAAACACCAGTGCCCAAATTATGCATAATGCACATGTCTGGCTTGTGCCAGGGGATACTTTTAACACGGTGCACCTGGTGCAGACCAGGGCTGTGTACCAGAATGCACTATAGAAAAATGCACTGTCTTCAGCAAGGCTCGAACTCTGTACAGAGGGTAGTGCTTTAGTGAAAGATGGCGCTGTGCTTTAACCATGGATTAATCTTTTACTGGAAGTGGGCCGGCTTCTGTTTGAAAAGGGGGAAAGGCGTCTCTCCCTGCAGGCAGGTGCAGTGTTACTACACCCACCTGCAGAGGGAAGCCTGAGCATCCCTTTGACCACCGTGCTTCCTTCTCTAGAGGTGACCTCGGAGGCCCATTGACTGTAAACCACCCTTATTTGGAACACATTCAGTATGATTCTGATAAGTTTCTTTGCTTCTGCACCCATATCTGTAATACAGCACAGGCACAGATGCAGGGTGCTTCCTCATTTGCATGGAGCCAAAGGCTCCATGTAAATAAGTGAAGGCACCATAGTGATCTCTCTGGCGCAATCCATATTATAGAAGAGGCTGCACAATGTCAGTTTAAAACATTATGTTGTAACTTACATTTTAGCCGGACTATAACATCGCTTTGTTTTTTCACTGAATTTCTGAGGTTTTTTTTATGGAAAGTAAGCTATTTTCACCATACCAAACTATACATCACTCTAACCTTTGTTTTTTTTAGTGAATGCCTAGGGTTTTTTATAATGTCAAGTAATATGTACTTACCATTCTCATTCCCACCTACGGCCAGGCCCTGCGTCCAATGACCCGTGGGCGGTTCACCCCTCTTACCACACAGGTCTTGAGCCCTAGCCTTTGTGGGTGGCAGGGGGTCCCACAGGATGTGCGCGTCATGGGATTGGCCACAGGGCCAAGCCTGCGTCCAGGCCCTGTGTCCAACGTCTTACAACTTTTGGGACCCCCCCACAAGGGCTACAGGGTCAGGGTATGCCTATCCTCCCCCCTTTATATTAAAATTTTCAGGACACGGGGTCCGGGTGACCCAATTCAGACATAGCAGCTGCCACATTTTTCTCTGTGTGCGTTGGATGTGGACTGCTTGTCGCCGAGTGGAACGCCTACATGACTGCAGTGTCTCTGTCTCCCACCTTTCTTCAGCAGCTCTGCGTAGAAGGTGACAGTTTGGCTCATGAACCTGGAAGTTTGATTCCTGAAATTTGTTTTCATGTTTTACCAACTGGATGACACTCATTTCAGCTTAGTTATTCTATGAAACCGTCCCAACTCAACATTGCTACAATTACTTTCTGTGATATCTCCACCCATCCTTCAGCCTCTTCCTATTTAGGTAGTTCTGGGATGTGTTTCATTGTGTTGCAACGTTGCTTCATTTTGGTTGCCTGCTATGGTTCCTACAGGCACTTCTTGTTTCTGTTTTGAATTGTTTTTCGGGGTTTCTATTTTGTGTATTAATGATGCTGATTAATATGTCATTTTACATTTGGATTTACATATACAGACTGAATTAAAGTGATTGCAATTGACACAAATTTTATATGATGTGTGAAAATACAACAAATTTTATAAAGTGTTTTTTATACTGGGTCGATTCATCAAAGGAAGTCCTATTGTCAATGTTTCATATTAGTTAAAACATCTATGGACGACATTAGCATAGACTGTGCTGAATGATTTTTTTCCTACAACTGGGATGGTGCTGGGATACTGCTTATGTGCTAAGGTAATGTCTTTTTTCTCCCTTGTGTTCTGATTTGCTGAAGAAAGGATACTTTTGCTCACACCACAGTGAATTTGCAGTTTTTCCCACTGTACAATGCAAGAATTGTGTATAAGAACCCCTTGTTTTTATGGGAGAGCCAGAGATTTTTGAAAACTTTCCTGCTCTACTAGGGATGCTGCCCGATTTCTAATTTTGTTACTCATTTGGGACTTAAAATAATCATCTGATTTTGCATTATCCGTATAACTTTGCGCATAAGAGCCTTCATGGCATTCACTTTGTACTGCTAATTCTTGAATTTTTGTAATAAAACCCTTTAACTTTTCATTGATCTAGAACTCAATTAGTTGAGTGAGTCCCTTTACTTATTGAACTGTTTTACTCTGTTAATTGATGTTGAAGGGGTGCTTTAATGCAGGGACACCTTGCCTCATGAAATTGAGGTTCATCACTGTCTCCGATTCAGTAATAGTGGGAGAACTGAATGAGGTAGGTTTATTGGGGTGACTACATTTTCGGGTACGGTTTTGCTCTGACAAATTTGCTAGAAGAGGATTGTTGCATGTTAGAGAGCACCAGCTCCTAAAACAGACCCCATTTAGGTTCCTTTCAATCCTTATGTCAAGTCTCGGGAGGAGTGGGTTTTCTGGTGGATTTCCTGGCTTTGAGATTCTGCAGCGAAGTCTGGCTTGCAGTGCTGTTCCTGAACGATTTGGAGTGTAAGTATGATTAGGACTCAATGGTGGTTTGATCACTGTTGTGCTGATTTATTATTCCTATTTGTGAATTTTATTTCATTATTTGTTGGTTTGGTTATCTGATTAGTCAAAATCCAATATCTTGAGATATTGTGGTTTTACTTATCTGCATAAGGTAGTGTCTAGTGCGAGGCACTGCATGCACATGGATGGGGGTTTCTGAATCAATGATTTTCCTTTCTAGGGTTGTATGTTTAATAAGGGTTGGTGTACTTTGCTCCTAATGGCATGGGAGTAAGCACATTAGCCAGGGTGGATTGCTGCTGAACGGGGGTCTACCTAGTGTGAATTGGGACTTTAAACTGTATTGCAAAGAGTGCTGTTCTTGCTGCTCTTGTTATTATTGATTTCAAGATTTGGCTCACTTTAACTTATTGACTTTCTTCTTAATTAGGTTGAGCTGACAAGAGTTCATTTAGTGTAAATTGAGTTAGAAAGGTTTTGCAATTGTTTTCCTCATTCATGGAGAAGTCGCGCTGTGATTGATTGGTCAGACAGGAAGCTGTGCTGGGTTTGGTCACGTCACCATAAAGCTGTGCTTTATTTGGTTGGTTGCTGACAGTGCTGCACTGTGATAGGTTGACTTTGACAGAGCCATATTGGAAGTGGTTGCTGTTCTCTAAGTTGTTTTGTGTGATTTTTAGATCACATTGAATAAAATAATGGATGCTATATTGAAAAAGTCTAAAGTTTCTGTTGTACCTTCTACAGATTGTCAAAAAATAACTTCAAGGGAACGCCTGCATTCGAAATGATGATGAACATAGGGTTGTATACATGGACCTGTATTTCTGAGTGGCATGACTATACTGCTTCTGATAAAGACTTAGTTTCCTTTACAGGGTACTTTTAACATTAGAAAGCTAGATTTCCAGAGATAAACAATGAACGACAAAAAGCTGGTATCTAAACCTACACAATTTGAGGCATTAAACAAATGGGATGGAATAGCCACAGAGAAGGAAAGAAAGAAAATGACAAAGTAAGTGAAGGGTTCATTTAGACAGTGGTTGGAAAACAAGTGGGGTCGCCAGGAGAAATGTTGGAGGGAGGATACTATGGAGGGGGTGAGAGTTTCTCCTGCAAGAGTGAAAGAAATGTATGACAATAGAATGCAAAGGATGAAAAAGAACAGAATCAGGATACAGATGAGGAGGATTAATTTATTAATGAACTTTTGAATTATAGACCTCCTCCATATACTGACAGGGCACAGGGAGCTGGTACCGTTCCTAGTAGAGTAACTGATATGGGTGCCACAGGGAATAGTGCAGCTATGCAAAAACAGACCTCACCAAAATCTGTGGTTGTTAGCCCAAAAGCGAGTGCCGCAACTGAGTACAAACTCCTATTGTAACTGTGGGGTACTTTCTTTAATATGGCCTCAAAAACTTGTTCCAAATCTTTGGTCCCTTGAACTTGAGGGAGAATAGGGACATTGCTCCTTCTTTACACACACATGGGTAGTAGGAAAAATTGGGTCTCAGTAGGCAGATATTTTGCAGGGGTATATCGTAACAAATAGGGTTGGCTTGCCCCATAAAAGAACATATGCCATTTGCTGAGGTACTTTAATAAAACATGTTGCTCCATTGCCAGCAACTGCATTTTTACTCAGTAGAGCACACATGAAATTAGATAGAAAAGTGGGGTAGAGTGTTAACAATTACTTTAATGAATCAGTATTTCATATTCCCTGGAGTTGACACAAATTAAGTAAAAACAAATGGAAACATATATGTCATGTGCTGTAATTAGGTTTAAAGTACAATGTTTCAAGTATACATTTTCCAGACATGACACCAAGTAGATTTGGAGTAAGGCTGCACAAAGACTTTACCTTGGAGATAGGTTACTCTTCTGGAGGTAGTGTTATGAGGTGTCTGAAAGATCAAACCAGCATTTTGTCAGAGTTGAAGCATCAGTGATGGATAAGGAGTCTTTAAAATGTCAAAAGGTATTAAAGAAGGTGAGCAATTACTCTGATTATTCAAGAGGTTAAGGTAAAGCTAATGTTAACAGGGGTGTAGAAAAAAATGATTGGCCAGAGGCTATGTACACCAGTGAAGAAGAGTCAGAGGAAGGACTTGCGGTGCCTAAAATTATGCAACACCAACACTAACGCACAGACTAAGCTAATGGTCATGAATATTTATGCTGAATAAAGAAGATGGATGCATGCGCTAAAAAAATATTCTATCATACCGTTTAGATGTTTCTCTGACCACAGAAATGATTTCCAAATTGTTTCATCACAAAAGAAAACATAAGCAATGCCAATGGCTTTTAAAAAGGTATATGTGCCTTGTGTGCAAAAAAATGAAAGGATGCTCAGGACAGAAATAGGAAATTAACTGAAGATAAGATACTAATACTTGATAAGGAAAAACAGGGAGGGAAGAAAATTCAGGCTAGTTGAAAAAATGCAATTAGGAAAAAATGCAAGATCAAAAATTAATAAAGGCAACAAACATATACATCTCCAGGTAGTCTCCTTACCAGCACATTCTCAAAAAGAAGGATAAATGGCACAGCTATCCTTTGTGATCCATATATTTTATTATATTTTATTTCACCACAAGTGCATGTCGTGCAAAAAAGATGGCCGATGCATTGCGGCGTTTTGCCCCTGTTAGAAATAGGGTTTCTGGTTGGCTAGGGTATGCACCTAAGCCAGGCAGAACCCACCACTCTAGTCAGGGCTAGGGAGTTACGCGCTGAATATAACCCCTGCTCACCCCTTGGTAGCTTGGCAGAGCAGTCAGGCCTATCCCAGGGGCAATGTGTAAAGCGTTTGCGCAACACACTCACACAGCAATGACACACTAGGCACACCACAAAAGAAACTCCACACAAGCTTATATAAAAATATCCTTTGTATTATCCATAAAACACATTAGATCACAATCACATATAATACTGTGCCACTAGGCACTTGTCATGACTTCACAGGGATTACATAAATCACTAGGCCAATCGGGCCACTGTCATAACCACGCCATCAGGCTGACCAGTAACTACTGGTAGTATTACACTGAGCATAAAACATTATGCAAAACATAATTATCCACAGTGCCCCCTAGTAATAACCAACACTCTCTGCAGCAGTGCACTGTAAAACACTTGCAGCAGTGCGCTCATTAGAGAAAGCAGTAGGGGTAAACCACATCAGTAGTGCACCATAGTACACACTCACTGGAAATGTACTATCTACAGCCTAATTACATCAGGGCATAACACATTATGCATACCCATACTCCACACTGCACATATTGGAAATAACCAGCAACATCAGCTTGGCACTATAGCACATCACAACACTTCAATGATGCGCCAGAGCAAAACACTGGCCAGTTGCACACCTTAGGCAAATGTCGTGCCCACAACCAGGTCTACCCTCTGCCCCTTGTGAGGGCACACAACCCGTACCCAAAGGCCAAGGCACAAATACAGCCAGTCGATATGGAGGACAACCATGTACTTCCCTTATGGCTGCGGAACGAGGTGCAGCTGCCCGTGCACCCGCGCGGCAGCTGCAGATGGCTGGAATTCCTTGAGTCCCCAAAGAACTCCTCTATGCTAAAGATTTGCCAAGTTGGCTGGGAGGCCTCGCTCGGTCCTCCCCGCATGTTGGGACCTTGTCGGGCCTCTCGCTACTGCCGGGAGCCCTCTCACACCCGTTGGGGCTTCCTTGCCCTGGTCGGCTGCCAATGGGCAAGGCAAAGGCGCTGCGGTCTCGCGTCCTCCTTTCGTCCGGCCCGCCTTCTTCCTTCGGCTCCGGGTTAGTTATCCGGCAATGTCTGGGTGTTTTGACCGCACTGGGACGGCTTCCTTTTTGGCGGCCTACGTCGCGGCTCCCTCTCGCTGTCGGGCCTCGCCCACAACCAGGCTTAGCTTCTGCCTGGCTTCTGGGGGGAGCTTAAAGTGGAAAATGCCCACCAAGTGCGGTACCGCAACACGAGCCCATGCCAGAGGCTCACATACACAGGTCACAAAAGAAATCAGGAAGCGCTCCACTGCAGCGGGGGCCCACTCCTTTGGGCAACATGTTTTTCAGTACTCTCAAAGCGCGCTATGATACGATGGAACACCAGGCGCTCCAAGCCCACTTCCAGGGCCAAGAGCCCACCCAGAAACAAAGTATCTGAGTCTGCCCAGGCCAGGGGCACCGAAGAACTCCTGGGAGAGTGCTGGGGACACGCCAGCAGGGTGCAGCCAGGCAGGCCAGCACAAGGGGCCATAGAAGAGAGGAGCAGTCCTTCTCTCAGCATCCCCCCCCCCCAGAATAGTCCAGTCCCTAGGCGGTTCCTCCTGGCAGTCCAGCAGCCTGCCGGCCACAAGTCCCCCACAGTGTCTTCTGTTTTCAGTTCCACAAGTTCCAACGACATGCGGTCACAGCCCCAATACTTATAGTCCATATGTCTTTGTTCTTCCCCCTGGCACAGGGCTCTGAGCCCGGTCCAAACCAGTTCTGGGTGCACTTTAGAATATCTTTACAAGTGCACCACCACCTTCATTCTTAGTGTAAGCCTGGCTCCAGACACACCACAGGGGGGTGGAGCCATCATTGTGGAAGGCAGGCACAGCCCTATACAGGTACAGGTGCTACTCCTCCCACCACTCCAAATGCATACCAGGCCTATTCAGCCTAGCACTGAGTCACCCAGGCAGGGCAGGACACACCTCGACCCCCCCAGGGACTGGCTGGAGTGAATACACGTCCCCTCTCTCCTGTCAGTCAGAACCAGACAGTCAATACAGATGAGGCAGGCACAAAGACACATAGCGCACAGAAATGCCCACTTCTAAAAGTGGCATTTCTAAAATAGTAATAATAAATCTGCTTTCACCAATAAGCAGGATTTATCACTACTATTCCAAACATACCAAACTTGATCACGCTACCACTCTCAGATCAGGAATTACCACTGAACCACATATCAGGGAATCCCCAATGCATCGCTATGAGAGGGCAGCCTCACAGCAGTGAGAAACCAAATAGGCTGTTTGTCACTACCAGGACATGCCACACAGTTAAGGTACATGTCCTACCTTTTACCTACACCGCACCCTGCCCTTAGGGCTAGCTAGGGCCTACCTTAGGGGTGACTGATATGTAGTAAAAGGGGAGTTACAGACGTGGCAACCACTTTATGTGTCACATCACAGTGGCAGTAAACTGTGCACGCAGGCCCTGCAGTGGCAGAGGTCTGAGACAGGATTGAAAAGCTACTTTAGTGGGTGGCGCAAGCAGCGCTGCAAGCCCACCAGTAGCATTTAATTTACTGGCCCTGGGTATATGGGATACCACTGTACAAGGGACTGATAGGTAAATTAAATATGCTAAACAGGTGTAGACCATTCTTACCAAGTTTACCATAGAGAGCACATGCACTTTAGCACTGATCAGCAGTGATAAAGTGCCCAGAGTCATAAAACCAACAACAACAGGACAGAAAAAATACAGGAGGAAGGCAAAACGTTCTGGGATGACCCTGCTACAAAAAGGACCAAGTCCAACACTCTCATAGCAAAAACAATCTATTTAAAGTGCCCCTGTGAAATAGTCCTACAACTCTTTCTAATAAAAAACAACTAGAATGTTCATGCTGTTTCAGTGAGTTGGTCCATTACATGCCACCATTTTCTCACAAATCCTTACTTTGTTTGGTTCCATTCGTAGTTATAGACTCTTTATCTCATATTCCTATTGTGGTTTGTATTGTTCTATGTCTCATATTTTTCCTTTCAAACCATTTTTTATAATGTTTGTCAATTCAATATATTTGAAACACAAATGTCATTGATCTTTTGGTATGAAAAACATAAAGATTAAATCATCAAAGAGAGTGCTCGAAATATCATTGCAAGGTATTGTGATTCATTGAAATATTCTGAATATTCTGATCAAAATATAACTGTAACGTACTACAACTCATTAAAATATTCTGAATATCAATATCAATATATCCTATGTTCTAAGACATATTCATCATCATTACTGTGAAGTACCCCCAGCATTTAGAGTTGGCATCGATATGGACCATAATACAGATAGATTACTTCCTCAAAGAGCCTTGCCATTACCACATTTGATACATTATTCACTTGAAGGGAAAGTTTTTTTTGTGTTGAGGGGATGTCCACAGATATAGTAAAAGAATACCTATCAAGTTTCTGTCTCCTTGATATTGAAGTGCAGATGCAATGGTTTACAATTATCGAAGATCTCATATTACATTTGCAGTTATCAAAATTAAATGAGTAACATGGTTCGTGTGTAATCTCGATCCTGGGCCATAAGGCCCTAAAGTGCTTTGGATGGCAAAGTGCAAATACATTGATTCCACATAATCCTAAAGTGCTGTTCAATCATAAAGTGCTCTTCAGTGATAAAGTAATCTTCAATCATAAAGTGCTAAGTATCAAAGGTGCCTCAATATATATTGCACTTATCCCATTGAAATAGCCCCACATAAGTTGCACTTATGAGGAAAAACACAAAGTCTATCCCATATGTCCTTTCAATCCAGAGTATGACGCATCAACTTCAATTTCTGTCTAGATATCACATCGATTTCATATATGTGTTCTATGTCTTCAATCCAGCGACATCTATTTATACTATACTAAAATGCAAATGCTTACTGCTATTCTTCAGTTCATACTTCATTTTTTAAAATTCAAAAATACATCCAAATACATAGGAACAAATGGACATCATAATAAGGGCAAACTCTCCCAGTTCCTCTTCCTATTTCGAATGAGTGTGATGCAGATCATACAGCATCCCCAGATTAAAAAAAACGTTCTTGATAAAAAATATATAATAAAAAGTGAGGAGTATCTTTATAAATGAACATGCAGTTCTGTATCCAAATTGTGTCCGGAAGGTGCTTTTGTTCCCCTCAGTATAATTAACCTCAATTCCTATCTTCTCAGTCTTAATTCATGATCACCACCTCTTCCTCCCATTTTAATATGTTTAATGCCAAAATAACTCTGTTCTTTTAAGTTTCCCTTGTGTTTCTCCCAGAAATGCTTTGCTATGGGGTAAGTAAATCCTGGTTCTTAATCGCTCGTATATGTCGGAGAATCGTCAATTTGACTTTCTTTGTTGTGCTACCTACATAGCTCTTGTTGCAGGTGCATCATGGCACATAAACAACATAATCTGTTTCACATGTGATGTGCTCTTTAATTTGCTGTTGTTTCTTGTTTATATGTTTTTATTTATGCCATATTCGCATGCTTTGCATTAAACACATTTCCAGAAACTAGGTTTAGTCAGCCAACTTATTTTCAAGGGTTTCAGTGGGGGCATATGACTTTGCATTAATCAGTTACCTCACAGAGGCCACTATTCTGTAGACAGTCTGAGAGAGCTCCCTTCAGATGTTCATCCATTTGGAGGATTCTCCAATTCTTTTTAATTTTTATGAGTTCCAAATGTTTCACATTATAATCCATAATGAACCAGATATTGCTATTCTCTTTGGATTCTTTATTACAAAGGAGTAATATAGCACTTCCCTTGATTTTTATCTCTTGCTCTTAAGATGGCATTCAGCAGGACATTATATGGATAGCCCTACTTCAAACGAGTAATCATTTCCTCTGCCTGAAGTTCGAATTCACTAATCTCTGAGCAATTCCGTATGGCACTCAGTAGTTCCCCAAAGGGCACGCTCCACTTTAAGACCTTTGGGTGCCTATCATGGGACTCAGTTTCAGCCGAGTCCCACAATTTTTTTTTTAAAAGAGAGAAGGGGGCACGGTATTCCTACCCTAACTGGCTCCCATGCTTCTCTAATGCTTAGCCCCTGGGTGGGCCAGGTCCTGGGGGCATGCGGGAAGTAACAAAAATGAAAAAAAGGAGGGGGCGCATGGGGCCCCCCCACCTTGGGCTTAATATTGCCCCAGGGACCACCACCTCCCTGGGGCTACTTTTTATTAATGGGGGGTGCCCAGATACCCCGGGGACCACCACCTCCCCAGGGCCACATACAAAAAATAAATTGGGGAGCCGTGCGGATCCACGGCCCCAGGGACCACCACCTCCCTGGGGCAGTCCCTTCTAAATCAAAGGAGGGGGGCCGTGCAGCCCCCCTTCTGGAGCCACTGGTGGCCATGGGGACTGCCACCCCCCAGGGCCGGCTCCTGATATGTCCCGGGGCGTCCACCCCCGGGGCACAGCTGTTTGCTGTGGCTTGGTGGGAACTTTGACAGCTCCCAACAAGTCACAGCAAACACTCCGCTTCCAGCAAGTGAGAGCTCAGAAATGCTGTCGCTTGCTGGAAGTAGAGGTTTCATCTGATTCGCTGTCAAGCAAGCAGGGAAACAGATGAAAGGATTGCTCTAACAGACAGGGAACTGCATGTTCAGCAGCAATGCTGGCCCCACAGGTGGTGGGGAGCCGCCTGGGACCGCAGGGGTCTTGAGGCTCTCCCCCGGTTCAAGGGCGAGGAGAAAGAGGCAAAATAAAGGTAAGAAAGGGTAGAATAAAGGTCAGAAACAAGAAGAAAGAGGCAGAATAAAGGTCCGCAATGAGCAGAACAAGACAAGATAAAGGTGAAAAACAAGCAGAAAGAGGCAGAGTAAAGGTCAGAAAAGAGCAGAAAAGAGCAGAAAGAGGCAGAATAAAGGTCGGAAAGAGGCAGAATAAAGGTCAGAAACAAGCAGAAAGAGGCAGAATAAAGGTCAGCAATGAGCAGAAAGAGGCAAGATAAAGGTGAAACAAGGAGAAAGAGACAGAAACATGGTGAGAAACGAGCAGAAAGATGCAGAATAGAGGTCAGAAACTAGTAGAAAGAGGCAAGATAAAGGTAAAAAATGAGCGCAAGAGGCAAAATAAAGGTCAGAAACAAGCAGAATAAAAGTCAGAAACAAGCAGAAAAAGGCAGAATAAAGGTGAGAAACAAACAGAAAGAGGCAAAATAAAGGAGAGAAACGAACAGAAAGAGGCAGACTAGAGGTCAGAAACAAAAAGAAAGAGGCAAAATAGAGGTCATAGAAGAGCAGCAAGAAGCAGATCAAAGGTCAGAAACAAGCAGAAAGAGGCAGAATAAAGGTCAGAAACTAGCAGAAAGAGGCAGAACAAAGGTCAGAAACTAGCAGAAAGAGGCAAAATAAAGGTCAGAAAAAGTCAGAATTAGGTCAGAAATGAGTAGAAAGAGGAAAAATAGAGGTTAGAAACGAGCAGCAAGAGGGAAAACAAAGGTCAAAAAGGAGCAGAAAATAGCAAAATAAAGACCAGCAATGAGCAGAAAGAGGCAAATAGAGATCGGAAATGAGCAGAAACAACCAAAATAAAGGTCAGAAGCGAGTAGTAAGAGTCAAAATAGAGGTCAGAAACAAGCAGAAAGAGGCAGAATAGGGGTCAGAAATAAGCATAAAGGGGCAGAACAAAGGTCAGAAAGGAGCAGAAAGAGGCAAAATAAAGGTCAGAAAGAGGCAAAATAAAGCTCAGAAACGAGCTCAAAGAGGCAAAATAGAGATCAGAAACAAGTAGCCAAGGGGACTTCATCCCCCAACCAGTACACCAGGAGGCGTGTTTGCAGAGTGGCTGAGAAAGAAGGCGGGGCCTCCGACGAGGTCTCAGCATTCCAGCTGTGGGGGACTTAGTGATGGTAACAAGTGGGGTTCTTGGCCCCCAAAGACCCTCAGCAGCCAAGGGGACTTATTTAGGGGTGGCAGAGCAATAACTCCGTGAGCTCCACCTAGGCCTACCAGAAAGAGGAAAAATAAAGGTCAATGCATACAGCAAGATGGCGACCGAAGTGGAGCTCAAGAATGGAGCTCCGTAGGCTGGGGATCGAATTTGTAAAAAATATCCCTGTTTAGCCCACGCCAGTCCTGCTGCTTCAGGCACTGGAACATCGTAACAGCACAGGAACATCGGAACCTTATCAGAACATAGAAACTTCATAGTTATTGATACAGGGAGTCAAACTTTACCTGGGTCCTCCACTTCTGTAGCAGGACTTCGCTGGTGGCGACCCCTCACTCGTCCAAGCTTGCCCTCATCGCTGCTGGCTGGGGAGGCACTCAAGTTGGCGCCGTATCTGGAGGCAGTCCCGCAGGGGAATTGGCGGGGCACCCGGTTCGCTTGAGGACGTCCCTGGAGGACGGCGCATCGCTGGAGGCATCACTGGAGGCAGCACGGCATTGTCTGAGGTGCGTAGGCGGCATCCTGCCCTCGCAGGGGAGCTGCTGAGTTGAAGAACGGCACCCGGTTCGCTTGAGGACGTCCCTGGAGGAGAGCGCATCGCTGGAGGCAGCACGGCATTGTCTGGGGTGCGGAGGCGGCATCCCGCCCTTACAGGGGAGCTGCTGAGGTGAAGAACGATAGCGGGTGTCCCGGGGTGAGCGCGCATGTCGGAAGGTGCGAGCAGGGCAGGTCATCGCACTCCGACTCCCCCCCACCCACCCGACCCGTTCCTCGCAGCGAGCGCTATGGCCCCCAGGGAGGTCTGACCTGATCGGAGTCTACCTTCCCTTATCGTCGAGGAGGAGGGATGACCGTAGCGGTCTTGTGAACCCCCGAGGATCTCCGTGCAGGGTCATATTCACTATATACAGATATTTTCCCGGGGTCGCAGCTACTAAATGCAGGTGATCTGCTGCAGTCACCGCTCGGTTCTGGCGGAGCGGTGTGCACTCTCCACCGCTAAGCAGGACTTTCCCCCTGGGCGCTTGCTTCCCTCATCTGTGATGTGTGCAGGCGACAGTACGCAGCGTATCTGAACCACACGGCGCAGGCCTATTGAACAGGTCGCGGACCGCTAGACTGCACGGCATTCAACTTTAACACAGATCAATGCGTGATGCAGGGAACCGGCCACGCAGACTCATCGTTGTTTTGTTTTTGGTGTTGATCCGGACACATTGCGCCATGATTATTTAAAAGGTCGCGGGCACTAGACTGCACGGCGCTCCATCAATCATAAAGCAACGCGTGTTGCAAGGAACCGGCCCCACAGATCTCCTATTATTTTGGTTGCTAATCTGGACGTTTCCCTTATTTTTGCCTCGTTGTTTTATCTTCATGTCCTCTTGTTCATTACCACACAAGATTATTATCTGCATCGATGGCCCTTTTATCAGGACCATGCCACCATTTTGATCATACAGTGTAAATAGCTGCAATTCCCCCTTAAAATGGCAGTCCTAACTAACTAAATCGAGAGGGCTGTTCCTTCCCCACTCCAAGCTATATTCAAAAACATTGGACTACCTCGGGCTACACAGTACTAAAAAGAAACAAAGGACCAACAACCGCAACCTAGGGTAAGTTCGAGAGGACTTTAACTACGAGACAGGCTCATGGAAAGAGTGATAGGACTACGCATTTAAGCCAAAACATCACTAGCTAAACATGCAGCCATCTTGGAACGGCTTTTCCATTAGGTTTATCTGTCTATAGCATAACCCTGAACTCTCCCTCAGATTACCTTAACTACTAAATCATGGAGGCAGAGCTGCCCATATTTGCTGACAACCACAAATTCAGTAGGATTTATTTTGAATACTATACAAACTTGACCCCTACTCCGACATTTACACAAACTCTTAACTTATCCCCCTCTATCTAAGCCCCTCTCTTAGGCATCAATTCCCTCTATCAATTACACCTCTGATCCTCCCACCCATACCTTAGTTTCTCTTTAACGCAACAATTCGCTCTACCTTTTATACTCTCTAACCACTCCACCCCCCCCAAAAAAAGTGACCACACCTCTTTCTATTTTCTGACCCCTTAGCGCAATTGCAACAGACATGGACCTAACAGGGTTGCACACTCACTCCATTAAATACCCCCCAACCTTACAAAAAAAGCGGCAAAGAGTTTCAAACATAATCTATTAAAATCTCACCCAGAAATTCCAATTTCTGACTCCTATTTCTCAAATGATAAAGGACATATAACAAATGACATCATTTTCTACACCAAGAGAAGGGCCCAATGGCGGAAAGCCTTTCTCGCCTTATTCTCTATTGCATCCACCAAGAAAACACCTCATGGTCTTACTCTTTCCATCATTCCCTCCACGTTCTATAAGGCGGTAGCGACAATCACCATCTATCATAATGGAATCATCCTCATACAAGCCTCAGACCAGAACCTGCATTTACTGGATAACATCTTTCCGCACATCAAAGATAAGGTTGTTAGAAACCTGCCCACTCCGCCAGTAGACCACTCTCCCTGCACTCAGCCTGACCAGCCACATGACCCCCCCACTAGTCCTCCTCCCTCTAGCTCCCATTGTATACATACACCTGCCCCCGCCCCAATTGACCCCCCACTGCATGACACACAGCTCCCCTTGTCCTGCTCTTCCCACAACCCCTCTTCCTCTTCCTCTATGCCTATCACTTCGCACACGAACATCCCCTCTCCTCTAGCTGTCCCATCCCGCATCCATTCCCCCTCCCACTCATTACACAACTCTACCCACCCCGCCACTCTCGCTTTGCCCAGCATCCCCACCACAAACTCGGCCCCAGACTCCCCTGACACCGATACATCCGATCAGCCAGTGTTCCCACACGCCCCCTCCCCCTAACCACCTCTCCCCCTACAGCACACAACATCTCCCCGTCGCCCCCCTTCGCTACTTCCCCCCTCACTTCGGATCACCACAATAAAAAACAGCTAATCATCGGAGCACCTCACTTCTCGCCACACGATCACAGTCCTGTAACCCCCACTCACCTACCTACAGACCAGATGAGGCATAAGTCAACTCCGGCTCCTGACACTAGACTCGAGGAGATACTACTAACCCTACTTCAAATTAAAGAAGACATCCATTCGCTTCACAACCTTATCCTGACACAACAAAACCCAAATGCGAAATTACTCCAACAATCACACGCTAGTTCCACATCAAAGAAACCCCCTAGATGGAAAACAATACCTGACCCCAATGCCTTAACCCGCTCGTTCAGAATAAAAAACCCACTCTCACAGCTAGATCTTACCTCTCTACTACATTCCTACGAACCCCAAATTCAGCCCCCCTTCTCTGCGCACACAGACAACACACTAATACCATCCTCTATCCAAACCATCCCTTCCAACCCCGATAGAGCCAGTAGACCCATTACTAGAGGTATCGTTGGAAAAAACCTCAAGAAAGTTCCCATCGTACAAGACCACAACACTATACCCACTAAAGCCCGGCTAATATGTATCCTACTAAACTGTAGGTCGGCCGCGCGTCCTGCCGCTGAGATAGCTGACCTCACACTAAACAACGAACCTGACCTTACAATCTTAACGGAAACATGGCTAAACGATTCATCCTCGCCCATACTAGCCATACTAGTCCCACCCAACTATCACATCACAAGACTAGACAGAAAGGACAGGCTTGGAGGCGGTATTGCCTGCATACACCAGAACTACCTCTCCGTGAAACCTCTCACCTCCCCGGTTTTCTCCTCTTGTGAATACTTACATCTTGAAATCTCTAATAATAACACCCCAATATGCTCACTGCACTCACTTTACCATCCACCAGGAAACAACCTTACCTTTATTGAACACATAATGGACATCCTAGCCACAAACGCCAATCTCCAGAACAAGCAGATATTCCTTGGGGACTTCAACCTCCACTGGAATGACCCGGACGACCCGGAGGTTAATAGCCTCAAAACTTTCTTGACTGACCTTAACCTATCCCAAATTTGTGACAGCCCTACACATGAAAAAGTTTCAACCCTAGATTGGGTAATCTCCAAAGCGGACTCCACCCAGCTGGAATCTATCCTCCCGTGTGACTGGTCCGACCATCACATCATCACTTTCTATATCAACGAAGTAGTTAAACCTCGCCATGTCCAACCCAAGAGAACAAAAGTGTGGAAGAGAAACCTAAAAACGTCAATCCCTCCTCACTTGCAACCGCTTGTCCCATCTTAACACCCCCATCTGACAGTTCACATGAAGTATACGATCTAACCAATCACTACTTCCAATCCATGAACTTATTACTAGACAATTTAGCCCCACTACAATTGAAAAGTATCTCAAACAAAGTCTCAAACCCATGGTATGACGGTAGGTTAAATGATGACAGAAGAGCACTAAGATCAATTGAACGTCAATGGAGAACAGCTCCCTCCTCCCAGCACCTCAAATTACTCAGAAGCACGAGAAACGCCTACTATAGGAAAATCAAACGATCAAAAATCGACTTCATCAGAAATCAATTGAACCAATCCAAGAATCGTCCCAAAAGACTTTTTGAAATAATCAAAGTGCAATCTAAGGGTGTCGCCCACTCACCTTAAGTTAATTCAGAAACTCTCCCCAACTGCGAGGCATTCGCGACATATTTCACAACAAAAACGGAAAACATAAAGACAGACCTATTAAAAGACCTATCAGCCCTCACCAACCCTCACATGATCGCCTCAGGGATCCCCTGCAGGAATCCGCCTAGTTGTTCTGCAAAGTTCGACCCCAAAAACAAGGCAGACTGGTCCTCATTCAACCTCTACAGCGAAGAAACTATTCGGAAAACGCTTACGGCCTTAAATCCTTCCAATCACTTTGCCGACCCACTCCCAGCTTCCCTCCTAAAAGACTTCATACCAACGTTAGTGCTGCTTTGGACCAGGATTATAAACACCTCTCTGCTTCAAGGGGCCATCCCGGATATCCTCAAAGCTGGTCAGGTCTCCCCCATTTTAAAGAAACCATCAGCTGACCCAGCTGACCTAAATAACTATCGCCCCATATCCAACATCCCTACCCTGGCCAAACTACTTGAAAAATGTGTTCACACGGAACTTACCCATCACATTGATCACTTCAATCTGCTCGACAAATTCCAATCGGGCTTTCGATCCAGGCACAGTACCGAATCCGCCATGACCCACGTAATAGATGATGCATTAAAAATACTGGACCAAAACAAAGCTTGTCTACTAATCCTACTGGACCTATCCTCCGCCTTCGACACCGTCAAACATGACAGTGTTTTAGACCTCCTGAAACATAGAATGGGGCTATCGGGAACGGTTCTCAACTGGTTCACTTCCTTCCTTCAAAACAGAACACAAAGTTTCAAGACCAATCAATCTTTATCCAAACCTACGCCTGTCACTCTAGGAGTAACCCAAGGTTCCTCCCTCTCCCGACACTCTTCAACTTGTTCATGGAACCACTCACAGAGCTTCTCAACTCTGCAAAGGTCCAATATCACATGTACGCAGACGACACACAACTCTACATTAAGGTACACTCACTAGAGGACATCAAGTCCCTCAACTCTACGCTCCAAAAAACGCAGACATGGATGGCAAATAACCATTTAAAATTAAACACCCTAAAAACAGAATTCCTCCTAATAGCGCCTCCCAACCAAACTACCACCATCATGGAATGGATGAAGCACCTAACAGCACTAGACGGCCAACCGCTCATGATCGATTCTGCCAAATCGCTAGGTATAACTCTGGACAATAAGCTAAATATGCAGAAACACATCAGTGCAGCAACAAAAGGAGCAACCTTCCAAATGAACACCCTAAGAAGACTGAAACCCTTCATACCCGCAAATGACTTTAAACATGCAGTCCAATCTCTAGTAATCCCCAGAGTGGAATATGGGAGTGTTGCTCTCTGCGGCCTTCCCAGAACAACGACAGCTCCACTAAGAGCCTCAATCAATGCAGCCGCAATCACAGGTTCCAAAAGAAACTGTCACATCTCCCCGGACTTGCGTGCCCTTAACTGGCTACCCTTTGAGGCCAGAATCCATTTGAAAGTCGCCTGTATGACACACAAGGTATTGCATCACAAAACACCACGCTACCTTGCAGAAAAACTAGTACTGTCGGGCGGCGACAGAACTAACAGGAGTTCATATAACCTGCTTTTGAAACCACAACGCTTTAAAAAAAAAGAAAACTTATAACCGCTCCTTCTCAGGAATGGCCCCTAGGATCTGGAATGCCTTACCCCCAAAAACAAGACAGAACCCTCACGCGGCATCCTTCAAAAAGTAAGTTAAATCGATTCTACTTACAAAATTCACTTGATCTTTTTGATGCAGGAGGGTAGATATGTGCGATGTTGGAACAGTTACCGATTGTTTGACCTATTATAAGCAATATTATTTGCGTATGTATATGCCTATGTCGCATCTGTCTATTTCCCCTTTTTCCTATATATGATGTAAAGCGCTCTGATACCCGCAAGGGTCTGGTCCACGCTATATAAAACCTTCAAAATAAAAAAAGTCAGCAATGAGCAGAAAGAGGCACAATAAAGGCCATAAGTGAGCAGAAAAAAGACAGAAAACGAGCAGAACCCACTCAGGCAGTCATGCACCAGCTCACAGAACAACTCAGACACTTACACACCAACTCAGACACTCAGGGACTTTATAGTTAGGATATATCATTTTAAAAACTTAGAAATCAACTGGAAAAAACCAAAGGTTACGGGGACGTTATAGTTAGGCTCAGATTTCACTCGTACAAAGCCATAGAAATTCAGCAGTTATAGGTAATTGAGCTAACTATAACTTACGCCCTTGCAATGCACTGCATATCACCTCACACATTACATCACTGATGACATAGTCAGTGGCATCACTGATGACATCTCAAATGACATCACTGATGACATCATCTACAGAGCCAATAACACTCCTACTCACACCCCCATGCAACATCTTATACACCCACTCACACACCCACTCACCCACTCACATACCCATTCCCAACCCAAACAAATACTCCTGCACCCACTCACTCATGCATAGAGCCACTCACAGACCCACTCACTCACTTGGACAGGTTTTTATATAATCAGTCACTTACGCATACAGATACTCACACACCCACTCACTTACTCATACAGATCCTAACACATGTAATCAGTCACCTAAACAGTCACTGAGTCACCCACGTAGTCTTCCATAGAGAATCTCTCACACTCACTTACCCATACTGGCACTCAAACACCTACTCACTCACTAATACAGCCACTCACATACCCACTCACTCACTCATACACCCACTTACACACTCATTCATGCACCCATACAGCCACTCATGTACACTCACACTCACCCATACAGACACTCATGCACCTGCTCCCTCACCCATACAGCCAGTCATGCACTCTCATTCACCATTTACAGCTACTAACACACGCGCTCACTCATCCATACAGCCACTCATGCACCCTTTCATTCACCATTAACAGCCACTTACACACCCACTCACTCACCCATACAGCCACTCAGCCACCGACACAGCCACTCGCTCACCCATAAAAAACTCACACAACAACTCACTCATCTATGCAGTCTCTCGCATACCCACTCATTCATCCATATAGCACTTACACACTCACTCACCCACCCATACAGACACTCACACAGCCACCTACTCACCCATACAGCTACTCAAACACCCACCTTTTGTCA
Source organism: Calotriton arnoldi (assembly GCA_963921515.1). Lineage (NCBI taxonomy): Eukaryota > Metazoa > Chordata > Amphibia > Caudata > Salamandridae > Calotriton > Calotriton arnoldi. The sequence goes on along the minus strand of CAWUFW010006183.1, from coordinate 94,718 downwards.
TGGTTGTGCCAGATTTAGCGCTGCAGCGAACGGGGAAGTGAGGGCGGAGTCACCGCCCACATAAAACGAGACGCGTTGGTAGCACAGGCGCTTTGCGTTCTAGTTGTTTTTCACCAGGCCTTTGATCGTCCGGGTCAATTCTGCCACTTCCGGGTCTCTCATTTCAGCGGTGGTGCTTCGCGTCCGCTGAGCCGTCAAGTCCTTGGAAATTGCTGAGAACCGCCGCCGTCCCGCAGACTCCAGTTCCTGATAACGGCACAGGGGTTTTCCGTGGCCCGTCTCCGCTTCCTTCGCCCCTCGACAGATTCTTCATTGTTTGGCGGTAACGTGCTAGCGCTAGTTTAGGGATTCCCAAAGGGAGTTCCCTTCCGTTTGCTAGGTAGGGGCGTATTTTTAATGTGCGTATTGAGGCATCTGCATATTCCTTACGTATGTTAAACCATACATGCTGCGCTCGCACATTGTGAGCATTATTGGAGGTTGAGTAGCACAAAATTGATTACGGACAGCTAATTTGACTCCTGAGGCAAGGAGCACTTAGTTGCATACTACTGAGCACAGAGTTTGCAGGGGAATCACTCCTTTTTACCCCCATTTCTTGGCATTATAAGTTCCTGCAGGCTCTTCGGATTAGGTGGCTGTTTATTTTGGTTCTTCTGAATAGAAGGTTGTGTTGCTAACAACCTGCAACTTTATACTTTCTTTATTGGCCACCTTGAATTCACATTCCTCACACGTTTAGGGGTAAGCTGCTCAAATAGACTACCACATACTGCTCAGCTTAGAATTCATGTTATTCAGTATTAACCATTATTTTTATCTGTGTTTAGGAAGTATTACATTGGGTTGTGACTTTTTCATTATCTGTGGACACCAGCGGAAGAGGGGAGAATTCCAGGTAGAATATTTTTGTAGAATAACCGTTATGTACGCTTTGCTCCCAATCTAGCCGATTATTGATTCAGTCTTCTGTTCACAGGATTTCCTCCAGATCCCAGTGGTGCTTCTGTGGTGAGGGACGTGTGCTGGACCTGCCTCTACCTTCTCCTTCCCTTGTCTCCCCTCTTCCCCCTATTCACTGGTACTGCTTTGACCTTGTTGGGCGGACTGGTGGTAGAGGGAAGTTGGGATCTTGTCATCTATCTCCTGCCTCTCGTCCCTGCGGAGACCCCAGGTGAGCCTGACACCTTTTCATTCATACAGCTACACAGACGTCGCGATAAAGTTAAGTGTGTTTAGTTTACCTTAATTTTTATTTTAATTTTAAAAATAATTATTGAGGGGGGGTGGAGGCGGGGAGGGTCCGGGGCTGAACTCTGCTCCGCTGCGGAGTTGGAGTTTTGCATAAACTTTGCGTTCTCAGCGGAAAGCGGAGTATGCAAAAATCGGAAGTCTTTTTATGGTAAAGTATAGGGAAAATTTAAAAATGTATTTCACTCGAAAATAAACATTACAAATAATTCTATGTTAAATAGGACTGTAAATTCATTTTATATGCAGGATACCACAACAGTATAACTTGCAGCTTCCCCAAAAACACCCTTCCAACCTTCCAATCCACTTCCCCATGAAAGAGGTCTATTATATCTACAATGCATCAAAACCATACATTCCCTCATTCTGTCCGCATCAGTACATCATCGAAACCTCTATATCCGCCCCACATTTGCCAGATCTTTTCCCCCTTCCGGGAGTGTCCCCTACCCTCATAGAACTGGCGCTCGGCCGCCCTACACCAATCCATATTCATTTGCCACTGACCCACACTCAGGGTAATTTAATTATTCTTAATAACATTTATTGTTATGTTATTAAAATATTTTATAATTCAATAATAAATAAGCAGTATTTTCATGAATCATTGTTAACAATAATTTATATTTATCTATATTTTTAACTATTTTTCAATAGTTTAATTTAATTTAACATGATTTCCAATGGGGTTTTATTTTAAGTTCCCACCTGCATTATTTTCTATGGGAGGGTGTTGCAGTACCAGTGGTTGGCAACATTTTATTTAAAATGTTACTTCAGGTCCAATACGAGAGGCCTCTTTTTCTTTGCAAGTCTCATTTGGGATCATACAGAAGTATTGTCTTTTGACATTGTTTCCTTTCCCTAGTAAGATGCAATTTTTGAAATTCATTGGTTTAAGGGGCATAATCTATATGTCAATTGGTCACAGCAAACAATTTGTCATCTCAGTTTTGTCATGATCATTGTTATGCTTCTGGAAGCTGTTTATTACAGAGTGATGAGGAAAAGTACTCCAAATCCAATATAATTAGAACTAACCTCTCTTTAGTGCCACTGCAGTACTGTGCTTTTTCCCCATTCTATGTTAAGCCTAAAGTTTGTTTGCTTCCCCCTCACAGGGTATAGGATTACACCATACAAACTGAACCTGGTCCTATTGTTGATTTTGGACACATTTATTCCTCAACAGAGAAGAGAAGGACATCCTAAAGGCTAATTTATGGGAGAATTTGTAAAATAGTTTATTTGTGCCATCATCACCACATGGTGGGAACCATTGCTCTTTTTATCCTTATATGGATTAGACATTTTTAAATCAGATCACAATCAAGGATATATATCCTTTGCCTCTTATAAAGGACATCTTGGAGTTCAGCTCAGTCCATGGAGCCCAAATATTACTAAACTTAATTCATGAGGTGTGTACATTCTGCTGCATAAAATGAAGCCAATTAGTGGATAACAGCTTTCTGCACCCCTGTCATTTTTCAGCACATTATGGATTCAGTATTTTCGGATGTCTTAGGTCACTTTCTATTGCATTATTAGGATGATATTCTAGTGTTTTCAAAGGCTCTTGTGGAACATGTGAGTTTGGTGTTATGAAGGGTTCAGCAATAGTATTTGTCCTGTAAACTTGAAACATGTGTTTGACAAGGGAGATGTGGAGTGCCTGGATTTACATTGAAATCCATGGTTCCCAAGCAGTTTTTGGCTATTCTGGATTTGCTTTCACCTACTAATGTTAAAGAAACTCAGAGTTTCCTTAGATTTACAAACGTGATAGAGCAGAATTTGGGCAAAATGTAACTAATATGGTTCAACCTTTTTCTTTTTTTTTTTTAAAACCTTTATTAAAAACAAAGAGCAGTGAACAAAGCGTGGTGCCTACAACCCTGGCTGGGCCGGCAGCGAAAACACTGAGGATGACACCCAATCAGGAAGCCAGGAGATACACAGCAAGTCACCTACAACCACTTCGGCCCGGCCGTGTAAACAATGACATTGCTCACAAAGTAAGGGGACCTGGGGGATATCAAACCATATGAAGCAGGGGGGCCTGCGTCATGATCTGCAGCAGTAAACGTGATGTTTGCATGTCTCCATGCTAGCCTTATCCAGGCGCATGCTATCCTGAGCCCCCACTGTGACCCTGATGAGGAGTCTGCTCCCAGGTATCCCCACCATGCGCGCGAAGATGCAATGTCAAGGGCAACACTCAAGTGAACGTGCGTTAGGTCCAATGGCCGGGGTGGCTCCAAGAAAAGGGGGAATGAAAACCCCAAGCATGTCAACTTATACAAATCAACTAAACAGGTTGCGGCGTAATACCTGGTGTAGGTCATCTGGCATATATCAGAGATGGGTGTGTAACAGAGGGGATCTTGCTCAAGCAGTAGTCGGAGTGTGCCATGCAGGGTGGGCGCACACAGAATTCAGTTGTTTGGGAAATCTGGAGAGCTCTAAGTTTTTGAGGATTAAAGCATGTGAACTCAAGGCGCATTAGGTAGGATATTAAGGGCTTCAATTTCAGAAGTGCTACAGTGCACACCATTTCTTTTTCTCCTTAATCGTACTCAAAATGTCAACTGTTGAGCGTGCAGCCGGGCTACGTGATCCGCCCTGGTTCACGCGTAGAATGAACATCTTCAAAATAGGAGCGTAGTATCGTTCCTTGCAACGGCGCACAGCATGTATTACGCTTTATACTTTTTTTTCAAAATTCCCAAAAATTCATCCATGTCCTCCAGGACATTGAAATTATTTCATTTATTTACGATGATAAATCACACGTGCGATGTAATGTGTTCAATTGCTTCTCATGCCTCAGATATGCTCATCCAAGCCTTTTTCTGGGCACGCCAGAAAACATAAAACATCCTCAGAAGTGAATCATGTTATACACAATGAATTTCGAACTGTAATAAGTTCTTCTTCAGGGATTTCACTCTAAATAAAAAAACAGATATCAATAAATTGTCGATCCAGACCACCAAAAACGTACATTGTGCCCTTTTGGACATTAAACATTAAAAATCCATACCATATCTTGCATCTAACCCTCACGTAACGTTTTCCCTCTAAAACCATAACTGTGTGTTACCAACAAAATTGCCTGAATCCCCCGTTGTCCAAATCCTTCACACCTACCGCTTCTAAACAAACCCTGTGAAAGCTCGCACCCACGTCAATATCCACCCATACTCCTCTCCCATTACCCGATGCTCAAACTCCAATTACCATCCTCAAACTCACGTACCTTTGTGTATCTTTCCATATGCATGCTCCCACCTGCACATTTGCTATAGAGGTATCGGCCTTCCTGATCTACTTTCTTATACATCGTGTGACAAGACCCCTCCTCTCCCATTGGACCAATCATGTTCGACCACCCATTCACCTGCCGTCACAGTGACTACATACCCCACAATTCAGTATGTTGAACATAGGCCATACACAAAGGTACGTGAGCAAATCGGTAAGCCCGTCCGGAACTCTGGGTTATGTGCGATAGGGGTATTCGGGGACGGGAACGTAGTTAAGCCCTTTTTTACCGCTATTCTATCCCAGATGTCAAGCACTGTTTTGGTAGGGGTCGCGACATATGCACTTCGGGGGCGAGCATGTTTAGGTAGCCAAGCAAGGTCCCACAATGGCCGGCAGGCCACCGCACGGTCCATGTGGAACCAATGCTTTTCGCTTTCGTGCACCACCCATTCAGAGATATACCTTAGGTGGGCCTCCCAGTAGTATTCTAGCAAATTAGGGCAAGCTAAACCTCCTCTATCCCGCGGACGCATCAGTAGTGAGTGTGCTATCCGAGGTCTCTTCCCATTCCACACAAAGGTACGCAGGTCTCCCTGGAGGTGCTGAATGTCCACCTGCGGGACCGGCGTCGGCAATGTCTGAAACAGGTATAAGACCCGTGGTAAGATGTTCATTTTAATAACATTAATGCGCCCCAGTCAGGAGATATGCAGAGGTCTCCATCTCTGGAGGTCGGCCAGCACTGAGCGGTGAAGAAAGGCCCAGTTAACACTAGGCCAGGAGGTAAGCGAGGGGGTGATATGCAGCCCCAGATACTTGATAGAGTCCGAGGTCCAGCGGAAAGGGGTCAGCCCCTGTAGTACTTCGGCCTCTACGGCCGGGATGTTAATGTTGAGGACGGAAGACTTAGTAAGATTAATCTTGAAACCAGAGACAGCTTCAAAGGCCTGTAAGCTTTCGACTACACAGGGGAGTGAATGTTCTGGATGGCTCAGAGTGAGGAGAAGGTCGTCCGCAAACAAGTTAATTTTGTGGGTCTGACCGCCAAGCAATAGGCCCCTTATCCCTTCCAGTTTCCTCACCCGTATGGCCAGAGGTTCTACTGCTAACGCGAAAAGCAGGGGTGAAAGAGGGCACCCCTGTCGCGTACCACAATGGAGCGATATCGGCCGTGTGGTCGGCCCATTCACCCTGATGCAGGCTGATGGGGCCACGTACGACGCCATGATCTTCGAGATAAACTCCGTCCGAGGCCTAATCTATCCAGGACGGCGCGGAAGTAGGACCAGTCCACCCTATCAAATGCCTTCTCCACGTCGAGCGAGAGAAGGCAGGTGGGAATATTCAGACGTCGGGCCTTCTCGACTAGGTGGGCAATACGACGAAAGTTATCCGCACCCTGCCTGTGGCGAATAAACCCCACCTGGTCCGGATCAATAAGGCCAGGGAGGTAGGGGTCGAGCCGCGTGGCTAATATTTTAGTAAACAGCTTAGCATCAGTATCAAGCAGTGCTATAGGGCGGTAGGAAGATCATTGTGCTGGGTCCTTGTCAGCTTTGGGGATGAGGGAGATCTCGGCCATTGCCATGGTGGGTGTAAGCCCCACATCATCCGAGAAGGAGTTGAACAAGCGCAAAAGGTGTTCCTGTAACTGAGGAAGGATGAAGCGGTAAAAAAGTACAGGAAGCCCATCTGGGCCGGGTGTTTTACCAAGGGGAAGACTTTGTGTAGCTACCCTCAACTTCTCTAGTGTAATGGGACCGTCTAAGAGAGTTGCATGATGTTTGGGCAGGGGTTCCTATTCACAATCTGCAAGGTAGGAGTGAAGTCTCGTGGGAGAAGGATTTTCCCGAGTATAGGCGTTGGTAGTAATCGCGGAAAGCCTCAGACTTATCCTGTTCCGCGGTTACCCATGTATCAGTGCCTGTCTGTATCTTAGCGATATGCGCCTTAGCCTGACGCTGGCGCAATCGTCGAGCCAATAGCCTGCCCACTTTGTTCCCGCCCTCATAATACCTCTGCTGTAGGGACAGAAGGGCATGCTCCGCCTTACCCATGCGGTACGCACGTAACTGACCATGCAGGATAGCTAACTGTCTTTTGGTCCGCCAAGTTGAGGCTTCTTTGTCCTCCCGCTCGAGCTGCTTAATCTCGGCTGTGAGTTTTGGTTCCACCAGTTTCGCCTCCCTCCCCCTGGCAATAGCGATAGACGTTATCTTGCCCCATATCGTGGCCTTTAATCCATCCCACAATGTGTGTAGGGAGATGTCAGGGGAGGCATTGAGCTGGAAGTATTCGGTAATCCCCTTCCGAATCTCCTCTACATCTACCGGGTCACGCAGTAGGTGTAAGGGCATGTGCCATCGGGGGGCGCTGGGTGGGCAAGTGGCCCGATCTTCCCATATAAGCTCGAGATGGGCATGGTCAGAAATTGATATATCCGAGAGTTCCGCTGTGCGAAGGCATTTAATAAGAGAGGGGGTAACCAGGGCATAATCAATGCGCGAATAGGAGGTGTGTACGTGTGAGTAGTATGAGTAATCTCTAACACCAGGGTGCTTATATCGCCATGCATCTACTAAGCCCCAGTCCTCAATGTCTTGCTTAAGATGTGCTGACATGGCCCCAGTACTATGGAATATCGCGCCGGTTCGGTCAAGGGAAGGGTCCAAAACTAAGTTAAAGTCGCCGCATACTCCGATGTCACCCTCCACTCCGGTGAGCTGCTCGTGCAAAACACGTCTGATATATGCTTCCTGCGCAGTGTTAGGGGCATAAAGATTAAGCAGTGTCAGCTGGCACTTCCCTCGTAACAGTTGCAGACGTAAGTATCGTCCATCCCCATCCCGAGTTTCCCGAGTGACAGAGGTGTAGAAGTGCGCCATACATAGCACCCCACCCCCAGAGTTTTAGAGGTGGTATAAGCCCAGTGCCGATGAGGATATTTCGGGTGGGACATACGGTGCACGTCCACCCTCATTACGTGGGTCTCCTGGAGCATTATGACGTCTGGGTCATGGTGGAGACTGTAACGCCATATTTGTTTCCGTTTGTTCGGAGAGTTGAGGCCCCGAACGTTTAGTGAAAGCAGCTTGATGTCTCTCATAGGGAAGGTGAGGACAGGTGAGGCTTCTCCGAGTGGCGTGTAAGCGCCCGCTCCATAATTCTAGCATGCAAGCCAGATTTCCCATGATTGTAATCTGCGGCATCCCCCTCCCCACAGCGGCCTCAAGCGGACCCGGCCCACTCAGTCTTCAGCAGCGGGGGAGGCTCCACTTTATAGATAATGATTGTCCCACTGTTTGTGTCCCCCCCTTCCCTCCCATTGCAGCCAGCGCCCCACCAGTATCCCTGTTGTGATCATCACATGTGACCTGCGCAAGAGACCAAAGAATTACAAAAAGCAACAGCGGACCAACAGGGCCCAACAAAGTCTCCTCAATCCACGGAGATCGGCACCGAGGCGCTCTAATCCCGCTGGAGAAGTCACCCTCTAGGAGAGAACATCTGGGGGAACGGGCCATCAGGGGCATAGCCAGAACATCAGATCACCATCAAGATGAGCCCTGAATGCCCCCCGGGGCCCACCAAGCATAGTCACAGTTTCCAGGATGAGGATCCATGATCGCCGCTATCTGCATCTGAATCCTCCAATCAACCACAGCAAACTTTGGGTATGTTGCAAGCAAGCACTTCCATAATGTCCCATCCTTATATAGAGCCAGTAGTCGAGTGGGCAGGTGAGGGGCCCCTGCTAAGGCTGCGCAAGTGATCAATGACATCTTTTCTTGCCTCCTGGGACGACAGACCTGCATGCTGCTTATGTGAGCGTCGGGGGAGAACTGTGGCCCATCCGGGCTTAAAATCGCGGCCCGAGGTGCCCAAGGAGGAAGAGCTTTCGTCTGCCGGGCATTCCTCAGGCAGGCCCAGCAAGGCCCTGGCCTCCATCAGCGAGTGCAGTGAGCGGCGCTTGCCCTGCCACTGAAACAAGAGCGCAAAAGGGTGGCCCCACTGATATCAGATGCCCTGTGCGCGTAGCTTTTCAGTAACAGGCTTAAAGTCTCGCCGTTAACGGAGGGTGACGGCGGAGAGGTCCTGGTAGAGTTGGATTGCATGACCCTGAAATTTGATCTCTGTCTTATTGCGGGCTGCCTGCATGATTGCTTCCTTTTCCGTGAAAAAGTGCACCCGGGTGAGGATATCCGGTCCACTGTCCTTGCGAGCCGCTCCCCCAAAAACTCTGTGGGCCCGATCAAGGGCGGGCGGGGAAGCATCCTCATCTCCTCGTACTGTCTGCAGGAGCTCGGCAGTGAACGGCATTATATCTGTGCCTTCAGCGCCAATCGGGACCCCCCGTATGCGAATATTGTTGCGGCGGCTCCTGTTTTCAAGATCCACCTGCTTGGTCTGAAGCTCAATGTGTTGACCCTCCAAGGCACTAATGTGCCGCAGTAGCATCTCGTGATCCTCTGACCGAGCATCCACAGTCTGCTCCAGGTCGTCAACCCGGTCCCCCACCTCAGTTACTTCTCTTTGGATATCACGGAGCCCCGACTTGAATTCCTCTTTGAGGGAAGAGATATCGGTACGTATCCCTGCAGAAACCGGTCCATGTATCCTTGGGTGACTGGTGCCGAGGGTTCCCCGCCCATCGGGTCCGGCGCCGAAGCCAAGGACCGCATCGACACTTCCGGTGGGGGGACCTTGCTCCACAAAGATGTCACTGAGGTTTCTTTACGTGCCTGAGAGCGCGGCATAGCAGAGGCCCAGAGGCGTCGAGTTATGGAGTCGCCCGTGGAGGATCGTCACTTTGGTGGAGTTTGCCCACTCAACGTGTCGCCAGGGGGTCGTGAAAGCAACTCGCACTATGCTGTGTGCTTGGACGCCTCAATCCGTCTAGGAGTTCTACTAGGGGTGCCTAAGGGTGGGGTTGCTCCACGCCGCTCACCGCGGCAGGTCTCAGAGTAGCTCGTGCGTCAACCGCGTACTCAGCAGTGTCCAAGATGATCCGCACTAGTCTTCAGAGTGTTCCCACGGGCCAACTCGCTTGTTGTTGGGATACCTCTAGTCTCTGGTGCACTGAAAGCTGATATGCACCCAATGCGTGCTGTAGTAGTGAGCTTGCTCAGCAGCCATGTGGCCCTCAGTCTCCACGCCTGTCGCTAGGGGAGGGTGAGGCCTCTTTCCAGATTCCCCGGTGTATCAAAGGCAAGGGGGGCCACACTCTGGCCCAGATTAAGCGAAGGCCAATGTGAGGTGCGTGAGGCCACCCGCTACCACAACCCAGGAGCTTGTGCGGCAGTGAGGTGCAATGTCAGCCGGGCCTTGGCATCAACGGGGGTCCCAGGGCGCAATCCAGGCCCACCCAGACAGCCACCAAGCAGTTCCGCTCCCTACAGTCCTTGTAGCTGTCAAAGCCACCAGAGGGGGCCCCCAAGAGGACCGAGCACAGACTCAGCCCCAGCACATCAGCCGAGCTATCCACTGTGCCCCTGAAAGGAGGGAGGGGGGTGGGCTTGCAGCGGCCACCCAGATGTAGATGACGGCCCCCCCACAGCTGCTGTCAGTTCTCGATGCCAAGGTCTGGTCGGCGCTCAGGTAAGATGCGGCAAGTTACAATGGCGTTGATGCCGGCGGTGGGGCGCCCCCAAAGAAAGTCAATATATCTTCAGCATGAAGCGCAGGCAGTGGTCCGGCCCGCCCACACAGCCCAAAGGAGCAGGGGCAAATGCCCCAGGCGGTTTCCCCCAAAGGGACGGACGCGGCCTCAGACAGGGACGCCAGGCAAGTGCTGCAGCTATGTAACAGAGGAGGGCATGGGCGTGCCGCAGGCACCTGAGCAAGATGGCGGCCGCCACCCTCCTCGTCAGCTTCTCTCGAACTGGAAGCATTAGATGGTGTCAGCTCTGGCGTGGAGGCAGGCAACGGTCCGAGGGGCTCCCGGTAAAATCCCGAGAGCTCCCGAGGGCGTCAGAGGCAGGCAGCGCTCCTCAGATCTCGGCCGTGGGTCCCAGGCGGCGATCACAAAATGGCGGCCGCCAGCCACCGTCTCCACTCGTCACTGTCCTCAGCCGGGAAGCCGGCCCCCCAGGGGACGATCGGTGAGCAGGCAAGCCCCCGCGGGCTCCAGGCGCAGGGTCAGGCGTTCCAAGTCCCTGCCACTGCTCCGGAGTGCTGAAATCGCCGTGCAGTATGCCCCGGGGAGACGGAGCACACCAGAGGTACGTCTCACACCATTGCCCCCGTGACCATGGCCCCTCTTCAACCTTTTTCTTACCATCAATTGCAGGGTTAAGCCCCTTTCCAGCATTGGCTTCCGAATATAACTCGCTTCAAGTGACGGATCTTTGCCACCGTGTTTTGAATCAGGAGCTATTTCATCATCATAAGGTAAATCACAATGACAGTTCTAAGTTCAGTCAATGATGAAAGTTTAAATTAGTTTTAAAAGTGTATTTCTAATTTAGCGTTTAATCAGATTCTTTTTATTCCGATTAGTTGATAAATTAAAGTTTATAGAAATCTCATGAAAATATGGCTAGATCAATTGTCAAAAAATGCATCAAGTGCGTTCCATAAAGGGCAAATACCCTATTCTAAAGAACCGGACCAGAATTTTATAGTTCGTAGAACTCATGAAGAATTTGAATTCAAAGTAAAAGAGTGAGATAAAGAGAGCATAAAGCTTATAATCCAACTAAAGCAGTTGAGCGTACCATTAAGTATGGTTTATGAATCTCAGCTAAATCTCAATAATTCGAGCAAATATGCATACAGCTGCGGTAGCAATCTGTCAAAATAGAGCATGAATAATAAGGCAAAGGATGAAGAGCAGCAGCAGTAGCCATGACTGTCAAAAAGGGACAAGGGAATGGGCCTGGGTATCAGCTTCTCAACGTCTCCCTCTCAGCACTGCAATAGTCTAATCTAAGTGAGGTGAGGCTAACTAGGAAAACGATCTAATATAAAAGGCAAAAATATTGTAGCAAAATGTGTAGCAGGTCTCTCCTCTTCTGGACCAACCTGGCAACAGCATTCGTCTGAGAGTGAGTTCAGTTCTTCCTTTCCCACAAAATAACATGCAGCTCACAAAGTTTTATCACAAAGTTTGTTACAGACATCTTACATTTGTAGCTTCTTAATTCATAATCCTCTATTCCCCTAGGCATCAAACACAGTTTAACCGTCTAATGTTAAATGTTTCATTGCATAAACAATGAACTATGCTAAAGAAGAGAAACATCAATTTGCAAAAATACTGTTTAGTAATGCATTTCATTAACACGAACAAGAAATGCTGTTTTAAAATATAGAACTATTCTATTCAAGTATTATGTGAAATATGGAGTAAATAGGAAGTTTGTTTATCACAACCAGATGTTTCTTTGCAAAATGTAATATATTTGTTAATCTGAAACATTCTGCAGTTATGAAGAATATTTCTAAGCATGTCACATTGAGGTCAGGTCTCTAAATTCCATTGTGCACATTTCAGCAGTGTCGAGTTCACTTCTAGTTAAAGAAAAACTTGCAGTTAAGCATATATTAATGAGTATGTCTGCATAGTGCAGTCTGCAAATTTAAAATGCGTATCATTTCATCTTTAAATTACATTAATCATTGCACGCATAGCTGTTATTCTAAATAATTTTGCATCCTAATTAATTAGCTTCTTTACATGTTTTGCAGAGATAACTAGTGACATTCGTGTTTTGAGAAAGGAAATTATGAAGAGGGTTTTTTTTAGGACGATAAAGCTGAAAGACCTTTTGGCACTAATTCTATGTTACCCTGACCCTTCAGAGAGGTCCATGGTGGAATGCTGTTGAAAAAGCATTTTGAGTAATGTTATTACCAGAGCAAGAAGATGAAGGGCAAGAGCATCCCCTCTTATCTACCTTATGTTCTGTCTGAATGGACTTCTCAGTACATGAAGTAGATATGTTAGTCATGAAGATGGTGTGTAATGAATGGAGACATATTTTGATGGACCCTAGAGAACAGTTTTAAATCCAAACTGATCAATGAAATTTGCAGTCTTTGAAAAATCTTTAATGCATGAATAGCCATCAAGATGGAAGGCATTTCCTTAGCATAGTATGCTACTATCCAGAGTTATCACTTACTCATAATTAGCTTGTAATCCCCTCTCAATGTGTGGTAGGAATAGTTAAATTTTTCCTAGACAAGGTCAAGATGGTTCCAGGACAGATGGATACAAAGAAATTAGAAGGATCTTCATCTAAAGAGCCCTCTAGTTAGACTAAATGACTTAGCTATTTTTGTACAAATTAAAGACTTACAATTGAATATTATGAACATGTGCCATGCCTCAGACATTCATGGTCATAAAGGAGTTAGGAATACTTTGGATTGGGTGTTATGACTGTTTTAGTGGCCAACTGTTCATTCTGATATTGATGAATATGTTCTTGCATGTCAAATTTGTGAGGGTAATAAATCCTTGCATTCTAAACCTATTTGATATCTGAAACCAGTCTCAACTGAACCTTGGAATACAATTTCTAAAGATTTTGTAACAGAATTTCAGCCTTTAGTCATAACGGTTACAGTAGACACTTTCTCAAACATGGCCCACTTTTTTTATCTCTCTATCTTTCCACCACCTGAAGAAATGGCCCAGTGTTTTTGGCTGACATTTTTCATCTTCATCAATTGCCTCATCATCATTAATCATTGTTATCATTTCTGATTACCTTTTACATATATGTAAGGCTTTATGTAAAGGATTAGGAGTTGAAGGTGTTCTTTTCTCCGGCTATCATCCCCAGTCAAATGAGCAAATGGAACAAACTGATCCAGTTTAGACTGATATGTATGGCGCTACTTTAACGCCACTCTAGACAATTGTGTTTATTATTTAACAATTGCGGAATGTTCTTACAATAAAGCAGCCCAAAATGCCATCAAACATTTAACTTCCTTTTGTATGTAATAATTTCATCCAAGAAATGTTTGATCTTCTCCTAAAATTTAATATTTGCTTCCAGCAGGTACTGAATATTTAAAACAGTTACAGAAGCATATAAAACTTGTTTCTGAAAATCAAATAATATGCTGATAAGTTAAGATTAAATTCAGCTGTGTGTGCTTCTAGAAAGAAGCAAAAGAAACTGTCTGTCTTCTCATTTTCTACCTCACACATTTTTGGACACTTGTGATAGCTCATCAGATCAATCCTGTGGCCTTTTGTTTGAAGTTTCTCAACCTAGGAAGATTAATTAATCTCAGTTAAAACCATATGTTCTGCCTGCACCTCTGCCAATTATGGTACATGGGCAAACAGAATATGAGGCTGAAGAAATTTGACGCAGATAACTGGGCTCCATCACTACCTGGATTGTTCTGATGTTTCAGTGTTTGCGATTAACCACAAGCTTTATAGAGAAATGAAGTTAAAGGATGGCTGTCGGTCTGAAGAATTCAGTGCTCTGTAAACAATAACAAAAATGAACTTCTTCTACATTTGCCTAATAATTTCCATGAATTTAAGGAAAGGGGCATGGGCAAACCTTACAAACTGCCCTTTCCAATGTGGTGATCTGTTCATAGGATGTTAGCCGAGGTTCTCAATCCAAGATGAACATTTCCAGTTTGACTATAATCTTTACCATGAGATGGGGGGACTTCTAAGGGTAGTACCTATATTACCAGGTTTGGTTTGTCCCTGTGTGCGTAATTTTGAATGCCAATGCATCTATCTATCTTTTGGGGGAGAGGATGTGGCCTTACGGCTAGAGCGGTCGACCTGGACGCTGGGGAACTTGGTTCGAGTCTCGGCAGGGACGCTCAACATCCTGTGATTCTGGGCAAATCCCTTAATCTCCCTGTGCCTAACAAAAAATGAATGTGTCTGTCTGCAACGCAAATGGTGCTCATGTAAAGTGCTCTTATACCTTCGGGTCAAGTTCGCGCTATATAAAACTCTGGAAAAAAATAATATAATCTATAATGCCAACAAACCTTTCTATGGCAAAGTAGCACTCTGGAAATGTTATATAGTTGACATCTCAATTATCTAAAAAGGCAACGAAGATGAGTCAAACCACTTTGTTAGTTGGCTTAACTGACTGGGCCCACATCTGCATTACTCCCAGTACATGGATAGAGAGCTCATTTCTTTTCTGGGCCTGTTCATTAAGACAACGAATTGGAGACTAATAAGGTGTACCCCAAAACCCACAGATAAGAAATCTCTCTTCTTTTATTGAGAGTCACTCAGGAAACATCCACCTTTGGGTAGTTTTTACGGATTAGGCTGTGGTAAAGCGATTTTAAAAGAGCAATCACACACTCTCAACAGGAAACCTTTAGCCAGGAATAATTCTAGGAAAAGGGACAGAGAAATCCAGCAAGAGCACAAGAAAAAATAATAGAGATGCCTAACTGAAAGCCTATGAAAAAGAAAAAAACAGAGAGAATGACTTTTGTGACCACTTAGGGGCCGATTCCGATTTGGGCCGGAAATCTCTCCGACCGAGCCGGACCCGGAGAGATTTCTGACCGAATCGGACCCGTGCAGCCCGACCGAACGAGTACGATGCGTCCGTATGCTATTGGACTCGAGTCGGTCGGACTCCCATTGAAGTCAATGGGACCCGGTCGTACAACGCGTACGCGGGCTCCCATTGCCTCAATGGGTGCGAGGCGAACAAGGGCGCCCCTACAGCGGGTACGCGGTGAAGCGACTCGCGCCGTACACGCACAGGTAGGGGGACCCATGGGTCCCCCTGTGTGCGACTCGCGCGCGACTGCGCGTACAGGGGTCCGACACGGACCCCCGAAGTACGTCTTCGACTGCTCTTTCGAGCCGGGCAGCGCGTGTCGGTCGGACTGCATCGCGGCGCGCATCGTACTTACCCGGCCGGGGAACGTCTCCATTGCAGCTAGAACATCCTATCCTGAACTGCTCTGCCCTATCTATGGTGTAGGCCCCCCCAGCCTCAAGAGGGAAATGGAGTGCGGAGGCTCTCTGTTATTTATTTAAATAACCGCTCCATGGTTAAACATCAGCTAGATATCTTCCTTCTACTTAAGCTTGAGCAGCCAGATATCCTTCTGCTCACCGAAACATGGCTTACCCAGGACTCTTCACCTGATATCCTGGCAGCCTTACCCATGGACTACTACATTCTCCAAGCCAACCGTCCCCAGGGGAAAGTGGGCGGAGGTGTAGCTGCCATAATCTGCCATGATTGGAAATTCACTGCCTTAACACCGTTAGACCTACCATCAGTAGATAACCTGGTATTCAAATTAGAATCTGACGCTACCCCCCTGATCTGTGTTCTGCTCTACAGACCCCCCCCCCATAGCATGCCCCTATTCCCCTACGCGCTGGGCGAACAGGTAACTCACTTAATTACCAACCATGCAAAAATTTTGCTGATCGGTGATTTTAATTATTGGGCTAATGAGACATCCGGTGGCCCCCAATCTGTTGAACTCTCTGAGTTACTTACGGGGCTAAATTTTACACAACAGGTGCTCTTTGCCACACATATTAAAGGCCACACACTTGACCAGGTTTGGACAGCTAACCTCGTCACATCCGCCATGTCAGTTACACCTTGTACATGGTCGGATCATCACTTCATCAAATTCACCATTAATAACAGTTGCATGGCTAAAACTCCCATTTCCGAAGGGGGAACAAGAAGGAACTGGAACAAAATTGACAAATCTCTATTCCTAAATACACTGGCCAACTCTGTCCCACCCACTCACCCTTCTATTAACACTGGTGCTGAACTCCTAACTACATGGTTAACAGCAGCTAGCGATAAGTTTGCACCCCTTAGGAAAATACACCTTGCCCGACATCATGATGCCCAGAAATGGTTTTCTACTGGCCTTAAAAACCAAAAATTGGCCCTGCGGCAACTTGAAAGAAAGTGGAGACGTAATTACTTAACCGAAGACAAAAGGATTTATTTAACGGCCATGAAAGCATATAAAAAGACTATTCTGACTACTAAAGCGGCATATTTCTCCTCTAAAATCTTGACTGCTACCAACACGTCTAAGGAAATCTTTTCTATCGTTAACGAGTTGTCTAATCCTGAAAGAGTTACAACTAAATCGACCCCCTCTCAAACTTTTTGCAACTCTTTGAAATCCTTCTTTATTGACAAGATCATAAAAATCAAAGCCAGCATCCCGGCCTGCCCAAATCCTGAGGCCAGCTCTAGTACAATCAAAAATCCTAGTACCTTCACTCAATTTCCTATAATTAGTAACCAGACTTTCTTGGCACTCCTATCCAAAGTTAAATCTGGTTCTCCCAGGCACTGTTGCCCCCCCAGCATTCTAAAAGAAATATTCACCGCCCTTCCCAGTCCGGCCCTGAATCTTTTGAATGAATCGCTGTCTCAGGGCCTTGTTCCTGAAATTTTCAAAGAGGCAATTGTTGTCCCCCTCCTGAAGAAACTAGGTTCAGACCCCCAAATTCTGACGAACTATCGTCCGATCTCTCTCCTCCCATACCTAGCTAAAGTCTTGGAGACCCATGTTACCAGATGCCTCACTGGATTTTTAGAGGAGTCTGAATATCTTGACCCTCACCAAGCAGGCTTCCGCCCAGCACACTCTACTGAGGCTGTGATATTGACAGTGTTGGACACTCTCCGCGGGGAGGCCGATAATGGCTCCCCGCAGGCTCTTGTCCTACTAGACCTCTCTGCGGCCTTTGACACGGTCGACCATGGTTTATTGATCGACTGTGTCAGAGACGCTGGGATTCAGGGACCCGCTTTGGGCTGGATCAGCTCTTTCTTGGAAAACCGTTCCCAGGCTTTGTGTACCACTCAGTTTACTGCTCCTAGAACTAGGATCACATGTGGAGTACCACAGGGCTCCTCACTTTCCCCCCTTCTGTTCAATCTTTACCTCCTCCCCCTCGTTCGGACGTTGAAGGAGCGGCAAGTCTGCACTTTCAACTATGCTGATGATTTTCAACTTATATTCCCCATCACAACTCCCTTGACTCGGTCCGTGTTTTTCAGTCTACCATGCTGTTCATTAGCGGATGGATGAACAGCAACCACTTAAAACTTAACCCGGACAAAACCGAGCTGGTTCTAACAGGAGGTACGCACAAAAACCCCTGGGGTACTCACTTTTGGCCCAAGGAACTGGGTCAGCCTCCCTCCCCTTCCACTTCGGCCAAAAGCCTTGGGGTAACAATCAACCATGATCTCACTATGAAGTCCCAAATCGGGTCAGTGATATCCACCTGCTTCTTCCAATTGAGGAAAATAAAAAAGATTAGAAGATTCCTCACCCAGGAAGCCTTGACTCGGTTGATCCTCACCATGGTAATGTCCCATGTTGACTATGCCAACTCGCTGTATTTTGGCATCCCCCTATACTTAACTAAACATCTGCAACTGGTACAGAACCAAGCTGCGCGCTTGATTTTTCAGCAACCCAGGCATCATCATGTCACTCCCCTCCTGAGGAAGTTACACTGGTTGCTGATCAGTCAAAGTTGCGCCTTCAAGGTTTGTTGTCTCATCTTCAAATCCTTAAATGGAAAGAGTCCTAAATTCTTGGACAACCTGAATACAAGACACGCACCTGCGCGCAATTTGCGATCAGCCCACAAGCAATTTTTGTTTACCCCTTCCTTTAAATTGAAGCGTGCAGGCGGTGCAAGGTTTGCCATTCTAGCCCCTAAACTCTGGAACTCCCTTCCCCCTGAAATACGACTTTGCCCCGAACTCTTTGGATTCAGGAGCCTGCTTAAAACCTGGCTGTTCCAACAGGTGTATGAGTAATTTCTTAGGGCTCAGGTCATTCTTTAGGGTTCAGGTATCACTCAGAGTAGCGCCATGAAACCATCCTGGTGTACGTGCGCTATACAAATTCTTTTTAACATAACATAACATAACTATTATTAATCATTTAAAAAAGTAATTGACAAACAGTGGGCTTAAACATTGGCAGATATAGTATTCCAAAACCACTCTTTTCATACAAATGAGGTAAGAGCTTGAGTGGCCTCTTTATCCCCGAGACCTATGCAAATGAAAAAGACAGGTACATAGACAACTCTATGGCCCCACCGTAGAGCTCAGGACATCATCCATGTGGCAGCTGTTGGGACGTCAAATGTACTTCATCCAGCAGTGAACTTGATCTTGGCCTAAAATACTGATAGAGGCAATTGGCACATACCAATTGCAATACTAAATCTATAATGTATATGATTAGCTACCCTGTTAATCTTTGCTATGTGAGCGTGACATCACCCAAAGTCAAAGTAAGGATAGCTGAACGTTGCAGCATAATTAGGACTGGAAAGCTGACAACTAATTTGTGTCACATTACAAAGAAAAACATCATAGTGACATGGATGGAATGGGATTGTTATTAAAAGGTTACACAGTAATGATACACATACATTATATAGGTACAAACAAAGATGGGTCTTTAGACTCCAGGCACACAAGATTGGCGTGAAGGATGAGATAGAATGGGGTCAGATGTAGCTTTTTTCACTCTCCACCCCATATCTTGTTGAGACTGCTTTTTTGATCCGTTTGAATCCTGATGTACATGTCCCTGCTTCTCTCACCAAGAAGTTGCATGGTGCTACATAATTCCACTAGAATATGCATTTTCTCTTAGCTTTCCACTTCAATAAATTAACAGCTGGTATGTAAATGATGAAAACAACATTCCCATTATATGGGGCCACATTTATAGTTAGCTGTCACTGCCCATAATTACTATTCCCGGTCCTGATGGATATACTCTAATAGCATGCTGCTACCCATTATTTTTTTGGGGTGTTTTTTTTGTCCTCATATCATGCAAAGGTGAGATATAGGAAGACGAGGATCCTATTCAGGCAACTTTACCGACCAGGATCGTTCTCACCTCTTCTGGAACTTTGGAAACCTTCTTGATCGGAGGTAGGGTACTGTCTTTTAATCTCCAAATTCATTAGGAAAATCACTAGTGGTGCCACCACTGTGCCTGATCCGGAATCTGTTATTGCAAAGCGAGTAATCATAGGACTTCCCTTCCTACCTTACCTTTTTCTATTTACCTACTCTAATTATTGTTCCTATCCCATAACTTCCAGATTTTCATCCGCTTTCTTTCCCTCTCTACTCAAATCCAACTTTTTGATCTTGCACACCGATGTCAACCATTCATTTAATGTGGGGGGAGCTGCTAGTATCCATTTTATGCATATCTCTCGTCTGGCAAGTAATATTAATACAAACAGAAGGTCTTTTTGTTTATTATTTAAGTGTAATGGGCCCCCGTTATCATTCATCACTCCAAAAATAGTTAAGTCCACCCTTACCTCTATGTTTTGTCCCATTACTTCATTTATAACCTTACCCACTCTGGACCAGAATTGATGTAATTGAGGGCACTCCCGGAACATGTGGATGTTGTTTGCTTTTGTCTCCCCACACCTTGGACAACTTTTCACCACTTGCTTATTTATCTTTGTTAGCTTTTCCGGAGTCCAGTATGCCCTGTGTAGTGTAAAAAGATGGTTTTCCTATGAGGTGCAGATTGTGTAACACGCCATAATGTAATCATAGATACTTGCCATAAATGTTGGAGATCCCGCGTTGGCAAGTCCTTTTCCCAGAGCTCTGTTGGTAGTGTGAAGTCTTCTTCCCCTGCTTGAATTAGAAGCCAGTACCACTTAGATACCTCCTTCCTCGGTGGGTACTTTTGTATCTCTTCCTCTGCAGCCGTCTTTTCCCCATGTCCCTTCTCCAAGCTTTTAATCCAACTTGTCAGTTGATAGTACTTAAACCTTGACAGTTTCCCATCTGTGCTTTGTTCTAGAGAATCCCAACTAACCAGTTCTCCTGTTTGTATCAGCTGACCTCATTTTGTTATGCCCGCTTGTTTTATGGTATTCGCTAACGTGTCTTTCAAGCATTCTGGTGTGCCTGGAGAATCCCAGATTGGTGCAAAGGTGCTATAGTACGGTATTTGTAGTATTCTTCCAATTTGGTACCAGATAGTGCAAGCGGCGCGTAGGACCTTCAACTTAACTTTAAAAAAATATTTTGGATGGCCAAACCTTTATAAGCAGGAGTCCTCTACCAGAATTGACTTGTAATAGGAGGGATAGGAGGAATATTCTTTAAGTAAAACTCTGGAAGGCTCTAAAATAAAACAAAAGGTCTGGACTGGCGATACCCCCGTGTTCCTTTTTCGAACGCAGTTTCTTCCATGCTATACGTACACCTTTTGATACCCAGATGAAACTATTCAATTCACTTTGAATTCTCTTGAACCATTGTATCTTGAATTCCAGTGGGATAGTATTAAAGATAAAGGTAAATTTAGGAAAGATCATCATTTTTATTGCTTTGGATTTTCCCAAGAAAGATAATGGTAATCCACTCCAAGTTTTCAAGAGTTTCCTAGTCTCTTTCACTCTCATGTCAAAATTTGTTTGCGCGATTTCATCAATGTTCTGTAGTATCTCTATGCCTATATACCTAATTCTGTCTTTTGCGAAAGGGTGTGGCAGTGGGGAGTTCCATTCCATGATTTCAGTTTTTTGATGGTTAACTTGGTATCCCGAGACTTCCCCGAAGTCGTCTAACAGTTTAGTAATATTAGGTAAAGATGTCTTAAGGTTATTTGTAAAAAACCATTAGGTCGTCTGCGTATAACGCCACTTTTTTCCCCCACCCTTGATAACTAAACGGGATAACTCCGTGTGATGTTCTTATGGAGTAGGCTAATGGTTCGATATGCAAGTGAAATAAAGATGGGGAGAGTGGGCATCCTTGACGCATACATCTTTCAATCCTAATTTCTTTGGTCAGGATTCCGTTTACCAGTATTTTCGCCACTGGAGAATCATAGATATTCATAATCGCCTTCAGAAATTTCTCACCTAGCGCATATTTGCTTATTACTTTACAGAGGAAAACCCAATTTACTCGATCAAAGGCCTTAGCGGCATCGAATGTGAGAATTGTAAGGGGAGTATTTTCTTGCATGGCTATATCGATTGTTTCTATCAATTCCTGCGTTAACTCATGTAGTTGTCTACCCTTAATAAATCCCTTTTGGTCATTATGGACCAGCGGATTTGACACCTGCCCCAGTCATGTTGCTAAAATCTGTGAGTAAATTTTATAATCATTATTCAAAAGAGAAATAGGTCTGTATGATTCACATCTCAGAGGGTCCTTCCCTGATTTCAAAAGTATGCTAATAGTAGCGTCATTCCAGGATTTAGGTAGTTTTAACCCATTAAAAAAGATCTCATTTAGCAGAGTCACTAATATGGGGGTCAGTAACTCTTTCAGGTAGATGTACAGCTCATTCCGTAGGGCATCCGGGCCGGATGCCTTCCCTTTTCTTAGCTTCGACAGAACACTGGTTACTTCTTCAAGTGTTATTTGTTGAGGAGAACATGGCGGCCGGCTGACGAGTCCGGTCGGGAGCGCACACCCGCACCGAGCGAAACTCCCGCAAATAATACAAATATAACTTTGCCCCACATTACGGATACTTTCTAAAGTAAATTAAAACTTCACAGACCTGCAGAAGAAGTTACTCCGCTCGCCCCGTTTGTAGTGATTTCGCCGCATAGTCATAGCTCAGCAGGAACCACAGAAGTGCGCGCGCACGGTCACAATGTGTGGGCGGAGGAAGCTGAGGTGCTGCAATCATCGTGGAAGGCAGTGGCCAGAATCAGGTTCAGAGGCTTAGCAGGCTGCATTGGAAGCGGGCTAAAAGACGCGGAAAGCAATCTAAACGAAGGCGAGAAGGAGAGCAGGAGACCCTGTATGACACCGGTAAGAGGCAGGGGGAGGGGTGAGAGAAGCAGAAAGGCCCCCAGAGACCCCAAAGACAGCACAACACCAGCAAATACTGCGCAGAAAGGGAGGAAGGGACAAAATCTGTCTATAGATTCAACCAAGGGAGAGAGAAGGGTTTACGGTGTCAGCTATTGCCTTAGAAGTAGGCATTTTGATATAGAAAACTCCAGCCTTGGTAGCACTCAGAAAAATCTGGTCATAACACCTACAATTCTCAAAAATAGCACCAAAAAGAGCATTACGGAGTACAAGCAGGGGATAAACCAAATTCAGGGGGGGGAGTACTACCTCTTCACTTCCCTCACTTCCTAATCCGGGTCAATGCAAACAAGGAGGGAAAATTAAAATTACTCCCTCTCTATGCTCCTATTTCAAGATCCAAAACAAACAATTACCTCAAAATATACCCCTTGGAGAGTCAAAAATGGAGGAAGGGATTAGGCGGAGCACTACCACAAAAACGCAAGGTGACGATCTTACCCCCAAGAGCGGGGAGATTGTCATCAGTAATAGCTTTCAAGCCCTAGCGATGGAAGAGACAGAGGCAGATATGTCGACCTCAGGGAGGGGCTCAAGGGAAAGCCCAGTGACAGAGGAGAGTATAGAGGCCGGACCAAACCAATCGTTAGATCAAGTGGGGAAACTTATGGGTACTCTAATTGTTGAATGAGAGCAAATTTTGCCAAATCAGAAAAAAACAGGAAAAGTTTCAAGCAACTTGTGAGGCCCTTGAATTAAAAGTGAATTCCCTAATGGATCGCGTACAAGTGGTAGAAGCAATTGTAGAAAAACTCGGAAGAGACACAATGGAGAACCAAGGGGAGATTCTCACTGTGAGAGCAAATGAGAGGGAGCTTAGAGATAACATTGAGTCATTAGAGAATAACGCAAGATGCAACAATCTCCGAATCCTAAATATACCAGAAGGAGAGGAAGGACAAAATATCAAGTATTTCGTGATTAACCTTTTGAAAGACTTCATCCCTGGAATGGAGGTTAAGACACTAGAACAGGACATTCAAAGAGTTCATAGAAATCCCTTCAAACTAGAGAAGCCCAGAAAAACCCCAGGAGAATCCTAGTCAATTTTAAAATCTATACAATCAAGGAGAAGATTCTGAGTGAAGCCCTGAAAGCTGGTGCATTCACCAAAGGAGAATACAAGTTTAGAATTCATTCTGATATATCAAGAGCTACGCAGGACAGGCAATGGGAACTTGGGAACCATATGCAAGAACTCAGGTCTCTGGGTGCAACAGTCCAGATGAGATTCCCGGCCTCACCTAAAACCATGTGGAGGAATCAAATGTATAATACCCGGGAGCCTAATGAGGTTGTAAAACTTATAGATCAGTTTAAATCAACACAGAAATATTGAGAGTTTAGGGGAAATAGGAAATAAATAGATTTCAGCTCGGAGTGGGTGACTCTCGAAGAGGGCAAATACGATCTGCCCAACAGAAGCAGGCAGGGTTCTCCGGGGGGGGGGGGGGTGCACGCAGCATAGATACGTACACGAGGTGTGGGAGCATTCAGGAAAAAAATGAAAAAAAGAGTTTTGTCCATCATGCAATATACATGGGAAGACAAGGTCCTAACTCTCGAACTTGGGAAGTAACGTGATCTTTATTGCAATGGTAAAGGAAAGAAATGGCAAATAATAAATTGAATATCATGTCTTGGAACGTGAATGGCCTCAGAGTAAAGAAGAGAAGGGAGGAAATCTTTGAATATTTAAAAATTATAAATAGCGAAGTTATAATTTTACAAGAGACACACCTTCTGAAACAAGAGTGGGATAGAATTATGAAGCATCAAAAATGGTTAGATTGCTATGTTTGTACGAACCAGTCTTGTTGCATTAAAGGAGTGGCAATTATATTCAAAAAATCAGTGAAGGTGACAATTATAGAAGAGTTAACTGACCTAGGGGGAAGGTGGGCAATAGCCAAAATAAAAATAGAGAAGAATTTATACACAATTTTAGGATATTATGGTCCAAACACAGATGATCCTGCTCCCCTCCAAGCACTTTATTCTCAACTAATAGAAGCGTCATCTCCAATTATACTGGGGGGGGGGGATTTTAACATACTAATAGATCCTAAACAAGATAGATCTCCTCCGGGTAAAGGTTTGAACCTACCAAAAATGAGGGCATGGTTAAAAAGGTATACAGAAGACCTGGGGATTGTGGACGTATGGAATAGTAAAGGTAAATCAAGTAATAGGTTCACCTATAAAAACAAAAAATATGGCCACGTTTCTAGAATAGATTTTTATTTGATAGACAAGACCTTAAACAACAGCATAGTCAACATAGACCACATCTCAGCCCACCTGTCAGACCACTCCCCTGTCACCTTGACTATAAAAACCGGTAGACACCAGGCAACACCTAGATGGACTCTAGATCGTACCCTTCTTTTAGCCCAGCAGATCATAGATAAGCTTAAAGTTATTACGGAGGAATACTTTAAGTGTAATAGTAGTAAGGAAACACCGATCCAGATAGTCTGGGACGCTTATAAAGCAGTAATCAGGGGGGCTTTAATCAACCTATCCACGTTTAGGAACAAAATCACAAGAACTAGAATTAGCCAATTGGAATCGGAAATCCTAGAACAGAACAGAAAATTAGAGGTTGCTGAGTCTAATCTAGTCCAAGAAAGAATCGAAGAAGAAATACAGAATAAGAAAACTAAGTTAACCAACATACTAGACACCAAAATCAGGAAAAAATGGGAAGCCAGCGAGTTATCAAATTACGAATACGGAGAAGGCAGTGGTAAATTGCTCGCTTGGAAACTCAAGACAAAACAGAATAGAAATAGAATAGCAGCAATACAGATAGGAAATCAGGCTGAGCATGAAGTAGACGAGGAGGGGATTGAGAATGCCTTCACTGATTTCTTTCAGTCTTTATACGCGGAAGACCTGAAGACCTCTGAGGATCAGGTAGATTTCTACCTGAGTAAACTAGCAGTCCCTAGCCTAGAAGAAGAAGACAGGGAATTACTCAACGCTGCTACCCATTATTGCACTAATGTGATTCCACTCTACCTGGCATGCAATGGATAAATGTAAAAAAATATATATTTGGGATCAACTGATTTCTTCCCACAAAACTAGCATTTAGCCAGCTCAAGACTTTGATGTCACTCAAAGGGATCTTTATTTACATTTGGCTTATACCATCAACATGGTGCCATGTATTCACACTGCCCCTAACGATCTGAATGATGTCCTCTCCCAGTGGGACACATTTGCCCCATTGTATCCTTCACAAAACGGAAGCTGCACAACAACCTCATGTCATCTTTTTACATTGCACGATGACATGATGACACTATGTCACAATTAGACATGAGTACTTCGTGGCCCTCTAACACTGGGTCCAGCCGTACTTCCTTCTCTAGCTGAGGGTACCTTGCAGTGGGACAAGTGTCACAAGGAGAATTTATGCCTGATATACAGGTGCGCCACTAATCTGTTTTATTTATGGATTACATTATGAGCAGCACGCTATATATATAATTGCTAAAAGCTTTACTTCTCAACCTTTAGCACTGCGCTATGACATCGGCTCTTGCCAGGTGCCGACTGAAGTAGCCAATAACAATAAGAAACAACAATGTGCTAAAGTTCTTTTCTTCTAGACCACTTAGTTTTGCATTCAGTAGTTGATGGTACCCTGGTTGTGCATGGTTTGCATTGGTCACAAGTGACTCACTATGAATTGCTTGGAATTTTAAGCCTCTAAAAAATATGTGACAATTACTGTTCAGACAAAAGACTGTGTGGCACTGACCACAATTTGATTCCTCTTGAAATGCTTGAGTAGCCGTGCGAATAAATGTGTCCTCTTTAGCCCCCGTAGTCATTGTACCAGACACTGCATGATGCCAGGCAAGGTGTATCCATCTTTATGAATTCCCCGGATCATGGTAGGATCATAGATTGGAAGGCAGAAACATGTTGACTAATGACTATGAGTTTGCATTGCTCAGACTCTTCAGCACACTGTTTTCACTCATATGGTAGCGAGGTAAAAATGAAAGGTCTGCATCATTAATGTATTTTTAACTTAATTGGTCCCAAGTACCGAATTGATAGGGAGGCATACAAACTCTGAAAATCCTGAAAAAAATCCAAGGAGGGCCCACTATGTCTACCTTTTAAAAACTACAGTGAGGAGGGGCCAGAGGATGCAGCATGCCACTTTGACGGGTGAGGGCTACCGTCCTTTTTATGGAATACCTCCAGTAGTGATAACAGTAATTTAGCAATTTTACATTGCGCCCTCTTGCAATATATAGTACGACCCGGTATCTGTCGAGCTGGTTTTATGTCATGTTTTGTGAGAGATACCATCAAAACATGCCGATGCCTCCTCACAATTCTTTAAAACATCTTACTGTGAAGACAGAGCATTTAAAGGCAAACCAGTCTATGTTTAGTGGACTTTCATGAACTGGATGTCAAAAGGCATTCTTGTGGGTCGTAACATACATGTTTGAGTGATTTATTAAGAAGCATTTTGAGGTATCCTCTGACTCTACATTTCTCTATTAGGTTTTGGGCTTTATTAAAAAAGTACTCCAAATAATAAATTGTCCCTAGGAGTCCTTGGTTGATAACTTTGGCATAAGCATAAGAAATGATTTATGCTTACAGGGTTTAGTATGAAGTCTCCTGCAGAGATGGTCAAATACATTTTTGATTGTCACGTCAAGGTAATTGACCAGTTGTTTGTTGAAATTGTGTGTAAATTTCAGATCATCATTAATCTACTTCAACCAATCCAGAACTCCACCTAGGGCAAAAGAGATGGCCATTCAAGATTCGAAAAATGTCATCTATTAGGTGTTTCCACATAACACTGTTCTCTTTAAAGGGAGTATAGTCATAACACATATAGCTCTTCTTAAATTTGACTAGAAAAAAACTCACTAGGTCCGGATCAAAACTTGCACCCGTAATTGCCCACTTAGCCTGTAGGTAGAATTCTCCTTTTTCCCTTATTTCTCCTCCTCCCAGCCACCCTACCCTTTTTTACTCCAATTTTGTTTCTTTTCAATTCCCCAATTTTGACTGAATTATCACAACACTCTATGTTTGCGACAATTTTGCATACGTAAGCAACTTCATCTCATCGTTATCTTGAGCTGTGTGTATGCAGCACTCATTGCTGCTTGTTGCGGCCACACTCACCTAGTTGCTCACAAAGCATCTGCCAATCCATTCTTCACCAAAGGGTAAGCAGTTTGTAAGTCTTTCTTTTCTTTATTTGATCCTAAATAGACACCCTCTCCATCTCTGCACTCACTGGTCTTCCCTTAATTGACACAGGGTTTCCTTCGAATTCCCACAGACCTTCTCGCAACACAATCGAGGTCCCCTTGTGTATGTTTTCCTGAAGACCTGCCCACAACACAACAAGGAAAGCCCACCTTACAAGAGGCCCACTTTGACTTCTTTGCCATGCAAGAGCTATTTATATTGACAAAGTTGCTGCCTTCTATTTATTTCTAGATTAATTCCTACTGTGATGTCCATTACCTGTGGCCCCCATCCACTGCACTTAACGCAAGTTCTCACTCACTGCATGCACTTCTCTGACAGAAGTGGTTCCACATTATATATTTTTTTATATTCATTTAAGTAATCACATGCTTGCCCAAGTTAACTCTTGCCCTCATGATTGCACATAGATAGATTCCTTAGATATTGAAACGTCGACACAAACAAAAAGATTAATGTGTCATATCGTATCATTGACTGTTTTTTGCTTGAAAGTACCTTGAACGAAACATTTGTATATATGTTCTCTTGCCATTTGTATATATTGTAACATGCTATCTCACCTCCTTTTCCTCTTTCTTTTCCCAGGCACTTTATTGAAATATGTTGGAAATTGGGTTACTTGGGGGGGGGGGGGGGGAACCCTACTCGAGCAGCAGCCACAATTTCTTGTCAGGGTAAAGTTACAAGCAAACCCTAAATTAACCTGTGCCTAACGCTCTGGAAACTTGGCACAAAACAGTCAGGCTTAACTTAGAGGCAACGTGTAAAGTATTTATGCAGCACTTCAAATAGTAATAAAGTGAAAACACAACTCAAGAAAAATCCCACACCTATTTAGAAAAATATAGTTAAATGTAATAAATTATTTGAGGTCATAACAATAAAAATCTAATCAGTAGATCTGGAGATATACAATTGTGAAGATTTCAATGAAAATAGTACCTAGAAGCACAAAGATCCAACAACGGATATCTAGCCGTGCCGCACCGGGACAAAGTCACAAGTTCATGCAGACCACAATGGAGCGCGGATCAGGTACAGGGGCCAAGTTAGGCCCGCTGAATAAAGTACCATAAATTCTGATTTGCCAAACATTGCAAGATCCTGCATTGAGGATGTGTCACGCAGCAGTGGTTCCAAAGAGCTGTGTGGCTGTGATGCGGAGTCCTGCGTTGTTGTCGAGGATGGCTTTGAGTATGGGCTTGCATGCAAAGTCCTGCATCGAAGATGCTTTGTATACCAGTGGTTCTGAAGAAGCTGCAAGGCTGCGATGCGGAGTCCTGCGTCATCGTTGACAATGCTGTTGGTGAGGGGCTTAATTTTGCGAAGGCCAGCATCGAGGATACGTCATGCAGTGGCGGTTCCAGGTAAGCTGCGGGATGCAAGGTCCTGTCTCTGAAAGAGTCATACTGCGGTGGCTCCTAAGCTGCTGCAAGGAGATACATCGAGCTGCATCGGTTCTGCTCATAGAACCACAGCTAGGCTGGCAGAGCACCTTCAGACCCATTTCCAAGGGTCCAGGACTGGGGTGGCACCACTTGAGAGGTAGATCTCACAACAGACAGAGTTCAGGTGCTGGGTGCAAGTTGGTTGGAGCCTTTTCTGTCCCTGAGGCTCTGATCAGACCACCAGCCAAATAGCCCTTGGAGTCACTTTGGTTGCCCAAGGTTCAAGGTGCAGGTCGAGTCCTTTTACTCAGGCAGCAGGGCAACAGAGCAGCAGTCCGTCTTGCGGAGTGGCAACACAGTCCTTCTGAGTCTTCTACAGATCCAGAGGTGTATTGAAGAGTTGGGTCTGAGGGTCCAATATTTATTTCTGGTACCTAGTTTGAAGTAGGGGGAGGTTCTGGAGGTTTCCACCCCAGAGGTGTTTGAATTACCTGCCTCCCTGTCCTGGCCCCAGCTTGTCTGGGGTCACACAAGACTAACCTCACAACCCTTTGTGAGTGTGTTTGGCAGAGCCTTTGTGATGTACAAGTGTGGTAGATGATAGCCCCTCCCCCTCATCAAGTCAGAGATGGCCCATCTTGCCAGCACCTATTCCCCTTTGTCCCACTGTCTGAGAGAAATACACAAAGATCAACTGACAGCTACACCTAGTAATGTGACACAGGATACAGGCTACGCAGACAAGACTTTCTAAAAGTTGCATTTTCAGAATTGTGACTTAAACTCTAACTTTACCATTAAGGAGGGTTTTAAATTACAATTCTTTAGACACCAAACTGCATTTCTATCTACTGCCAACTGAAAGGTATTACTTATTCAATGTAATAGGGTAACCCAATATGAGAGAGGTAGGCCTTGCTGTAGCGAAAAAAAGCACATTTAAGAGTTTCCACTACCACGACATGTAATAGTTAAAAGTACATGTCCAACTTTTTAAATACACTGCATGCTGCCCAAGGGGCTGTTTAGGGCCTACCCTAGGGGTGACATATCTATGAAAAAGGAAGGTTTAGACCTGACAAAATGTTTTTTTTGCCAGGTTGAAATGGCAGTTTAAAACTGCAAAAACACGCTTCAACGGTAGGCCTGAGACATGCTTAAAGGGCTACTTAAGTGGGTGGCACAATCATGCTGCAGGCCCACTAGTAGCATTTAATTAAGAGGCCCTGGGTACATGTACTACCACTTTGCTAGGGACTTACAAGTAAATTAAATGTGCTAATTGAGTGTAAGTCGAATTCACTATGTTTAACGGACAGAGAACAAGCACGTAAGCACTGGTTAGCAATAGTAAAGTGGACAGAGTCCTAAAAGCCAACAAACATCGGTTCAGAAACCAGGAGGGTGAAGGCAAAACGTTTATGCAGGACCCTGCAGAAAGGGCCAAGTCCACTGCACCTAACACAAGTTCTCACTCACTTTATGAACTTCTCTGACAGAAGTGGTTCCACATTATATATTCTCTTAGATTAATTTAAGTCATCACATGCTTGCCCAAATTAACTCTTGTCCTCATGATTACACACAGATAGATTCCTTAGATATTGAAACGCCAACACAAACATATAGATTATTGTGTCAGATCGTACCATTGATTGTTTTTTTTGCTTGAAAGTACCTTCAACGAAAGATTTGTATATATGTTCTCTTGCCATTTGTATATATTGTAACATGCGACTCACCTCCTTTTCTTCTTTCTTTGCCCAAGCACTTTCTTGAAATATGTTGGAAATTGGGTTACTGGTTGGAGGGGGGGGGTGAACCCCTACGCAAGCAGCAGCTACAATTTCTTGACAGGGTAAAGTTACAAGCAAGCCCTAAATTAACCTGCGCCTAACACTCTGGAAACTTAGCACAAAGCAGTCAGGCTTAACATTGAGGCAATGTTTAAAGTATTTATGCAGCTCTTCAAAAAGTAAAAAAGTGACAGCACAACACAAGGAAAATCCCACACCTATTTAGAAAAATATAGTAACATTTATTAAATTATTTGAGGTCATAACGACAAAAATCCAATCAGTAGACCCGGAGATATGCAATTTTAAAGATTTCAATGAAAATCGTACATAGAAGCACATTGAGCCAAGTGTGGTTATCTGGTCATGGAGCACTGGGACAAAGTCACAATTTCAGGCAGACCGCAATCGAGCGCAAGCCAGATACAGGGGCCAAGTACTGAAAATTTCTGATTTGCAGAGCATTGCAAGATCCTGTTTCAAGGATGTGCCACGCAGCCTGGTTCTGAGGAGCTGCGTGGCTGTGAAGCGGAGTCCTGCATCGTTGTCGAGGATTCTGTCAACGATGGGCTTGCATGCAAAGTCCTGCGTCGAAGATGCTTCATATATCAGTGGTTCTGAAGAAGCTGCGAGACTGCGATGCAGAGTCCTGTGTTGTTGTTGAGGATGCTGTCAACTAGGGCTTGTGATGCGAAGGCCTGCATCATGGCACAGTGGCGGTTCGACGTAAGCTGCGGGATGTGAGGTCCTGTCCAGGAATGCGCCACGCTGCGGCGGCTCCTAAGCTACTGCAAGGAGATGCGTCGCGCTGCATCGGTTCTGCTCATAGGACCACAGTTGGGCTGGCAGAGCACCTTCAGGCCCACTAACAAATGACAACTATTGTTTGTACAAACCATTGTTTTTGATAATAATAACATATTATTTAAGACTGCGTTATGTGCTCTCTGAGGTGTTCTGGAAGACCACAATCTTCTCTGAAGAAGAGCACAGATGTCGGTTGGCTTCCTTATTTTGGATTTTCTAGAAACAATATTGGTAATTATTTGGTTCTACTACGGACAGTAATGAAAACAGAAGGGAAAGTTGTAAATATCTCTGCTGTACAGTGGTGCCTGTGAAATGTTTATTAATTCAGACTGGGTCGTGAGAAATAACATCCCTAAGAGAGCCACGAAAAGCTCCTGAAGTTATTAGAACTGTTGATGTCTCTCTATTAACTTTAGGCCCAATAGGGTACTGGTTAAAAAGGTATAATATGTCAATCGGTCAACTCAAGCACTTTCTTTGCCCACCCATTTTTTGTCATGATCATTGTTATGCTTCTGAAAGATATTGGTCACCACATCCAATAGCGGCTAACCTTTATTCAGGATCATTACAGTACCATGTCTGTTCTCCAGTTTTTGCAAAGCATAAAGTTTGCTCACTTCCTCTTTCAGCGCAATTTCATTGCAATATCATAAATGAACCTGTAACTATTGTTCATAGTATATGGTAAGGCATTTACGTTTAGAGACCCAATGGCCTTAATGGACTGTTGTGGTGTCTGATGTCATTTTAAAGCCAGGCCTGCCTTGAAAGTCTGGTTTTGAAAAAAAAACTATGTCCAATTGAGACTTTGGAATTAAAAGTCCAAAACCACCACCTGCCGTAGTTGCCCCAAGGGTAGGATGCATAGTTATGAAAAGCAGGTACAATATGAACAAAGTTGAATATGCCCTGGTAGGTAAAACAGCCAAAGGAGGGGCATATCTACAAGGGCTTTATCTCCGCTTTTTTGGCTTAAAAAGCCAAAAAAGCGGAGATAAAACAATCGCCCTATCTACAAGAGGGTGCTAACATGCATAATCGCATGTTAGCACCCTTTTCCCAATGCCTCCCTTTGCATCTCTAATGAGATGCAAAGTGGGCGTACCCCGGATGGACTACCTTGCAAATATCGCTGATGTTCACATCGCGATATTTACAAGGCTGCCCCAGCGTTTTAGCACACGTTAGTTTTTGGAGAAAACCGCTGTTTTCTCCAAAAACTAACGTCTGCTAAAATGCAGACTTACCTATCCCTAACATTGGGGTGGATTATGCTGATACGACCCTGTGGGTCGTATCAGCAAGGTTATCGTCGTTTTGCAGGGAACATCGCTGGAAAACCAGCGATGTTCCCTGCAAAACGGCGATAACCTGGCTATCTCTGGAATTTCTATCGCCCTGGAGAAACGCGTTGTTAATAACGCGCTACCAGTGCGATAAATTCCAGAGATAGCCTGCGATAACAAAATTATCGCTAAGCACGGCCAGCGATATTTATCGCTGGCCGTTGATAATA
The DNA here is from genome assembly GCA_963921515.1 of Calotriton arnoldi. NCBI lineage: Eukaryota > Metazoa > Chordata > Amphibia > Caudata > Salamandridae > Calotriton > Calotriton arnoldi. The sequence goes on along the minus strand of CAWUFW010006183.1, from coordinate 61,531 downwards.
TGCCCCGTAGTTCTTACCTATTGTAGTGCTGCTAGCACCATAGGCTAACATTGGTAGGGCTTTATTAAATGTAATAAAGTCTAGCTTTGGATTGGAACTAGCTAGACATATCATTAAAAGTATCAAATTAATAGTTACCTACCAAGGTTGGACTTAATATACCTATTACAGGAAATTAGTTTTAGAACTTACTATCTTAAAGTTACCTAAAGCAGCCTCATCTGATTGATCAGCCTTTGACAGCCTGAACCAAGCTTCTCCCTGAGTAAGTGAAGAGACCGGGGCGCAACAATATAGACAATTTGTGGGAGAAGATCTCCATTTGGGGAAGCCTGGTAGAGGAAGGGGGTTGGATAGATAAGCTGGACGTCAAAGGCAGGGGCCTCTGCAGAAAACAGATGTCACAGAGCCTCCTTGATCTCTAGCCGGATGGAACTCCCTATTTAGATTAGGAGAGGGTCTGGAAGGGGAGTGAAGTCAGTTGTTAGCCACACCTCTGGGTTGGGTTACACTGACACACACCCCAAGGAGATATTTTCTCCATTTTGATTTTTGGGAGAATGTATTTTGGGCTAGATGTTTGCCACACTTCACAGGAAGTGGTCATACTAGGGGCAGGTAGCTTAGTGCCTATTGGCTAGGGTGCTCCCCCTCCTCAAGTTCAGAAATGAAGGATAATTAAGACAGCTGTGCAGAGCTCACTAGATCACTGCTTGGAAAAGAAGGACTGCCCTGCTGGACACCTGGACTGCACCAAAGAGAGGACTACACTCTGAAAGACAGCAGCTGCTGCACTCACAAGGCTAGAAAAGAAAGGGCTGTGCCTGACTCTAAAAGGAAAGGAGTGAACTCCCTGACCAGCAACAGGTAAGAGCTGAAGAAGTCACCTGAAAATCCAAAGAGAGGACACCCCTACTGACTAGTAGTAACTGGTCTTGTCCTGGACAGCACAAGTGCATTGTGGGAGATTAAGTCCTAGCCCCCAAGTGGCAATCAAGAGCCTCTGCACCCTTTGCCAGTGCTAGAGGACACTTATCTCATCAAAGCAACCAAGAAACAGCTGCCAGCCTCATTGGAATCAATGCGAGCCAACGCAAAGCCTCAAAAAGCCATGCCAAGCCTTGCTGCTCAGCTGCCAGCTTCAACAGAATCAACACGTGTTGACGCGAAGCTGCGCAAAGCCTTGCCGCACAGCTTCAACAGAGCCGAAGAAAGTCGATGCGAAGCCTCGCAGCACGCCTTCATCAGAACTGACACCGTGGGACGCAACTTGATGCAGGACCTCGCATCGCAGCCCTCACAGCTCCATGGAACAACGCCGGACATTGCGAAGACTCGCAAAGCAACGCTGCGCATACTGCGCACCAAAAACATAAGGTACAATACTCAGGGATCTAACTTGGTTCTGTGCCCATCCTGCACTCCATCATGGCCGGCCTGAACTTGTGACTTTGTTCTGGTCCAGCACGACCTTGTGTTTAGTAATACCATTCAGTATATAAGTTGGGCAATTAAAAATCCTCTAAATTGACAGTAGTGCAAAAATAGTTTTTAATTTGAACTATAATTAATTGATTAACTTTAAATGTTTTCCTAAATTACTCTGACTTCAATTTTTGCAAAGCCTTTTGTGTAAATCCAAGGGATACTGTGGAGCATGATCTAACTAGCCTACCCACTCTCCAAGATGCAAAACTTAGAGACCTGTGTAGGGCTAGGGTATTACCAGCACCCTCCAATTCCAGGAAGGCAATGTTGATAAAGGCCCTTATGTCCTGGGTAGAAGCCGAGCTAGAATATCAGTACCCTACAAAGAGGATGATCAAGAGATAGAAGGACGGGGGGAGACCTTCCTAGACCTCAGTGATGAGGAAGATGAACACCTCCCACACACACAGTAACCAGGGCCTTGTCTAGAGCTGGTGGGGGAAGAGAATCCACCAAACATGACTCAGAACTGTCCCTTAGGAAAAGACAGTTGAGGCACAGCTGGCTATTATAGCTCTAGAGGCAGACAAGTTAAAACTTGCCAAGATGAAGTGGGCCCATGAAGAGAGGAGAACCACAAGGAGTAGTCAATAGTAAGATGTTGGCAGTGAAGTCGAGACAGGAGTGTTCATGGGTGGTAGGTTTGACCCAAGACTGCCCAAGGGGATCATCCCAAAATACCAAGAGGGGGTGACATAGACAAATGGCTGGCAGCTTTTGAGAGGACCCTCAAGAGGAGGAGTGTAAAATACTGGGTTGTTGGTTGAAGGGGGCGGCGGTGATCCCTATTCAAGCAACAGCCACAATCCCTGTCAGGGTGAACCACAAAAAAGTCCAAAATTAACCTCAGCTTAACCCTCTGGTAGCTTGGAACAAAAACAGTCATCCTTAACTTAGAAGCAATGTGTAAAGTATTTATGCAGCACACAAATGGTAATAAAGTGAAAACACCACACAAGAAAAATGCCACACCGATTTAGAAAAATAGAGAACATTTTAATACATTTGCTGGGGAGAAGAACATAAATCAAGGACTTAACACAACCGAGGAATGGTGTAACTATATTGTGGAACTGACAACTGAACTACTATGCCCTCCGTACTACACTACTGAGGAAGGGTGAATCTATGTTGCACTACTATGACTTTCCATATATCTGTCCTAACTTCAGTCCTATGGATGTTTTACTCCAACGAACTTACACCTGATTTCATTGTGTCATCTTGATTACACCTATCTATCTCTTGTGCAGGTACTTTATGAATGGGCAAGGAACCCCCAGTGCCACCATCTTATTCGCTGCCCATATATTTAAAATAATGCGTGGGGGGGCTCAAGCCTCCCACACAGCTCTGGGGACTGCCACCTCGCCGGGGCTCATATAGTGAAATACGGGGGCTACGCGGTCCCCCCACAGCCCCGGGGACTGCCACCTCCCTGGGGCTTTATGTAAAAATAATGGGTGTGGTGGCTCCAGCCACCTCCCCGGGACTCGTATAATGAAATGCGGGGCCCCGGGGACCACCACCTCCCTGGTGCATGTTTGCAGGTCCCTCTGTCCAAAAGCAATATCGGCTCCCACAGGAGGCGGGGTGCCGGCAGGGACCGCGGGGGCCTTGAGGCACCCCCTGACGGTTCCCAACGGAGAGGCTTGGCCCCGGGGGATGGGGTCCCCGTGGCCAAAATAGTTCTGGGGAGAGGGGCCGCACTGGCAAACCTCCCAAAAAATAAATAATTAAATGAAGGCCTGACCCCGGGGGATGGGGTCCCCGGGGTTTAAATGAGCCCTTGGAATGGGGGCCACATGGCCCACGTTATATTTAAAAAATGTTTTTTTAAAGTATATGAGAAAAGGGCAGGCCCCGGGAGATGGGGTTCCCAGGGCCAAAATCGGCCCAGAGAAAGGGGTGGGGTGGGGGTGGCATTAAATAATATATATATTTTTCTCACGTGGTAGGAGTCATGACCCCATGGCACGCTCAGCGCGGCCCCCCAGTGTAACGTCACGGTGGAGTCACGGATCTACCTTAAATAAATAAATAAATATTAAATAAGTACACAGCCACTCTTACAGTTGTGAAGTTTATTATAGAGCTACTGAGAGTGAAGTACATAATCACATTGAAATTGACAGAGTTAGAAAGCATTTTAAAATATATAAATTAAAAAATATACTTAACAAAGTGAAATGTGTTGCTGTTCATTGAATTTGTGCTTTTGTTTTGTGGATACGCGATGGGTTCAAGAATCTGGCAAATATTTATGAAAAGTATATTTGGTAAAAATATATACTTTTCACTGTTATAGGATGGCTCTAAGAAGAGCCTTTGTGTTCATTATAACTTTGTTGCAGCTACATGTAAGTGACAATGCACAGCTTGAGGTTGTTGTGAAACACCATATTCCCTTTCATCTGTGAAGTGAACTCCATCACTTCTGTAGATGTTATCCATGTCAAAACGCAGGTTGTTGGTGTAGATACAACCCATGTTACGGTCTCTAAGGTATGCAGAAATAGCTTTATTAACATGCTTCCTGGCTTTGTCAATCTGTGGACAGAACTGATTTGACCACTTCCATTTCTGTCTTTTGCATATATTAAAGTACACAAAGACAGTGTGAGGGAAAAGTGACATTAGTTGTGCAAAGGTATCCTTCATTAGGATTTACAATCATTCCCCAGTCAGTTTGCCTAGGTCATTACCACTACAGTGCACAATCATGAGGTCTGGGGGTTGGGAATTGAAAAAGGTTTTAACCAAAGGCAGCAATTGGTGCCACTTTGATCCTCTCAGCGCAAACCATTTAATATCCACATTTTGCAAACCCAGGTCTTTGTCAATACCTCTGTCTCCAGCATACGTTTTGCCCCAGAATACATAGCTGTGACCTACAATCCATACTGTAAGCATTTTGAAGGAATGTGTGCAATGAATCAAAAGATGTATGTAGCTTAGTAAGTCAGTTGGTATAATGAGAGGTATCTAAAGTGGTGGACAGAATGTTGTTTAAGAAAAAGCAGATAAGTCATTGGGTATTCATAAACATTGTGTACTTAAAAATAGGTTGCATGTTACTTTGGAAAAGAAGTATGTTTCTGATTGCCTGTGGAGAAAAGATTGAAAGGTACAGTAGACTGGATAAGCTAATATTTTGCAATAGTCAACCACACCTCTTATTTGGATTTGGAAGCTAGTGTGCTGCATTTAAGAATATGGTCAACGTTTGACCTACTGGTGCAGTTGAATGTTGCAGAAACTGTTACTATGGAAACTAAGATGAAGCACTCTGGGGGAAGGGTTTAAAGTAAATTGTGGTTTTAAAGTATAAAATGTAGTGTTATATATATGGTATATGTTTGCAAATTAAGTTTTCCCAAATCAGTAATATGTTTAGAAGAGATATGTTGTTAAAAAATAATAGTAGTATTATTAGAAATGGGTTTTGGAACTCCCGTAAGGGTTCGCGATTCTATCGCGACGTTACACTGGAGCGCCACGGTGGAGTCGCTGCTCCAGTAAATTACAGAACCAGATTGAGCTCTTTTAGGTTTAAGTAATTTTTATTGGAGAAATTAGAACAAACAACGGCGTAGATACCATAGCAGATATAACAATGAGACAATGCACGGCTTTTAACAAATTTACAAAAGAAAATTTACATTAAGGGTCCCAACTCCCACCCTCCCACCCCTCCCTCCTGACAAGTGAACTAAAAACCCAAAGGAAAAGGAAAAAGGTCTCCTGGGTCCTAATCTATTACGTGGCGCCACTCCCTCTGTTCCATTCTCAGACATTGGGCCCCCTGTCTTAGAGGCTTAGCTGGTAGTTAGTGGCGTCTCGTTCTCTGAGACCAGGGCAGTGGATGGGATAGGGTCTTGTGTGAGGTCCACGAGCCGCAACAGTCACAGGTACTTGGGGCAGGTTAGTTCCCTCATGTCTGTACTAAGTATGGATAAGAATGGGTGCCAGTAGTCTGCAAACGAGGCCCCCTCCCCTTGTAGCGTGAGTTTAATGCGCTCCATGCCCAGCACAGTCCATAACCTACCCAGCCAGCCCTGATGTGTTGGAATCCTATCAGTGCCCCATTGGGTTAGTATGTTCTGGAGTGCTGCTCCCAGCGCCAACCCCATCTGCCTGCCTCTGCGAGATTTAAGAGGGAAGGTAATCTTGTTAGGTAAGCCTAAGAAGATATATGCCGGGAAGCGCGGGATTTGTGTGTGAAAATGAGTATCAATGTCTAACAGGAATTGCTCCCAATACTCTGAAAGGCGTGTTCACTCCCACAATAAATGAGTTAGAGTACCCTCCTCTCCACAATGTCTCCAGCAATGTGAGGGGCGGCTGGGATTGTATCTGTGTAATCTGGGTGGAGTAAGGTACCAGTAGGTGGCTATTTTGGTTGCGGTCTCGATGCTAGAGATGTTCTGTGCTGTGTGACGCGCTCGGTGGTAGATATATCCCCATTCGTCGTGCGATAGTGTTCGGCCCAGTTCAGCCTCCCATTGTCGTTGCTCTGGAGTGGAGGCCGCCTGTTCTGGTGGCCGCAGCTTGTGATAGAGTTCAGTGATAAGGTGTGTGTTGGTTGTCTTTGTATGAAGCCACTTCTCATAGGATGTTAACTTCCTCTGGGCCCTAGAGCATACTTAAGGGTGCATCACCCAGTGCCTCACTTGGTGGAAGCGATAGCGCTCAGACTCTGGTAGGGCAAAAATGGATCTGAGATATTCAAACGTTAGGGGGCCCTCTACATCAAACATATGCCCAATAGATCGACATCCCCGGTCCTCCCAATGACGGAATACCTTCCAATCTAGTCTGGGGGAGAATTCCTCATTCCCAATTACGGGAGTAAGGGGTGACGGAAATGAGGTTAGATCGCACTTAACCACGGTAGAGTCCCACGCTCTCAAAGTCGTGCTAATGATTGGCAAATTATATATACCTTCTGGGCGCTGTGACTTTCGTAGAAAGGGGACCCCCCACAGAGCCCGCCCGCGAGTGCTCGTTCCATAAAGAGCCAGTGTTTCTCTGACTCGCTGCGCGACCATTCCAAAAGAACACGCAACTGGGTGGCCTGGAAGTGGCGGGTCAGATTGGGGATCCCCAGACCCCCCTCTCTAGGCGGTCTATAGCTCTGCTGTTTACTCATTCGGGGCTTCTTATTAGCCCACACGAACAAGCTGATCTCCTTCTGTAGTCGTTTAAGAATTCCAGAGGGAGGCGCCACTGGAAGGGTTTGAAAAATATATAAGATTTTGGGTAAAGTGTTCATTGTGATCGCTGCCACCCTTCCCAGCCAAGAGAAGCCGAAGGGTCCCCATCTGCCCAAATCCCCTCGCACCTGGGATAGGAGTCGCTTATAGGTCAATGCTGCTGTGTTGTGGGTGGATTTGGTAAGCTGAATCCCTAGATATGGGATAGGTCCCTCATCCCACTGGAGCAGGACTGAGCGTGCTAAAGCCTCCTTGGTGGACGGATGGAGAGAAAACCCCATAGCCTGAGATTTTGCCACATTAATCTCTCCAGCTGGGCAAAAAAGGCAGGGATAGAAGTCTGAGGCTTTTCCACTGTGGCGACTACGTCATCAGCGTATAGGCTAATGGCATGAGAGTCTCCCCTGAAACGCACCCCAAAGATCTGTGGGTTCTCCCGCACTCTCTAGGCCATCGGCTCCATGTAGAGCACAAAAAGCAACGGTGAGAGCAGGCACCCCTGTCTGGTGCCCTGTGAGATTCGGAGGGGTTCAGAAGAGCGCCCATTAACTCGCACCATGGCCGTTGGCTGGCTGTATCTGCTAAGTACCTATTTTAGGAAGCCCCCCCCCCAAATCGCGCCAGGACGATCTTCAAGTACCCCCAGTCCACCCGATCAAAAGCCTTTTCGGCGTTGATCGATACCATGACCCGTTCCGTGTCCTGGTGCTGTGCTTTATCTAGAAGGTGAAGTAACCTTCTTGTGTTGTAACTGCACTGCCTGGTGGCTACAAAACTGGACTGATCAGGATCTATCAACCCAGGCATCATTGGGGCTAGGCGTGCTGCCAATATGCCCGTGAGGAGCTTCAAATCAGCATTTAGAAGTGAAATTGGTGTGTAGGAGGCACAAAACCTAACATCCTTTCCTGGTTTTGATATCACTACAATTGAGGCTCCAAGCATTGTAGGGGGGATGACCCTCGTGTCCCCTATAGCATTAAATAATCTAGTGAGAATAGGGGCGAGCGATGTGCAAAAGGTCTTGTAAAAGATATTAGAAAAGCCATCCGGGCCTGGAGATTTGTGCAGTTTGAGGCGAGATATGGCCGAGATCACCTCCTCGATTCGTATAGGGTCGTTCAAGCTAGCTGCCTGTTCTGGGGTAAGTCTTGGGAGGTTAGCTCCTTGTACGTAAGAGAGTGAGTCCTGCTCTGTCAAGTGTTGTGCAATGTACAGTTTGGCGTAAAAATCCCTAAACACGTGGATTATAGCACTATCTTCCATGTGTTCGCTACCAGCCTCATCACACACTGCATGAACTGCAGCCGTCTGGCGTTGTGCTCGGAGTTTGTTGGCCAGGAGGCGCCCGCATCGATTACCCCCCACGTAGAAAGAGTGACGTAGATGGAGTGCAGCGTATTCTGCTCTGTCTAGGTCAATGCCCGTGAGCTGTCGGCGGGCCAACTCTAGCTGTCACCAGACTCTTGGAGCTCCCGTCCGCTTGTGAATACGTTCTAATTCTTGTACCTGAGCAGTAAGGTCTCTCCGTCTCTTTCCTGATTTTATTATCAGTTGCAGAGATAGCTTTAAGTTCCCCTCCCCCCAGCGCATACCTACAGTGTTTCCCTCAGTGTGATAATTACAGTGTCTGTGGTATCATTCAATGTAAGAAATTCCTTAATAGCATTGTCCAGGCGTTTTATCACTTCTGGGCGATGTAGCAGGGTATCGCGCAGTCGCCAGAAGAACGATAATCGTTCAGGGAGGGGCAATTTAAGCATGAGGCTGAGCGCCACATGGTCTGAATGTGATCGCGGCTCGATTTCGGAAGTTTGTGTGTGGGTCAGCAGGGAACGCGAACCAATAAAATAATCAATCCTAGCATACATTTTGTGCGCATGTAAGTAAAAGGTATAGTCTTGATCATTAGGGTGCATGTAGCGCCATATATCTACTAAACCCAAATCCTGCAACTACTCCCGCCCCGCTTGTGTATTGGCCCCAGTTGCACCGTGACGATGTGCAGAGCAATCTAACTGATTATCGAACACTAGATTAATTTCACTGCCCAATAGAAGCAATCTATCTGGAGAGGTGGCGAGATCCTTCACCGCCGGTCTTAAGAATGCCTCCTGACCCTCATTAGGCGCATAAGTGTGTAGTCGCGATTATTAATAGTGATCGTGAGAGCTAGGAGCCTACCCTTTATTTCTGCCCGCTTTGCCCCTACTTTGCCCCTGAAAGAGCGCAAGAAAAGAATGGCAACGCCTGCCATTTTGGTAGTGTGCGAGGAAAAATACTGTTGAGGGAATGCCCACGATCTGAGTCGGTGGGTGTCTCTAGTCAGCAGGTGCGTTTCTTGTAATAAGCAAATTTGTGCCGCTGATTGTTCTAAATAGGACAGGACTGCCCTCCTTTTAATCAGGCCCTTTAGACCCTTCACATTCAGGGTAAGGATTTTAACCTCATCTAACGCGCCTGTCAAATCCCAAAAGGTCCTGTGAAGTGAGATGGTGGTCCCTCATGTGTTCCCAACAGTTGCCCCCTGGGGTGGACGCGCGCTCCGTTCCCGGGTGGTCACTGCGACGAGTAGGACAATAGAGGTACATGACCCAGGAGACAAAACAAAAGTAAAAAATAAAAGAATAGAAAACCCCAACAAGAAAGCTCCTGCAGGAAAGTCTCAAGGAACTGAAGTCCAACATCGTGGAGAGAATGTGGTCCGAGGACTAAGCCCCGGTTCCTAATAGGGAAAAGGGAAGTGGGTAGGGTGCCTGTGGCCAGTGTCTCCCCCCTCCCCCGGACAAACCAGGCGTCAGAAAACAATGCTGTGCACAGAGTTCGCTTGGTACTTCTTGTTACTCCGAGTGTCTGTCTCCTGTTGCTCCTCCAATGAGGGACTTCAAGACTGCTTGGCGCTCCTTGGTAATGGTGGCTGAATCTGGTTTCAGTGAGCCAGAGGGGCCCTTGATCCGAGTCCATCCGTGGCTGCTTCTCCTGTTCCTAGTCGGTTTACATGGTGGTGCCCCCTCCTCCATCGGTTCTGCAATGCCCAGGAGTTTGCTGGCCTCTGCAACCGAGCGAGGTTGGCGAAGTTCCCCATTGTGGGAGAAAATCAGTCTAAATGGGTGACCCCACGAATACGCCACTCCAATAGATCGAAGGTGTGCAGTTATGGGCCGAAACGCTTTCCTTTTAAATAGGGTTGAGGCAGCCAGGTCTTGGTAAAAAGCAGGTTTCTGGTCTTTGTATTTAAAGGTGGGAGTGTCTCTGGCTGCACATAGTATCCATTCCTTCAACTGGAAGTCATGGACGCAGGTTAGGATATCTGCTGGAGGAGCCGAGGCATTTCGCCGAGGTCCTACTCTGTGCGTTCGGTCAAGCTTAATAGAGAACTCCTCGGACTTGCCGAGAAGCGTGCGAAACATGTCCACTACCATGGCCTCGATATCAGTATCCCCCAATCCTGATGCAATGCCGCGTATTCGAATGTTGTTGCGCCGGGACCTATTCTCCAGGTCCTCTGTGTGTGCCTGAAGGTCCAAGTTTTGCTCTCGTAAGCGGATGACTTACTGTTGGAGGCTCCCGAGCTCCTCCGCCGTGTTCGACTCGTGATCCTCTAGGGAACTGACCCTCTCTCCCAGGAAGTCCACATCACGCCGTACCTCTCATAAGTCCGCAGACAGCTCTTGTTTCATGGTGGAGAGGTCTTCCCTCAGGGAGGCGAAGAGGGACTCCAAGAAGGAGCGACTGATGGGTTCCTCCACCCCTCCGCCGTTGCTGGAGGGCCTTGGTTAGGTGGGTCTTCAGATTGGGGCGTTTTTAGGAGCATATCCTTGACTGATCTGTCCTTCTTCGGTCTGCCCGTTGCCATGGCTGGGGAATACCTATATAGTTCTCTCCTCCCTCCCCTTGTCTACTGTAGGCGTAGTCCACAGGGTGCGTTCGGCAGCTATGGACGTGACCCATGGGTCTCTGGTGTTCACGTGTCCAGGGCAGGAGAGGGGAACCGCTATATACGAGGCCGGCGACTCCTTCCACCACCTCACCTGGCTTTCAATCTGCTGGCTCAACAGCCAGTCGTGGTAGTGCTCTAGATATCATGATCAGGTCTTTGGAGCAATCTCGCTAGGGCCCAATCTCTTGCGCCGCCCAGCCAGTCAGTTTTTGCCCTGGTATCTCAGGGGTATATCCCGGAGCTCCGGCCTCCCCTGCTTTAACCGTGCACCAGGTTCCGCAGGCTGTGTCCCCTCCAAGTCCCTTCGCGCCGTCTGCAGCAAGCTGATGCTACTTAAGGGAGCATACTCACTGTGATACCACAATCTCCTCTCCGCTGCTCTGGAAGGGGGGGTCCTCCCCGCTCTCAGCCGGAAGGCTCAGTCCAAAGCAGGGCCGGGGCCCCGTCCACCGCCTGGGCACCCACAGGCCCCGCCCGAGTTGCCGTCGAAGCACACCACTGAAGGAGCGGGGGCAGCTGAATGCTTGTGAGCTGGCAAGCGGGGGCGCACTCGGGTGGCCACAAACTGCACCCGGTCTAACCAGGCCATCTCCGTAGCCCCCCGGGGCCCACACTCTGCGGTAGCCCTCTAGGGCCTCTGCGCTTGCCGCTCCTGCCCACCTGAGGTCACCAGAGGGCCCTCTAGTCCCCAGCCCTGTCTTCTACCTCCTGTAGGCGAAGGGCGGCCCGCCGTCTGTACTTCAAAGTGGGAGCAAGTAAAGGGAGGCCCCGCCGGCTCCAACCTCCATCGCCGCGGGCCGCTGCTGTAGGCCACTCCCCGGCTTCTGGGTACGTGTCTGTCTCGGTGGTGTGTAGGCCACTACCGGGTAGCTCCGGGGAGGAGGAAGGGTTGATGGCCTCGTCGGATCTCCCCAGGGCGGGCCTGCTACTATGCCCTGCCAGGCATGGACCTCCGGGCCTCTCCGTAGTGGCTCGATCGTGGCCGCTCCTGCTGCCTGTCCCGGTTGAGCGGCTGGATTCTCAGTGCTGCCGCTGAATGTTGGGGGAGAAGGGTCCACCCCAGGGTGTCCCCTCACCACTCCAGCGTCTCCGGGATCGTCGCCAGGTCTCTTATGCCGCCCCGCGGCCTGCCATGCTGATCTGCGGGGACCATGCAAGCGCGGCCCCACTCCTGCCCCTGGTCGCTCATCTCTCTCTAGGCGCCGCAACCACTCCGAGGCTCCGGGAAACCACGTCCAGGGGAGGCTCCTTGTCTCGCCGATCGTTCCTGGAAGGAATCCTGCAGCCAGACCCCCTCCGAGCACTATTAAACCGCCCAGATCTGCCCGGTGGGAGCGGAGAGATGGGAGAACGCGTCTTACCGCTCCGCCATCTTGGCCACGCCCCCTCGATTGAGCTCTTTTAGAAAAAAGTAATAAAGGGTTAATATGAGTATCCAATAAAAAGTGGGTTTGGATTTTGAAAAAATAAAGTCAGTATTTTGATTAGTTACTTACATTCATTTCTGTATTGAATTTTATTGAATTAATTACATTTGCATAGTTACTGAAAACCATTGCAATACAAATTTCGATTAAAACGATAGAATCACAATAAAATATTAATTACACGTTTGTAAATTTCATGAATAATTAAAAACTTTGAAACAGTTAAATTACTGGCAGGTTAAAAGTGCTTTGTTACTCGTGCCGATAGCTGCCAGTATAAGTAATGCAGTCAGTACGAAGTTCGTTGCTCAGTCTGGAAGTGCTATTATCCGGAAAGATGCATTACTAAAGGACCAATCTGAGCACTCTGTGAGGGCTTCCCAGCTCGGCCTTGATTGGAACAGCCTCTTATCTTGATTTGGATGGAGTAACACTGTAATCGCTAGTGTTTAAGCAGCCGGCCACCTTCGTGGGATGATGACCTGTCAGGCTGCCCCTGAACCCAGGAGAAGCTTGAGTCTAAGATGGCATTTTTTCCTCGGCTACAACTAGAAATCTCACTAATCTGCAGTTTAGTTGTGGTGTTGCTGGATCAAAGCATACCAAAACTGCTTGCCTCCTTGTACGAATTCCCCTTTGGTTAAAGGCGATTTTTAACAGCTGTCTCCTTTCCTGTAGCAACTCTTTGCAGGAGCATAATAAATGGATGATGTCGCCCTGGCCATTTTTGCACAGGCTACAAGATGTTGAAGTTGGCTCCCGCTTCCATGGTTGAAGGTTCTGGGTGCCTGGGATCAAGCCGAGGCGGAGCTTTAAAAATGTTAGTTTCTGTGCTTTTGGGTAACCCAAATTAAAATATTTTTGGGGGGCTAAGATCTTGTAATTGTTCAGAGTCATCCAAGCGTGCGATCTGGCTGAAAAGACTGCTTTGTCCTCCACCAACAACAGTTTTTTAAAAGGTTTCCAGACTTTGGGGCCGATTCCGATTCGGGCAGGAAATCTCTCCGACCGAGCCGGACCCGGAGAGATTTCCGACCGAATCGGACCCTAGCAGCCCGACCGAACGAGTACGATGCGTACGTATGCTATCGGACTCGATTCGGTCGGACTCCCATTGAAGTCAATGGGAGCCAGTCGTACAACGCGTACACGGGCTCCCATTGACTCAATGGGTACGACGCGAACAAGGGCGCCCCCTACAGCGGGTTCGCGTCGATGCGGGTCGCGCCGTACATGCACGTGTAGGGGGGACCCATGGGTCCCCCCTGCATGCGACTCGCGCGGCAACGCCTGCAGGGGGTCCGACACGGACCCCCGAAGTCCGGCTCCGACTGCTCTTTGGAGCCAGACGGCGCGAGTCGGTCGGACTGCTCGAGGCGCGCATCGTACTGGCTCGGTCGGGGAACGTCTCCATTGCACGGTGCGAGTCGTGTCCGTGCGAGTCGGTCGGAGCGGTTCGGACCCGCGAACGAGTCGGTCGGCGATTTCGCGTACGCTCGCATCGTACTCGCTCGCCCGGACGCATGCACGAATCGGTCGGAAAAGAGGGCTCCGAATCGGATCCGGTAAAGCCGAATCCGATTCGGTGCCCTACCGGCCGAGATCGGAATCGGCCCCTAAGTTCTTGAAAGCTGAATGATGACTCTGTATGTTCCAGAGGGCCAAGAGTCCAGTGCTTACCAGGGCCTCCTGAAGACAGCTTCTCCCAGGAGAATTCTCCCTCTGTTCGAGATCTTGCCATAAGAGCTGATTTAGAGTTTTAGGGGCCGATGATCTGATCTTGTTCCAGCAGATGATGTATGCGCCATACCTGGCCCATGATTGCTTTAGTAGGCCAAACTCCAACCTAAGTTGCGCCGGGGAGGTGTAATTTGGAAGGCTAAACATAGTTCTATATGCTTTTACTAGTATATTGTCCAGCAATTTAGCATCTCTACCTATCAAAGCTTCATTACCGTAAGTAATTGTGGGTAGGATTTTAGCCTGTGCTACTTTCAGTAGGGGACTCAGTGTTGAACCCGTTAATTTAGATGTTAAGCTTTTCATAGTTAGTGCTAGCACCAGCCCTTTCCTTTTAATCTCTTCTTGATGTCGGGCGAATGATCCTTCTTTATCTATGTAGACACCTAAATACTTGTAGGCCCCCGCTGGTTCTATTTGTGTGCCGCCCAGATGCCAGAATCTCACTCCTTTCCTCTTGTTATTAATTGACATTGTCCTAGTTTTCTTTAGGTTTATTGACAGTTTGTTTTCTTCTGTGTAGTCCTGCATTCCGTTAAGGAGATGTTGCAAGCCAACTACTCAATGGCTAAGCAGAATTACGTCGTCAGCGTAAAGGAGATTGAACAGAGTTGTGCCCCCCAAGCCTGGGCACGTGAGAATTGCAGGAGTTAAGTGACTGTGGTAAATCTGCCATAAATAAATTGAATAGGGTGGGAGCCAGCACACAGCCCTGTTTAAGACCTTTCGTTGTTTTTACTTTTCTCAAAAGATGCATCCCTGTTCCTAGTTTCACCTGTACCCAGGTGTCTGTGTGTAGAAGTGTTAGCATTGTTAGAAGAGCATTTTGGATGCCCCATCGGGCTAACTTCGCCCACAGTCTTGCCCTATCCACATTATCGAAAGCAGCACTAAAGTCGATGAAACAAGAGTGCAGCTGCATTTTCTTCGATATTGCTGCATCGATAAGCAAAGAGATTGTCAGGATGTTGGTTGTTGTGCCTGTTTTTTTGCGGAAGCCTGTCTGGTTTAATGGTATTATGTCATTATCGTCTGCCCAGGCTGTAAGTTCATCCAGCAGCGTACCCGCAAAATATTTGGCCTAGTTATCGATCAGTGCCACTAACCGATAATTACCAGGCGAAGCCTTGTTGCAACTTTTGTGAATAGGGATAATCGTGGAGCCTTTCCATGAATCAGGGATAACGCCCAGTAGCCTCACTTCCGAAAATATTGGATAAAATATTCTTGCCCACTCTGCCGCCCTCTGTTTAAACAGAGCGGGCGGGATTCCGTTCGGGCCCGGCGCCCCTTCCTTTCTTCCCTTTGTGATCTGCTGCCTGATTAGTAGCTGTTCTGCGGCATGTGTCCTTTCCTCCGGGAGTTGATCTGAATCGTAGGGTTTATGTGGGACTCTTTCCTTTATTTGAGTGTCAACATAGCGGTCATCCGGAGCGGCCCTGCTCTGGTCAGATTGTGGGGAGACCGCAATTTGATAATTAAAGTGGTTATTTAGATAACTGTCCCAAGTTTCCTCTAATATGTGTGAAGAGGTCCCCCATGTTGCGGGTGGATGATTGTATTTACCATTTTCCAGAAGCGGGTGCTATCGTTATGATTTATGTTGTGAAGGAGTTTTGCCCAGATGTCATCTTCGCAATTTTTGTTAATGCCCCATTTCAGCTTCTTTAGTTTTGTTCTTTGCTGTCGCAAAGAGGAGAGGAGTAGTAAGTTCCCAGTATCATGACGCAGGGATCTTATGGAGCCGTTTATAGTTCTTTTGAGGCCATTTATTTGCGCACCTTGTGCTATAGTTAGCCTTTTCACTTGCTCGAGGGCCGGAGGGCGCTTCGTTTTTATTTGCAACGCGTGAAGTTCTCTAAAACTGGTTGTAAAACGTTCCCAGTTTTGTATGTGATCCCTTTCGATCGGGTGTGAGAGTATGAGATTAATTGCTGATTCTGACAAGAACTCGATGTTTTCTGCCGTAAATGTAATTCTCTTGTAGTCTGAAGTATAGCTGGAGCCCCAGAGTGGAGCTGGCTGAATGCCAGAAGGTGCAGTTGCAGCTATGGAGATTTCTTGTGGGCGATGATCGCTGTCCCCCTTGTCACAGATTCTAAAGCCAATTATGAATGAGAACAGCGAGAGACTAGCGAACGTGTAATCCAGGATCGAGCAAGTTGTTGCAGAATGATGGCTGGCTACAGGGGGGATGTCACCGGCAAATCTTCCGTTGAGGGCCCTAAGATTGAAATGTTCTAGGTCTTCCAGAAGACGTCTGTTTTTCTTGTTGATTTTCCCGTAGATAAAGTCCCCTTGTGTTGGTATGTTGCAATTTGAAGATTGGAGACTTACTTCATTTCCTTCTGACGATCCCAATAAATATTCATTCAGATCCCCTGACAGGATAAGGTTTGGTGATTCAATGCTGCCTGTATAGGTAATTATTTGGCAAATTAGCTTCGCCGAATCTGTTACTGTACATTTTGGGTGGATGTATGCGTTGACGATCATTACTTCTTTTGTACCCCTGCCAAGGAGAAAGTGAATTTGACTGCTAAAGCAACCTCTGTTGCAGGGCCGACTGCAGCTGCTGTAGGTATGGTGGTTATGGATATGTAAGTTGCCAGCCCACCTGAGGAATGACCGGTTTTCCCGCCTTTTATGGCTGGTATGGCAAAGCAAAGGAACCCTTGTATGTGTAATGGTTCTATAAGCCATGTTTCCTGCAGCAGGATTATATCAAACTTGTTGAGATATTGCAGGAATTCTGGGTCTGACGTTTTTGTAGCTAAGCCATTGACATTCCATGCGATACAAAAGGGGGTATGCCCAGACGTGGGTCCCTTGCTCACTTTGCCACTGGATTCAAGCAAGCCTGGCTGATGACGGCTGGAATGCCAGAAACCGGTCCTAGGATGCTTGTTTCCGGTCCAGGGAAGACATGTCTTGGCAGTTCGGGCTGGACTGTTCCCATGAGGCACAGGGTCAGACTGATTTGCATATGGCCATGTCTGAACTGGGGTGGTGGAGTGAGCTAAAGAATGATGATGGATTAAACCCAGATCAGTTGACTTGGGGTGAGTGTTTGATTGGCTCAAACGTTCCGTCCATCATCCCCCCCTTTTGTATCGCATTGACATTCCATGAGCAGAGGCGGATCTCTATTTCTTTTAGTGGACTATTGCCTCTTTCTGATTGGCTGTATTGTCATTGAGTTGCTGAGGAAAAAGTTATAGTCCCTGTAATTGGCTCTGGATACCGGAGACTGCTTCCAGGAGTTATTTCTTCCCGGGGGAAAGCGTTTTGAGAGCCCTGATTGTGAGGCCTTGGTTGAGGAGAATGACCCAGTGCCCCTCTAAGAACGGAGGTTGGGGGCCTTGGACAGCACTTAAAACCGGGCCTTGTGCTGGGTATTGAAAGAGGCGCTGAGTAGGCTGAATTTTGGTGAGAAGTAACATTGATGCCCCAAGCTTTGCAGGTGTGGTACTCATTTAATACTCTCTGAGCAATAGCAACAGTTTTCCACGAAGCCCTCGTTGCCTCAGGCATTGCTGGGTTTTCGGGTGTGAGAAACTCTATTGCAAGAAGGTCGGTTGTGTTCAGGTCTACTAGATTGGGAATAGCCCGTAGTAATTTCAAGATGTTACCCCTATTCAGGATGTCTTGGTGCCCTTTTGAAATATACTCAGGTTTGAGCAATGTGGAGCTCGAGCCGAGTGTCAGTCTTTTCGGGGCCTGCACTTGATTTATGGATTCTCCAGCGTGCAGTACAGGGTCATGTTGGTAATTAGGTTGTGCGTCCTCCGTCGATTGAGGTGGCTCATCCTCTCTGGGGGGGATGTAGTTGGTTTCAGTGTTTGTTATTAAGGTTGGTATGCCAGATGGCCTCGGATGCTGCAAGGGAAGAGGGCCCTGTAGCAGCTGGTCTGGGACCTTCCATGGTTGCTTTCCTTTTCCCGATGGTACAGGTTTTTGAGTATTGCAGTTCATGCAGGTGTTTGTCTGGTCATTATTGTCATGATAATCAGTGATAGTCTGCCAGGTTGCATCCGTTCTAGACTCTAGATTTCTTTCTATTGTGGGGTCAGTAATTTTTTGAGATTCTTCCTGTCCTTTAGGCCGAGTTGAATCGATTGGTAGCACTTGGGGCGGTAATAAGGGGGCTAAGCTTGAGTCGGTGTTATCACTTCTGTCGTGTAGTTCCTATAGTACCCATGCAGGACCTGCACGTTTCGATAACATAAGCTGTGGGTTTGGTGGTAGACTGGCTCTATGCACCCCCACTGCGTATGTTAGTCGGATTTGCATTAGCTAGCTCACAGTGCCACTAGAATCTCCTCTTATCGAGGAGAGATTCGTTTCTGGCAACCTTAGACCATGACAACCCAAATTCCTCAGAATCGTGGAAACAATGTACTACCTTTCGCTCAGTCACTCGTGCTTACTTATTCGGTTTGTCTCAGAGAGTTACACAGAATAAACAGTCTGGGCGTTTCAATAAGTATTTATTGAACAGTTGTTATTCTAGTGTAAAATATATGTGCTGCGGCAACCAGCAGACAATAGCAGAGATATATTATCAGCAGTACGATGAAAGCAAAGGGATAGAACAGTTCTACCATATTGCAATAATCATGAATACATACATGAATATAAAAAGCATTATGAAAAGTGCGCATACTCCTACAATGCCTAACTAGATGTACCTGAGTGTACCTAGCATATGTGTAGGTCTAAAAGCCTAAGAGCCAAGAATCCTTCTGGATTTAGTCGAACCCCCATACCTGAATAGGGAGAGTGTGGGACCCTGTCCTGATCTCGAGTTGGACACCCCGCAAGGGCTGTGTCAGACCACTGTCAGCTGGAGCGACTGCATGCAGGAGCCTCAGCGTCTCTGGTCAGTGTGTCAGCATGGAAGTCTCGGTTACCTCTATCTTACCGGGGTAAGATGTGGTGTATTTATATCCTGAAGACTCTAGTTGCTTCGTATGGTTTGTATTGGCCCTTGTTAGGCTTGAGGAAGACGTCAGGGGTGAACTTTGTACATACATATTATGCAGGTGGTGTATTCCTAGAGAGCCATGCATAATTGATGAGTACAGTGTGGGCCTGTGTTTGGGAAAAACCCTGCTGTATTCAAAACCACAGGATAGATAACGTTCAGCCCTCAGAGCTCGTTGTGTACTAGCGAGGACCAATGTAGGTGAAAGATCATGCCTATATAAGGAATCATGACTATAATAGGACATGTACAGTTATGACCGTAATAGGGCATATGCGGCTTTGACCATAATAGGGCAAGTACGAATATGACCGTATTAGGGCAAATATGAATACGTCCATTTTAGGGCATGTATGAACGGGTCTACAGTAGGGCCTCTATACGGGACATAACACCCACTCCTCTTCCGAACAGGATGACAATGACCATACTTAAAATCTGGACAATTTAAAAACATTTTAAAAGTAAGTAAAAACATGGTTTTAAAATTGTTAATATTTTTTTAAAAATGTTACAATTCAGCTATTTCCAACTGACACTAAAAAAAGAAATGTCTATTTTGTTTCTCTATATAAGTTGCTTCACTCAAAGGGGAAGAAGGCCATGCTTTTCTCGAGCGAAAGTGTCAATTTAGGAAATGTTCCAAATTTGCTCGTTTATTATGAAAAACGAGTGGAGAAGACGAATTCTTTCCCAGGACGCGTTGAGCCAATTCGAGATTAAGTGTCCTGGCTGGGAAGCACAACATTATCTGTGTGAGCTACTGCAGACGACAAATCCAACGCCTCACAGAGAACGTCAATCGCACATAGATGGAATGTAGCACTGCCAACAGTCGATGCTGCGGCAGCTTGTGCGGCAGTTGTTACCTGGGTGCCTGTGGAGGAGTCACCTAACCCAGCAGGAGCAAACGGCACCTGTGGATTCTCCAGGAATGCATTCATCAGAATTGGAAGCCGCTGGGGACAACGTAGAGCATGGGCCTTTATGGGGTCCAGCATTGCATCCGTGTCCGGAGGCGCATCTGATGGAAATGTTAGACAAAGATCCAACGTGCATTCTTCTCCGCAAAACAGGCATCGAAGAACAGGTAAGATTCAGTCTACCCAGACTGGTCGAAAGGATAGAAATCAGGAGGCATTGAGTTCTCGCAGGCAAGAAATGCCCAGAAGTTGTACCATGCATTTACGGTATTTCCGCTCCAGGAGCATGTTCGCTATTCCCTCAGGAATTGGGCCGTCCATTGCGTAGCAGTAGTATTATAAACAGGACCCCTGCAATCAGCAACAGGATAAGCGGGAGTCCTCCAAATACGCTTCCCAATACGGAGTGTATAAAATTTGGGATTACTCCGAGGACTGTCTGAAAGGAGCTTAACAGTCCTGACCCTATGGTCTTAAATAGGTGTACGATACCGCTTGTATCAGACATATTGAAGATACGACCCACCATTTCTGCGAAATGAATGGGGCAGTTTGTACGTATGAGCGCCTGTATCTCACTCGAGGTCCTTGCAACTTGAAGTTCATAGGTTTCTCGGGCGGAGGTTAAGGGCACGGGTTGCTGTAAAAGCATGGCGTGCAGTCTGCTCAGAGTATCAAATTGTATGAAAGAAACGTTCAGTGAAGGCCATAGCGGCGCCTCCCTGACTGTGTTCAGTGGCGTAAAAAATACTTGCATACAGCAAGTAACCCTGGAGTTAACGGTGACCAGATATGCGATGCCCGGAAGCATCCCACAGCAACCTTGACCATTTAGCATCAAGTAACTCCCATTCGAGAGCAGCTCGAAAACCGGCGAGATCACTGCAGCTGGGGTCCCAGTCATGTGACAAGATAGGTTCGCTATTGAACCGCTACAGGCTCCGAAATCTCCTGACACATGAGAGAACCGCTTAAAGCGTTCTTGCAGTTTGCACCGCTCAGAAATACTTCTCGATCCCCATTCCGGCATCGATATCTATATGGTAACTCCCATGTTTCCTTAATATATCCCTTACCCATTTTTTCATATTTGCCTGCCTGCCTTTGCTCAAGGCAATATTGAAACTGAACGTAGTGACCGGCAGAGTGATTTGGCCATGAATTAGCCATTCAGTTGATGGTAATTCGGCTACAGTAAATGGTAACCTTTCCAGTTTCTCAATACGCAGCATTGTATATTTGGCTCCCCTCTGCGCCATTTCTGTCTGTTTATCAGTTAGATTGTATTCCGAAAACAGAGACATGGTGTTTATAAAACGCCAGGGCACATAGCCTGCACGCAAAGATTGTAGCGTCCAGCTTAGCATCATAATAGAACGTAGCTGAGATTGCCCGTGTTGTAACAAGGCCAGATCTTGTTCTAATATGTCGATTGCCGAAGACACAATGTTGCCTAAGGAGTAAATCCTGGAGGTCAAAGTTGTTAACCCATTATCCACTACAGCTAATGCCTTTTCTAAGTTAATATGGTCTAGTTCCCGTATTCTTTCTGCGGCCTCTTGTTGGGATATTTTCCAGTTTTCATTATAATAGGCATAAATGCCGGCATATATGAAACGTTTCTGACGTGTTTTCCTTGGGCCAAGCAAGAAATCCCTAAGGTCCACATCAGGTGTGAGTAAGGTTAAGTGATGTTTTACTTCTGTGAGTGTTGAGGTCTCTAGCCAATCAAGGTACAACTTCCCAACACTATACGATGTCACTACCCCTGGGTGTTGTCTTTGTACATAGCGTGTATCTGGCCTATGGATACTAAACCCTTCGGTTGTATTCATAAATCTCTGTTGTCAGGTGTTTGTGTCAATGGGCCAAATCAGCCATTTCATCCAATCAGGATCTAATCTGTTGTACTGGAGAATGTCATCTAATCCTACCCCTTGTGTAGTTGAATTCTGCCCCCCACCCATCTGTGATGGTGTAGGAAACCCGGGTGAGTTCAGTTCCTTGTTCTTGGCTAGTCCAAGACAGGATGTCTGTTGCACAGTTTCATTTAGAAATATCATCTGCTGTGGAATGAGGCATGCTCTAAAAAGTGCTTCTGTTCCCTGAACTTGCCAGTCCGTAGAACCCCAGATTGATTTTAAATCTATAGTGTCCTTCCATAGGTCGAAAACCTGTGTAGACAACTGGGCCATAAAGGAAGCAGAGTAAATCTGTTTGGTGTTAGTCAACATAATTTTCTGTGCTGATGTTTTTGCCACTTTGTAATAAAATGTCCTCGGGTCAGATGTGTTGAACCCTGAAAAGTATGTGAATTTCTGTGCAAAAGTTTGCGAACTACCTTTTGGAGGAGTTGGGCAGTGTTCCCACTGGTGGTATGCAAATACATTTCTAGGCGTTATAGATTTATGCAAGAAATGATGACCATAATGTTGGTAACAGTACAATGTATCATAGTCTGAAGTACCTTCTAACATTTCATTGTTCGGAAATGCAGCAGTTTTTTCTAAATCAGACATCATAGCATTTACAGTTTCAGTGTCCCAATCATCAGATAATGTACTGGTGGTAATGATATCACTTAAAGAAATTTTAAATACATGTTTAAGCTTTAAAAGTTCAGTCGGACCGAATATATCATAATCAATCTTGTCCCATACTATACCGTCCGGTATAGGAACTGCTGTGATGTTCACTGAAGACAAGTCTCTTGGTTCACGATGTGAAGACTGGTGTGGTTTCAAAATCAAATTGACTTTTTGGGCTGTAGAGCTCTGCTGAAGGTATCGACCATTAATAAGCATACTAAAAGTTATAATTAAACCTAGCCAGAAAAGAAAAAAGAAAATCCCAGTGATATACCATAGTTCAATCTAAGGTGACACCAGGTAAGTCTTTCTAAAAAAGTTCAAAAAGTCAGTGAGTTTCTGTTTGCGTGATTTTTTGGCTGGCGTCGTTTCCGGCTCGCTTGGATCCAGTGAAAACGTATCAAAGTTCATGAAATAGCCAGAAGCAGTTCGATCAATAGTTGGAATTGTATCAGGATTTGTTAAAATCGTATTTTGCTCTTGACGAGGCATGTTGACGTAGACGTCAGTAGTCGCTCTGATTGCAACTTGGTTGTTAATTTGATTTTCTTCTTGTTGAAGTGGAACGAGTTCCATAGCATTGTTGCTTAGTCCTTCATTCCGTACAGGTGGCTCTTCAAACGTGATGAGTCTTTCTGTTTGAACTTCTTGGATTGTAGCGAGAGGAGGGCGTCTGCTACTGTGGAGTCCACGAGGCCTACTGTTTAGTATCGGCCACATAGTGTGGTTTGATTAAGTCAATTGAGACAAATCTTTTCTCCTTTTTCCCGGCAAGAGGCGGCAGAAGTACAGTTCTTGTGCCTTGGATTGCTAGGACCGGTACAGGCTTTCTGTAGGATGGCCCAAATTCTTTTTTGTCAGCAATCTTCTCTTTGACCAGATCCCCAACTTTTGGGATCCAGACAGGTCTTGCCGTTACTGCCTTGACTTCCTCAGTGGCGGTCTGTTTCTGGAGCACGTTACTTTGTTGTGTTCTGGATTTATTTAGATCCTGTAAAACAGCCAAATGATCATCGATATCAAATGGTTTTTCATCCGCCACTGTGCCTTCACAATCAAGATCAGGTACCCACATTCTTGTCCCAAATAAGACCTCGTAAAGAGTGACACCCCCTAGAGAGCTTCTTGGCTGATTGTTTATTGCTCGTTGTACCCCTTAAAGGTGATCGACCCATCTACCGCCTTTGCCTAAGACCCTAGCTGTTAAAGATTGCTTTAAGTCACGGTTTTTCCTCTCCACAACGGAATTTCCCTCAGGATGATACGGAGAGGAGTACCGCAATGCTACGCCCATTCCTTCCATGGCCTCTTTGTAAGCCAGAGAGCTAAACGCCGGGCCACGGTCAGAATGTAACATGCCAACTGCGTATGTGCTGATAAAGACTCGCAAATCTCTTATAACAGTTCAAGCGTCAGCCGAGCGCTGAGGCCAGACCCATAGGAATCTAGAGCAGGAATCCACTGCAACCATGATATATTTCTTGGCCCCATCAGATTGTAGGGGTCCGCAGTGGTCCAAATATACACATGCGAGAGGTTTGTCTGATCTCAGCAATGGTGTCTGCGCTGGGCGTGTTACGGTGGAACCTTTCATCTGCTGGCAGATGTCGCACTTTAAGACATAGGGCTCTATTACGATGACGGGCAGACAAAGTCCGCCCGCCAGCGCAACGGAATGCGGGGCCGCCCGCCAGGGGTGTGGCGGTCCCGCTGTGACGATTACGATGCGCCCGCCACAGTGGCGGGCGCATCATGCATATTTTACATTGCGGTGGGCGGTGCTGCAAGCAGCACCCGCCGCAATGTAAAACAGCATGTTGTGCATTTGCATGCACAATGTGACAGGCACCGCGCGGTGCCTGCCACCTTGTGCATGCAAATGCAGGGGGGTACCATAGGTACCCCCCATGTGCACCCCCACACCCCCAACACCCTGGGGGCCCGCAATGGGCCCCCAAAAGTAAAGACTGCATGCCTTTCCATGGCGGCAGCGCCGCCATGGAAAGGCTGATCTCCACCAACATCCTGATATGGATGGCGGTGTCTGCAAGACACCACCACCATATTAAACATGTTTTCCGCCCGCTCGACGAGTCGACTGGCGGAAAAGCGGCGGACGGTCTTTCCGTCCGCCGCGGACCCCCCAGCCATCCTAATATGGCGGGGGTCTTTCTGGTGTGGATGGCGGGCGCTTCGCCCCCGCCGGGCCAGCCTGGCAGGGGCGAACTGCCCGCCATCCTAATGGGCCCCAAAGTCTTTGGTCTGCTTTGTTAACCCTGGCCACCAGTAGCGCTGTTTCAGTAAAGAAATAGTCGCTGTAACACCTGTATGCGCAGAACCCAAACCCTCATGTGCTGCTAGAATTAAGCCTTGCCTACGATCCATATTTGGTATGACTCTATCCCCCACTCCAGGAATCTGAGCATATGGAATGTTTTGTGCATCTAACTTGTAGGAGTACTTAAGTGGAAATTTCTTTGGTACTGCTGTGCTGCCTTTGCGTGAAGCATTGACAGCTACCATAATCTGCCGTCTATTCTCGTTTTTGAACGAGTGATTGCAGCTACGGCGGCTGTGCGTACAGCCCCCTTTGCGGCTTCATCAGCCAATGAATTCCCTTCAACGTGAACGCCATCACGCTGATGACTCAGTGTATGTATCATGTGAGCCCTTGGTAGTTCGTTTCTGAACTCCACTACCTGTTCCCATAGCATTTTATGCTTAATTGTGCCACCTTTTGTGTCTTTAAACCCGTTTTGTTCCCAGTGATGTAAGTATTCATAGTACGGCTGTACACAGTAAAAGGAATCACACACAGTTAGTGTGGGGAATTCGTGGTCCGTATTTACAAGTGCCAGTATCAGTGCTTTTAACTCTGCTAACTGAGCCGTGCAGTCTCCTAGAGATTGCGTTTTAGTGCAACTTGGATGGAACTTTCCATCGCGCATGCGACCTTTAACGATTGCACACGCCGCGCTGTAAGCTTGCTTACTCCCTTTGGCCGGTTGAGCAGATCCATCAGTGTAAATAATATATTCATACTGATCTAGAGGCAAAATCTCATTTGGTAGAGGATATTCTTGTTCGTATTGCAGAAATGCTTGTGTTTTTAAACTTGGATCAAATCTGTATTCAACATCCGTTGCAGTAAGAGAATTAGTCCATTGCATCCATCTGGGATGTAAGGCATTCACATTTGGAATGCTAGCCTTTGTAACAGCCTCTAAGGCTGGTTCTGGGGTTACGATTATTATGCGCTTTCCCTGAGCCAGAGCTCTTTCTCTTGCTACAGCGGTCTGCACATATCTGTCAGGATTTTTTCTGTTGAAGTGAAACGCATCTCTGCGTTTGTGTACAGGTGTGATTTGTATGCGATTGGTACTGTTTCGCCTTCATTGAAAGTTAAATAAGTGTACCAGCATTGACCCGCTATTACCCGGATCACTAAGTTGCGTACGTTTACGCGTGTCTGTAAATGTTTAGAAGCTATCATGTCTTCCTGTAGTGAACGTAGGATATTTGTATGGTCCTGTGTCCATTGTCTGATTGAAAAATCAGGTTTGATTAAGTCGTAGAAAGGTTTTACTCTTTCTGTGTAATCCAAAATGTATGTTCGACCAAAATTTAGGAATCCCAGAATTGATTGTAAATTCTTTAATGATTTTGGAGGTTGAAGCAGCGCACATTTTTCTAAAAAGTTTGCTGCTAGGCTTTTTCCTTCACTTGACAGCTCATACCCTAAAAATAGGACATTGAGGTGGGCAATTTTTGATTTTTTTTAATTAAATTTATAGCCCTCAGAGGCGAATCCCATAATAATGGTGCTCACCCGGGTTAAGTGCCTCGGTAAGTCATCGTCCGTCAGATAAATATCATCCACATAGGACAATGCTTCTTCATCCAAATTTTGGAGTAACTCTGTTACTCTTGCTGAAAATACCCCGGGGCTATTTTTATACCCTTGGGCTAGTCGACAAAATTGTCGCTGGGACCCTAACGCACTGAATGTGGTCAGATACCTGCTTTCAGGCGCTATATTTTGGCAGAAAAATCCATTTGAGATATCTAGTGTTGTTTTGTATTTTTTGCGCACAATGTTATTCATTAATGCGGCACTATGTGCATTTTGAACTGCAAATGTCTTTGTGCAAGTGTTTAAATGTCTGTAATCCAAAACTAAACGATATGTGTTATCAGGTTTCATTACGGGAAACAAAGGATTGTTCATAGGTGAAGTGCAATTTTCTATCACCCCCTGGTATTCTAGTTGATCTAGGATCTCCCTGACTTGTTTTTTAGCTTCCTGTTTTATAGGGTTTGCCTTTGAGCATTTGGGGAAACTTTTAACGGGATCACGTGGTGGGTTGAATCCTCATCCCAACCAACATGATTTTTGTACAATGCTGGAGCTAGGGCAACCGCCCACTCCTGCGCATATGCATGTTTTAGGTGAATGGGAACGAGGTCGGAAAATGCTGGAAAAATTACAGTTTCTCCCCTAGGGCACTCCATGACGAATGCTGGCGGCCAGTCCTGTTCTGCTAATAGAATGCCATAACCAGATGACAGATTTTTCCAAAAGAGACCTTTAATTTTCCTGGGCTTGTCCCCCTCCAGCCGGAGTGTTATCTCATGTAACTTATGTGGGACACTTACCCGAGTATCAGGTGTTTCCACCGTGATATACTCACTCAACTCCGCTGTCACCAGAAATTCCTTCAGGTTCTGGCGAGCTATCGTTACTTCTGCCGCGCTGTCTAGCATCATCAGAGCCCATTCCCCATTCAGAAGCTGTGTCCTCAGAATTCTGGGCATGTCTGATCTTGAGACCTGCTACCTTCTTCTTTTTAAACTGAGGTTTCTGTTTTTGTTTATCTTCTTTTTTAGGTGCGTAGTCCGCAGCGCGTTGCGTGTCTCTGGACTTTGTACGCTCCTCTGACCGTCCTTCCCTCTCGGAGTTTTTTGATGAACCCTGAAAGGAACGAGTATCAGTATCCTGATACCTGTCAGGTTTCTTAATGTTATCCCTATTCCTGAGGTTATACCTCCTTTCAGAGGGATCCTGTTGAGGAGACCTACCTCTGGATTGAGATCTGCTGTCTTTAGACTTTTGTTGTTTTTTATTTTTCCACTTCTTTTTAGAGGAAGTAGGTGTCTGCTTTGTAGTGTCCTTTTCAGGACTGCCCACTAGTTGGGGTTTTAATGCTTTCCCACCTAGACTGTCTCTGCCTAATTCTGCATATGCAGTTTCAATTATTTTGGGTAGTTCGTGTTGTTGATCTATTGGACCGAACTCCCTTAGGCGTTGGCGGATCGCCACTGAAGCTGCTTCCCCCTTAATGTTAGCTAGTATTATGGCTGATACCTGGTCAAAGTTATTTAGTAACTTCATCCCTAAGTTTAGGGCAGGTTCTGCTCCGTACTCATTTTGTATCTGTCTCAATACGTCTGGCAATACTGCTAAGGACGGGATACCATGTGTTCTGGTATATATGGCAGCAAAGACTGAACCCCAAGAGGTGCAGTCCTCTACTTGTGGTGTGATCCCCATGGGCAAGCATATTGTTAGAATTCTGTGTTTTTCATAGGTGGTAGTATTTGGGAATACTGCCTCAAGCTGAGTTATTTTCTGAGCTATCCAGAATGGTATTTGTTCGCGTTTTGCGGGCATTTTGCCCATTACTGCGTGTAATGTTTGAGGAGTAATTTTATTTCCTGTACCCTGAGCTGGAGTACTATTTGCTGCACCTGGTGCAGGTTGGATTGTTAAAGTCCTCATGACAAATTGTGTCAGGTTTCTGTAGATTTTAATTA
Organism: Calotriton arnoldi; assembly: GCA_963921515.1. NCBI lineage: Eukaryota > Metazoa > Chordata > Amphibia > Caudata > Salamandridae > Calotriton > Calotriton arnoldi. The sequence continues at coordinate 33,408 of CAWUFW010006183.1, read as the reverse complement.
AATCTCTGTGTTGTACGAGTAATTCTGGCTGTGGCATTGTTCCAATGTCAGGGTGCGGTGTGTAAGCCGCTAGTATTGGCCATGTGGCCCCATTTCCTCCGAGCGGGCCTAATCTTACTCTTCCTCGTATGTGGGGTAGGGCGCCATTAAACCAGTAATAATGTTCCTGGTAAGTGAGTGGAATCTCTATGTCCTCAAACGGGGCATATTCATGTGGTGCATCTCCTCTCAAATAGTAGTGAAATGTCTTTGTTATGGCATTTGCTGCTGGGAGTGTAACCCATGAATAGAATACCTCTGTTTTGTTTGATTCATGTGCCTCAATCACGAAAACTACCATGCCACCCTTGGCTGGTAAGCCATTTTCTAATAGTCTTAGGGTGACTGTCCTTCTGAATTTTGGTGCAATCTGTATTGCATCCTCAGGATCTTCTTCTCCCTCTAAAACGTTCAGGTCAACTCTCTCATCCCCTGAACCAGTCATGTTTAGAGGAAGAGGTGTTATGCACAATTTAGAAACTAAGGGGCCTATTACGATGGCCGGCGGAGACACGACCGCGGTGCCGGCGGTGGCGTTAACACCCATTTACCGCACGCCGCCAGCGGTCTTCACGCCCGCCATATTAGGATGGCCACACATTGCCCATTTCCCGCCCGCCGCGGTGCGACGCCGACCGCCATCAAAGTGCACCCGCCACAGCGGCGGAGTGAGCCAATCACCACACACCGCCGTGCGGAATGACGTCCCGAACGCCGAAGATATCACGATGCTGGAAACATGGCAGCGCACCGCGACGGAGAAACCGCACAGCGAGAGACGGCGGAGACACCACAGCGGAGACAGAAAAGAGACACCCGGGACACACCGCGATGGATCCTGCCCTACACCACCTGCAAGTCCACAGGTACGTACAGACACAACAGTGCAAGTAACACAATACACAGCTCCAGGGTGGAAAAACTTCGCATGTGAACACCACACACCCCTGTGGGGACAGGCACACAGCCATCACTGCACACACACATGTTCCACCTGTGACAAACACACCTTGCCACATACTGCCCACCCATGTTCCGCCATCATGAACAAATGTCCCGGTCACGTCACCGCCGCGGTCAGTGTGCAGGAAACCATGCACACAACGCAGAGCCCAGGGCCAGCGCATGCCAAGGGCACCGTACAAATAGCACAGAGCCACAACTCCATCCACAACACACCAGCTACCTCCCTGAAGGGACACAACATGTGCCTCCCAAGTGCCAATCCTGCACAACAACAACACAACTACAGCCACACCATGCCCCACGTCCCAACAACTGCATATACAGCCACAGCAGGACCCTTTGCACAGGAACACATAGCACAGAAGCCCAGGCCCCAGCCAACACACACACCACAACAACATCACACACAAGCCAAGAACACTGAGGCCAAGCACAAAATGTACACACACACACAGATGAGGACCAAACACTGCACTGCACACACTACCTGACAAGTCACACACACACACACCACCCTGACTCACAGCTACATACACACACCACATGCCAGCAGTAATGGAGGACAACATATATGAAAGCAAAAGTGAGGTGCCCACAAATGGAAGGGCAGTGACACAACCATCAAGCATGTGTGATGCTCATGCAAGACAAGACACATGTGAGAACACACACAGCCCATCACAGCACACATGGCTGACACAGTCAGTCAACACAAACCACGGTCACCCCAATGCAACAACTCCTGGAGACAGCATGGACACCCATGTACAGGCACAGGGATGTAAGGAAGGCCCTGAACTCAAACACTGACCAGCCACACATAGGCATCCAAATACTGGACAAGAGAATGTCTGCTGCACAACACACAGGGCCCAGTGACACACTACATGACAGCCAAGCACAAGTAGGATATGTCACACCTACCTCCTCCCACAACAGCACCACCCAATACTGCCATGTGCACAAAACACAACCACAGGGCTCAACAAGTACACATACAGGCACACCACTCCAGGGTGACACATGGCAGTAGTTGACAATGCAGGTGCACACACATCCACAGTCACAACAAAGTCACCCCCTTCACACCATACACTTCTCCACCACCCAAGTGCACACATTGGAAGTAAGCCATGGGACCTGGATAACTCATCACCACAAGATGTCCATACACCGACACTGATTGGCACACAGAAAGGAAGCTCACACAGACCCTATGACCCTGGCCTGCCTGCCTGTAAGCCTGTGGCCAAACTCCCACCCTGTGCTGCCATTGCCCACAAACCAAACATGTGTCCACCATAGATAACATGAGCAAAGAAGGAAGATGACAACAAGAATTCATTGCCAACCACCTGCACTGCACCCATAAGTATCACAGTCAGGTAGAAATGAAGTGCCTCCCAACCCTGCAAAAAAAATGAAATGTGAGACAACCTATTGGCAATGTTGAAGTGGCATACTGAGCATGTGACACAGTAAACCATGCACACACAGAAACAACTTTATTCAGGAAGGACACTGACACAACTCACAGCAGGACCAACTGTGTTTATTCACAATTTGCATAGTGAGACAACAAATTTGGGCAACAGCAAGGCCAGTGGGCATTTCAATATGCACAGTATTTACATGAGAAGCTGCACAGGCAGGGAGCAACCAGCAGTGAGCAATAAGGCCAGTGGCCAGCCCAATGTGCAGATGAAGTCCATGAGAAGCTGCACAGGCAGGGGGCAAATAGCAGTGAACAACAAGGCCAGTGGCCAGTACAATGTGCAGATGAAGTCCATGAGAAGCTGCACAGCCAGGGAGCAAATAGCAGTGAACAACAAGGCCAGTGGCCAGTACAATGTGCAGAGTAGGGACACCAGAAGCTGCACAGGCAGGGGGCAAATAGCAGTGAACAACAAGGCCAGTGGCCAGTCCAATGTGCAGATTAAGTCCATGAGAAGCTGCACAGGCAGGGGGCAAATAGCAATGAACAACAAGGCCAGTGGCCGTACAATGTGCAGATGAAGTCCATGAGAAGCTGCACAGGCAGTGGGCAAATAGCAGTGAACAACAAGGCCAGTGGCCGGTCCAATGTGCAGAGGAAGTCCATGAGAAGCTGCACAGCCAGGGAGCAAACAGCAGTGAACAACAAGGCAAGTGGCCAGTACAATGTGCAGAGTAGGGACACCAGAAGCTGCACAGGCAAGGGGCAAATAGCAGTGAACAACAAGGCCAGTGGCCAGTACAATGTGCAGATGAAGTCCATGAGAAGCTGCACAGGCAGGGGGCAAATAGCAGTGAACAACAAGGCCAGTGGCCCGTCCAAAGTGCAGGTGAGGTACATGAGATCCTGCACAGGCAAGGGGCAAACAGCAGTGAACAACAAGGCCAGTGGCCAGGACACAGTGCAGGTGAGGTCCATGAGAAGCTGCACAGCCAGGGAGCAAACAGCAGTGAACAACAAGGCCAGTGGCCAGTACAATGTGCAGAGTAGGGACACCAGAAGCTGCACAGGCAGGGGGCAAATAGCAGTGAACAACAAGGCCAGTGGCCAGTACAATGTGCAGATGAAGTCCATGAGAAGCTGCACAGGCAGGGGGCAAATAGCAGTGAACAACAAGGCCAGTGGCCAGTACAATGTGCAGAGTAGGGACACCAGAAGCTGCACAGGCAGGGGGCAAATAGCAGTGAACAACAAGGCCAGTGGCCAGTCCAATGTGCAGATTAAGTCCATGAGAAGCTGCACAGGCAGGGGGCAAATAGCAGTGAACAACAAGGCCAGTGGCCAGTACAATGTGCAGATGAAGTCCATGAGAAGCTGCACAGGCAGGGGGCAAATAGCAGTGAACAACAAGGCCAGTGGCCGGTCCAATGTGCAGATGAAGTCCATGAGAAGCTGCACAGGCAGGGGGCAAATAGCAGTGAACAACAAGGCCAGTGGCCAGTCCAAAGTGCAGGTGAGGTACATGAGATCCTGCACAGGCAAGGGGCAAACAGCAGTGAACAACAAGGCCAGTGGCCAGTACAATGTGCAGAGTAGGGACACCAGAAGCTGCACAGGCAGGGGGCAAATAGCAGTGAACAACAAGGCCAGTGGCCAGTCCAATGTGCAGGTTAAGTCCATGAGAAGCTGCACAGGCAGGGGGCAAATAGCAGTGAACAACAAGGCCAGTGGCCAGTACAATGTGCAGATGAAGTCCATGAGAAGCTGCACAGGCAGGGGGCAAATAGCAGTGAACAACAAGGCCAGTGGCCGGTCCAATGTGCAGATGAAGTCCATGAGAAACTGCACAGGCAGGGGGCAAATAGCAGTGAACAACAAGGCCAGTGGCCAGTCCAAAGTGCAGGTGAGGTACATGAGATCCTGCACAGGCAAGGGGCAAACAGCAGTGAACAACTAGGCCAGTGGCCAGGACACAGTGCAGGTGAGGTACATGAGAAGCTGCACAGGCAAGGGGCAAACAGCAGTGAACTACAAGGACAGTGGCCAGGACACAGTGCAGGTGAGGTACATGAGAAGCTGCACAGGCAAGGGGCAAACAGCAGTGAACAGCAAGGCCAGTGGCCAGGACACAGTGCAGGTGAGGTACATGAGATCCTGCACAGGCAAGGGGCAAACAGCAGTGAACAGCAAGGCCAGTGACCAGTCCAAAGTGCAGGTGAGGTACATGAGATCCTGCACAGGCAGGGGGCAAACAGCAGTGAACAACAAGGCCAGTGGCCAGTCCAATGTGCATAGTGGGGACATCAGAAGCTGCACAGGCAGGGGGCAAATAGCAGTGAACAACAAGGCCAGTGGCCAGTATAATGCGCAGATGAAGTCCATGAGAAGCTGCACAGGCAGGGGGCAAATAGCAGTGAACAACAAGGCCAGTGGCCAGTCCAATGTGCAGATTGGGGACATCAGAAGCTGCACAGGCAGGGGGCAAACAGCAGTGAACAAAAAGGCAAAGACATTGTGCAGAGTAGTGACATCAGAAGCTACACAGGGAATGTATGCAACTCTACCATGCCATGCCCAGCAACAGAGTAATGGGGCTGACAATGGGCATCACACGCACCCCTGTGGACAGACAGGTGTGTGAGGGTGACCACCACTCAGATGGGGCTGTCTGTCGGACTTGGAGCTGACTGTGTGTTGGGGTCAGTTGGAGGGCTGCCCTGGGCAGTGGGAGTAACAACTGTGGAAGAGCCAACTGTGCTTGTGGGAGCTGGGGGCTGCTTGGACCAGGTGGGGTGGTGGCCCGGGGAGGTGGACTCATGCCCTGGTGAGACACAGTGTGTGCCGGAGATTGTGGAGGGGTGCCTCTCCACTTCTTGGGGATCCTGAAAGGCTTCCCTGTCTGGGGATTGAGGTGAACTGGGGCAGACACAACAGGTGACCCCACTACCAAAGCTGATTCTGGTGTGGATGGTGACCCTCCCTCTGGGGACATGCTGGATCCCGCTGTGCGCTTGACTGGTGTTTGCCGCCGCCCTGCCTCCCTCTGTCCACCAGCTTTGCCCCCTACAGTGTCCTCCCGTGCTGGCTTCACAGGGCTTGGGATGGGAGTGGAGGTCAAGGATGGATTATCCATGGGGCCCTCATCCTGTGTAATGTTTGCATACAACACCTTCTCAGTGGGTGTGGAAACTGTAATTTTGCCTCTGTGAGACGTCTTTGGGACAGGGGAGTCTTTTGCGGGGGAGGAAGGTGAGGCCTGTGACCCTGATGCTTGTTTCTTTGCTTTGTGGCCCTTGCTGTCGCCTGATGGGCTTTTCTCTCTGCGCTCTGGGGTGGCCTTACTTTTATGTGGGGATGGTGTCTGCGCCCTAGTACGCTTGGGCTGCTGCTGCTCCTGTGTGCTGCGGGTTCTGTATCGGGACTTTGGGGTCCGTTGAGCATTGTCACTGTCGTCAGAGGTGCACAGTGACACGGGGCTGGACCGAGTGCTGGGAGCCGCTCCCTGACTATGTGCCTGTTGCAGGGCTGCTGTCACAGTTGATGACAAGGACTGCACAGTCCGGTGTAGCCCACCTACGTCGGAATGTATGCCCTCCATGAAAGCTATAACCTGCCCCAACTTTTTGTCGTGCTCTTGGAAGGCATTGAGAAGTGCTGTCTGCCCCACACACAGCTGGCGCAATAGCTCGACTGCTTCTGCACTGAGGGCAGCAGGGCTGACATGGGCTGGGGCAGCTGTGCCTGGGGTGAAGGTGACTCTTCCCGTCCTACTCGTGCGGACACGGGCAGCACCAGTGGAGGTTGAAGGGAGGCTGGGCACTGGACGCTGTGTGGCGGAAGAGGAGGCCGAGTCCCCGTTCCCTGTACCCCCCAACATGGATGCGTCACCGCTGGCGTCAGATGACGTAGAGCTTGGTGTCTCCGGCTGTGAATCCTCTAGCAGACTCCTGTCCCCCTCCTCGGCGCTGGTCACATCTGTGTCAGTCTGCTCCGGTGCGGCTGTTGCACTGGAAGCCTCACCACTGGTGTCCGTCCCCTCTCCCTCTGCACATACGGGAGCTGCTGCATAGGAGAGAGAAGTACTGTGAGATGATTGGCATCAACAGAACTAACACGTGCCAATACATCTGCATCCTAGAAGAGGTGTGCAGCACATCGCATGCCACCCTGTGCACACATATATCTTGCCACCCAAAATATCAAGCCAACGGTGCATGTCCAACACACATCCTGCCATAAGTGCCCCAGGTGACTCACACAGCACACCATTCTGCTGTTGGCTCACATCAGACACAGCCACAAAATGGCCTGTGCACACACACTGTCCCGATGTTGGCAAGGATGAACACCACAACATGGTGCACATCACCTACATGGATGGAGCAGTAGGGGACCACACAGACCACAACATACCAGCCCACAATGACCCTGCACACATGCCATCCACCATATCGAGTTCATGGGCACATCTACTGTTGCACATTGGCCTCAGATGTCTGACTGGCAGACATCTGAGGTCTGGAATTGCACGCATTCATTGAACGCATTCACAGTTGGCACACTGGCATTCCCATCCATCTGAATTCACACACTACCCCACAGCAGAAGGTACCTGAAGGCCACAACTCCAAATGTAAGAGAGATGCACAGTGCTAAAACTGACTTCATGAAGCACCGTTTGGGCAAATGCATGGCACATACACCCAGCACAGAGGCCACTCACAAAACATTTCACCACACAACCAACGTCACACAGCTGACAATTTGCACACTCTGTAGACACATGCACCCACTCCCATCCAAAGGCAGCCTGCAACACATACTCACCCCTAGCTTGCTGCTGATGCTCCTTCAGTTGTCTGTCCAGCTCAGGTTGTGTGACAGCCAGGATGCGGCCCATTAGTGGTGTCATGCTGCGCCTAGCCAACCTGCCAGTCCGAGGGAGCAGCCCCAGCGTCATCTCGGCCACGTTCTTGCTCAGCCGGCAGATGTCGTCCCACCTTTCATGACAGTGGGTGCGCCTACGGTTTGACACACCCAGATCTCGCACTCTGGAGGCAATAGCCCTCCACACGGCTTTATGCTGGTGGACCTTCAGCTGCAGGCATGGGAGACAAGAGGGGTGAGGTTCCACTGACACAGTGCACAATGACAACACAACAAAAATGCAGTAGCATGACAGTGACTCATCCAAAACTCCAGCTACAACTGTAACAGAGCCAACAATTGCTGTGAACATGGTACAATGTCATTGGTCAATCAGACGTACAGGCATGCATGTTCGATGGTGGGCAGAGTACCTCCACATCCCATTCACATGCAGGATACCAACACAGCAAACGACGTGTAGTCTGGCCGCAGCTACTGTCTGCAGTTACCTACAACTACACATAGAGAAGATAGCAAAACATCTGTCTTGTCTCTTGTTGTTGGACTCACTGTGTCCAACACTGCGCAGACCTAGGTGTCCTAGCCCTGTGAAAGCCTCACTGTGTCCTGGAACTCACATAGAGTGATAACAACTGTCATAGACACACACCCTTCTCCCACGGCTGCTCCTGTGCAATCTACATGGCAGAGATGGGACTTAGATGAAGAGGCGTGAACCAAACACACATGGAACACACTGTACATGCAGTGATGTGGAGATGTGGCATTCGGCGGGGACTGTGCAGGGGAGGTGGACTGACACTGAGTGGGTAAATTGGGAGCAACACAGCCATTCACACAAACGATAACTGGCCAGACTCCTGCATCACCAAAATGTAGCTGCACTGTATGGCTGACACTACAAAACATGTCCCTCTACTCAGGATAGGCATGCAGGGTAACGTGTGAAAGAGCCCACCAAGCCCTTCCCGCTGTAGTAAACATGCTAGGCAGTGCATGTCAGAGCCCCACAACCACTGACACATACCGAAGCACCTCCACCTCACGTGTGCCCACCCTGCACTCTCACTCACAGTCTGGGAGACTTACCACGACATTAGGGCCGCCATAAAGCCTTGGGTACTGTGCAAGCACCCCGTCTACCAGGACCTCAAGCTCCTCGCTGGTGAAGGGACTGGCACGGATCTTCTGAGTCCTCGACATCACAATGGGCATGTGGCAGCAGCAGCACGTTGAGGGTGGCAGCCAGCAGTCCCTTGAGGCAGCAGCAGCAGGTGGAGGGTGGCAGCCAGCAGTCCCTTGAGGCAGCAGCAGCAGGTGGAGGGTGGCAGCCAGCAGTCCCTTGAGGCAGCAGCAGCAGGTGGAGGGTGGCAGCCAGCAGTCCCTTGAGGCAGCAGCAGCAGGTGGAGGGTGGCAGCCAGCAGTCCCTTGAGGCAGCAGCAGCAGCAGGTGAGGGTTGTCAGTCAGCAGTCCCTGGTAGCTGTGGGAATGTGGGGCACCCTCCTACACATATATAGGCCCCTGGGGCTGTGTCAGTGGTCCCAGGGTGCTGCAATTGGTGTATCAGGTCTGCCTCATTCAAATACATCCAATGTCCGCCTCCGCGGTGGCGGTGCACGCCTACAGCGATTTTCAAACTCGCATCAAGCTACCGCAAGGCTGCTTCCCATTGGCTGCAAGGGCATGGTCCATGGCGGTGACACACCGTAGGGGCCAGGCGCGCGCTACCGCGGTGGTGCATCTTTTGAATGCCTCCAGTGACCGCCTCCGCGGTGGCGGTGCACGTCTACCGCGATTTTCAAACTCGCATCAGGCTACCGCTAGGCTGCTTCCCATTGGCTGCAAGGGCATGGTCCATGGCGGTGACACACCGCAGGTGTCAAGCTTTAGGCACCGCCATATGGGTGCCAGACAGTGCCTGGAGTGACCGTGATTTGGGTAGCAGTGCATGGTGACCGCCATTGTCACATACATATCTGGCGGTGTCTCCCGCGATCGTGCCTGGGTCATGGGCGGTGCCAGTCCGCAGGGGCCAGGCGGTAGGCACCGCCATATGGGTGCCAGACAGTGCCTGGAGTGACCGTGATTTGGGTAGCGGTGCATGGTGACCGCCATTGTCACATACATATCTGGCGGTGTCTCCCGCGATCGTGCCTGGGTTATGGGTGGTGCCAGTCCGCAGGGGCCAGGCGGTAGGCACCGCCATATGGGTGCCAGACAGTGCCTGTAGTGAGCGTTAATGGATTTGTGGAGTAGCTTTGCTGCACCTAACGTGTCCTCCAGCTCTCTGCATAGGCCAACATGTACAGTGCCCAGTGTCTCAACAATTGAAAGGTCCTCATGAGGGCAAATGCACAAAAGGGACATGTCACTCCACGTCACCAACACATACCATTAATGGGTCGCAAATACATTGCATGGGCACATAAACTCGCACATGTCCCATGTGCTGTGTAATTAAATGTAGACTGTCCAGTTAATGTGTTGCATAGCATATGTAGATAATGGTCAATGTCTGTGTGTGCAATGTAACGCACAATGTCGTCTCATTTACTGAACTAGGGGCATCAGCAACTGGCACATTGTCCAATGCACATGCACACACGTGTCCCCCACGCTCAGCCGGTGGTCAGTGTGTAGTTGATGTGTGCCTTGTGCAACCTGTGTTGGGAGGTGTATCAGGGCCAGCAACATGGTGTGTTAGGGTAGTATTGCAATTAGTAACATATGCTGGGGTCATACTCACAGGTGTGCACACATATCTGTTAGTATATCACACTGTGCATGCGAATGAGCCGGAGGGGTGCACAGATAATTGCTGCTGGTAAGGGGACAGGTGTACGAGTAGTGTGCCTGATGTGTACCTACTTGTGAAGTGCCCTGTCGGTTAATGGTGCATGTTGTAAAACTTGGGAATGTGTCTGTAGAAAAATTGATGTGATGCACATTTCATGGTCTTCTGCATTGACATCTGTGCACTTTGATCTGTCCTAGGAGGAGGAGGCCCAATATCCATCGTCCGTTCACAGTCCTGGCAGACATGGAGAATGAGGATATAATCCGCAAATTCAGGCTGGACCGACAAACCCTGCAGAACCTATGTGCCATGTTGGAGCCCCACCTGCAGCCACGTCGGACATATCCAACAGCTTTCACCGCAACATCTAAGGTGATGGCATGCCTGCATTTCTTTGCAACAGGCTCATTCCAGCACACGGTCGCAAGTGCAGGCGGGATGTCACAGCTGATGTTCAGCATGGTGCTGAGGGATGTCCTGTCGGCCATGATGCTCTACAAAGACAGATATATCCATTTTCCCAGGGGGCCTGAGTTGGTGGCTGTGAAGGGCGATTTCTATGCCCTTGGACATATCCCCCATGTCATTGGTGCAATTGATTGCACACATGTTGGGCTTGTGCCACCACAGGCACGTGAACAGGTTTACCGCAATAGGGGGGGGCGCTAGGTGGCGCACACGCAAGATGGCCGCACTATCGTGAGGCTCCTGCTGCCCGGCGCCAAAAAACAACATTTATCCGTCTCACCGGCACCTATGACGGCCAAAACTACAGCCATCAAGAGCCCACGGCCAGCTGACACTCCGCTGTGAGTTTCGACTCGCTTGCATCTTCCTGACCGCTGCTGGACGATCATCCCTGCTGCGCCGTAGTAACTGCCTGAGAGACGCGGTGCGGTGGATCGGCAAGCGGCGCTGCGAGAGGCCGTGGTCCCCCACGTGGTGGCTGGGCCTCAGGGAACGAGGTTGGAGTGAGGCGCCCAACGTCGGAGGCGGTGCAGCTGTGGAGCGGGATTCGGCATCGCGGCGGGGTCGGTGCACCCTCCCCAGCTATGCGGGGGCACCGCTGCGAGACAGATAGTGCCGAACCCGGAGGGAATACAAGCGGTGAGTGGCGCGACGCGCTGGGGACACCCGCGAGACTGCCTCCGCCCCCCCCCTCTTATCCACGAGTGAAGAGGAAGGCAACGGCTGCCATCATGGTGGAATGCAACATGAATTTTCCAGAGTGAGACTGGGGGCATAATAGCGTACTGTATTGACTTTGGGCGCTCCCCCCCGCGTTATTGCCAGAAGTCTCAGGTATCTGATATGAGGGGGGCCACATCCGTGCCATTGAAGTCTGCTGATCCACTGACAATGCCACCCATATTATTAATCGCATCGAGGAGAGCGCGCGCCCACCACACGTGACGCAATTTGCGGGCGCAGAAGAGTGATTATCGCTAGCCGCCCCGTCTGCACGCCATCCAAGAGAGAGGGACAACTTCGCATTGAATCACCTTCCTCCTGAATTGATTCGGCGGTGCAACAGGCGACAACGCCGCTGCACTTGAGGGCAGGCGCCAACGTGCGCAGTCGGAATCCATTATGGGGAAGCCGGACACGAGGCAACCCCGGCTTAATTTTGAAAAGAAAACTAAGCGTACGCCTCCAGAAGAGCAAGAGCCCATTGGGGGAATGGACGCCCACGCTGCTTCTGCCACACAGACTGAGGTCATGAAAACTCTTCTTCAAGAGGTCAGGCAAGGCTTCGCCACTATAGCCGACAAGGTGGATAGTATGTCAACACGAATGGACGCCATAGTTCATAAATTTGAGGGTCACGAGGAACGTATAAAGGAGGCGGAGCGCCGCATATCGGACACTGAGGATACTACCTCTCAGGTCACAACGCAAGTTGCCCAAATGGACAAACTCTTGAAACTTATAGCGGCTAAGAACGAGGACTTGGAGGCGAGAAGTAGGCGCAATAACATCCGCGTCCTTGGTATTCCAGAAACCACCAACACGGGCAAAATGGAGGAGTACATTGAGAAATTGCTGCTATCGTCCATAGGTACGGAATCCTTCTCATCCCAGTTCATCGTAGAGTGCCCGCACCGTACTTTGGGGCCACGACCACCTCCAGGGAGCACACCTCAGCCTATTATAGCAAGACTTTTGAACTATTGGGACGGGGACATAGCTCTTCGAGAGGCCCGCAGCAAACAACAACTGACCTACGACGGCGTCACGTTCTCAATCTATCCCGATTTCACGGCAAAAGTACAGGAGGAGAGGCGCAAATTTACAGCCGCAAAAAACAAATTACGACAAGCCCAAATAGACTACGCCTTGCTATATCCAGCGCGCCTTCGAATCACTCACCAAGGCAAACAACGATTCTTCACGAAACCACAACAGGTGGATGAATTCCTAAAACATCTGAAACGTGCCAACCAAAATTCTGGCTCACCTGCTACCTCACAGCGCTCCGCCTCCCCGATTACAGAGCCTGACACACACTAAGGATAATTGACTCTCCATTGGGCATCCAAGATATGAGGCGAGTTACAGAGGCGGCCGGAGACTTGCATCTATTACACACACTCTCCGGAGCCCCACTCCGAACAATATGTTAGTACCGGATGCCGTTGTGGGACTCTACACTAATGAAGCGCCGGGCACCCCCCCTGCCCTCTTGGGATCATTCATACCACCTACCATGGTCTCAGTCGGCGAGGGGTACCTGTGCCTGCACCTAGAGGTGCCCCCAAACGGGCGATCCCCCACAGTTTCCAGTTGCGCATTAAGCGCAGAATGTTTTGTTTTGATGTTGGGGTATAGGGTGGCAGGGAGGTAATGTACTACTGGCATGTTGGGGATGCTTCAGTGGGAGGGGGGGAAAGGGAGGGGGTTTCTTCAATATCAGCACACTCACAGCACGGCAGGACTACCCGGCACATAGTTCCACATTCACAATTATGATCACTGAACACCAATTGAGGCATTCATTAATCACTCACAGGTCACATGGCTGACACGGCTTCCTCTGGAAAACTCAACATCGTTACGTGGAATGTACGGGGCTTACGAGATCCGCGTAAAAAGCGCCAGATCTTAGCCTATCTAGACCGACACCAGATCAGCATAGCAATGCTACAAGAGACACATAGTGATCCCAAGCACCCTACTATCTTTGCGCAGAAATGGGCCGCCCATAGAATCTTTTCCTCCTATTCATCCTATGCCAGGGGTACAGCAATCATCATCAAAAAGCGCACACCCTTTGTCCTGGCAGGCGCACTCAGCGACCCTGATGGGAGATATTGCCTTGCGTGGGGACGACTGGGCATGGAGTCTGTAACTTTGGCATGCTGCTATGGCCCTAATGTAGACACCCCGGATTTTTTCACGACCCTCTGGAGTAAGATCGTGGAGATAGGCTCCACCCATACAGAATGGGGGGGGGATTTCAATACAGTTTACGAACCCTCCATTGATCGGTCCAACCCTGCCCCACACCATTACACAAGGTCCAGCGCGACCCTGCAAGACATAACTAAAGCAAGCTTTCTTATTGATACATGGCGTCATATGCACCGGCACAAACGCGAAGGCACGCATTTCACCACACAGGCCGCATCATGGGCGCGGTTGGACTACCTGTTCCTTACACGAGGACTTGGCCCTTCCATTACGAGCGTCACGCACTTGGCGCGCACATATTCAGATCATTCTCCAGTCTTATTGACATTGACCTCACCCGGCTATGGCACTCCACGTGGCGGATGGCGTTTGCAGCCCTCCTCACTATTAGACACAGTTTTCCATACAGAATTAGGGGACGAAATACAAGATTTCTTCCGTAGGAACAGGGGCTCAGTGGAGGAGGTGGGAATCTGGGAAGCCTTTAAAGTTACCATACGGGGTATATGCATATCCAAAAGCGCGGGGGTTCTCAGGGACATAAAAAACACGTTAAGGAAACTGGAGGTCAAGTTGAAGACATTAGAGACACAACTGTATACTGGCCCAGATGGAGAGATACTGCGGAAATTTCGCAACACACTATCGAACTACACAGACACCGTTAATCGAGAAGCCAAATTCAGGGGCAAATACTGGATAGCCAGGAGATATGGGGAGGGTGAGCGTCCTGGGAAAGCGCTAGCAGAGACCATACGCAAACCGCGTTTCTCCAATTACGTCCTGGAAATACAAGGCCCGGATGGATCGCTCCATCGCGACACAGCAGACATCCTTAATATATTCACTGAGCATTATTCCTCGATCTACACTTCCACCAGAACTGACCAACTTGACCTGGAGGAGTGCCTTGGCGATGTGGCATTGGGATGGTTGGGAGACTCATAACGGGAATTCTTATGTGCCCCCTTCGAATTAGATGAGGTACGCGAGGCTATAATGCATACACAGTCGGGGAAAGCTGCGGGTATGGATGGAATACCAATTGAATTTTATAAGACATATATAGATCAATTAGCTCCTATTCTTCGCGAAGTATACGAAGACTCCCTGGAGTCTCAGACACTTCCCCCCTCCATGAGGGAAGCACTGGTAACATCTCTGCTCAAACCCGGAAAATCGCCAATTAATTGTGATTCATATAGACCCCTCTCCCTGATTAATTGTGACACTAAAATTTTAGCCAAACTTATAGCTAAAAGGCTCAGTCTCCTCATGGATAAATTGGTTCTCCCTGACCAATCAGGCTTTATATCCGGCAGGGCCACTACCCATAATCTGAGGACTCTCTTCACAGTTCTACACAACGTGGCGCCGGAAATGCCCTTGGCTGCAGTCTTCCTAGATGCCACTAAGGCGTTCGACTCAGTCGAATGGGATTATATATTTGGGATAATGCAACGAATGGGATTCCCCCCGCTATTTCTATCATGGATACAGCTCCTCTACCATCGACCTGCGGCCAAGGTACTTATAAATGGCCACATCTCCCCAGCCTTCGATATTTCTCGAGGCACTAGGCAGGGCTGCCCACTGTCACCACTACTTTTCGCCCTAGTGGTGGAACCATTAGCAGCGAAACTCCGGCAACACCATCAACACAGGGTGCTCCGGTGTAATCTACGACAGATTCTCGTGTCCCTATATGCGGATGATATTACCTTATACATCAGGAACCCGCAGGAGAATCTGAATCCCGTTCTACGAGAATTCATAATATTCGGGAAACTATCCGGTATACATATTAACTGGCAGAAATCCAACCTTTTCCCTCTCACCACATCCACAGCTAAATTTCCCCTGGATTTCCCGCTAGAATGGTGTGACACCGACTTGAAGTACTTAGGTATCCGCATTTCCCGAGATAGGGAAGAGCTGATGCGTCTTAATTATGGCACGACAATCGAACGCATCAAGGAATGCGTCACCAGGTGGATTGCGTTACCACTATTCCTTGCAGGGCGGGCGTCCCTCATTAAAATGGTTATACTTCCACAATTACTCTATTTATTCTTAAATATTCCTTACCACCCCGGAAGATACTTCTTTCAAATACTACGAACTGAAATGATCCGTTTGGAGTGGGGGGGCAAACAATCGCGCCTGCACTGGATTGTCCTCATTAGACCCTATGCGCAGGGAGGGTTTGACATTCCCGATTTTGAACTGTATTATCACAGCGCGCAAGCTCATTATGCTTTTTATTGGATACGCCCTCCTCCATATATGCCTCAAATAGCGGCGGAACATTGGTTAGCTGACCCTATACCCCTTGAAGGTGCACTCCATAATGCTGTGAACCCGCGGGACAAAGATCCCACCACACTTACATGTACGATAATGGCCTGGAATCACATAAACTCTATCATGCAAAGCCCCATGCTGTACTCCCCATCTCTCCCACTTGTGTATCACCCTAATATGCCTCTCTTACAAGAGACAGCCTTTCGACGACTCACAGAGCGTATCCACATTAGAACATGGGGAGATCTGTATCAGGATGGCAGATTTTCGCACCTCTGACCTCTTCTTCCGAGAGCATCAGCCAACCCCCCTAGATATTTTTCTTTACGTGCGTCTCCGACAGGGCATACGCTCCAACACCCCGGAGTTCCCACAGGAACCTCCTCGCCACATTCCCTCCATTTGATGCTGAGCGCGACATCCCCGAGCTGAATAGTTTCTCAGATATATCACACAACACACAATCAGCGGACTAGATCCCCGTGCCCCGCACGCGCGCACTGGGATACAGAACTTGGCTGTGCACTGTCGGACGATCAATGGTCCTACTGCTGCACGCAGACGGAGCAGATTTCGGCCAGCAGCAGGTTACGCATCACACACTTCAAATTCCTCCATCGCCTATATTACACCCCTGCAAAGATGCGCAGATTTAAACTCAGGGATACGGACTGCTGCGACAGGTGCGGGAGCCCGGGTGCAGATTTCTTGCACCTGGCCTGGGACTGCCCTACTATACACGACTACTGGGGCCACGTCCTGGAAGCCTTAGAACAGATGACAGCACTTACCCTTGAGAAAACCCCTATCCTTGCACTGCTGGGGTACACCAAACACATTCCTAAATCATATCGTAAATACGTCTCCCTGGGCCTATTGATGGCCAAAAGGCGGGTTGCGTGTCGATGGGGCAGAGGGAGGGCACCTAAGTTTAAGGATTGGATGTCTGATCTCTTATACTGTCAGGAGCAGTTGTCCAACTATGCTGAGTTGCTTCCTAGAGCATCGCGACCTAGAGACATATGGGGCCCCCTCACGAGTTACCTACTCACACACCCGAGGACGAGCTCACCAGATACTACCTCAACAACAAACTCCTAGGGCCCCAGGATGTGTCCTGCCATTGCTGCTCCACTTACTAATTAAACCATCTCTATGTAGTTTCTGTGAGGTGATTACTATGACGATGTGTACAGTGACATGAAATGTGTTGGTACTGTGAACAACATCTCTGCACTTTATTGAAATGCGCTTCCGAATGTATACCACTGTGCTGTTTTTCCAAGAACTACTGCCGTAAGATTATATACACACTGTTTCTGTCTTGAGTATGTGCTTGTATACTTTAAAATCTTTATGATGAAAAATAAGAAACAAATTAAGTTAAAAAAAAAAAAAAAAAAAGGTTTACCGCAATAGGAAGCATTCACACTTGGTAAATGTTCAAGTGGTGTGCCTGGCGGACATGATCATCTCACACGTGTGTGCCAAGTTTCCCGGCTCAGCCCATGATGCCCACATCTTGCGCAGCAGCATCGTTCCTCAGCTGATGGCCAATCTGCTTCCGGAGCGTGCATGGCTTGTGGGTGAGTATGCATAGTGGATTAGAGTGGTGTGTGTGTGACATGCTGTCGTGTGGCATTTTGGGACTGCAAGGTTAATCTGTGTCTCTCACACCCAGGTGACTCGGCATATCCGAACCGCCCGTGGTTGCTGAGCCCATTGCGGAATCCCATCACGCCAGCTGATGTGCGATACAATGATGCCCATGGGAGGACACTGCGTGTGATAGAACGGACATTTGGTCTCCTAAAATCAAGATTTCGGTGCCTGGACCGTACTGTAGGTGCCCTTATGTACTCGCCAGGGAAGGTGTGCAGGTAGTGGTGGCATGCTGCATGCTCCACAACCTGGCCATTCGCAAGGCTATACCCCTGATCCTGGATGACGATGATGAGCAGCCAAGGCCCCCGCCTGCAAATCAACCCGGATCCAGTGACGAGGGCAGTGGAGAGGAGGAAGGGGTCGAAATGCGTCAACAGCTCATCACCCGCTACTTCACTTGAAGGTGAGTGACGATGTAGAAGGGACAAAATGGTCTGATGGTGTTGCAGTTGCTGTGTGGGTGTATGTGAGCTTGCTTACTGCAGCTTTGTGTTGACTCATTGCTGCATGCCAATGTATGTGTGATTGGTTAGTGTGATACATAATGTCTCTATGGTGACTGTTGCTCTGTGTAAAGTTAGAAGATCTGAGTACCTTGTTGACATGTGTTGTGTGATGTGTGCGATGCCACACCCATACAAGTGACTCTTGTTCTGCGGTTTTCCCTAGGTCCCTTCAGCATCTCACGGCCTACCGACATTCCATTCCCCTGGACCATGTCCTACACGTTGAAGGTTGCACATCCTGTATTAGAGTCGGAGCAGACACAACAACATGTGTGTAAGGTGTATTTATTTACAATTGTGACATGCGAGGGTGGAGAACATGTGAAGGGGGAATTGAAGAAGTGAGTTGACAGTCATGGTAGATGAAATACTTGAGTAGTCCCCACAATGTTGTGGAGACCCAGTCCAACAGATAGATGCCATTCACATGGCAGTGTGGTGAAGGATAGTCCAAAAGGTTAATGCAGTGGTGCAGTGGTCTGCCATCATGGCTGGCTCAGGACTAGCGTTTGGCAGGTGCTTTGGCACGTGAGGCCCCCTGGCCTTTCCTTGGATGGCCCCTTTTGCGCTTGACTGGAGGGGCCACTGCTGCAGGGACAGTGGTGTCTGAGGACTCACCCCCCTCTGTGGATGCAGGGGAGGATGATGAAGTGTCATCCTGCTGCCCAACAGGGGGAGGCGGAGGGGTACAATGTTGCGCTGGCCTGTCCCTCAGAACCGCTACTAGCTGCCCCAAGAGGTCCACAATCTGTCCCATGCGTGTGTCCATGGACCTCAGCAGCAGGAGGTGCTCCCGAGATTCTTCCTACTACTGGCCCATTCGTCCCTGGGCCTGTTGGTAGGCTCCAAGGACTCTGTCGATGTGGCCCAGGGCTTCCGTCCCAGGATCAGTTCCCCTCTGCATGACCCTGTCCCGACCACCTGCACTGCTGCCACGGTCCTGTCCGGTCCTCACATTGGCCCGCTGCATCCTCTCCCTGGCCTCCACAGTCGATGTAGTGGGCTGCTCAACCCCTGGGGCAGGGAGGGTGTTGCGGCCAGCTGTGGTGGTGGTGGTAGTGGTTGACACAGGCCGTGACAGCAGCTGTCAGAGGATGGTCATGGGCTGCAGCTGATGTGGTTGGAGGGACAATGGGTGCCTGGGACTGGTTGCGGCCTGCCACACCAGATGGGCCAGCTTGGAGCTCCTCATCCAAGGAATCCAGGGAGTCCTCATCCAGTTGTCTCTGTTCCGGGGGGGGGGGGGACTGGCTCTGCAGGGTGGTGTCATCCTCTGCAGTGAGTTCTTGGTTACCTTTGGGGGTGAAGGTTTTTGCCTCTGAAGTGCGGTAAACAACGCGGGTTGCCGGACCCGGACTGCCTGACTTCATAATGGCGGCTGTCGCAGACTGGCGCGGGATGCCGGTCCGGGCTGCCTGACCCCTAAATGGAAGCTATTCACCGCCTCACTTCAATATCGCGAGGCAGTACTGGAGCGGAGGATCGCCACTGATCCAACATCCACTGGTGGCCCAAAACATCAGGTACTGCTGAGTCCCTGCATCTTCGCCCTCAGGCTTGCACGCCCGACATAGATTTGGTCCAGTGAACACCATGGACCCTCAGCACTAAGGCAGACTGTACCAAGATGGCTGCCGAACTGAAGCTGGATAAGAAGCTCCCGCGGCCGGGACCATTAGCATTTTATATCCCGCTGATTTTCGACCATCCACCTACCTTTTAACGACCAGCGCCTCAAGTCTCGTCCTCATTTTTTGCTGAGGCTTATTTTCCTTCAAGAGAAGAGCAAGAGGGATATAGGAGGTGCCCCGCCTGATCCCATAATGGCGGCCGTTTCTCCTGCTTGCTACTATAATACAGCTATACTCTCCTACTCCTTCACCACCCAAGCACACACTGGCCGTCCTCCCCTCACCCCTCTACTTAACTCAACATCTAGTACCTCCCATACGCGGCACGAACAATCCTTTCACGAGCTTCCTCTCCGGGGCAGCAAGCAGGGGGAGAATCCATTCGCTCAAGGGGATGCCTGACTCCAACATGGCGGCCGTGGGAGTCACGATCATCAGGATGAAGCAATTGAGGGACCTCAAACTACCTGGGTGCCTGACCTCGTCTTGGCCTCCACACAAATGGACTAAACTCCTAGGCTCCTACCTTCTATTCTTCCATTCCTCACCCTTGAAACCCCTCCACCCACACTGGACTCCCTGGACTGGCACTTCGAGGTTACTCTAGTGAAGCTATAGGTGCTCCCCCTCCACCCTGGCTCACCCACCTTGACATTAACTTTGGGATCTTCCTCTGACTGTTGAGACCTATCTAGCTGACCGATTCCCGGTGGAGCTACCTGCTAGCTAAAGAGGAGTTGGGCTGTGGATTTCCCCGCGACCATCACCTACCCAGCCGGACCTTGGGCAGACTTTCCTTCGTCTCTCTGTCGCTTTCTCCCCTACCCCTTTTTCCTTTCCCCCACCCCTTCTACGCTCCACTTTTCTCTGTCTTCCTATACTCTTTAAAAATGTTTTGCTTCTTAACCGAGACCTTGCTATTTGGCCCTGGCCCGGTGGAGCTACCTGGTAGCTAAAGAGGAGATGGGCTGTGGACTTCCCCTTAGCCGTCACCTACCCAGCCGGACTCGGGGCAGATTTCCTTTCGTCTCCCTGTCCTATCTTCCCCTACCCCACCTTTCCTGGCCCCTTACCCTTCCTCGCATCTATGCTGTTGAAATATTTTTCTAGCAACTGATGTTATCTGATTCTAATGTACTGTGTAATTTTGTGGAACCTTATGTAAAGCGCTCTGATACCTTCGGGTCTAGCCAGCGCTATATAAAACTCTTTAAATAAAATAAAATAAACCTGTGGGTCAGATGAGAAATGGTCATTGTGTTGCACCCAGCAAAGTTTGTGTTAGCAGTGTTACATCAACTGTTTGTACATCCAGCAGTTGTTCACTGTACAAATTTGCATTGACCGACATCCAGTGATGCATTACAAGCTGTTGTGGTACATGCATTACTTGTCCATATTGGGAGTTGTCAAGACATGACATGCACAATATAATTTTTTTACATTGACAGTCTCATGTTGGCATCCAGTTATTGATCAATCATATGTCATCCATTTACGCGTATGTGTCACTTGTTGAGCCCTTGCAGCGGTTTACTCTGCACATTGAGTGAACATTGTAGTTTCATGCATCCCTTTTCAATGTGGTGTACATATCTGTATTTGCAATTCCAGACATGCTTAAGTTTGCTTTAATTAGATCCTAGGTGGTCTGGACCACTGCTACTGTCAGATGGCATGTAGTGGTGTGCATGGTTGTGCTCGGAGTTCCATCTACATGTGTTTCAGACTTTCACACTTTGGTTGCTGTCACAGTTTCATTTTCTTAGGTGTGTGCACACTATAGTTGCCAATGCTATCTGGGTGTGCAGTTGTGCATTGAGAGGCCTGGTGTCCTATGCCAACATTTTTTTTCAATGCATATCTGGCTGCATGTTGTGGCTGTTGATATGTAGTGTTTGCTGTTTTTCCTTATATTTGAGAGACCTCTCTGTGTGTGTATGATGATGGCTTCCATCTTGGTCCAGTGTGGGACAAGTCAGCATGATATGTCCACATGCCAGTTCTTTTGAAGTGTACATTGCAATGACTGGCACATGCATGTTGGTGCCAGGAAGTAATGGGTCTTGTGTGCTGGCGGTCAGGTGGGCCCGTGTGAGTTGTTGTGCAAGCTTCCCTGCCCCACAAACCCGATCTGTGAGATGCGGTTACCTACCTGTGAGTTGGGTGGGTAGCATACATTGCCTGTCACATGATTGTTATTGGGGGTGTAGTGTCCCATCCTCCATAGTGGTGGAACAGCATGCATGTTGCGTTTGTGGGACGGATAGCCAAACACACTACACCGTCTCACTGTGAAGATGGCTAACTACCGTTTGAGGTGAAGGTGAGCAATGACATGGCTATGTGACTTGGTTGAAATTTTTGGATGGAATGTGCGTGTGGTGAGCAGAATGTGTGTGTGGCTTTTTGTACCCATTGATTTCCGATTACATTTGGTCATGGGGTAAAGCCCCCCATCACTGTTGTCCCACCTATCTGGCTGTGGGGTTCAGTCCCCCAACATTTGAAGGCAGAATAGGGCATGGGGTATAGCCCCCCCCCATCACTGTTGTCCGACCTATCTGGTAGTGGGGTTCACTCCCCCGACATTTGAAGGCACAATAGGGGAAGGGGCATAGTCTCGTAGCACAGTGGTGACATACAGCAGGGTGAACATCTCACCCAGCATACATTTCCACACTGTCATGGTTTCATGGTATTTGTGGACCTGAGAACATGAGCACAGTACTGGTGAAGCAGTTGTTCCAGGGCATCCATACACTGACATGTTGTGGTCAACAGTGGTGTGTGTATGAGATGTACTCAGCCCTGTGCAGACAATGTGTGCTTTTGGGGCCAGACTATACCAGCACTGTTCAGACAGACAGTGTGAGATGTGAACATTGTCAATGCATACACACATTGGTGGTCCAAACAAGACACCTTTGACAATTTTAGTCAGACAAGGTGCTGTTCTGCAATTCAGTGCAGCACTGTGGTAGCTGGGTGTGTTGCAGGACATTTGGGATGTGCTTAGTTTAGCATTGTGAGTCCCAGCTGCAGTGTAGTTTTTGGGTACACTGCACTTCCACTGTTTACATTGCAACACTGTGGTATGACATGGGTGATTTGCACTTTGCCAAAAAACGGTCAGACACTGCTGCAGGGCAGCATGATTGTTGTTAGTGTTGTAGTGTGTGATGCCTGGCACAGTGTACACAATGTGGGTCATTTTTGAACAGAGACTTGTGCATGGTGACTACAACACAACTGTTTTGCATTATTTGTGTAGGTGACTGTGGACTAAGTGGCATGGTGTCATGTGCGGCTGCACAGACGTCACATGCCTATGAGTGGGACAAGTGCTCCATCATGCTGAGCTGTGGGAGTAGGGGGCCTGTTGTGAGTTGTGCTGCTGTGTCACCAATTAAGAACAACACTCCCGGTTGAAATGGTTACCTACCCGTGAGTTTGATGAGTGACATTCAATATCTGCCACATGCTTGTGGCTGGGGGAAGTGTTCCATCTTGCGCAGCTGTAGGACAAGGGGCCTGGTGGGAGTTGTGGGGCAGGCCTCCTATTCCAAACACACCTCCCTGTAAAGATGGCTACCTACCTGTTAGGTGAGGGTGAAGCACACAATGGCTGAGGCATGCTTCTGGGTGGGGGGAGTGCTCCATCCTGCTCAGCTGTGGGTCAAGGGGGCCTGGTGGGAGTTGTAGTGCAGGCCTCCCTATTCCAAACACTCCTCCCTGTAAAGATGGCTACCTACCTGTTAGGTGAGGGTGAAGCACACAATGGCTGAGGCATGCTTCTGGGTGGGGGAGTGCTCCATCCTGCTCAGCTGTGGGACAAGGGGGCCTGGTGGGAGTTGTAGTGCAGGTCTCCCTATTCCACAGACACCTCCCTGTAAAGATGGCTACCTACCTGTTAGGTGAGGGTGAAGCACACAATGGCTGAGGCATGCTTCTGGGTGGGGAGTACTCCATCCTGCTCAGCTGTGGGACAAGGGGGCCTGGTGGGAGTTGTAGTGCAGGCCTCCCTATTCCAAACACTCCTCCCTGTAAAGAGGGCTACCTACCTGTTAGGTGAGGGTATAGCACACAATGACTGCCACATGGGTGTGGGGAGTAGTCCATCCTGCTCAGCTGTGGGACAAGGGGGCCTGGTGGGAGTTGTAGTGCAGGCCTCCCTATTCCACAGACACCTCCCTGTAAAGATGGCTACCTACCTGTTAGGTGAGGGTGAAGCACACAATGGCTGAGGCATGCTTCTGGGTGGGGGAGTGCTCCATCCTGCTCAGCTGTGGGTCAAGGGGCCTGGTGGGAGTTGTAGTGCAGGGTTCCCAAACACCCACCCACCTCCCTGTAGGGATGGCTACCTACCTGTTAGGTTAAGGTGAGCAATGCTATGGTTGGCACATGGGTTGGGGTGGAGGGCTCCATCTTGCGCAGCTGTAGGACAAGGGGGCCTGGTGGGAGTTGTAGTGCTGGCAGCATGTACACATGTACCCATGGTGATGTTGCTAACTACCTTTGGGGGCTTCAGGGGAGTGTCTGTTGAATCTGTGAGAGATGTGTTGGGGGAGTGTTGTGCACATGAATGAATTTGAACCTAGGAGGTATTATTTTGTAGTAGTGCAAGACAGTACATTTGTGTGATGTTAGGCATTTGTTTGTACTTACCAGCCTCCACTCCCCTGGGTATTCCTGAGAGACTCTCTGGATGTAGAATGCCAAGCACCTTCTCCTCCCATTCAGTGAATGTTTTGAGTGGAACGGGAGGGCCACTGCCTGTCCTTTGAGCCAGCTCATGGTTCTTGGCCTCTCTTCTTCTTGACCACTGCCTTCCAGATCGTGCCACCTCTTCACGATTTCCATCTCTATTGCGTGGCACGGTCCCTACTGCATTTACCTTCTCTACTATCCTTCTCCACATTTGCGTTCTTGTTGCTAGTGGTGTCTGTTGGACCTGGTTACCAAACAATTGTGGTTCTACCCTGATTATCTCATCAACCATGACCCTCAACTCACCCTCAGTGAATTTGGGCATTCTCTGTGGTGACATGGTGTGTGATGTGTCAAGGTGTTTAAGGTGCAGGTTTGGAAGTGGTAATGGTGGTTGTGATGTGTTTGGTGTGTGCTGTGCAAAGGTGTTAGAGGTGCAGGTGTGGAAGTGGTAGTGGTGGTGGTGCTGTGTGTGTGTTGTGCAGATTTGCTTCTCTTGTCATCTGTGGTGGATGTCCCCTCAGTTGTGGAGTTTTGCAAAGGATTGTGGTCTGTTGGGGGCTGGATTTATTCTGATCTCTGTGGGTGTGTCAAGATGGGGTATTGGTAGCAGGTGTGGTGTGTGTGTGGACCTGGGATTTGTAGTTTTGGAGTTTCCCATGGGGGTGTGTCTTTGGGCTGTTTTAGGTATTTTTGGGTGCATGCCTTGTTTGGTTGGTGGACTTTGTGGCCATGTAGTGTGGTTTTCTCGCGACCGCCATTTTTTTAATGGAGCGTCCGCAGCGGTGGTTTGGCTACGGCGCTTCCGCCGTCTCACTCATTCATCAATGTTGTCGACCGCGGCGGTCGGAAACAGCGCACTGCACCGCGGCGAGGTCGGGAGTATCATAATTTAGATGGCGGTGTCTCCGCTGTGGTTGCGGTCGTTTGGGCTGTTTACGCTGCGAAACCGACCGCCGCGGACGGGTTTGGGCCTTCTCCGCAGGTGAACGGCGGTTTCTCGGGTCTCCTTTCCGCCGCAGTTGGATTTTTACCGCCGAGGATCCTAATCTAGCCGTTGGTTTTCCCGCGGTAGCGGCGGGCGGTGATTTCCCGCTACCATGGCGGTCGGCTTGATTTTCCGACCGCCATCGTAATGACCCCCTAAATGTCCTTCAAGCTTGATTAACCAACAGCCAATAAATAGTATTCTCGTACTACTCAGCTGTGGCGGAGTTGGTGCCCACCCACTCCAGACGTCTCTGGGGTTTTGTGAGTAGGTTCTCTGAGAATAGCACGACTGAACTACTCAGATTCTACTGTTAACTAAGTACCAAACCAACGTTGGCGGCACCATGTCGTGTAGTTCCTATAGTACCCATGCGGGACCTGCGCGTTTGGATAACATAAGCTGTGGGTTTGGTGGTAGACTGGCTCTATGCACCCCCACCGCGTATGTTAGCCGGATTTGCATTAGCTAGCTCACAGTGCCACTAGAATCTCCTCTTATCGGGGAGAGATTAGTTTCTGGCAACCTTAGACCATGACAACCCAAATTCCTCAGAATCGTGGAAACAATGTACTACCTTTCGCTCAGTCACTCGTGATTACTTATTCGGTTTGTCTCAGAGAGTTAGACAGAATAAACAGTCTGGGCGTTTCAATAAGTATTTATTGAACAGTTGTTATTCTAGTGTAAAATATATGTGCTGCGGCAACCAGCAGACAATAGCAGAGATATATTATCAGCAGTACGATGAAAGCAAAGGGATAGAACAGTTCTGCCATATTGCAATAATCATGAATACATACATGAATATAAAAAGCATTATGAAAAGTGCGCGTACTCCTACAATGCCTAACTAGATGTACCTGAGTGTACCTAGCATATGTGTAGGTCTAAAAGCCTAAGAGCCAAGAATCCTTCTAGGATTTAGTCGAACCCCCATACCTGAATAGGGAGAGTGTGGGACCCCGTCCTGGTCTCGAGTTGGACACCCCGCAAGGGCTGTGTCAGACCGCTGTCAGCTGGAGCGACTGCATGCAGGAGCCTCAGCGTCTCTGGTCAGTGTTTCAGCATGGAAGTCTCGGTTCCCTCTATCTTACCGGGGTAAGATGTGGTGTATTTATACCCTGAAGACTCTAGTTGCTACGTATGGTTTGTATTGGCCCTTGTTAGGCTTGAGGAAGACGTCAGGGGTGAACTTTGTACATACATATTATGCAGGTGGTGTATTCCTAGAGAGCCGTGCATAATTGATGAGTACAGTGTGGGCCTGTGTTTGGGAAAAACCCTGCTGTATTCAAAACCACAGGATAGATAACGTTCAGCCCTCAGAGCTCGTTGTGTACTAGCGAGGACCAATGTAGGTGAAAGATCATGCCTATATAAGGAATCATGACTATAATAGGACATGTACAGTTATGACCGTAATAGGGCATATGCGGCTTTGACCATAATAGGGCAAGTACGAATATGACCGTATTAGGGCAAATATGAATACGTCCATTTTAGGGCATGTATGAACGGGTCTACATTAGGGCCTCTATACGGGATATAACACTTCCTCTATGGGAAGCCGTCGTTACCTGTATCGAGTTCCTGTGTCCTATATCTGCTAAGGACCTTTCAGTGTTAGGGAGACGAGAAGATGCTGCTGTATCTTGGTAGATGCTGGTTTGGGCCAGAACTTTATTTTGATTGTCCCCCTCTTTTAGTTCGGTGTCTAATTTGGGGCACTGTTTGCTGAAGATTGAGTAGGTAGCTGCTTGGTTAAGAAGTAGTTTTTGGTTACAGCCCTTTCTTTTCTGCTGACGACGTTGTTTGGCATTTGCCTTTGTAATGGGTAGATCAGCTTGGTCTAACTTGGAAGGTTCTCTGGCAGTGCAGGGAGTCCTCATTCTTTGCTGAGTGCCAGAGTCAGTGTGTTTAATGTTCTGGTTGATTAGATTATCAAATCTTCCTCGTTTATTTCCAGGATCTGAGGTCGGGCTACCGGAGGGGGAGCGAACAGAGATGGGTGCTGTGTTCTTCAACTAATTAAGCACGGTGGTAAGCATTGATTGAAGGGTCGATAGCTTGTCCATGATCTGACTGCATCCGCAGCGAAGGTGTGCCTCTGTTTGTGCTCTCCTAATTAGGCCATTAAGATCCCCCAGTTTTTCGTATATGCCTGCTGTGAACACAGCCAGAGTGTTTAGTAGAGAGAGCTGGATGTCCATCTTATCGGACTGGTATTGTAACGCCTCCACCGACAGTTGCATGGTGTTTAAGATAGAGACCCAGGCACTTCCAGCTTGTTCTCTTGACCCTCCTGCCCCCTTTAGCTCCCCTTTATACTCTCCCCTGGGGGACTGATTGTCATCTGGTGGATTTGGCTGAGTCGTCTTCGCTGGGGATATGCCCGTGTGGTGGTCTGGAGAGTATGCTGCTATCATGTCCTCCCATTCTTGAATGCTCAGATAGGATAAGGCCGCCCTTCCTTCTTCCTGCTTGGAGTCGTTAGTGTTAGCTGTTGGAGACAGCGTGGTTAAACTGGAAAGGCTAGGTTCCAAAGTATCGATGTTGGCGATGTTAGCGATGGTAGCATTTGGTTGCTGGCTGCCGGTGCCTTTTCCGTGGGGTACCGGTAGAGAATTCTGCCTGCTTGTCTCGTCCGCTGAAGGGCTTAGAGAAGCTGTCGGAGATTGGTTATTCTGGTTGCCCTTTTCCTTATGCGTTAGCCGGCCTGCTCCTGTTAGAGCTGTTATTGCATGCACATGCTGAACGTCCCCCGCTGCTGGGGGCGGGGGTGCTGCTATTGCTGAATTAGCTGGGTTAACTGTGGCCTGGTCTACCGTTTGCTGGATTTGCTGGGTCCCTGGGCGACCCTTTGTAGGTTATGTTGGATGTGCGGGGGTCACCGGAGATGCTATACATTCATTTCTGTGGAAAATGAGAGGGGAAATTTGTCATTACTGGTTTTTCCTTATTGAGAGTGTTGCATCACATTTATTGTGTGGGAAAGAAAATTATTGAAGAGTTTCTGGTATTTTCATACACTACAACAGGATTTCAGAGGTAAGTTAGAAATTTGTAAGGTGTGTAATGTATGGTGTAGGAGTGCTTCAGTGCTTGTATGACATTTTTTACTTTGAGATTCAGTATTTATAAAAGCTGAGAAACATTAGAGAAATGTGAGGTTTAAAACATGTTCCCAAATGTAGGAACATGTATTCTAGTATATATAATTCTACAGAAATTATGATTCCAAATAGGTTGTACATACTGAAACCTGTGCTTGAAACTAAAAGCGTATTCTGTGAAATTTGAATGATTAATGGGTACCATGTCTAGCTTTGTTTGTAGTTTTCTGTGTATTTGACACATGTGATGCAGGTATTGATCATAAGTTAAAAAATATTCGGTCTATCATACCTCTAGACAATTGTTGTTAGAGCTTCTTTAGGATTCCATTTCACAAGCAAAGATGAGTTAGGGAGACAGGGCTACTGAAACCAATTTAACACACAGTTTCTTATCTGATTGCACTGTATAGTAAGTAAAAAGAGAATCATGCAATTTCTTCTACAGACATATTTGTACAGGATAAGGTGTGAAATAGAGGTAGTATTGGTTGTATACTATACTTTCCATGTGTTATCTCACCCCTAAAGGGCATTGAGACCATCATTGGTGTGTCTAGAAACATGGTGACACTAATATGAGTCCTATTGGGAGAGACACATTTTCATTCTATAAGCTAGACATCCATAATGAAATCACTTGAACGCGCACCTTTGTACCCGAGTGTCAGCGTTACTTTGGCTTTGAGTCCCAGAAGCACAGATCTATTAGCTAGGCAGGCCTCACAGAAGGACTCAAATACATAGTTGCATACCCACCTGCTCTGTATAATGAGCAGAAAGTAATCCATGCAGCTTCTTTCACACACATTTAGAGAGCATATGGTGTGAAACAGAGGTATTCTAGTAACTATGGGGTCGATTCCGATTCGGGCCGGAAAAAGCACCGACCGACTCGGATCCGGAAATAATACCGACCGACACGTACCTGTGGCGCCCGACACGCCAAGTACGATGCAAGGCGTGCAAAATCCGACCGACACGTACCGAACCCAAGTCGACCGACCGAGCCGCACGGAAAACAGCAATCCGGTCGGAAAAACATGCGAATCCAACCGACCGACACGCACCCGGAACAAATCCGACCGAAACGTACACGCGAACTCCAAACCGCAAAGTACGATGCAAGGCGCGAAAACCACGAGCGAGTCGGACGGAGGCCAAGCCGTACGACCGACACGCATACAAAACCGAGCCGAAGCAACACAAAACACCGCGACCGACGCGTACGCAGCATAGAAAACTGCACATACACAGCGTGAACGAAACGGAGAAGACCGTACGAGACAAATGCAGGGTCCGACTCGGTCACAAGAACGTTTCCAACATACACAGACAGTACAAAGGAAAATTCACCCAAAAAAGGCCAAACAAGCAATTACCAAGCCAATAAATACTGGGGGAGTGGGGACAGAGAACAAAGACACACCCACAACTCCACCCATATAAAGGACACAAATCACAACCATGAGCTTTGCAAATGCCATTCCACTGCCAGCACCCAAGAGAAAGCAACCACACACCCACAGCTCATCCCTCACACAAGCCACACACCATCAGCACACCAACAAATACCTACCTCACATACACCCAGCAAAACACACACTCACACACCCTCACCTGCACACCAACACACACATCACTCACCATCACCACCATCACATGCCCCCAAGAAGAATCCCAAGTTCCTAGATTGTGAATTGGAAGTCATGGTAGACGAGATCCTCAGGGTAGAGCCACAGCTGTTTGGCACACTGGTCCAACAGACCCCCATCTCCCAGAAAACCAAGATGTGGGAGAGGATCATCAACAGGGTGAACGCACAATCACCATGTCGGCGCACAAAGAGCGACATCCAGAACAGGTGGTATGACGTGCGCAGGAGGGTACGGGACCTGCTCAAAAAGACTACATCAACAGCCAACACACCGGCAGTGGCCCTCCTGCCAAGCCAATATACCTCAGGCCCTGGGAGGAGAAGGTGCGGGCCATCCTTCCGCCAGTGAGCGTATATGGACTAGAGGACATCCCAGAGCCTGGTGAGTACACAACAAATGTACACAATATACTGCCACAAAACACACACACATCACTGTCAAGGGAGAGTCAAACCATGCACTCATAGCAATTACACAGCAACCAGAACAGAATCATCCCCAAAATGTGTATGTCAGTCAGATAAACACAACACATGCCATCAAAAAAGTCACATCCAACTGTGCCATCACATGTACAAACACAACTACAACTACAGCTAGGCAGTGGCACAAATAGAACTAACAAACACATCCAGACATGTAGCCACCACAACAACACCAACACACAGTGAAGACCACTCAAAGGAAGGAATTCTGTGTATGCTGGCCAAGTCAGTGTAGCCAATAGCATCATGGGAGTCGCAGTCACACATATTGCCCCCCACAACTGTCCCATCAACACCACCATGAACCATGCGCACATCACAGGGAGTGGAGAAGGACTCACAAGATGGCTGACACTGGCAACTGCTGTGGGGAGCACAAGGCCCTGCTGGCACACTGTGCACCAACAAACAGCAGGACACCACTGACTGACATCCTGAGAGACAACTTCCCTCCCTGCAATGCTAAGCACGTTCCATGGTGGGATATCTGGCTGGCTGGGTGGGAAGGAGGACTTGCAGCACTGACCATAGTCACAAGCACCTCCCCTCACACACACCCCAACACAAACTCCACAGAACCCACCTGGTAGAATGCAATGCCCCCATCCTAACACAAGATCCCACAAAGAACCACCACCCTGGGTTATGTTGTGTGAAGCACAGGGACACTCTTGGGACTCTTAGCCAAACAACTGCCAGGACAACACTCCCAGCCATCCTGTCAGCACAGCCAGCCCACCCCACCCCACAGGAAGCAGAATCAAAAGGAAGGAAGCATGGGCATGCTGGGAAGGGGGTGGAGGCAATAGCATGATGGGAGTCGCAGTCACTGATATTGGTCACCCTCACAACTGTCCCATCAACACCACCTTGAACCATGCTCACATCACAGGGAGTGGAGAAGGACTCACAAGATGGCTGACACTGGCTACTGCTGTGGGGAGCACAAGGCCCTGCTGGCAACTGTGCACCAACAAACAGCAGGACACCACTGACTGACATCCTGAGAGACAACTTCCACTCCCTGCAATGCAAGCACGTTCCATGGTGGGATAACTGGCTGGCTGGGTGGGTGGGAAGGAGGACTTGCAGCACTAACCATAGTCACAAGCACCTCCCCTCACACACCCCCAACACAAACTCCACAGAACCCACCTGGTAGAATGCAATGCCCCCATCCTAACACAAGATCCCACAAAGAACCACCACCCTGGGTTATGTTGTGTGAAGCACAGGGCCACTCTTGGGACTTTTAGCCAAACAACTGCCAGGACAACACTCCCAGCCATCCTGTCAGCACAGCCAGCCCACCCCACAGGGAAGCAGAGTCAAAAGGAAGGAAGCATGGGCATGCTGGGAAGGGGGGTGGAGGCAATAGCATGATGGGAGTCGTAGTCACTGATATTGGTCACCCCCACAACTGTCCCATCAACACCACCCTGAACCATGCTCACATCACAGGGAGTGGAGAAGGACTCACAAGATGGCTGACACTGGCTACTGCTTTGGGGAGCACAAGGCCCTGCTGGCAACTGTGCACCAACAAACAGCAGGACACCACTGACTGACATCCTGAGAGACAACTTCCACTCCCTGCAATGCAAGCACGTTCCATGGTGGGATAACTGGCTGGCTGGGTGGGTGGGAAGGAGGACTTGCAGCACTAACCATAGTCACAAGCACCTCCCCTCACACACCCCCAACACAAACTCCACAGAACCCACCTGGTAGAATGCAATGCCCCCCATCCTAACACAAGATCCCACAAAGAACCACCACCCTGGGTTATGTTGTGTGAAGCACAGGGCCACTCTTGGGACTTTTAGCCAAACAACTGCCAGGACAACACTCCCAGCCATCCTGTCAGCACAGCCAGCCCACCCCACAGGGAAGCAGAGTCAAAAGGAAGGAAGCATGGGCATGCTGGGAAGGGGGTGGAGGCAATAGCATGATGGGAGTCGTAGTCACTGATATTGGTCACCCCACAACTGTCCCATCAACACCACCCTGAACCATGCTCACATCACAGGGAGTGGAGAAGGACTCACAAGATGGCTGACACTGGCTACTGCTGTGGGAGCACAAGGCCCTGCTGGCAACTGTGCACCAACAAACAGCAGGACACCACTGACTGACATCCTGAGAGACAACTTCCACTCCCTGCAATGCAAGCACGTTCCATGGTGGGATAACTGGCTGGCTGGGTGGGTGGGAAGGAGGACTTGCAGCACTAACCATAGTCACAAGCACCTCCCCTCACACACCCCCAACACAAACTCCACAGAACCCACCTGGTAGAATGCAATGCCCCCATCCTAACACAAGATCCCACAAAGAACCACCACCCTGGGTTATGTTGTGTGAAGCACAGGAGCCACTCTTGGGACTTTTAGCCAAACAACTGCCAGGACAACACTCCCAGCCATCCTGTCAGCACAGCCAGCCCACCCCACAGGGAAGCAGAGTCAAAAGGAAGGAAGCATGGGCATGCTGGGAAGGGGTGGAGGCAATAGCATGATGGGAGTCGTAGTCACAGCTCTACATCCCCCACCACATGGCCCAGCAACCTCACACTCACGCATGCACATCCCACAGAGAGTGGAAAGGCCCATCAAAGATGTCTGACACTGTTGCTGTGTCGTGGGAGCACAAGGGCATGCTGGGTACTGCACACCAACCAACAGCAGGACACCACTGTCAGCCATCTTGCCATTGCTCTCACACCCACACACACTGAACTCCCCACAAAAGCAAGTAAGTATGGGAATGCTGGGCAGTGGGGTGGAGGCAATAGCATGATGGGAGTC